>CM051619.1:37040541-37640541 GCA_028020825.1 Podargus strigoides | reverse complement strand
TTACCTTTCTGTTCCTACCTTATAACCAATTATTCAGCCATTAAACAGCCTTCCTTTTGTGCCACAGCACTTAGTTGCCCATAAAGTCTCCAATGAGGGATTTTGCATGTATTTATTGACATCTTTAGAGGACCCTAACTGGCTTTTCAGGCAGGACTTCCCTGTGTAAAATTGTCATTGACTCTTCCCAAGAAATCATATGTTGCAAGGTGTCTTCTAACTCTGCTCTTTGTTACAGTTTGTCTCCGTTTGCCTGGCATGGGTGCGAGGCCTCCAGGTGTGTGTTTCTTCAGTACCTCATACAGCCTTTTTAGAAACCATCATCACATATGCCTCCTCCCAGTATTCAAGTACAATTTTAAGCAAGAGGTTACACAGCACCCTTAGCAATTCAGCTATTTTATCTTTGACTTCATTTAAATACTGCCTGGTCTTGACAATTTCTGACAGAATGTTTTGTCGGTTTGTTCTATAACTTCTTCTACATCTGGATCCTCTGGTAAGTCTCCACAAAGAAGGGTTCAGACTTGGAAATGTGATCAGAAAAAAAGAATTTTAAAAAATAGTATAAAGCCCCAAGCAGCAAGAAGCTCGCCCAGCAAAGAGTTTTCCCTGTGTTACTGCACCGGGTCTATTTCCAGATCCTGAATTTTTTTGCAGAGTACTTGAAATTCAAAGGGTTCTTGTTCCCATTATTTTCATCTCTCACCATGAATAGCTTGCTAATCATCCACACATTTCTCTCTCTTAGAAGAGATCTTTGAGGAACGAGGTGGATCACAAGCTCCCCTAGAGAATCTACTGCAGTCAGAAATTATGTCCATCTCCTGATTTAAGACACAGTCCTGCTTGTCACACCTTCTATTGCAAAGATGGCTCAAAGCTTCTTCCAGCAGGGTAGCTGGAAGTGAATTAATTGTTCCAGCAAGAACAAGGCTGGGGCTGAGTTAGGACATGCGTGCCCATAACTGTGACCTCTAGGTGCTAAAACAGGGAGCAAGAAGGGACAAAGACCCGTGGGTCAAATGAAGGAGATCCAGACACAGAGTTGTGGTGATGCAAGATGCCTAGATGAGCCAAGGGTCTTGAGCCATCAGCTACCCAGCTCCTCTACTGGCTATCATGTGATTGCTGTATTTCGATCAGGTATTAGGCACCCTAAAACCACCTTTATTGTCTCATGAAGTTTCAGTCTTGTTCTCAGCATACAGGGGAAGTTGAACCCTATGGCCTCTTTTGAACCCATTAATACTGGCAGCACCATGCAGAGTTCAGTACCCAGCTCCAGTTTATTTAAGGTTTGTTTTAAAAAAACATTATGCACTGAATTTTATTAAATCAACTTAATAGGAGCTGTGAAGTAAAATAAATAAATATGGAACTCATTTCTGCAGTTAGTGGGAATTATTCTGTTTGTTTACAAAGGCCATTAAAAGCTTACTGAAGGTGTTCATTTCAGCAAGGAGGCCCCATTGATGGATCAGCGCAGCCTTGCCAAAACTGTATCCAAAATTTCACAGCAGTGCTCTCATTAGGCTCTAACAGTTAAAAGAAAACACCACTGAAGAGAACTATTAATGTTTCCCGGTGGCCTCCAACCTTCTCCACATTAGTTTTCCCAAACCACACCACATAAAAACTCTTTTAGGGTTTTTGAGGGCTGGTAGCTTGCAGAAAGGACAGAAAAGGGAAGAGATGAGTGTAACGTGTTCTTAAAACAAGGCATGTTAAACCAGAAACCTTAATAACTGCAGAGGTTCTTAAGCTGGTGCACAGTGTAATAAATGATAAGATGCTCAACAGTAGAGAAATTACTATACATTAGTAAAAAAGTAAGAATGGTACTGCAGTGTATTCAAATCCCCATTTTAAAATGTGAACTAAGCATTTCTAAGGTGTGAGAGTTCAGGGCCATCCCTTAATTGCCAGAAAATGCTAAGTTTCAATACAAACACATGGAGCTATTGTATGTTTTCACCCACAGATTTTCATAAGGGCATATACATTTTTGCTTATGTATTTTTCTTATCATGCAGTCAAAAATGCAGGCCTGGAATAATTTCTTGACTGAATATATTCTATATTTGGTTTTAATCATTTAATGGTTTTCAAATACAAGTGATCATCTCTGTTGCTTCCACCCTTAGCCAAAGTACCCAAAGAAGTGACCTGCTTTTAGAGAGGTACACAGCCCTCTGCTCTACTGGTGTTAGGAAGGGGTTCGGGTACTTAGCACCTCTGGATGTAACACCTTTGCACTGGCTGCACACCTCCTCAGCAGCTGCTGCATGTTTGCAGCTTCCACTGGAAACGTTTTCAAACACTGTAAGCAACTTTTCTGAACATCATCAAAGAGAATCTGTGATGAGTGCTGCAGTGGCACAGATGACTTCTTCCTGTAAGTGGCTGGCACAGGGATCTTGAGATGCTAGTGGGATCCTCAGTGATGGAGTAAGCCTTTGAAGCACAGCCTGACCCCCCTTAGTACAGTTTGCCACAGGTCTTATGATAAAATCTGCCATATGTTTAGACTTTTAGGAACCTGATATGTCACTCCCTTTTTATCTTTGGACCAGTAATTTGCAGAACTAAAGAAGTTAGGCATAATTTGATGGCTTTGCACCTCTTCCTACTTTCTTACCTTTTTATCTACTTACTCTCCATTGGTGACAGTAGCAACTTTTTGCCATGATGTGCAAAAGCACATGACTGCAGACACCGACTGGAAGAGGCAGGTTACAAGCCACCAAGGACCAGGTCCTCAGAAGAATGTCAGTGCCTCAGGAGTTTGGGGACCTGCTGGCTGCCCTCTGAAGGCTTTTCCCTACATCCTCTCAATGCCACTGCTGTGCCAGCCCCAAACCTCTGCATCTGGATGTGTCTCAGAGCTCAGCATTGTGGCCACAAAGCAGGGAGATGCAAGGAGGAGGTGGTGGCCATAGTGGCTATTTTTCCTGTCATCTTGTTCTAGAGTCCCACCAAGACAGCAAAGATGCAGTAGCCCAGAAGTACACAAACAACAGCACATACAAGCCAAGCATGCCTGAACAGGCCTCTCCCCACTCTGGTGCAGACTGTACCCCCGGGAAGGAAGTATGGAAATACTGAGTGAGCGTCACAGAAAGGGCAAGGCAGACTGCAACACCAAGCCTTCATGAAGGCAAGTCCTCAGTGTGTCTGCTCTCTGGAGGCTTGTGTGATCAGCATTAAGAAGTCACTGGATAAAATAACGAGACAAGTCTGGGGACATGAGTAGGATCCAGGGCCTCGAACAGGAATGAGATAAACTAGAGAAATGGGATCTAAGCAGCTCAGAGGATATAGTAAATTCCTAGTGTGGGAGGAAGAAAAACACTATTGTACAACTTTCAGCTGTGAAGATACTCAGACATTAAATGTCTTATGTCAAGTTCTCAGCCTCAATGTTTTATTTTATCTTTGTTTCGATAGCCTTTTTTTCCTAAATCTAATCCACATATGACTAAGTCATGCGAAAGATCCAGGCTAGTTGTTGATTTTACAGATTACGAGGAAGATGTGAGGGATGCTCTGGCTATCCCCTTACCATAGCAACAGTGAATAACAACCACTGAGAGCTGTGGCCCTTCAATGAGCAGCTATAATAAAACAGATTTCCTAGAAGACTATTAAACAGAGATAGAAATCTCTTTAAAATCTTTATTCTTCTCCGCTAATCAACCGCCACTGTTGTTTGAGGTTGGAACTTGTTCTATACATTTTCATTATTTCAGAGCATCCCCTGGCAGACCCATTGTAAAGCTTGCTATTAAAACCTTTCTTATTGTAGTGGGATGAATTTATTTTTTTTTCCCCAAAGACTGATTTAATAGAAACTTGGCACCAGAAAAAGTGTTTCTGATTCATTGCTATGATATATAAAAGTTCATGGGGCTCTCAGAATATTCTTTCTAAAAAAAATTAAAAATCATTAGCACATGCTGGAATACAGAACTTACTGGCAATTATACAGTAGTTGACTTTCAAATACACACTTCCCATAGTGTTTCTAAGACTATTAGCAGTCATTCTTAAAATGTAGAGTGAATACTGGAATAAAATTCATACTCTCTAAATTTTTTGGAAATGTTGTTCAAGTAGCTTTCATGATAGTTTGAACACAAAGAGACAGTTTGAAAAAAATGTGAAGCCTATTTAATTTACACTTCATATTTTTTTAAAAACATACTTCTAACTTTTTTAATATAGCAACTCTTTTCAATGCAGCCCACTGAATTCTTGTTTGGCTATCAAAAAAAATAATAATCTTTAGCACTTACATAGTGCTTTAGGTTTTTAAAGTGCTACACAAATATTAACTAATTAATGTTTATTCAACCCAGACTGGCCTTATAAAGAGGCTGCAGTGAGTGAAGTGAATGTTTTCCCTGTCACTATTAACAAGATTAAAGGTGTTGATGTTATACAAACACAAAAATGAGGCACAGTTTGAAATAACCCACCTGCTATTGAATTTAGCCAAATTATGGGTAATCTCAAACTTGTGGATTACTTCTCAGTACTATCAAAGGAGAAAATGAGAAAGCTTATTTGCCTGCTTTGGTAGCTGACAGCAAGTGCTGACAAAGGGAAAAAGCCTTCACTTTCCAGCTTTGAGTACATACAACTTTTCAGCAGCATGGGAAGCGATTTTGCCCACGTACCCACTGGGTCATTTCAGCACACCAATGGGCACAGGACCCACAGGGTGGGTGCCCCTGTGTTCTGCCATCCTCACACCTTGCCCTTCTCCCTCTTCTCACAGTCAGGCTCAACCCTTCTGCTTCACCGAGCCATCGAGACTTGGAGCATAGTTTTACAACAGAGATGTTTTCTAACATACATTTGTCTTTGATATATTAAAAAGCTGAATGAGTAATCTTTGCAACAGATGAGGTTTCCTGTAAATCAGGACCAAAAGATTACCTTATTCAGTCATATCTGATGTGGTTGCTCAACAGTCCTCTCTACAATGTGTTTTCTGCAAAAGTCCCCAAATTTACTGGGCTTCTGGACCCACAACAGTGATGTTGCAATCATTTCAAAGTATGACTCTTGCATGTGTTCTGGAAATAACATGACCATAAACATAACTGGAAGTTTCTAACTGTCAGTGATTTCATACTGACTTTAACAATAGCTAGTAAACATATAGTTCAGACTTTAATCCAATTTTCTCAGTAAGACTAATTTCAGTAAGATGCTCCAGATAATACTTTCTTGTGGGATTACTGCACAGTTTGGGTGGTTTATCATTCAATCTTCGTCTTTTATTAATGCACCGTATGTGTAATATATGACCCCAAATCCTTGCCAGTGCTGTGTTCCTAAACCCATGGAATTAATTAGCTATTTCCACGTTCAGTTTTGACTGCTTTAACTCCACTGGAATTTCACTAATCACATTAGACATTAGCACCATTCACAGATTTCTATTCTTAGACATTCCCAGTGTTCACAGCCATCCTCAGCTGACGTCTACAGTACAGGCAGGAACACTGCGGAGACTCTTCTGCTAACAAGACATCCTCTCGACACTGGGAGAACACGCCACAGCTGCAGGACTCCATGCTGACACATCTACTAACAGGATTAGGACTTTAAGCAGAAAAAACATATGTCATTCGCAATAGAGCTGGAGAGCTACCAACAGCTGTAATTAAGGATGCCTATGCATTTCCATGCTAAGCCCCTGTTTTCATTTGCTCATAACTTTCCAAAACTTTCACCTATAAGGCTGAACTTTTACAGTCCTGCTTTCTGCCAAATTGTGGCTTTTTTTTGGTAGTTGTTGAAAGTTTGAGGAAAAAGCAATGTATCAATTTTTTTGAATGAGAGAAGAGAGAAACTTGAAAAAAACCCCACCCTCATGTAAACATGTGGATTGGAACTGATTTATGCTGGATTTTCTATTTCATTTAATATCTATATGCCATTTTTTAACTCTGAAATTATGTTGCAGCAGCTGGCAAGTACGCGATAATTTTTTAATAAGGCAACAGAAATAATGCAACACACTTTTCCCCTACACCTTGAGACACTCATTTGCAGAATTTTACAGAGCCAATTTAAATAAATTCTTAAAAATTATTTTCCTCTCAGTGGCATGGAGAGATCACAGAACTCCACTCTTAATATGCAGTTGTAACAACACTCCTCTTGAATTTCTAGGTGTGGAATTGGGAATGAACAAACCATACTGACCATGCAGGAGTGCCATGACTCTTTCTTAGTCTGATTGAATAACACTGAATATTCTTGGCATTTGCAGATGTCTCTGAACTTGAAGGACTATTTCAAGCCTTTGTAAGTCTATGCCTTATGGTCTCCTTTCTACCTGATGGAAAGGAATGAGTATTAAAAATAATGTTAAGATCTTTTCAAGACAGAAAGAGCTTTTGCCTTCCTGACTCATTTAATTTCTGTCTTTTCCCATTGTTTATCCTGTCTCTTTCTGCTGGCTGGGTGTTGAATTTAGACTCCTGTAACTCAGCGATCTCACAAGTACTCACTCTGTGAGGAGACATTGAGGTTCTGGAGCATGCCCAAAGAAGAGCAAGGAAGCTGATAAGGGTCTGGAGCACAAGTCCTGTGAGGAGCGGCTGAGGGAACTGTGAGTGTTTAGTCTGGAGAAGAGGCTGAGGGGAGACCTCATTGTTCTCTACAACTACCTGAAAGGAAGGTTTTTCCGCGGCAAACTTTAAAAGCGGCCATCTCGGCAGCTCCCCTCAGAGCAAGCGGCACGCGGAGCAGAGAGCGGCGGCTGGCCAGCCGAGAGGCAAGCGCGAGGAGAGCGGCGCGAGGACAGGACTAGCTAGATAGACCTTAGACCGCATAGGACATGGTTGCAATGCGCCCAAAAACCCTTGTGAAAAAGAATATGGGGACTCAGACAGATCCCCCGACCAGACATGCGGCCGTGCAGGTTTCTGGCTGCAGCGAATGCCTGAGCCTGGCACTGGTACCGGAGGGAGCCAGTGACACTGCGTGTGTGAGGTGCGAGCAGATAAATGATCTGCTCGGGCAGGTGGTTGAACTGATGGAGGAGGTAGAGAGACTTAGAAGTATTAGAGACTGTGAAAGAGAAATAGATGGGCGAAGCTTCACCCTGAGGCAAGGGCAGTCAGAAAAGGGTGGGCAAGTGATGGATCCCCTCCCCTCCTGTCATCAGACAGAAGCAGAGGGTTCAGGAAATAGGGAGGAATGGAGGGTGGTCCGTCCGCAGAGAGGCAAGCAAAAACCCTCCCAACCCCCTTCACCCTCCCAGTTGCCCTTGAGCAACAGATACCACGCCTTGGAACTTCAGGGAGAAGTAAATGAAGTTGAAGGGGTAGATCAGTCTCCCGAATCACCTAAGGCTTGTCAGTCATCCCGACGCCTCAGGACTTCTTCAATTAAAAAGAAAAGGAGGGTAATTGTGGTGGGCGACTCCCTTCTGAGGGGAACAGAAGGGCTCGTCTGTCGACCGGACCCATCCCACAGGGAAGTCTGCTGCCTCCCTGGGGCTCAGATTAGAGACATTAAAAAGAAACTCCCTAATCTTGTAAAGCCCTCTGATTACTACCCACTGTTGGTTTTTCAGGTTGGCAGGGACGAAATTACTACAAGAAGTGTAAGGGCTATGAAGAGTGACTTCAGGGCCCTGGGATGGCTGGTTAAGGGGTCTGGAGTGCAAGTAGTGTTTGCCTCCATACCTCCTGCAAGAATGGGTGAATAGAAAAGCAGGAAGAGTTCACAGATAAATGAATGGCTACGTAACTGGTGTCAAAGGCAGGGCTTTGGGTTCTTTGATCATGGGCTGCTATATGAGACACCTGGCCTGGTGACAGGTGGAATGCATTTGTCCCAGAGGGGGAGAAGGCTTTTGGGGCAGGAGTTAGCAGGGCTCATTGAGAGGGCTTTAAACTAGATGTGAAGGGGGAAGGGGGGACAACTGAGTCTGTTAGAGACAAGCCCAAGAGCAATATGCTGGGGCCTGAAGGAAGGTGGTCTACGGAGGATTTTCAAACATTGAAGAGAAGGGATAGATGTTTAGGCCCTGACCACGAGGCCTCCTGCCTCCCAGGGGTCCCACCAGTGCGCTCTGCTTGCTCTCTGAAATGCCTGTACACCAATGCACGCAGTATGGGGAATAAACAGGAGGAGTTAGAGGTCTGTGTGCGGTCTAAAGGTTATGACCTGGTGGCAATTACAGAGACATGGTGGGACAGCTCACATGACTGGAATGTGGTCATGGATGGCTATGTCGTTTTTAGGAAAGATCGGTCAGTGAAGCGAGGTGGTGGAGTTGCTCTTTATGTGAGGGAGCAACTTGAATGTATTGAGTTTTCTCCAGGGGCTGATGAGGGGCAAGTTGAAAGTCTGTGGGTAAGAATTAAGGGGCAGGCAGGCATGGGCGATACAGTTGTGGGGGTCTATTACAGACCTCCTGATCAGGACGAGGGAGTTGATGAGGCTTTCTACAGGCAGCTGAAAGCAGCCTCACAACTACAGGCCTTGGTCCTCATGGGGGATTTTAACTACCCCGATATCTGCTGGAAGACTTACACAGCCAGCCATTCACAGTCTAGGAGGTTCCTCCAGTGCATTGATGATAACTACTTAATGCAAATGGTGGATAAGCCGACTAGGAGAGGAGCGCTGCTGGATCTTGTACTCACCAACAAGGAGGGTCTTGTTGAAGCAGTGATGGTCGATGGCAGCCTTGGCTGCAGTGATCATGAGATGGTGGAGTTCAGGATCTTGTGTGGGAGGAATAGAGTACCTAGCAAGACCAGAACCCTGGACTTCCGCAGGGCCAACTTTAGCCTCCTTAATCAATTGTTAAGGGAAGTCCCATGGGACAGGGTGCTAGATGGTAAAGGGGCTCAAGATAGTTGGTCAACATTCAAGGACCACTTCTTGCAAGCTCAGGATCAGAGTGTCCCAATGGGTATGAAATCAAGTAAGGGAGCTAGGAGACCAGCATGGTTAAACAAGGAACTGCTGGGCAAACTTAGGTGGAAAAAAAGAATTTATGGATCATGGAAAGAGGGGCTAGTCACTTGGGAGGAATATAGGACAGTTGTCAGAGGATGTAGAAAGGCAATTAGGAAAGCTAAGGCCTCCTTAGAACTTAACCTTGCAAGCCAGGTCAAGGACAATAGAAAGGGCTTTTTCAAATACATAGCTAATAAAACAAACACTAGAGGCAATATAGGCCCACTGATGAATGAGGGGGGTGCCCTAGAGACAGAGGATATAAAGAAGGCAGAGGTGCTGAATGCCTTCTTTGCCTCTGTCTTTACTCCTGCAGGCTTTCCCCAGGAGCCCCTGATCCCTGTAGCCCCGGAAGAAGTCAGGATAAAGGAGGAGTTTGCCTTGGTAGATGAGGATTGGGTTAGGGATCAGTTGAGCAATCTGGATATCCATAAATCAATGGGACCAGATGGAATGCACCCAAGGGTGCTGAGGGAGCTGGCAGAGGTCATTGCTAGGCCACTCTCCATCATCTTTGGTAAGTCATGGAGAACAGGAGAGGTGCCTGAGGACTGGAGGATAGCAAATGTCACTCCAATCTATAAGAAGGGCAAGAAGGAGGACCCGGGTAACTATAGACCGGTCAGCCTCACCTCCATCCCTGGAAAGGTGATGGAACAGCTTGTTCTTGGCACGATCTCTAGGCACATCAAGGATGAGGGGGTCATTAAGAGCAGTCAACATGGTTTTACCAAGGGTAAGTCATGTTTGACCAACCTTATTGCCTTCTATGAGGAAATAACTAGGTGGATAGATGATGGTAGAGCGGTAGATGTGGTTTATCTTGATTTCAGTAAAGCATTTGACACTGTCTCCCACAGCATCCTTGTAGATAAGCTGATAAAGTATGGGTTTAGTGATCAGGTAGTGAGGTGGATTATGAACTGGCTGAAGGGAAGAAGCCAGAGAGTTGTGGTTAATGGGACGGAGTCTAGTTGGAGGCCTGTGACTAGTGGAGTCCCTCAGGGGTCGGTACTGGGACCGGTGTTGTTTAATATCTTCATCAACGACTTGGATGAGGGTACAGAATGTATCCTCAGCAAGTTTGCTGATGATACCAAACTAGGAGGAATGGCTGACACACCAGAGGGTTGTGCTGCCATTCAACGAGACCTTGATAGGCTGGAGAGTTGGGCAGGGAGAAACTTAATGAATTTCAACAAGGGCAAGTGTAGAGTTTTGCATCTGGGGAAGAACAACCCCATGTACCAGTACAGGTTGGGAGCTGACCTGCTGGAGAGCAGTGTAGGGGAAAGGGACCTGGGGGTCCTGGTGGACAGGAGGATGACCATGAGCCAGCAATGTGCCCTTGTGGCCAAGAAGGCCAATGGCATCCTGGGGTGTATTAGAAAGGGAGTGGTTAGTAGGTCGAGAGAGGTTCTCCTTCCCCTCTATTCTGCCTTGGTGAGGCCACACCTGGAGTATTGTGTCCAGTTCTGGGCCCCCCAGTTCAAGAAGGACAGGGAACTGCTTGAGAGAGTCCAGCGTAGAGCCACAAAGATGATTAAGGGAGTGGAACATCTCCCTTATGAGGAAAGGCTGAGGGAGCTGGGTCTCTTTAGCTTGGAGAAGAGGAGACTGAGGGGTGACCTCATTAATGTTTATAAATATGTCAAGGGTGCGTGTCATGAGGATGGAGCCAGGCTCTTCTCAGTGACATCCAATGATAGGACAAGGGGCAATGGGTGTAAGCTGGAACATAGGAGGTTCCACATAAATGTGAGGAAGAATTTCTTCACAGTGAGGGTGACAGAACACTGGAACAGGCTGCCCAGAGAGGTTGTGGAGTCTCCTTCTCTGGAGACATTCAAAACCCGCCTGGACATGTTCCTGTGTGACCTGATCTAGGTATTCCTGCTCTGGCAGGGGGGTTGGACTAGATGATCTTTTAAGGTCCCTTCCAATCCCTAACATTCTGTGATTCTGTGGTTCTGTGATAGTGAGGTGAGGGTCGGTCTCTTCTCCCAAGTAACAAGTGATAGGATGAGGGATAATGGCTTCTAGTTGTACCAGGGGAGATTTAGACTGGATATTAGGAAAAATTTCTTCACTGAGTTGCCAAGCACTGGAACAGGCTGCACAGGGCAGTAGTTGAGTCACCATCCCTGGAGATATTTAAAAGATGTGTAGATGTGATGCTTAGAGACATGGTTTAGTGGTGGACTTGGCAGTGCTATGTTTGCAGTTGGACTCAATGATCTTAAAGGTCTTCCAATGTAAATGGTTTGATGATTCTATGCCCATACAGTTTGGAAACTAAAGAGACATTGAAGAGTCAGAACTTACTAATGAGTGAGTTCTCTTTGGAGAAAGAATTTGTCTTCTGTGTCAATAGTAAATACTTAGTTTTAAAAACTAAAATAAATCTCTCTTTTACTGTGTTTATTATTCTTGGTGGGAGGAAAGAAGGAGAACCGGTGGGGGTTAACTGGGATTTTTCATTTTGCCCTGTGGTCTTTTTTTTTTGTGGATTAATTAGATCCTTTTTCCTTTATTCACTTATTTCCTTCCTAATCAACTTTTTCCTTCATAGATGGGAAACCCAGCTTTGCTAGAGAGACATTTAAATGCAAGTTGCTTTTTAGATGCAGTTATCTGTTAGAGGTTTTCCTTCCCAAGTTACAATTTGTGTTTCTGAACGTCCTGGGAGAGAGGTAACTTTTTGTAACAGTCCAGGTCTATAAATTCTTCACAGAGGATCTCCTCATGTTATTCTGTTCCCTTTGAAATTAACCCATTAAGGGTAGCAAACGTTTAAAAAGGAATCATATGATCCTAACAATCTCAATGGGGTTTTCTCATTTGTTTGTTTCATAGTTCCCCCCAAAAGTGATGTTTTAGATTCCTCAGAAATTAGGTTCTTCACAAATCTAAAAACTCTCTCAGACCTGCTGTATTACATGATGATTGTTATTTAATTACTACAATGCAAGACGTTGCACTTGAGGAATATTATTAAGATAAAAAACAATGGAATTTTTAGGGGTTGAGAAAACCAAGATCCTCAAACAACAAGTTGACCTGCCCCCTTGAACATACAGTATTATGAAATGGCCTTTAACTAGGTGTTGTGTACTATTTTCTGACAGGACTCCAATCCCACTTAAGGGCAGAGTAGCTAGTCACTATTTTTTTACTTCCACAACTTTTGTAGTCTGTCTCCTAGGACTTCTTCAATGTACACCAGCTTGCATAAGGACCTGAATATAAGAAAATTCTTTTCTTCTTAGGAAATTCTTTAAGTTTTCCACAATATTAACTCAATGATTGAGAAGCTAGGATGAACCTATGTTCCCAGCGCGCTATAACATGAATTTCTCAGCACTGTCTCCTCCTAATTAGTCTCCAGCCTCCAGCTCCACTTCTTAACTGCTTCCCTCCATCTTCTTGCATTACCTAAGAGGGTCCTGCTCAGCATCCACAGCCCAAGACAGGAACATGTGCAGCCATCCTCTACAGGGGCACTGCTGGTGGCTGCATGGAAGTAGACAGAGCCTCTGGAGGACTCAGCAGCCACCCTTTGAACAAGTAGGTACTTCAAACATTTTATTATTTAGGCAAATCGTCAAAGGATGAACAAAAGGCACATCCCTAATGCAAATCTCAAGCCTCTTCCCCAAGGCACAGGTATGCAGTGTTTGTCAATGAATTATTTGAAGAACTATTTTTAGTCCACAAAAAGCAACACATTCTCCCTGAATATTTTAGAAACACCAGAACATCTTAGCTGAAACCTTTACAAAGACCAATAGATACCAAGAAAGTACCCCAGGAGAAAAAAAACCACAACTCATTCCTGAATGGCTGAAATCTGGTAAAACTATTAGCAGCTGAAAGCAGGATCTTATAATGAGAAGTGTTAGATAATAGATGCAGTAGTGCCATCTTCACCTAGGTTATTTGTTCATCCACAGAGGCTGTGAGTAAAGGATTCATACATAGGAAAAAGTGTGTCATAATACTTGGAGCATATCATGTTAGTTTCATGATTTATGTTTTTAATATAGCCACTCCTCTTACTATGGAGTCACAAATGCAGCTGAAAACCGACTATAGCCCAGCACACAAAAAGGAAATGGGAGACAACAGAAAGTGTCTCTTCATCTCCATGTTAAGCTTGTCTAATCCCCACCAATGTGACCCCAGCTGCTTAAAAAAATCATAGATCTGAAAAATACACATATTTTCTAGACTAAAAAAGGAGATCAAAAAGTCATCAAACAAACTTTTTGCTGCAGATAATTCACTTAGCTGTAGAACTCACCAGATAAATAGCCTTATTGCTTTATCTTGAACTGGGGAAACTCTCACATAACTTGCTAGAGATTGTACCCAAAACTTTTTCAATTTGTTCTTGAATTTCATGAAAATAACCTTCAAGAGGTGGGGGCTGTTTGATTCTGCTGTTTGTCTCCAGAGAGAACTCCTACTATAGTTTGGAAAAATAACTATCCTTCCTGTACCTCCCATTATCTCTTCCCAACAAATGAAGTGAGCTTTATTGCAGCCAGCTTGAACCTAAATTGATTGCCTGTACTTTAACAGTTCCCTCAGATTTTAGTACCCAAATACCTGGAGCCAGCACCCTGGTCTAGGGAGAATGCTCTGCAAAGCCTCCGTGGATCCACTGGAAGCTATGAAGTGCAATATAGTGATTTCAGCTAAACATTACCGGCTCCTGACCCTGGAAAGGGAAAAGTCAAAGTTCTTTTGGAAATGACACATTGTGACCTGCAGTCTGCTGTAGCACATTAAGTCTGATAAATGATCAGAAATGATGACTTAAACAAGCATCTAAGAGAGAGTATTTTGCTTAATGTACCCAGCAGTTAACCTTATGTAGTCACACTGCATAGTGGGCTCATTTGGAAGCCGTGTAGGCTTAGCTAAGAATAAACAAAGCGTTGCAGTACCATTAAATGTTGTCTGCGTCTTCCTTCTGTGTTAATGTGGTTCAGTGCTTCTGTCATGAAAATGAGCTAAATGGAGTTTCCCACACTCTCGACCACAAAGAGTGCACTATATTGCCTTTAAGATAGACATTTTGCACTTTCCTGAACATATGCCTGTTTCAAGAGCAAACCTTGATTTTCACAGCAATAAAGAGGTCTGCAGCACAGAAAAGGAGCAAACTCAAAGGCAGAAAAAAAGTGGAAGTGATGTCAAAACCATGTAACTTTTCCAGGTGGCAAAAAATACCTATATATGCACAAAAATAAGTTAATTTTTTCCCTACATCCGCAAAATGCTCTCCAAGTGAAATGCCAAATCTAATCCTCCTGCCTAATAAGTTTTTAAATTTTTAATTTAGGCACTTATGCCAGAGCCCTATAGGTACTAGAATAATGTGAGCTATTTCTCTGTATTAAGTTGCTCAACTATAATGACTTCATCATTTCATTTAAGCACCTGTTCTGGAAAATAGGTCCTGATCCTGCAAACACTCATATCTAGTGAGTATTCCCATTTGAACTCTAAAAATTGTACCCCAGCTCTTTAGGGTGATTTACAGCATACTATTAGAAGCATCTATAAGCACCTGAAATGTGTCAGTGGATGAATACAGGCAATAATTGTAAATATAGTTTATGAGTTAAGCAGTGCACTGATATTGGTGGCCAATATTCAGCAAAAGATTGAATCTCCCAACTCCTGTTTAAACTCCCCACAGACTTCAGTTGGAATTCAGACTTTAAATGAGGAGTTAGGAGCCCAGATGCTTTGCTGATCATGGGCCTTTGGCTGCCACATGCTGAATCTTCCCAAAGGACCCCGTGGAAATGACAGCAGAGAGGTATTTTATGCATGCATAGCTCCTCTTGGAGTTTATCCGATGGAAGAAAATCTCCCTTGAAGTTCAACTGCCTTTCTCTCACAGTCTTTCTAAAAAATATAAAGTTAGCTTTTTCAAATAGACCTTTATTACCAACAAACTGAAAGGTTGCCCATGCCTGGGGGAAGCGGTTAAGCTATGCACTTTGGCCATCAAGGCAGGTAACCTAGCTCTCCAATGTCAAGAAGCAACAACCAACTCTCTTACCCACAAAAATAATTTTATTTTCTTCGGGAGAGGAAGTCTGCTGTCTTTGCTTCCCCTCTGCCCCTGCCAGTTCTCTGCAGGCATCCCTGACCCCTGTGCAGAACAGAGGGATGAGGAAGGATTCCCAGAGCTCTGGAGGGGAGGGCAGGGGGGGTGATCCGAACTTTCCACCCCCGAGGTATGACTGTACTCACAAAGCCCTCCTCTGCTCCTGCCCAACCTACCTTAGGTTTGGTCAGCCTGGTGAAAGCTTCCTTCATACATGGGGCTTCCTTATTCGCATATTAAATAGCTCCAAGATTTGCTCCACTATTAGACACAATATAATTACATCAGGGATGAGCTTGGCCCCACACACTTAAATTTTAGTTTATGTTCCTATTCCTACAGTAGCATGAAGAGAAGGCCTGTACCCATGTAAACACCAGAATTTTCTCCGCTACTTTCCATCTTATTTTAGCCTCCTACTTGCAAATCCACTGGAATCCTTTGAATTATGTATTGTTGAGCTGTTTCTGTGCTGCTTGAGCTTGGCTGCAACTAGGATTCCTTTTCTTTTTGTTTTTCAAGTTAGCATCTTAAAGAAAGGAAAATAAACATGAAGTCAATTTCCTGCAGGCCAGTGGGAAGGGGAGAGATCAGATCAGCTGTAAGATGTTGATGTTATTTTCCCAGGATAAGCTCTATTTTCATTTTAATATTTCTTTTTCATTTATTTATTTATCTATTTATTCTCCACTTCTAAAATTACCTACAGACCCATGGACAAAACTGGAAGATTTTGTGTTTTCCTGAAACAAGGAGTTCAAATTGCCAAAGACCACTTTTAGGGTGAATTTCACTGTGTTCAGTGTTGTGCTTACAGCACAGATACCTTCAAAGGAAAAAAGTGTCTGAAAGTGAAAGATCTAAATTGTGTGCTTTCCTTGCCCAACCTGCCCAGCATTAGCTGTTGCTGTTCTGTCACCCTTTTCTTCACTGATCTCTGACTAGTCCATGAACACTGAAGGCTTCTGAGAGTGGGGAGAACCTACTGCTGAGCTTGCATAGTGCCAGAACATTAGGATGATACTTTGTCCTTAAGTATGGCTATAAGGAACATGACTGATACTAATTTGTCTGCCTAGAAACTTCACTGACTTCATCTGCAACAAATTTCTGTTCACTGTTCGAGGTAGTTAACCCAACGTATTTACACTTAAGTTTTTCTTTGGGGCACTGTCTTGAAGTGTCTGTTTGGGAATTCCCCTCTTGGAAAACTATAGCATCTGAGGTGAACCTGACATACCAGTTATCACACACAAGGTCAAAACAAGTAAACAAGGCTATCATCAAGGCAAAGACAAAATTTTGGGGAGCCTTTGGAAGCAAAGCAGAAGGAATTTCTCAACACAAGTCTGTTCTTGTCACTTGAGCAGCTCTTTTGCATGGAGACAAGCCATATGCAGAACTGTGCTTCTCCGAGGCAGTAGTGACATGCTTCACTGTACACACTGCCAGAAAAGGTATAAATACTGGAGAATTTAACAGTGCTTGCAAAGTGAAAAATGAAGATTCCATACCTCATTTATCTGGAAACAGTACACATTATATACTTTGTTGTTTACTAGTTTGTTCTCCTAAAGGGAACATGCAGGTGAACCATCAAAGTGCAAGGGCAAGGTGAAATGAGGACTGTGCCTATCTGCAGGGAAGATGACTGTTTCAGAACCCACCTCTAAAGCCATAGTCCAGGCTTTTACCTCCTGTTCAGTCCTCAGTCTCCCCTGCAGAAGACCAGCCATGAAACTTGCATGACTGAGATCTTCAATGCAAAGACTCCTCTAGTGATACCAGTGGGCTTCCTAGGCCTAGATTCCAAATATATCAAGAAAGTTTAACCACCTTTTTGAAATCAACAGGACATCTTCCTTAGATGGATCGGCCTCTGCACACTGAGGGCCCTGTACACACAGGGCACTGTGTCCCTTAGGAATATATGCCCAGCTGGGGTTTTGAGTATTTGGCTGTGATCCTGGAGTAACCTCAGTGAAGCCAATGGATTTTCCCCAGATTTACTCCAGTATAATGAGCTAAGAATTTGGACCTCTGTGCCATATTGTGTGGATTTTGATTAATTTTAAATAAAGTTTCCACCTTAAATGAATTGCAAGTGTTATCTGTTTTTATATATAACTTCATGCTTTTTATTATTTAAAATGTCCAATTTGCTAGATGAAAACATAAATACTGACTGCAGCTGTAGAATTTAATAAAAACTCAGGTTTGAGCTAGCAAGTGAAAAAAAGTATATTATTGGAAACTTGTGGTCAAACTTGAAGCTTGAAGGAAATATTTTAGCACTATCACAATATTAAATTGCAATCATTATTTAATTTATCTTCTCTGAAATGACTTAAGGGAAGTGCACCAAAAGCCCTATTTACCTAAGCCAGGAAATAAGTCAGTGATCAGCTAGGTGGATGAAGTAACTGAAAGCTGACAAGGGACAATATAATGCCACTATTGTAACAGCACTTAGAAGTATTGTTTGACTTTGACCTGCTTCAGAATAAATGTTGCACAGTTTTCATTTCATCCAAAAAAAAAAAAAAAAAAAAAAAAGCATATAGCAATAAAATGTGTTCCTTTGACTAAATTCTTGATATTTTTCTTTAAATTGAAAAATATCAGCTTTGGCACATCTGGAGGAAAGGAATGTTCCCCACAATTACCAAGATTTTGAAAAAAATATAGATATATTAGAAATTAAGGTATTCACCAGCCAGTACTTTCAGCAAAAAGTCTGAACCCCTGGGCAACCTGTGCATTTCAATTGTCACTTTGAACTTTGGAACAAAGAGTAGACTGTAAAACCAGTTTATAAAAAGTATTATGAGATACCACAACTGGCATTTTTATGACCTTATTAAACTACATCCAAGTGTCATAAATTATACGTAATGAAAGTGAATAGGATCTCGGACGTGATTTTAATATTAGGAACATGCTTATTAGTTTAAGGATTTTTTTCTGAATAAAAGGGGTATTTTTGTTGTTTTCTTACTTTAGCAGCTGATGTTATGTGGAAGTCATAAATGTCAGATTACATTAAATTGGTTTTGTTCATATAATATTGTTAGTAAATTACTTGGGAGAAATGAGCAGTTTTTCTCACTAAGTAAAGCTAAAGGTGTTAATTTAGACTCAAAGTATTTCACATACTTATGACAAACATATCAACTGACCAAGTTTAGACATGAAAACCAAATTATGGTACAGAAAAAAATTTCTGTCTTTCAAGAATGATTGTTCAGAAAATGTAACTTTTTTTTCCCCAATACTCTGTCTCTGCAGTAGGAGAAAAGTTGCAGATGTTGGTTCAAAGTAAACCCATTTTTAGATCTGTGACTGTTTTAGATGGAGAGCTTATGCCCAAAAGTAGCATAAAAATGTGTTGATATATATCAGAAGCAGAGTGCTCACCACAGGAGGATACTATCTGTGCCATTCTCCTGAGAACATCAGTTAGCTGTACCACATCGAACCAAAGGTCTATCTGAGCCAGCAGTCTGTCTCCAGTGCCACCCAAAAGGGAAAGCCTAGGGAAGAAGATAAGACTTGTGACAGCAGAGCAGGCACTTATGAGACTTTCTACTGTCAGTCCCATCACCCTCCTCCAGTCATCTGAAGCATTAGGAGGGAGATTTAGGCAGGATGCCCACTAGTTGCAAAGGCAGTTGTGGCAAATGTTTGGTTCCTGTTATGAGAAAATGAGTGGTGTTTGCTATTTGTACATCTATATCCCATGTAGCCAGCCTGTCTGGCTTTCCCAAGCATGGGGCACAGCAGCCCAGTTTTCCCCAGAAGTCAGATATGGGGGCCCACAGCCGGGGATGTGAGATGCCAAGGATCGCCCAACACATATCCTCAAATTGTTCGAATGCACACTCGCCATCTCTTACAAAAGGTTCCAGCTACTGGCAGACCCAGGCAATGTAGGTCTGCAATCCAACAGCTCGCTGTCCACAGTGACCAGAAAAATACCTTCTGCAGGTGATGCAGATGCCTCCACTGGGATGACCGGCAGGGAGGTCAGTGCTTCTTTCAGCCAAAACTTCTGAAAAACAGTGAGCATCAGTCAGCTGTCAGGATATAAAAAAACCTGGGCTTAGTGAAAATTTTGCTTGTGTAGGGAGGACAGAAGGGTCTCACATTCTTCTTCTCTTGACAGAAATTTGTTTTAAAAAAGAGGGGGAAAAAGCACCACAACATCAAAAATACATTGTGGCCATTCCTGAGACTTGTGTGCCAGAAAGCACCAAAAAAATTGTACACGGTGTATTTTAAGCATTTCCAGTATTTAAGAATTTAACTGGTCTGGGTTGTGCACTAAAGGGAAAGGAAGCAATCTTTCCCCCACAGTTATTCGTTATGTCACAGGGAGAACTGCCATTCTGCACTGGGGGCTGAGATTTTTGCAGAGCCCCAGGGTGCCATTTTCTCTCCCACTTCTTGCCATCAGTTTGATTCTCCTCATCAGTTTATCAAGTGCTGGAACAGCACAGGGTGCTCCTGCAAAGATAGCCCCACTGACAGCTCTCCAGGGAGAGACTTTTCTCTTACCCCTTCATGACGGCCACTGGGTAAGTGTCATGATGTAGTCCATAACTGGCTGTAGATGGTAAACATGAATTTTATTAATTTGTAGGTTTCTTAAAAATACAAAAGAGAAAAGTAAAAGCTTATTCTAAGCTTTGGGAAGGAAACAAAGTTGCCAACACTAATGCCATCAATGAGATTTTAGAAAATTTCACACATAGAGCTGCTTCAGGACTGGCAAACTGAGAAGAGGGAGAGGGAGAGGGAGAGGAGAGGAAGATAAAATCCTCCCCCACTCCCAAAAAGAAGTAAAAAAAAAAAAAAAGTAAAGCTGAAAGCTGAAGAGAAACAAGGAGAAATCAGAATGTCAAAAATAACAGATTTTAAAAATCTGGGCAATTTAAAAAAATAAGAAAGATGTATTTTTAACCAAAAAGGGAGACATAGACAATTTGTTGTGAGTGAAGTAGTCTCAGTGAATGCCTAACTACTCTTTTTGTTATGATCACACAATTTGTCTCCACTAAATAGTCTTCCTGGCAAAAGACTCTACCTTCATCAGCACATCCCCTAAATGCCTGAGAAAGAAAGGGAATGGGCTCTGGAGGAGCAGAGCAACAGGAGGAGCACCTGTTAAAATAGATAGCGATTTGTTACAGACACCATTAAAAAAAATCCTCAGAAGGACAAGATACCTGCTGCATGAATGGCAGAAAAGCAGTAGTCCATTTTGTCTTTTAAAACAACATGTGAGGGGTGGAAGCTTTAAACAAAAGATCATTTGCTGAAGCAAGAATGGAAACAAAATCTCTGCAGAGGCTTTTAAGGAGCCTGCCCACTGGGACCATAGGGAAAAGCTAGTAAAGCTAAGAAGATAAGATAAATATAGACTCATAACACAGGGATACAGTTCACTGGAAATCAGCCCTCTAACTTTAGGTTGCTAGTGGGAAGTACTGTTTTGAGCTCTCAGTTTAATTGATAGAAAACCACAGAGGACAATTCTTTCTTTATTTTAGTTAATTGTCTTAAGAGGGAATAATTCACTCTCTGCCTAGCACATCTTTCCCCACTGACTGTGTTAAACTCGGTGGGTGGGATTCTGACTCCCACACTGAGTGTCCGCTGAAGCACAGTTTGCTGCAGAAGATGGCCATGGCAATACATTGCCAGTGTTGTAGAACAGAAACCTGGGAAGCAGGAAAGACTGAGCAGGCATTATAGCAATAAATTAAAATGGAAGTGACCCTCTATTTCACATCAATTTGAAGAGAGCAATGATACAAGAAAAAATTTTAAAGAGTAAACCAAAATATTGTTTATCAAATGGAAAATTTCTTTAGAGATGAAGGTTACTCAGAGAACAGTAGAACATGTTCATTTAGCAAAACCTGCTAACTATGGAAATTTGTTATCTTGACTATGTATACCCCATGCATATACCCCAGGTTTGTGCCTAAATACACCTGTTAACCAAAATTTTAATATATCCTAGAGCCGTAAAATCCCAAGGTGGAAAAGTTCACCCCACAAGCTCTATTTCTTCACTGGCAAATCATAGCTCAGAGACAGGTTAGGAATAGAGCCGTTAACTCTAGCCACTTCTCAAAAAAACAATAATATTAAAAGTAAGATGCTTTCATAGCAATTACAAGAACTGCTGTGGTAGTATCTCACTCTGAGGGGCACAGGGATGAGGGGAACATGCTGTTGCAGGGGCTTCTTTGTGTTTCAGCTCACTCCCAAATGTGCTTCCTGGGTACTTCTGGGTTGGATCAGGAAGGATAAGCTCAAGTGGAGAGAGGAGAGTACAGACCTCTGTCCCTCCACGCTTCCTCATCTGCACGCTGATCTGGATGAGGGGACCAAATGCACCTTCAGTAAGTTTTCAGACGACACCATATTGGACAGGAGTGTTGACCTGCCTGAGGGTAGGAAGGCTCTGTAGAGGGATTTAGACAGGCTGGATTGATGGTTTAGTGGGCATGGTGGTGTTTGGTTGATGGTTGGACTTGATGATCTTGGAGGTCCTTTCCAACCTTAATGATTCTATGATTCTATTCTATGATTTATGTTTATGAGTTAGCAACACAATCAAGCTTAGTAATAGCATCAAACTTCTAATAATGAAGGTGCTGCTTGTATTTGTTTGAAGGTGAATATGTGTATGCTTGGTCACTCAATTAGTATCACACATACAGATTTCACTTGGAGCTTTGCATCCTGTGACAGGACTACTGACAAACAGCAATGTCTGTGGTGCAGTATATCATCTCTTTCCTTTTGTAAAATGTATACATGCCCTTTGCTGTCAGGGTAACCCTTGATGTTGAAAGGAGATGCAAATATTGTCTATGGATCTTTGGTAAACTCAATTCATGTGTCTTTTTTTTTCCAATGGATCAGTAAAACTGAATTGTTATTCTTCTTTTGAAATATCTGTGTTGGAGGGTTTCCACCTTTCTTCATAATTGTGTAGACATGTCTGATGGTCAGGGTTATTTAGTGCATCCATCTGTAGCTCCAGGTGTCTGCAGCTGATCTCTGGGCACTGATAACATAAGGTGTGGTCTACAGAGGAGGGATTTTATTAGTTACATCTTTAGCTACTTGAGGAAGGAGAGCATATAATTTAAGATACTTTGATGCCTTAAAAACATGTGAAGTATGTTTAAGGCATCAAAGAGAGTGAAATAGAGGAAAACAGCATGAAACTTGAAGTTTTGAATAAAGCAGGACTTTTGAATAAAGCAGGACTTCTAAATGAGTTTAAAAAAAAACAAGAGAGATTAAAAGAGACGGAAAGGAGAGAATGAAGAAACAAGGCCCACCATAAGAAGTGCTAGTGCTTTCGGAACTGCATGATATAAAACCCACTGAAGAAGCTGAACAGAAAGAGAAAGAAGAAAGTCACAAAATTATTGACTGTGCAAACATCTGTCCTTCCTGCAACTAATGCTTTTCTTCCACATTATTCAAAGATGGTGAAGCTCCAGCTGGGATCAAGGCCCAGCAGCACCATGGAAATACACATCACAAGAAGCTGTTTTTCACAAGAGATGTGCTCTGACATATTATCTATTCATTGTCAGCTGACAGTGTTCTGCTTTAGGATCTAATCCCGTAGCCCATGACACTGATGGAAATGTTAGCATTGCCTTCATTTGGCTCTGAGATGGGAAGACTTGGTTTTGGGCTTGCACGGAGGCAGAGTGAGTTACCCTGACTCAGCCAAAGCTGCCTTTCCCCACTCTCCTGCCTCTGCCAGTGTGCTGTGGGCTTCTGTGAGAGTGAGTGAAAGCTGTGTCCCTATGGCTCTGAACTGCAGTACCTCTTAAAAAAACATTGCTCTTCTTGCAAGTCAGGTTAGAAAAAGCAGTCCAGCTCATCACTGCAGATCAAGGACAGGCTGGTTCAAGGGGGATGTTGACCCTGCCTTTGTTCTCCCTCCCACCTCGGGCCATTGCTTATGTAGGAGAGTTGGTGTTTGGGAGATTTGGCACCTGCCCAGTGTAACTCCTAGCTATGGTCAACTGCCCAGGAACGACAGGGATCAGAAAGTAAAGCTCTGTAGGCAGGAACAAGTCTGCTGAGGGAAACTATGGACAGAGTAAAGGGTGTGACAGCAAATACGCATGTGTAGACACTTCAAGCAATAAATTAATTTTTTTATTCCATCTTTGAAGAGGAACCATCAGAAACACTGCTATTTTCAGGTCACAACACCTGGAGTTAAATATAAAAGCTTTGTTGGCTTTATATGCCACTGTACACTTTAATGCCAAAGTAGGGGTTTTGTCAAAGATGTGGAAGTTTGTCTCAGTTCTTTCTGGTCCTGTTTTATTGTGGTGACTTTCCTACTACACATCCTCAGGGGGGAGAGCCCCACTCTTGTGTGCTCCTTTGCAAATGCAGAAAGTATAAGGGAAAGGTTTCCACAACTGTTCAGCCGGGGGATAGTTCTGCAAAACACTGAGTAGCTACAGTTCAGTGCAGAAATTAATATCAAGTGTCATCCTAACTTTGTCTTCATGTAAAGAGTGGGATGAAGGACATTGACTTTTGACAACACCTGCATAGAAAGGGCTCCCAGAATGGTAGTGGCACACTCCCAACATCTGTTCCTTCCATTGAACTTAGCTGTAAATTGAAATTCCATTGCAATGTTTTTAGACTCAGTTGAAGTAAGGAGACTGTCAGAAATCCTCTTTAAACTCACCCTTATCCAAACAGGAAGCTGACCCCTAACCCCCGGACGTAACAGTACACCAGTGGAAATTTCATTATCCCCGTTTCAGCTGTACTAAGTGAAAATTAATTGTGTAATTATCTGGATGAGCGCATGTGTAAAATTTTACAATGTGCCAGTTAGATTAAGTAACGTGTTAGTGGCGTGGTTTAGTGCAGAGTCAAGGCTGTCTTATAAAAACGGCATAAGAAGTCCAACAAGATTTGAAGGAAAAGAACATATGTCTGACCAAACATGAAGATGAGAATGTAATGTAATACTTAATACCATAACCTGAGTAAGATTTTAGCCTTCTCTGATGGAGGCATAGGAGACAACTTCTGTCTGTCACTTTAAAACCACATAATTTAGCAGCCAAAATATTTTGAAATTTTTTTTTAAGTACCAAATAGATAACTGTTTACAATATGAAAAACATTTTTGTCTACTTTGTGCCTTATCTACTTTATACCTCTTTCATTTGTACAGTGAAATGTGTCCAATTTTTTTACTGCTTAAGTAAAAAAACCCCAAATACCTAAAATACAGAAGTAAAACTAGATCATATCATAATCCAGTCCTTGAGAAATGCAAGATGCTGAACTCAGCTCCCTCATAAGGAACTGAGGGACAGATCTTACGGGGCCCATGGAAATCCTAATATGGCTATTTAGAAGAAACTATTTCCATTTCAAAGCCATCGACTTGTTTGGATAACAAGATCACTGGGCAAAAGATGCTGCCTGGAAGAAGTGTAGTCCTTTGAGAAGTAATATTATCTTTAAACAGTTTGGTAAGTAATATATTAGGTTCTATAAGTCTTACTGCCAAAGATTTGTGTATAGAGTCCCTTTAGTAATACCAAATAAATACACTGGTAATGCTTCCTAAAAACAGAGGAATGAAAATAACTTATAGTGTGATTTCAGTGAAATCAATAGAACAGAATATGTGCAGGAAGGGTTGGTGTTACAGTGAGAAGTCCCACTGCAGCACTCTGCTACTAAATCTGGATGGAGACAGGAGATGATCCAGACGTTTCTGTACACAGATGAGGAGTGTGCAGAGGAATCAAATCTGAAGGAGTTAGTGCCTGACATGGATTTTAGGGATGGTGGGATCTGGGATCATGCTATTATAAGGGCAAAAGTTGGGATTTTCATTTCTTGTGCAATTTAGTCACCAGAAGCCTTGTGAAAACACAGACAGCATTTTTTCAGTTTTTATCTGTAATTAATCCACCAGACATTGTAAAAAAAGAGACAATCCAAAAGGTGTAAAAAAAATAAAATCCAAGAAAAAAACCCTATCAAACCAGGAAAGCGTGTACATGACTAACAGTACACCTTTCTGTTCCCTTCCTACAACCTAAGATCTTGATCTCACATGTCTTTGCAAAAGCCCAGACCTTGACTCAGTATATTAATATATTAACAAACATGGATGTTTGAAATGGGAGGACACCTAACAGTGTAGAACCAGTACTGAGAGAGACAAGTCTGTGTCCCAGAGATTTTGGTTGCCGCACCATGCTGTCGCAGGCGGGATTTGGGGAGGTCTCTGGCATGTAGGGAACAGAGTGTTTCTCTTCCAAGCTTACTATTCATCATTTGTTCTGGTCTGGGCTGTGACACAACGTAGGTGACCACACAGGAGCACAGTGTAGCTGCAGGAGAATGTTTAAGTCAACAAAAAGTGTGTTTTTGTAAAAGAAACTGACCTGCAAGCCTTTTGGGCTGTATTACGTTGAAAGCCTCTGTCTGGAGCCTGTGAGTTGGGCTGTTAGAAACACTCCTGACTGAGCTAACTCCAGGCTTGATGGGGCCAGTAGAAAATTGATTTAACTTGGAAGGGAATAAAAGAGAGCTGGGACTATTTCTGCTAATTTCATCCCAAGTACTTCTGTGAGTTTCTCAGTCAATAGGAACAGACAGAGCAGGCTCTCACTCCTCAGTGTTCAAGCACAACTGAGTTGTCATCAAAGGATGTCCAGGGCTGGACTGACATCAAGGGTGGGAGGAAAGAGCAAAGCTGAGGCCAACAGCCAGGGACTGCTGAAGTTCTTAGTGAAAAAGAACACCCCATCACCCATCACCTCACTCATCCAGTCCCAACAGCAAAAAAGCAGCCTGCTTTTCCCACCTTGCTCTGCCAGGCTCTCGCACCCCATACAGGCAGCAGGAGTGCACCCATGCACCCCTCCTTGCAGCCAGCTGGGAGGCGTTCACCTCCAAAAATACAGGAGATTTCTCTATGAAGACTTCAATGAAGAACTGATATTTAGGAGAAGGGCACACAGACATCTAGGAGCTTTCTGACTTCAGCTTTACAAGAATACCATTTGTCAAGCTAAACACAGTCTTTGCCCAAAATAAGCAGTTATGGAACAAGTGCTGACTTATACCAGTTGCTGACATGGGCTAGTACTCTTAGGACAATATAATCTTTGTCTTAATGTAGTTTAGCAGAAGAAAGAAAGGAGATATTTTGCATGGTGATGACCATGCAAAGGTTTCTACAAGTTTTATCCCAGATCACCAAACTTCAATCTTTCCTTTTTTATTTTTTTTGTTTACCTTCAGTATTACTTCTTTTATCCCAGCTGTCTCCAAAATATATGCCCTGCTTTAATGGTGTTTTTTCTGATCCAAGACTCCAAGACTCCTTTATATCACCTCAGCAACACAATATCACCCTAAAACATCCTGAGCTTGTGAGAAGTGACCCAGTCTGTCTCCATCACCCTTCTCATGGAAGTGCTTGTGTTGCTTCCTGCTCCTGCTGCCCTTGCTCCTTGCAGCAACCAGTGTCAGAGTGGAAATGAGCATCCTTGGGAACTGGAGAAGCAGTAAGAGGCATGAGAAACAGCTCCTCATGCCTAGTACTCCTGCAGCAAGTGCTATAAATGCCCCTGTGATGCTGAGGCAAACCAGGCTGCAATCAGGTGTGCCTGGTTCTCTCCATCCTATTAGAACCTGGTTTGATTGAACAGGAGAATAAAACTTTTGGAAGGATTTGCCCTTGAAATTCATGTAGGGTTAAAATGTGGAGACTGGATTAGCTTTGGGGGTTTTTTTAAAGACATGTAGTTCCTCCTCAAATGCTCATTATATTACCTTTTGTTAGCTAACAGCTTGCTAAATATTTTCACCAACACCAAAACCTTTCATATGACACTAGCAAATGCATGGTCTCATACTGATTATTTGGCAGTTTATTAATGACAGCCATATTTTCTGCACTTTATGGGTTATTGACTTCTTTGTTTTCCTCCAAGTCAGGAAACATATACTGAATAAAACCAATGAAGTGTGAAAAGCGTTATCTACACTCCACACAGAAAAAGAAGCCTATAAAAAAGGCCGAGAGCAGGAAGCAGAAAAGGGCAAGATATTCCTCTGTGGAAAAAAAAAAAGTAAAATAATACCGTCACTAAGTTAAAAATAAACTACAGAATATCAGATCTTAGAAAACATAACATATTTTCCTGAAGAACAGAAATCTAAGACAGCAAAGGGAATTCTTTTCTTTACTGTCCCACTTTTATCCTAGACATCTGAGGAAGTCAAATGAAAATTTCCTGGCATCCTGGGGCAATAAAATAATCTCAGTCTTCTTGTGAAACCACATTAGTGTGAAGATCGAACAGAAGTTCTTTGAGAACTGTAAGTGCTATGTAAGCATCATTTTTCCCAGGAACCTAAGGCTTTGTTTATTTACACTGAGCTGTGCCACTAATGTAATAAGAAATAAACTGCTAGGACAGACACAGACCTGAACACCTATCATGTAGGAACATGCTAGTGCTCAGAGCTGCGAGGAAGTCAATTGTCCCTGTAAAAGGCATCAGGTCTGCTGAGGACAGTGACACGGCCCATCACAGGGTCTTCTCTGCATTCAGATCAGGAGGGATTTAAGCAAGTGCAGAGCACACTTTGCCAAATCAGTGCCTGTTGGCTTTCCACTAGTAGCTTTTTTGCTGCTCAGAAAGCAGCCAAAATAGACCAAAATAAGAAAGTAGCCTGGTATAGATCTGACTCATCTCCATTGGTAATACAATTAACTTAAGATGAATGTTTAAGATCCTGGCTCTGTCCCACCCCATTAAAATGCATTACTCAATCTATGCAAAAAATGCTGGGCAACATCTTACACTCTCCTTGCTAGTTTTAAGCTGTGACTTGGCTCAGAAGAGACAAAAATAGTGAGCAGGAATACTGAAAGACAGGCACAAGTTACCTCACCAAGGAGGTCGGTTAAAGTAAACAAGCTGGAGCATGCTAGCATCTGCAGCCAGAGCTGCGATGGAACAGCCTGACTTGTGTTTTAGGACTTGGGTTCCCCCGGATAGATAGCCAGCTCTACCAAGGCAAGCAGTAGACAATCAGCTCTAACATGGCTGTCTAGGACAACTGTGTTGCTGATCCAAGAGAAAAAGACATGAAATATTGTCAGGACAACACCAACAGAAAAGCCACAGCCCATGTGGCTCCTCTCCTTTTCTCTCCTGCAATGAGCAGGGAATGTGCTCCTTCAAAACGGTAGTCCCTATGTTGGTGGCAAGAGAGCTGCGGCTTCCTGAGTTTCAACTCCTCTTTTTAATAACTGAGTTGTGGCAAGAGCACTTCAAAACTTCTCATATTTTTCAAGACTGATATGGTTATTCCTGACTCCTCACACAGCAGCCGAAACAGGCATCAGAGCTGCAGGCGCAGCTCAAACCTGCATCTTCAACAGACGTTACTGGCTAACACAGCTGAGCTCTCCTCTACTCCTCTGTGCCTTTTAAATACACTACAATTAATAACCCTAAATTTTCACATGGGAAAATAAAGCCACTAAAAGGGCCCTGCAATCTATATACTCGCTGCTACTGAAATAAGAAGGAAATGTGTGTAAATACACTTTAAATAAAAACTTGGTTTTGTGTCATTCAAGCATGTTCTAATTTGTCATGGAAACTTATATCCAGGGACTTATAAGTTAAGAATGAATAAACACTGTATAACAATCCTCATTCATCTCAGCAATGTATGCAATAATAAAAGCATGCAATCAGTGGGCAATGCTAACTGAAGGCACTGCATGAAGGAGTCCTGAATGTAACACTACTGTCAGCCTTAAGCACTTTGTATCTCACAACTACTCAAGCCATCACATCTCCTAGATTTTTCATTTTTCTTATGTGTTTCATTTTTCTTAAATAGCTTCTCCCACAGTAATAACAACTGAGGACACTGACCAGTTTGGAAGGCAGCAGGTGGTATATGAGAAGACTTGAAAAGAAATCTGACTGCGTTTATACAATCCTAAGAGAAACAATGTCGAGGAATCCTTAAGAGACACTCTGCTCACAGGAAAGCAGAAATTAATAAAACAGAGAGAAGCTGGACTCCTCTCTCTCGTGCAATAGTATGCTCCAGAGAGGTTATTATGCTCTCTTGACTTCTTCAACATTTATTCCCATAAGTGGATGCCACAAAACCTTTCTACAGATTGATTACTGATCAAAGACTGTGCAGCTGTTAATATTCAGGCATGTTTTGTGAAGGTCCCTTGCCCCTACTGATTCCTTCCCTTCTCTGCTATTTCTTCACATGCCTATTCAGACTACCTGCTCCCAGGAAAAGCAGACAGCATTCATGCTAAGTTCAGCAGCACAACCCTGACTGGCCATTTTCTGCTCAGTTTCTGAAAAAAAGCCAATCTTTTGCTGCTTCGGTTGTTCCTCATACACCTAACACATAAGCATTGGTCAGGCTGACCCTGACTGGCTGGGCTTTCCTACAGAGAGCCTTCCTCTCTGCACTCATCTGCCTTTCCTCTGCTGCTACCTCTCTCCTCCACCAGCCCAAGGAGAGGGCATCCGGTTCACTGAACATACCATCCCTTTGCCTATCTCAGAAATTCTGTGTCTTCCCTCAGCTGGTCTGGCATCTGATGGAGGCAAATAAATTGGTTTTCCTAATTCTTAAATACAGACCTTTTCATTTTATAAAGTGGTTTTTAAACCATCTGTTGGTTAGAATTGATGGCAAGTCATGATCTATTCATTTATACCATAAAATATTGTGCCATTTACTACACATGTCAAGACTGGCACAGTAAATTATTCAAGGTAATTGCAAGATTTATTTACCTGCTATATAGTTGCAGAAACTTTAAAAGTTAGTTAAAAATGTCTTTATTTACTTGCTGAATGCTGCAAGTCTTCGATTCCTATGTGGTTGTCTTCATCTCAGTGAGTGACTCGTTTGCAAATGTTATTACCATCATTCTGCTCCTGAGGACCTGAGGTACCAGAGCATCAGACCCAGCAAGGCACTGCAGAGCCCAGCTCTGGGAGAAGACTTCACAGAGCAGAGAGAGAGAAAAGGATTTCATAAATGTGAAGAGATGGAGACATGACACACTAAGGATCCCAAAAGAGAGGCAGTGTCTGAAATCTCCGCTGTATCCTGGACAAACATGCCTAAGATTTGAGGTTTGAAACTTTTGACTGTGTTTAGGAATGTATGTCACTGCTGTGATGCTCTTTCTGACCCATCCTGCGCATAGCACTGATCATGCTTCACATGCCCTCGTGGTCAGGGCACTCTCCCAGGAAGGAAAGACAGGTCCTTCCTCTGCCAGAAAAAGCTCAAACTCAACTCTCTTGCTTTCCAGAAACTGAGTAGTGGCTTAAGAGGATCTCATTAGTCCGCAGCCCTCAGCACAGGGCTTGCTGCTCTGAGGTCAAGCACAGCTTGCCCAATGAATTTTTCTGAAGAGGGACAAGTTTTAGCACTTGTTTAAATGCTCTGCTAAATTGGGTTCATAAAGAAAAGACCAACAGCCACCTCACCATTCTGTAAGAACCATTATAGCTGAGGTGTGACTGTAAATCCGAAATACATTTCTACTGCAAGGAGAAGGAAGATCCAAAGTAATTATGAAACATAATATACCAATAATATTTGGATAAGTTCAAACTAAAATACTGCTGTGTTCTTATGTTAGGCTGAGTGGAGCCTGTGATTCCAGCCATGAAGAGAGGACACATTTCAGCGAACATTTGGCCAAAATCAGAAACCTCCCTGAGAACCAGGGTGCAGGCCAAGAGTCAGGAGGAAGTTGTGGGCTGGCTAAAGCCCTATCATGCTAATAACACAAAGCATGTTTTTCTTTAGTTTCAGTTTAATTTTGGAGCTACAGCAGTTTACCGTTCTGCGGTACAATATTTTTCCCCTTAGTCTCACAGTCAGATTAATTCCTGAACTGCAGCGCAATGAAACTTTTGATTTAAGAGATTTGCTGAGGAAATCTAGATTGAAACTCAAGGTTTAGCCAGTACATAAATCAAAGGTGGGATCACTTCAAAGATTCCTTCATCTACTTGGCACAGACTTGGTTCATTTAAAACCTCCTTTCTCATAATTGTACCCCTTATTAAGATTTGAACATTTATAAAATGAGGAATGAGGTCTTACAGAGTTTGCTGTAATCACTTCCCATGAAAATAAAAGTCTATAGAGAAACAGTGAACGCGGGAGAGGACGGGTCATCTCCTGGCTATGGATGGCTACTGATTTTATGGGGTCCTGTCTTAGAAGTAAGGCTTTGCAGTAAACTTGCTTCCTGGCTCTGCCATAGATTTCCTGTGTGGGACCAATTCAGTTAATCTCTTAGGGCAAAAGTCATCCCATCACACTTCAGGAACTTAGCTGAAGTGCTGAGATTAAGAGTCCAATTACCCTACCCTTGTGTTTTTTGCTTAAGAAAATGTAGCAAACCCTACCTGTTTTGGTTGTCTAAAGAGGAATCTTTTAACTGACTAACTTTTTAAAGTACCCTTAATTTTTAAGATTTATAAGTATGAGGTTTCAGTGTTTACATTCCCCATTTCTAAAACAGGAATGTCCTAGCTTCTTTCTTCCCACTCTCCACCTTTCTTTTCAGTTTAGGCTTTAATCCTTCAAAGAAACCTATCAGTACTGGGTTTTATGAATTATGAGCGTTCCTTTCACATAATGCTCACCATATCTACACATACTAAATTGTAAGCTCCTTGGAGCAGGACTTTCCAGTTCCTGTAAGGAAGGGGAATGCAAAAGAAAACGGTCAGACATGGCAAGTATCTTGTGGTTATGCCTGAATCCTTGCATATACTTAATTGAAGTGACTAGAGAGTGTCAAAGGCCACAGACCTTAAATAATATTCATGTGTTTGCTTAGCCTGGCAAGAGGCTTTACATCCCTGTAGCTGGTAACTGGCGCTTCTGTGACTAGCAGCAGGGCTGCACTGGTGTTTCACTTCATGTGGCTTCTCCAGCCTGGCTTAGAGCCCTCAGTAAGGCACTCAAGGCAGATGTGACACCAGACCCAGGGTAGAGAAGGCAACAAGGACAAGCGACAAGACAAGACAGTGCTCAAAAGGGAACAGATAAAACAAAGGAAAAGATGACAATTAACCAGAGCAAACATTTGTAATGAATTTCACATAGACATCCAAGCTGTGTAATAGGCCTATGTGAAGAATCAGAATTAAAGTTCAGGCATATTGAAATATCTGAGGGTAGATATTATAGATGTAAAAAGACCTTGACACTAACTTACAGCCAAAAAAAAAATTTTCTGTGATTTGACTGGTAGAATAGTGCAGGATCAGCATCTAGTAACTTGTGACTAGTAACAGAAGCAATCTGGGATTTGTCGACTGGGTAATGGTTCTTGCTTAAGCCAGAATTCTGCTTACAGAGTCCAGATAATTTCAGCTCAATATTAATTGAAACAAATATTTGGCAAACTCATGGGAAATTTATATTGAATGACCAGAAAAGTCTAAAGAATCCGAAGCCTTACTTCCATGGGTATTTAAAAAGGAAAAAAAACCCACACGTAAAAAGATGAGATTCCACATGTAAACAATATGTGCAGAAAAGGGTCTTTAAATAAATGGGGTTTGATAAACATTTGACAGAATGAAGTGTTACACACAGTATGAAAGTTGTATAAATAAGTTGAGATGAAAGTCCTTTGAAATGTAATGAACCATTGGAAAAAAAAGGATTTGGTATACAGAAGCAATGCATACTCACATAATTAATTTTTCATACTTAACCTTAAAAAAGCACACACACATTGCAAATACAGCAAGATCTATCTAAGGGCTTGGTTATATAAAGTTTTGACATAGTCCCTCTATCCAATCCTAGCTGGATTTGACATTACAGGGCTATAGCTGTCTACTGTCATATTACTTCTTGTTAAGTCATGGTTTGAGTGACTGCTGTGATTTACTGTCTCCTACAGATTTTATCCTCCTCATCCTCACTATCTCAGGAGACATCACTCACCCAACTGCAAGCAACCATCACACCACAGGGTAGCAGGTAAACCCTGTAGATCCTGTTACGGACTTGCTATAGCTAATTCCTATAAACTGGAAGATGAGATCAGTCTTAGCCCCTTCACAGATGATGGATGCAGATTAGCAGATCTAAACAATTAGTTAGGGTGAGGGAATGAGCCCTTAGACAATTAGAGCAGTTAAGCATCCTGCTGACAGCTGTGGTGACAGCAGACAGTAAAACTACACTTGATGAAATGAGAAAACTCTCTGCCTTTTTGATTTACAGGCAAGTTTACTTATAGGCTTTAAGGTGTTTAACAACAGTGGTCACAAACCAGGCACTAATATCCTTCTATCTGCAGCAAACAACAGGGGACCGGAGGGTGCAAGCTGACATCGCTCAGTTCTGGCAGTATTTGTCAGCTGCGGTTGTTTGAAAGAAGGAGGCAAACTTGCCAGGCAAAAGGAGACAAACTGAATGCTTGAGCTGTTACTGGTGTGAGGAAATAGAGATTTAATGCTGTGAGGTATGCGAGGATCAGAAATGTTTTGTGCTCCCTCCTGCTCGCAGTTCTGCATTAAAACCTGCCCCTTGCAAGCTTTTGTTTCAAGTCACATGGCAGCTGTTTGGTGAATGTGGTTTTTGTGTCCCTTAAAAACAAATGATCCCTTGTTTTTAACCCTTTGATTTGAGGAGTTTGTATATCCAGGTGTGCACTATTCCCTTTCTAGCCCCATTGTGCTACCATTACCCAGGAGAGAGATTTCAAATACTTGTGGTCAGTTGCATGGAATTTGCTTTAAATGCCAACAAAAATTAACTTTTATGAATGCTGGTGGGTTTTGTGTATGGTTTTTGTCTTAGAGTTGTTTTCTGGAGCCTGGGGAGAAGAGGAGGGGATGTTTTAAATGACCATGCCAAGCTGAGAGACAGATGTGAGTTTTCTTTGATCCAGGAGAGCATGCATTGTCAAATGCTTCAGAGTCTTCAGACAACGCTCATCCATGAGATCAAGGAGAAAAAACTATGTTGGTATACACTTTTTCTCACTTAGATGTTAGAATTACCAGATACTAAAAACTAAATGTAAAGGTACTGCATTGCTTCGCAGCCCATCTGGAAATGGAACTATAAACCAGGTAATCACTGTCAGTTTTTAAGGTGTGATAATGTAACTATAAACCAGGTAATCATTGTTAACTGTTAAGGTGTAATAACAACTCAAAATATAAGAATCAACCTGAATTCTTATGTCAGGTGGGCAAAGAAATGGATGTCATATCTTTTAATACAATTGAAACTCTAAATATTGTCCCAGTGGGTTAGGACAGTATAGTATCATTCATTTCAGCCGTCACAGGCATCCACAGTTGAACAGCAAACAACAATAGAACTTATGATTAGACATATGCAATATTCTCCTGGTTTCATGTTTGATTGTAAATGTGAACCTCAGCTGCTGTTTGACAATGTTCACTGAGATACACGAAGCAGAGCTCTCTTTTGTGCATGCCAGGCCTGACTGATGGTTTCAAAGTGAACCATGGTTCAGACCCAAGCCTTTCATTGTGTTGCACTTTGGCTTCCTTTACCTGCGACACTACCAAAGAAAGTGCAGTGGGTGCAGACCTATGCCAGATGAAAAGCAGAGCTTCACTTGAATCAGGTCCACCTCAATAGGTGAAAGTCCACTTGATTGACATCAATAGGATGTCCTAGGAAGTCCTGCAGGAGAAGATCTTGCTCTATTTGATTAATTACGAGTAAATCAATTTTTAAAATTACCTCAGGCTGTAATTTCAGCAGAACTTCCTCCACTAGTGTGAGTAGCCATAGCCATCATTGGGTTAAATTCTTAATTTAGTGAGATTTCATTGTGCAAGATTCTTAGCATTCCATTCAGAAATCACATCTATTTATCTTTTTATTTTTAATGTTTTTGTCTTAGGCAAGCCACCCGGATAATTTGTTGACATGTGTTTGCATGGGGAAAACCATGTTTATACAACATAGGCATGTTTTGATTTTTGCTTGAAAGATGTGAATAAGTTTCATGATATGGCTCTGTACCAAACAACTGTGGGCATAGGTGTAGGCATAGGAAAAATGGTTTTCACATTTACGTGGAAACTACTGAGAATTGTTAAGAGCTGTAAGTAAAAGACCATCAACAAAGCAGTATTAAGCAGGGGAGTTGGACTAGATGATCTCTAGAGGTTCCTTCCAACTCTGAAAATTCCGTGATTCCATGACTGTTATGAAATGCTGAAGGTAATAAGTAACTGGATTAACTATTCACTCACAGGATGCTAGTGACACTTTACTAAGCGGCAAGTGTTGAAGCAGAGTACAGTATTCATCTGAACAGACTAGATCTGGAAATCATAGAATCATAGAATGGTTTGGGTTGGAAGGGACCTCAAAGATCATCTTGTTCCAACTCCCCTGCCATTGGCAGGGACACCTCCCACTAGACCAGGTTGCCCAAAGTCCCATCCAGCCTGGCCTTGAACACTTCTGTTCTGAGTCTCCCATAGACAAACCAACTTCTGAGACTTGTGATCTTTCTCCAGCTAAAATAATGCAGTGCTGAGCTCACTCTTTTTCCTACCTCTGCCTCTGCTAGGTGCAAAGTTAGCATTTCAGCACTTCTTGGTAGCACAAGTCGTCTCTTTCCATGATGTTCTTGGTGGACAGGTAAGCTCTTCCACTTGGTAGGACAGTCTCTCATGGTATGGAAAGGACTATTACCTGCAAGGAAATCTCCACAGACAAATCAAGAAATGAGCCAAATCACCTCTTTTCCCCAGCTGACTCATAATCAGATAGGGAGACAACTCACCTTCTTTTCATCTCAAAAGTGAGGATTAGTTCCAGATTTAGATTTCAGATGAGGGCTTTCATTTAGTCCAGGAAACGAATGAGAAAACAGATGTTCCCACATAAAATCAGAATTTTTATTATAGTATAAAGTGTAAGTATGTGCACCTCATAACTACCTAGGGGCATTGCAATAATAATTATCCATTAATGATTTTCATTTGTAGAAGTTCAGGACACTTTACAAAAATACTAAGTATTTTAGAGGACAGAACTGAGGGGCTCTGCCTTCCTCATCATTAAGAAAGGCGGGGATTAAATGTAGGTTTCCTGATCTGTGTAACACCCTGTCCTTTACTGCATATGGAAGTTCTGACAGCTTCCAGAGGTGAAAAACTGTCCCAGCTATTCTGTCCTGGACAGCAGAAGATCATATGTATGACACACAGGGATTTTAAAACAGCCAAGGTTTTGTATTTCAAACGAGAACCTTTCTAATGTACCGGCTGTCAGCAAGGGTTGTAACAGGCAAAGCAAGGAGCTAACTTTATCTAACCTGCTTTTTGGGTCAAGTTTTGGGGGTTTTGTATTTTACACTATAATATATGATCTGGAACAAACAGGTTTCATAATACCTGCGGGCACACGTGCCCAGTTAGGACAGGTTAAGGAGGAACTGATGAGGACCTGGCATGGGGAATTCTGATCAGGTGGCAATCTGGAGAGCAAGGCAGAAAGCAGATCATTGAAGGACAGCTTGAGTTCAACCCTGTTCACATTTTTTTGTTGTTTCTGTTCATCCTGCCAGGAAAGTCATTCGGTTCAGTGCCTTGAAGCCATCTGGCATGAAGGCTTTTGGATAGCGCAGCAACAGATGCAGCACAAGAAGCTGGACATTACCTGAAATGCAATTCTTCAATAGGGTGCTGTGGGTCTGGGCACTGGGGCCAGGAGGAGACTTGCTGCATTCATAATGTTCACTGCTAGCATTGCTTTCCCTTGTGCCTCCTCACAGACATCTTTTCTCTGAAATACACCTCTCCTTCTCTCTGAATCCCTCATCTGATACCAAGTCTTAGGCCCATCTGACGGCTCCAGAGTGCTGTCTTTCCCTGCCTAACTACCAAAAGCAGAGTGGACATCTTCCTCCCACCTTCCCTTTCTCACTTCTTTCCTTGTCATCCCTATTTTCTGACCCTCTGCAGGCTGCTGGGAGGAGAACAGGACCAAGCTTTCTTCTGGAGAGGTGCTGCCTGTCCTTAAACCAAGCCCAAATGTAATTGTTTTCTTGTTTCTCATATGTCATCATTGTAATTCTGGACTCCACTGTTGTGGAAAGCTCTTCGTTTTATTGTCCTTTTTAATTATGAAATCCTTTCCTCAGTAATTCACTGTGACTTGGTAACTGACTCCACATGGTTACGACGTGACTGTCCTGACTGAATAACTGGAAGTACAGAGCTGGCTGAGCCGCACGCATGCGAATCACGGCGCAGCACGGAGCTCCCTTTGGCGGGCGCCCTGGTCTCACCGAGGTGGGGATCGAGGCTCCTTCTCCTCCCCAGCCTTTGCCACTGGAAATAACACACCAAGGAGGGAGTGAGAGCAAACACTGAGCCAAAGGCAATGCTAGTGCTGTGCAGATACCAACACCGATACCCTGCAATTTGGGCACAAGGTGGTACTGGACATGCACCCCTCGTAACTGGGTTGTGTTAGCTACCCACAAACGAAGGTGCAGCAGAAGGCATGCAGTGCCCACCCTGGGACCAAGGACAGGCTGGGAGTTGTGATACTTCTACCACGGATCCACGTCCGGCTTCCCAGCTTCAAAGGAAGAAGGGGGTGATGTGCCTAGCAGGGGTTCCCAAGCTGTGGGTGGTTTTCTTTAATTTAGGAAAGCATCTGATACAGCATGTCACGAAACGTCACGTTTATTTAATTCTTTTTCGTTTGGATATGATTACTGTCACGTGGAATGGAAACTGAGTGATGCGCCATGAGCAAAAAAAATATCAGAGGATGGTTTAAATCAGCTTGTACTGAATTAGGGCAGTGAGAAGAAATGTGCAATGCAGGTCTGAGCAAATTAGGATTATTTAATCTTTTTGCTAATAAGTATAAAGGAAGAGGTGAAGTTAAGCAGGCCATTAACCGATAGTACATTGATAGTGGTAAATGCCTTTGTTTCTTTGCCCCAGTGAGCACTGGTGAGAACTCAAGTAATAACAGTAAGTTTTATTAGGAGAACAGAGAAATGGAATTCAAAGAATTAAATATGTATGTAGTTTAGTTAAGGAACATTTAAGATAGGTCCTAGCAGGCTAGGGATACCACAATGCTAGATGAAGGGAGAAGTTCTCTAGGAGAAGAGCATGACACAAGAGCGGGACCTTTACAGAGATGCTGCACAGATGGAAAGATAAACAGAGGCAGTGAGTTTGCCTGATGAAAGCTGACAAAGGAAAAGGGGGAAACTGAATATCTGGAGGGAAAGATATTGCAGAAGTGACATGCATGGACATCCGAAAATGAATACTCCATGAGCAGATTCTATTAAAAATAGTTACTCTCTCTCTATGTGTTTGAGATCTAAAGCAAGATAGAACACATTTTTTCATGATGTTTAAAAACTGAAGAGATTGTGTTTTGTCATTGTTGTTGTTAAAATCCATGAACTGTTTTCATAGGGAACCTAACGCAAAGGGAAAAGTCATAAATTTATCATGCAGATCCATTTGCAACTGCCCAGCAATAGAACACAGTGTACAAAGCAGGTCTCCACTCCAAAGGCTACAAGCCTGCTTGTAGCTTAGGACTGAACTGGAATATTTTGCAGGGGGGAGAAAACCAACACAAACCAGATGCAAACAGAAAAAAGAAAAAGGCAGGGTGTGGTGGGGAGAGAGAGAAGGAATGGCTCATGCAATTCGTACAAAGATTTTGGTGAATGTTCAACCAAACCGCAATGGAAAACGAAGGCACTGTGTCAACGGTCTTTCAAAACTATTTCAGTAGATTCCCATCAGCTTTTTGGTGCTGTGCCTATGTTGACCTCACCTCTCACTTTTTGTCTCACCTTTCTTTAAAAGAGAATCATCAGTACTTATGAAAACGGGGCATATGGCTCAGCATTTTTACAAGTATGTCCCTTGCTGCCTGCAATGGGAAAGCACCAGCAAAGCGACATGTGGAAGAGCAGGGTATTTATTCCTGGCTGCTGTTACAAAGATGAAAATGCCTGGTGAACACATGCCTTAGGCTGCCACCGCATGGTGAGAGCAGGGAATGAGGGCGAGGAGCTGGTTTATCTGTAATTTCCATGTCATTGTGATATTCCCAGAGATTTTACTGAAAGCAAAGTCTTTTCAAATCTAACTTGAGAAAAAAGAAAAAAAAACCCAACCAAACAAAAACAAAACCACGAGCAATTGTATTGTCTTTATTAGCTATAAATTAATCTCTGTCAGAACCTCTTTATGCCATTTTTTTGTTTCATTTTTTGTGTGGTAAAATTTTGTTATGCCAAGCTAGTAAAAAGAACCAGGGCAGAAACTACTTTATAAAACGATTTTTCAGATCCATTTGGTTGCCCTGGCACGGTGTTATGACTTTCATCCGTTGGTCTGAGTCCTAGTTGGCATTTCTTAGGCTGTATGAAGATACCAGAAAACAAAGGGTAATCTTCAACACTATGGTGATTTTTCCTTTGCAAATGTTGACACTGTGCAAGCAAAAAGAGATCTCCTCGAGATACTAATATTTCAACTTTTAGTGTGCACTTTCTGTGGAAATATTTGTATGAGAAAAAGCCTGCTATTAGTTCTCTAGAAGTGCCATTTAAAAATAGCAAAAACAACTTTAAATCTATTCAGACATTAAGAGAAGAATTTTTTCCCCCTTGACTGGAATTGCTGTGAGAATTTTTAGGAACACAGGGTGCCTGAACGAAAACATGCAAGACATTTGAAAAGTTTCATGAATTTCAGTGACCTTTTAGTGCTTGGTAGAAGGAATAAAGAACTTAATTTTACACATAATCTGAAAACAAGCCCCTGTCATGGTTCAGTTTTCCCCCACTTGCAGTGCCTCCTTCGGCAGCTCCCAGCTCCCATCCCGACTCTCGGGGTAGAAATGCAGGAAAATCTCCCTCTGGCTCCAAGAGAGTCACAGATCAACCTTAGCAGGGGAGAATATATATTTTTTAATATCATTGCATGAAGAACTTTATTTAAGTGAACAGTTTTGAACTGCACTTTTTTACAGCAATATAGATGCAAATAACTCCAGGGAAAATAGTATCTGACTTAAAGTTACACCTGGACTCCATTAGTCTAAAAACTGGTCCTCAGCTCATTTATACCAGCATAACTCTGGAGTAAATACCCTTTAAGTGGTGATATTTTCTTTAAAAATGAATGAATAAGATGTGTTTTAGGACATACAATACCGTAAGTTTTTGAGGAAAAGAGAGTAAATCACTCAATATATTCACCATTTAAAATACCTTACGTTAGACTTTTTGCTATTGCGACATAATTTTTTTATGAGTAACATTTTTATTGTTAATATTAGTTTCAAAAACATCTGACGGAAATGCCCCAAACTGAAAGAATATTTCCATTCTCTTTCGTTCCATTTTCTTCAAGTACATTGTAAAATAACGCCGTTACCGACAGAGATACAGATTTTTCCAAGCTGCCCCTCCAGCCCATATGCCTGCATCTATAAACAGTCATATAAATAGGATTCCCAACACATATTCTTCTTATAGACCTTGAAGTCTCATTTGGAGTTTTAACAGAAACATCATGTGAATAAATATGTATTTGGGGAGTTTTAAAAGCCGAGCTCTGACCTGATGTGCAAGGAGCTGTTGCAATGCATAGCGTCAGGGAGCACACCACGGTGCTTGCATCTCAGCGCTCTTCAGCTGCTCCCAGCACTGAGCTTGTCACACGATAAAATCCACAGTGCAGCTTCGATGGGGAAAATACTGGAAGGAACGTGTTTGACTTGAGGTGTTACCAAACATTAAAAAGCTGTCATTTTTATTTTGTTCTTTTCCCCTAATCTACGTTAGGCGCTGGCCTGAACTGTTTGCCATCAAACATCACAGCACTCAGAAGGAGCTTATGAAAGTTTAGAATAAATAAATAAAGAGATAGATAGTAACCCTGCCGTACGTCAGTTTCATTATTGTATTTTCAAAGCTAAGTCAAATAACAAACAAATGAATAAAGACGTAAAAGCAGACCCAAAAACTTTCTCGTCTCATTTCAATTCAGAATAAAATTTTAATAAGGAATTAAAATAATGAAAATCCCGATGACTCCTTGCCCCGACATCTCATGGCGTTCAGATCAAGGTGCTCTGTGCCTGCCGACTCCACAAAGAAGTGCAAGGGAAAAATAAAACGCCTTCTCCTAAAGGTAAGTGAAGAGGCATGGCTGTCCAAACAGTTGAATTGGTTTTCCCTCATATAAAAATGAAACATTTCTTTTCATCTTCTCGTTTTCAGAAAATTGAACAAGAGCAGAAGTAACTGGAGCTCTAAGGGTAAAAAGAGCCACATCTACTTCTAACACACGGTGTTTAAACAGAACATTTGAAAGATGTTTTAAATTAAAATCACTGAACATAAACTACAGTATCTTAGATATTAAGGACCATACTGTACTTTCTGCTTTGGAAGTGGGAAAAATAACACCTAAGCATACCCCTAGCAAATACTGGGGCAGGATGGGGCTCCATAACTGCTTCACCCTCTTCCAGCTCTGTCCCAAAGGTACCTGAAGCCTCAAAGTCTCTGAGCACCGACTCCAGCACAGGGTGCAGCAGTGCCCATCTTGGCAGCTATAAATGTTTAGCGTGGTTTAGGCAGCAGGAAATATGCCTTAACCCCTTCCACAGCTATGATTTCACGGCACCATCAGGAAAGCCCAGTGGCAAAGTAACTAAAGCTATGGTCGCGCTCTTTGGAGAGCAGGGAGGTGTAACTGGTCTCAGAGGATTTGTCAATGCTCAAAATGCTGAAAGTCACATCCCACTTCCCCCTGTCTTGGGGACCAGGTGCTGCCACTGATGGGCAGGCTCTGTGCACCTGGTTTTCTGCAAGAAGATGGTCCAGGGCTGTTGAAACCAAAACTGAAAGGGGATCGGTTGCTGTCACAGTTCCTTACCATAACACAACCAATCTTGCACAAATTCATTATCCTGCTTTAAGTGCTTAAAGAATAAAAAAAGGGGATTTTCAGACACTAGAAATAAATATGGAATATTGGTATGCCACGTGACAAATTTCTCTCTTGATGAGGAAGTCTACCTACTGCAATTTACCTTCTGTCTGAGACACATTATCTCTGCACAGAGGAGCAGCCTGAGACTTAAGCAGTTCTTAAAACTTCCAAAAAACTGATTAAGAGGGAGTTAAGGAGTTTATAGGTCTTGTGGGGCTTTGCTACACATGGCTGAATTTTAAGTTCACAGTGGCCTCAAGACAGAAAGTTCAGCTGTGTTTTAGATCTTTATAAATAATTTTTTTTCCCACTCTTTCTTCAACAACAAGTCTTGGAATAATGACATGAAAAAGGCCATTCTGTATCAACATTTTTCATACCCCTCTCAGCATAGTACATGTTACATGTCTATCACTTGGCACACCAGATTACTATTTTGCTCTTTTCCTTCTAAAAAACTATGTGGGTTGTAATTGTTTGTCTCACTGGAAAAAATAAGGCACAGAAAGCTGGCTTGACTAAGCAAAACTACAATTCTAGTCCCATTTCAACAGTCCACTATCCTCCTTTCCCTTGAGAAACTTTTTCTTTTAAACCCTACCTCATCAGTATCTGACTTCTGCAAGTATCTGGGGTGGGAACTAGGAAAAATTGTGTCCTATTCACGAATCAACGTAAGTTTGACTGCTAGTTTGCTTAAAATTAAAATATATTTTAGATGGAATTTTTAGTATTGTATTTCATATGCTTCAGTGTACATTTTGTCCAATTAGTCTTGCCTCTGCTACATAATACAGATACATCTGTGATATCATTTGGTGGCATACATGCATTGAAATAACATAAAAGAAAATAACTGGGAAGAGACCTTTCTGAAAACTCTGTATTATAGAAGTTATGAATTACAGAAATTATATGATACCTGAGTTCTGCAGTTGATTTGGAAAAAAAATACAAACAAAACAGAAAACTAAATAAGCTATTTAAAATAAATCTGATCTAGATTTTAACACAAAAAAAAATGAAGGCTTAACTAAACAGAACTCTTCTGTCCCAAAAGAACTCTTAATTCAGCTTAAGGTTTATTCTTGCAGGCTTCCCGTCCAGGGATTTACAAAACCAGCTCTAGTTGTTTATATGGTAAATATCATTTGAAAGTAACAAAAGCAAGCTGTATAAGTCTTTTTTTTTTTCCCCCGTAGATGTGAAGTTGCATATCTGACACTTGCAGGTTGGGTTTGATGAAGTGTGAGCTGCAAACTGCTGTGTGAAATAATTTCATGCTTGTTTCTTGGACTCCTTCATGTTATACCAGTGTTAATGTATGAAACCACATCTCTCACATGATCGAGCATTAAAAAACATTCTAATTTTAGTGGTAAAATAAATTTTGTGTTTAAATGAAAATTTTTGCCCCATAATCTTTGCATAGGATTAGAGCCCAGTTTTTTGTGTTTGTAGCCAGTTTAAAATTTCAAAGTTACAGCCATTGTCTGTGAGGCGCTCTGGGTTTGCTGGTCTGAAGCCCCCCCACATACTAGCACCACCGTCACTTCTCTTGAAGACTTGTACAGATGCCTCGAGGCATCTTTCAGCAACAGTATCAGATTTGCTTATAGTGCTGAAGCAAATGTTTTCATGGTCTGTCACCTTGATTTTATTAAAGGTGTTGGGCTAGGCTATTATCCAGTGCTGGAAGTCTCCTATAGAGACTTTATATTAGGCTGGGAATTTAGAATGGCCAAGCATTTTCAGCCCATAACAAGCTTTTCTTTGCATGGTACAAGGCAGAGCACTTTTGCAATTAGTCTAAACGAGAAAGATGCTCTGCAGGTACTTCAGGCTCTAGACTTTCAAAGTTTGTGTCTCCGTGCCTTAGACTTTGCCACCCCCTTCCACAGAGACTTGACTTTGCTTATTATTTCTCCTGCTGAAGGAAGCACCTCATGCTGAAATGTTATCCCTCCAAATAGCTGTGTATCTGGCTTAAATGCACGGCATTATCAAAGCAATACTTTCATAAACAGCCTGATTAAGCATTGCTTTAAAGAGAACAATTTGGGCTTATTCTATAGCTTCAATACACAGTTGTTGTTTTGGTTTTGCTTTGTTTGAGCCACAGTAATATAAATAAGAATAACTTGAGATCAAAGATTTCCTAAGAGCTGTAGGAAACATAATGTGTGTGCAGGTGCCTTGCTCCACTCTGGAATTTGGGGACTTTGTTGAAAGGAGGCTGGGGTGGTGTTTTCCAAAGGGTGCAGAACCTCTTCATGAGAAACAGGAATTTTCACTAGGACAAATTCTGAGGTGCTGAGCTAAATGCAGTATTTCATTGAAACTGAGATGTTCTTGTGTACCAACTTAAAGAATTGTCTGCTGTTTATACAGCCAAGGCAAGGCGAATGTGTGCAACGGGACCCACATGTAAAGCAGAGAGATTGTGTGTGGTCTGAGTGGACTTTTTTTGTCATCCTGTTTGGGAACCAGTTCAGGATCTGTTTCTGTTGGCAGTTTCCTCCTGTTGTTAATATATTAGTGCATTTCTCAAGGCCTCTGTGCAGCTGAAAGGCTAGTAACTTAAGCCTGGAGTATGACAGACAATCATCTTCCATCAGTTCAGACATGGGTAATGGGATGAAAAAGAAGAGATTACATCTCTGAAAACAAAGAAACTAATGCAGGCCAAGACCAGCCAGTAGGCTGTAATCTCTCTTTTACCATAAATGTACAAAAATGTCTTATCTCTGGTTTTACAAAGTTGTGCGAGAGCAGTCGCAGCTCTTGGGTGCACTAGCCAGCTCTAAGTGGCGGCTCAGAAAAATTACAAGATTAAAAGAAGCAGTTCAAGGAATGAAGAAATGCACCTCATAAAATTCCAGATAGAAAAAAAAATCTCTGACCATTGTTGCTTAACAAGTTATTTTAAATGTTTCATTTCAAATTTAAAAGAGACTTATGCAAGATGTGAGACTCTAAAACACCCAGCCAATAGAAACACGCAGCATTGCATTCAAATACCCTGTTTGTCACCCACGCCAATGGATTATGAAGGTTTGAGACATACATTAATTCTTCAATGAGCAAAAGTCAAGTGCCAGTTCCTTAATGCAAACCGCATTGCAATGTAAATGTGCCACAAAGCTCTCCCTCAGTTCACATCTGCAAATATTATTTCATACTGAGGGAGGAGAAAGAAAGCAACTCATACTGAATTTCCACCAAGAAAGAAAGCAACTCATACTGAATTTCCACCAAGAAGGAGGGTGCTCTGCGTATCTCTTCTGTTAGCGGTTTGCTCAGCATCTCTGGGCTTGGGGGAATCATTTCCTAGCAAACACAAGGACAGTGTCTCATGGGTGCATGGTGAGTGCTGCCCCAAGCAGCACTTCCCCTGTCTCTTGGTAGATGTCATCCCTCTGTTTCTCCTCCTCCCTATTTTTTTTCTTACCAGATTTCCAGATTCAGGACTGAAAATGAAGCGTAAATCTTACTGCCTAATAACCACGGCAGTTACTTCAATAAAATGTTACTTAAAAGTCAATGGACTGCACATGTTAAAGACATTAGAGCTGTTAACAGACCATTGTAAAGTAAGCAGAATCTTTAATAACCTGCACGTAACATGTAGTCCCACGATTTTCGGCACAGGGCAGGCAGCAAGCCTGGGCTCTCTGCGCTGGGGCTCCCAGCAGAAACCACTCCTGCATTCCTCACTCCAACAGTGAAATGGGGATAGAGATGGTGCTAAACACTGTGGCCCCCAGGACAGCTTTGAGCACAGCCAAAACCTTCTTTTCCCTGAGCTCCAGTGGAGGGTTGGGATGGCTGGAGGGCTCATTGCATTCAAGGGGCAGCAGAGGGTTCCTGACCCTCTTTTAGAGCTCAGCTTTGAGTGCAGGCATGGGAAATAGAGCACTGCTCCTGCCTGGAGGTAACATAATCCTGACACTGAGCTACTTTGTAGGGGCTCTTTTGGGGGAAAAACTTGCCCTGGAACTGATACGGGGCAGGTAGCAGCAAAATGCTGCCAAGACGAGGGAGGAAGGCAGCTCCTGCTCTTTTACTCCTGCCCCACTTCTATCAGCTCCACAGCAGCTGGAGGTGTTGTTCAAGGCTGGCAGATGAAACATCCCTTGAGTCAGCACTGTCCTTGCCTCCAAAGCCATCTGTCCAGTGGGGAATGTAAGTGCCCACCCACCAGCTAAGCCTTGGACGTACTAGTCTTCACTATTTTGTATGTCTTCTCCCCTTTTTTATTTTCAGCCAAAAAGTCCATACACACCCCCAGCCCTCCAAAAAAAATGACTGAAGCCGGAAAAGATAGCAAATCCTTGTAGTTTCATTTTTTCTTTTAAAATTTGCCTAAGTGGAAACATTTATAAATAAGCCAGAGGAGGATTTATGCATCAGTCTGTGATGATCCGCATGTGTGAGCATGAGGCATTCAGCCAAATTTACACAAGACAGAACATCCGCCTCTCCTCCATCTCCCCATGCGCCCATACACGCACACCCTTACCAGCATAAAACGGATGTACTGGCCTCACATTTTACACCATCACCTTCCTTGGCCCTTTCCAGATGCACATCAGCATTATCAAAATGTTGAAACTGAAGGAGCCGAAGCTGTCATCTCCAAAAGCATTTGAAGGACAAGTATTTTGCTTTTCCTTTCCAACAAGTGCCTAATTGCAAAGGTTGCTGTTCTTAGCACACAGAAATAAGAGATAAAAATACGAGAGATCTGTCAGGACACTCCAGCAGCACAGATTATCTACAGCAAAGTACTTTGCTCACTGTCATGTCTCATTCAAGTACTGTCCAAGGGGGATCTCCATCACTTTTTTTTCTAAGACTGCCTCTATAGACTTCATAGTTAGGAAACTCTCTTTATTTTCCACCTCAAGGTTTCCCAGTCAATATTTGGCCCCTGTCTCATCTGCAGCCCTGTGGTATACCCCCATTTATCATATTGTCACATCTTCCAAATCACCTCGTCCGAACCTGTAATTCAGGTGTAAGCACAGGTGTCTTGAGACAACATGTCTCGATCTTACCTCAATCTCTTTTGCTGCTCTTCTCTGATGCTTTTCAATATGCAGCACATTTGTTTGACATGAGACCTAGAATTGCACAGCAGACCAGGGTGCAGTTCCAAGGAGAGTACAAGATCTCTCCATATATAAAACACAAGGCCGGCTTTCACGTGAGCTGACTTTGCTGCCCAACTCTGCTGAAAGTGCTGCTTTAATTAGTTCATTCTCAAGAGTTTTTCAGCTAGCATGTATCTATCATAGGGGCTAAGGCAGCCCTCTCCACCTCCTTTTGGGCTTCTCCTTCACCACTACCCAGCACAGCACCCATACCCAGGGGTCTTGGGACCAGGCATGTCCTCTGCAACCCCCTTGCCCACACTATGGCTGTGTCCAGCTCTGTGTAGTATTAATGTTTTCCAGGTTTCTCCCTTCCCAGATGATGTTGTTTTAAAGTAAAGAACTGTAAATATTTTTGAATTCTTTCATGAATATTTTGAAAGCTGTCTCTCCTATCCCAGGCAATTCTGAACTAATTTCGAGGCAAAGTTTTATAAAACCCTACATCAAATGCTTGAGTATTTATTATTTGTTATTTATTTTGCCAAATGTCTCAAATGCATCTATAGGCGACAGGCCAGTGCTCTGATGTATAAGCCAAACACCATAAAGCTGTCTCCATGCAATTTAGAGAACTCTTTGATTATGCATGCTTTGGTTATATTTTTTACTAAATAATGATCTGGGTAGTTAAATTGCTCTAAAAGGTTCAGTATTTGTTGATTTTAAGTACCTCAAGAGTCAATCCAGTAATTTTTCATGCTTACTTCTCCAGGCTCTGTGATCTGTAAATGATGGTTACTGATTTCTTTCTCCTGTCCTCTGTCTCCCTCAAAGACTCTTCTTTGCCTTGTTTTTCATAAAAACACACTTGTATAAAGCCAAGTGGAAGAGTTGAGAGCTTTAACTATTTTCGTTCTTCTTGGAAGAATAGACTTCATGCCTTTCTGTATTTGTATTTGTGCATATGATCTATGTGTATACATACATTTATGCATACTTATGAACAGTAGTGCTCTAGTTCTGACTGAGGCCTCTGGGTCTTATAACAAAACCAGTAAACCAATAATTTATAATAACTCATCAATAGTATGCTGTGGCTATCATCAAGAATTGTGACAAATAATGGCCAGTTTCTGTTTTTTCCACGTTTTGACTGTCTTTTGTTGAACTTCCTCTAGTCCTTTTCTGTGAGTTTAGAGTTTACAAGGGAATATGGGAGCAATTTTTTTTTAATTAACTAAAAGCCTAAATTTAAATTAGTTTAATTAAAGTACATTAATCACTGCATGGAAAATGGATTAATATTGCTCTAAATGTTTTAGTCAGATTCACTTTCTGATGTAGAAGGTCACCTTGTTTCCCATAATATTGTATCAACATGTATTTTCATGTCACACAAAGGGTAAGCAGCAGCAAAACTGTCCCACCTCAATAGCAGCTTCTCCATCAGCTGCAAGAGCAGTCAGAGAAAGAGGACAACATTGATAGTAACTTGTGAGCAACTTATCCCTGGGACTAGCTCTGTTCAGTGCAGCCTGGTTCCTGATGGGTGGAATAAAATTTGAGGGAGGACAGTAAAGCAGTCCAGCAGGAGATGCAGGCCAGGGCACGGACTGCACAGTGACAGCCACTGCCAAAGGGCCACCATCCCAACTGCTACTCCTTTCAGGAGAGGGGACTTTCCAAGCATCTTCTCTCTCCCCTCACACATCTCATCCCTAGTTTATTCTTCCATCTCCACTTCTCCCTCTACACTCTGCTGCAAGGAAGGCATGAAACCCCACCATGCCCATATTGCCTTGCATTGGGTCCACATATATCAGCTGGCTGTTTCTGACTGGACTTCTGCCTGATCATCATATGCAGTACATATGGGACTGTCTCAGCTTCTCTATCAGATTTGCCAGGATCCAGTAAAGATTTGACGGCCATCTTTATTCCAGTTTGTACTCTGGACTTCAAGAAAAGCAACAAGTGGTTAATGTTCACTTCCCACAGCACTGAGGAAGAAGCATTAGCATTTTGGTTTTGCACTTTGAAATGCCAGGCTCTATGCCTCCTTCTGGTACCTGGGAGACGTTGGAGGTGACAGACACGTTTTTGGTCAGGCTGGATTTGCTGTCCCAGTGTATGTTGCAGGGTCGTTCTCTGGTGGAGAGTATCTTTAGACAGCTTTGAAAGTGGGAACTCTCAAAGAAGGAGTCTCTTTGAGACTTCTTTGAGCAAGGAGTTCAATGTTGGTGGATGGATGGCAGATCCACATAAAGAGACACAGAAAGTACTTGAGTTCACAAAGGTAAAAAAAGCCCAGGAAGAGGGGCAGTACTGTTATTTGTCAGTATTTCTGGCCATGAAGGGTCAAGGTCTGGAAGGGCTTAATTCTCTCTCTTGAAGAAAGCCATAAGCTACCTCCACCAACTTGCTAGAATGCTCATCAAGTATTTTCTGTAACTTGAACTCCATTTTATCACTCAGTCAGACATGCAAAGTCTTCTGTAAAACAGTTTTGCAACAAGTATTGTTCCATAGGCTCACAAGCAAAATGTTCTTTTGACACTGTTGCGCCTTGCCTTGATGTACTCTGATGATTATACAAGCTTTTTCTATGTAACTTTTCCCAAAAGAGCTAACTGAGAAAGTGAGCTCTACCTCCTGAAATACCAGCATGGAGCACTCTCTGCAGTGTTTCATTTTATGTCATATTGCCTGTTAAAAACACTCCATACCACGTTAAAGGAAATCCTACACTTTCAAGCAGCGTGTTGATCTAGCTATGAGGTGAACACAACTGGATGGTGCCTGCTATTCATGTTAGTCCATTAAAGCCCTGCTATCAGATACTACTGTGAAAGCAAAGGTGTAAAAAGCAGTGCACATCTACCATTTTGAGTGCACAAAAAGGGTGCTGGAAAGGACAGTTTGAGCTGTGCTGAGGTAACACAATTGGTCAGTCTCAGCATAATGTAGCTTCTCTCCAAAACTAGAAAGATCTCTCTCTTGAGCCTCTTTCTGCCCAGGACATACTTATAAATGGCAGTAGAGGGGATGAATTCAGTAAAGCTCCTACTACACATCTGTACAAAATTGCTACAACCCACAAAACAGACTGAATGCTAGCTGCTTTCTTGGGTATTTAGCATTACTCACTAATAAAAGGATTAAGACTAATAGATTGCAAGAGGGATAATTAATGGCTTCTCCCAAGAATTGCCAGTCTAGGAGCCTCCTGGGCTATGTTGCTGCACTGGAAGTAGAACTTTAATGAAAGAGCTTTAATATATGTGCCCACAGTGACCTCCCATGGGTCATACAGCCATGGTCCTGAAGACCAGCTGAAGACCATCTGCACTGTCTTGACTCTCGTGCTCATCTGGAGCAATATTTGTGCAACCTATTGAGAGTGCTGGGAGGAGGTTTCAGTCTCTCTTAGGGCAGCGCCAGGGTATTTGGATGCCACCCCTGTCCCAGAACCATATATCCAGCATTGCCCCAGTGCGTCAGCATGTGTCCAACAGAATGGCACCATCCATATCTCCACTCAAAGCGCTATGCCAGTGTCTCTGTGTGCCCAGAAAGCTGCCTCATCCTCTCATCCCACAGGCCAACACACTGCCAGGGCACAGACCTCTTGCGAGGCAGCCAAACAGCATGGCAGGCTCTCAGGGAAGAAACAATACTCACACACAGTCATAGCCAGGAAATACTTGAATGCAAGAACGCTGTTACCTGCACAAAATTCTGCTTGTCTGATGCCACGTTATTTCATGGAAAATATTCCCTCTTCTGTCTGTTGGCTATGTAGGTAAATAACACTACCCTTCTGTGGTGAAACAGAGATTTATCAAATTTTAATTTTTATTACATATTCGCTCAAAAGGCTAACACAACCTTTTCTTGGCCAGCTCAACATTCACTGATTGGGCATCTGCAAAATTTTCTTCCTGTCTCCATTGAGTTTTCACTTTATGTGAGAGGACAATATGCTTAATTTTTATGGTTTTCATTTTCTGTTCCAAGCAGTACTTCTCTCTGAGCGTTTGGGTTTTTTTTTTCCTTTTATCTGCCACTCCTACTTAAACATGGATCTGTGGGAAGTGTCTTGCACTCTTCAGGACAGCTGCCACCTTCAGTTTGATTTTCCTGGCAAAGCCAAGAAACTGCGATTGTTTTTTTCCCATGGGTTATTGATTCATGAGGATATGCCCCTTATTCTGCAGTTTTCAGACAGAATTCTTTCATTTTCTTTTAAATTTTCAATAAGCCTCTCCTTATTCCTTCTTTATTTTTGCTCATCTGTTATAGATGCCATTGCTAGCCCACTGGGCTTTCATGGTCCTTTTCAATCAATGTGAAACGGTCTTAAACACATTTCCGGTCTGTACTTTCTACAGCGTCTTCTATTTTTCTGCTATATTGCTTTATCATTCCACTTTCCACCCCCACCCCCCCACCTCCAGTTCTCTTTGTTTCTGAGTTTCCTGCCATTTGCATGCTTTGGCTTTCCTAGTGGTTTTGGTGGCCTTTCAAACCCTCCCAGTATTTCTTCTAAATGGAAAACACTTTCTATTTACTGTGCATATGGGGCCCTGGTAAGATTCTTCACGTGGTTTGTAGCCCATTGACATGAGAAGCTGCTTTTTTTTTTCCAGCAGGACAGCTCCTCACTTACTGGAAGTGTTTGGCCAGGCCACTGAGATATCATGAAGAGGTCACAGCCTCTTCCTATTCCCCACTCCCCAGGACCTGACTCATCCTCTTTGCTGACACCGCTGCAGCCTTAACAGAAAGGGATGGACAGGACCCAGGTTTCTACAACACAGTCATTTATATGAGCTTATTACTGCCATTTGGAGAAGTTCTACAGCTATCCCAAGGTAATTCTGGATTGTCTGAAACCTGGCCGATCAGTGCCATGCAATTCCTGCAGCCCACTGGTTCTCCTGGGTCCCCTATGGCCTCTGATTTGGTCTATAGTTTTTAAATTTCTCTGTTGCATGTAGTAAAGTTAAAAGACTTAATAAATCTTCTGACAGCTCCTAAAAACACCAACTTAGGCTCTGAACATTGAGGTATTTCATTTACTTGTAAGTTTTCTGGCTCCTTTTCCATGCTTTCTTCTGCACCCTTGTTAAACTAAGTTCTTTTAAAATGCCTCAGCTAGAGAAATCCTTGCCTCTCCAGGCTCATACACAGTTTCACATTGGTTGGGATAATTGGCAAAAGTTTTAACACATTCCTTATTTATAACTGCTAACAGTTTGTTAGGACAAATACCTAAAGCCTTTTTAAAAATCATTGATCTTTTAAATGTTTTTTTATAAAGAATAATATCTTGTGAACAGGAAAGCATATTTCAGGCTTATGAAATACTGACCCAAAAATCTTCTTCTCTTGGTAATTTTTTTCCAGTATCTATCACAACCAATACAGAACTGCAAATATTTCTGCTGATGGGGCTGCCTCTTCATCACTTTCCTGGTGACTTTTGCATATATGGGTCAGTTTGCACTGGCAAATGGGTAAAAGAAAAGACGTGATGGCTCGGCTCCTCTCACAGCACTGGGCAAGACAGGGACCTTGTTGCCCCATACCCTAGGGCACGGTATGGTTTCTGAGGGAGGTGTGGGGATTGCCCTGTGGGTGTTGGGGACACAAGGAGGAGCTGCAGTTGGGAGCAGGGGGATGACCTGGAAGCACCGCCAGGGGAAGGGGCATGGGCATGTAGGAAGGATTTAACGGAGTTACAGGGGGACACCTCTGGGTTACAGGGGACAGCTGGAAATACAGCAGTGGACACCAGTGAGAGGAACAGAAAGGTGAGGGTAGCTATTAATACCAAAGAAAGGTTACATTCTGTTATGTGGGTGTGTTAGATATAATACATAGGAAACTAGGCTTCGTTATTTCTGCTCTTGCAGAACAACTTTTTAATCTAAACCAGAAAGGAACACAATAATGGGGTTAGCAAAAGCAAAATCAATAAAAACATGGGTGACTATGGCCTTGGAATCACCAGCTACATCAGAGTGTCATGACTTTCTCCAGAGTTTTTCCTTTTTTTTTTTTTTTTTTTAAAGCTTTCCAAGCCAGTCATGTCTTTTAAAAGCCTAATCAGTTCAATCTTGGAGCTGCCTGGGGGGCAAAGCTCACATCTGAATACAAGGCGCATACTTTTCTCAAATTAGTGAGTATTTGGATTCAGTCAAGACTAAGATTGAGCTCATCTCTAGAAAATACATCAAACAGCCTGTGGAAAACACAGCTCACACACCTCATATTTTTGAAATGCTCTGTCATCTGAGACTATTAGGTTTTTTCCCTGTTACACTCTTACACCATGTCACTAAGTAGCAGATGGACAGAGAACACCTAGCAATTAATGTTAACTAAAGCATGAACATAATATTTCAGTTACGTTTTGCATACTTACTGGAGTTAGAAAATCTTATTTATTACAATGATATCAAGACAGAACACAATTTAGGCTCCGTAGGTGAGATTTATAGTATCTAATATCAAATGAGACTAATAATTAAGTCTGAGGCTGCATGTGTAATTAGTATGGGAAGAAACAAATATGTCTAGGGACAAAATTATTTTAGACCCTTGAGAACAAACACTCCTACCTCTTCTCTCAGCAGAAAACAAAAGGAGCCTAAAGGAATACATTAAACTTAAACAACAGACTTTTAGATATCTGAAGTTTGAAGTGATGAAGCCCTGTAGTTTTAATAAGATTTAGGAAATGATGAAACGAGATGAGAGATCACCAGAAAGGTGAAGGTGAAGGAAATGGCTGAGGAGAGTTAATACATATTTTAAACAAGTCACAACTGTTCATGATCTCAAAGCATACAGACCTCTAGCTAGTACATGCAGCCATTTTTTCAAGTCTCTGTATAGTCAGTTACGTGAAAAAACTCACCATGGGTTGAAAGGCAAAAGCAGTAAAGCCGTATGCATTCTCTAGGAATTAATGTTTTTCTCTTCCCCTTGCCTCTTTCTCTTTTCCCTTTCCCTTTCTATTTTCCTCTCTTTTTTTACCTTTTTCTTTTTCTTTTTTTTTTTTTAATTTCTTCTTTCTTTTCTTTCTTACTATTTCTTCTTTTCTTTTTCCTTTTTCCTTTTTTTTTATTTTTCCTTTTTTACTTTTTCCTTTTTCTTATTATTTTTTCTTTTACCAGAACTGAAAGGAGCACCAAATGCACATTCTTCTTAGCATTTCAATGAATTCTGTGGGGGATGAATAGCAAGTGTGTACATAACCACACACATATGTATGTATAAATTTACAAGCTACAATATCCAGACATCATGAGGCTCTGCTAATAATTTTCTCAACCTTGCCCAGACTGTAGCTACATTTATGATCCAGAGATTTATTGATTTTAGTTATTTCATCCCTCCCATAATAGGAAACTACCCTCTGGACCATTGACCTATTCTTGTTATAAATATACTTTAGCTTGCTCTCATCATAACACTATCCCAGGCTTCTAAGGTGTTGTAATGAGGTGATGGTGTTATAAGGAAGGTAACCATAACAGAGTTTTAAGGTAAATCATTTAACTCTTCCAAATGAGTTTTCTTCTGCACACATTAGCTGTTGGCACAGATTTTGTTCTGCCAAGTGCATCAGGGACCTGCTCCACCACAAGAGCTTCTAGGTGGTTTGGTAGCACAAATAATACATTAAAATAATGAAAGGTGCCATTTATAGCAACAATACAAACAGAACTAGCCTGAACTATGTGCAAATGTGTGGTGCTGCTCAGCAGCCCGTATCTGAGAGGCCTTGCTATGGCTGTGTGCCTCTAGGAGCTCCAGTTTCCAATGGCTTCCACAAACAAGGAATTTGGAGCTCATCCTTCACTGTGGCCAAATTGCTCCAGGGTCTGAGCCCCTGGAGGTGGCCAGTGCTCTTACTCTTGTTCTGGTTAATAGTATAGCCACGAAGATCATGTATCAATTCATTCCATCTCTGAATGACAACACCTAAAATACTTGCTGTTTTTCAGGTACAGATAGTATATGAAAACCACAAGTTATTCTGTGTCCTATACCACACTGAGTCAAATGATGAAGCTTAAAAAACATCCTGCTCTCAGTACTGGTAGTAACACCTTGGTGTCTGTGAGGGGCAGGGTGACTGTAGATGGTCGAGTACATCAAGAGTTCAGCAGTCCCTTAGACAGCTTCAGCTGTGTCCACAATACAACACTGAAGTTCAGTTTTGGAGCAATAGACAATTATAAATACCAAGAAATTTTCTGACTAGCCTATGTAAGGGGTGACTTTGGAAGCCTGTTATTTGCTGCATGTGCTGAGAAGCTCACTGAAGCCCCATGTGACTGAAGTGGGAAATTTAGCCTTTAGGCCAAATGCATTTTAGTAACTGAAGCTAAAGGCCATTGCTAAGGCCAATGTGACCAGGTTAACACCAGACATGCCACCTCAGAGTCCACTACGGAGCCTCTGACACATCAGCATCAGTGAGCTATAGCCTACCCAAGGCAGAATAATGAGATAGGCACTGATATTCTCATTCCATGCTGATGTTATGGCCATTATTTGAAGTATTTTCCTCTTTCCATAACCTGCATCCCAGTTTTATACAAGTTTTGAGCAACAGCTTCTCAGCCCTGTTATGAGAGCATCTACTATTGATATATAATTAAGCTGTGAATAGAGATTCATTGTGCTAATGCCTTGTTGCTTCATATTTCTGGATCTCCTTTTATTCCCCATGGTGATGAATCTGGCCCCACTTATACATACTGTATTTGTAGTCTCATGGTAGTGCAACTACTTCTTCAGTGCAACGGCACTGCATGTCAGCAATGCATTGTGACAGCAAAGCCAACAGTCTGCTCCAAACAAGAATTTTGGTTAAATTAGCAAACTTCTTTTCTTGGCAGAATAGCAAAGGACTTGCATTCCCACCTAACACAGTTTCTTCTGAAGATGCAGATCCTATGGCAATAAAAAACGTGAGATTCTTTATTCCCTCTCCTTCCTAATATTTTGTCTATGACAATAGAAAGAAGAAAGGTAAGTTAGCACTTGGAAATGGGGGTACGGGGTGTTCCTGATTTTTCTTCTTAGTTTTTTCCCTCCACATTCTATGAAATAAGAAGAAAGAAGATCTTCCTAGCAGTCACAGTTTGAACATGTAAATAGAGGACAGTATAAGGACTGGAAAGAAAATACCTGGATGAGTTGAGTGTAGCGTTTTAGAAGTGCACTGACCCAGAATCCAGAGCTGGCTCTGAATGCAAAAGTGCAGTTGATGGGTCAATTTGATCTCTGCTGTTTGTAGCAGTGTCAAAGTTTAGAATTGTAAAGAATAAAATCCTTTGAATTTACTGTGATTTCTGCTATCTCTTTGTTCTGTTCAGTGGTATTTATATATTTTCAGAAGTAACTTTAAATCTACCCAGCATCCTGCCGAGCACAAAGCCTGGAAAGTCCACTCATCCACCACCTATCAGACTCCAGCCCTGTCAAGGCACCGCATCACTGCTTCCAAGATGCTTATGAAAAAGCTATGTAATAATTTAATTTATTTTAAGAGGTGTTAGAATAGCAAAGGTAAAACAAATATTATCCTTGGCAGTTACACAGAATAGGGCATTATCATCACCCATGGATGCTAATACACTTTTCTTGATTCGATATATTTGCGGTTTAATAGTCTAATGAATAGGTCTAGGTTGAATTACTTAGTGTAGTGATATTTGTAGGAAAGGATAAAAAAAGAGTTTTGTTTCAGCAGAAGAGAAGATCAAGGAACTCACAAGAGCGTTAGAGCAGATTTTGTAATGTTCTTAAGTATGAAAAGCCAGGGGATGAATACAATTACATATATGTGGAACTAGTGACTGTACTTCCTCCTTGTAAGATTAGATATAACAATATTTTGGAATTACTTTAGCTTACGAAATGGAAGTTAAGTGAACAAATCACTTCATTAGTTCTTGCCTTAAAAATTTGCCTATACTTGGTGGTATTATTTTTATTTCCAAATTGAGATCTCTGGAATTTCTGTAATGTTATTAGAACATATCTGAATCTTGAAAGATTGACATTTCAGAATTATTCCAATATCCTTTGGGTCTTGTTTGTATTTGTTAGGGAAATAACTTTTGATTGAGCCAATTACAGTATGCAGAATGGTTAAATATATTAAGAGCAGTAACTGAAATCTGACATTCCATTATTTGCACTCTTCCAAAAATACATGAGACACTTTTACTTGACAAGTGCAAAGAGGGTTTGAGAACATGCTTTAAAAGAATAGTGTACATTTACATCTGGCCTAAAACAAGCTTATTCCAGACATAATCTGAAAATAAATGTTTCTGTGTGGCTTAAAGGTTCCCCTGCTTCTTTCTAAGATATGCAAAAGAAGAGGAAAAAAAATCTGAAGAGAGTTTAAAACAACGTATGAGTCCCTTGAATAAAACTTGTCACTGAGTATATGCAAAAACCTCCATAATGCACTAAGCAGGAGAGAAAAAGTATCCATTAATAATTTAAACACGAATAGGGAATGGCTGGCGTCTCCCAGTGGGCACATTGAGGGATGAAGACGCTGAGTTGTGGCCATTAGGGCTGCATTAAAGGCAATACAAGAGCATTAAGAGCTGTGCCATGGTATGGTGACACCAGGGTGGGAAGGAACAGAGTTCTTGGTGGCCATAGTGTGGGAACCTGGACTCACTGCATGGTGTCCCCCATGCGCTGCCTGCTCAGCTTCCCCCAGTGCACTCCCCCAGCTTTGTGTAGGTCTATATTAAATGGAGGACCAGCTTTCCTGTCCCTTCCCCTACCCTCATTTTAACAATCTTTTGGCAATTCTGCCCAAATTTAACCTTTTGGATGCAATACTGAAATACTTTGTTGCCTTGACAAAGGCAAAGCCAACACTGCCCATGTTTCTGAAGGCTCTCTGCAACGTGTAGAAGCAATGGAGAAAAAATATGAAGCTTTTTTTTTCCTCTCTCTTATTTACACTTCCTTACTAGGTAACCTGAACCTAGCAGAGTTGTACTTACTGGGTACGAAAGTGCCAGTAGTCACCATGCTACTGTGAGCCCCTTCAGGGTGTTTGTGGAGCCCTTCATTATTTAAATCTCAACTAGCTTTCTAAAGGAGCAAAGTTTCTAGCTCTTGTGGCTGGAAGGGGAAGCCTGAGAACATGAATCCCTATTTCGGATGCATATGCAAGAGTTTCTTAGTTATTATCGCTTTCCAGCCCCATATTTTTTCTTAATCAAATGGTTATGGCTATTTGATTGGAGGTTGGATTTTTTTTAAACATTATAGTTAAATTATTTTGTATTTAAGCATACATTCTCAGCCTCCATACAGATGAGACAAACCATATTGTTCAGCCTAGAATCTCCTGAATTTAGCAATTAATTTGGAGTTCAATGCCAAATCAGGCAAGATCATGCAATTACCTTGCAGAAGGTACCAACTTACAAGCTTTTCTTGCAAGATTTCTGCCCTCCTAAGCCCGCATGATTGCATCTGAAAACAGTTACTGTTTAGCTAAAGAGCTGCAGGAAAACCAAGGGAAGCTGTTCAGCTAGGATTCGGTTTGGCACACATTTCTGCTCTCACAGAGCATCTATTAAAGTTTGACTCTCACTGTAATAATGGACCATGAGTGGCTTTGGATTCAGATCTGAACTGTAGCTCAATGATACACGGCCCTTATGTTATTTAATAAAAACCACTGAAAGGTAAAAGACAGAAAATAAATCATTAGCACATTTCTACTCCATGTTGTGCACTTTTCAAGACAGGCTGTAGTTTTTACATCTGATTTTGTTAACCCAACAGTTTTCATGCAGTTTTCCCTGCACTGGACCATCTTTTGCTACTGTCCAATGCAGCTAAAACTGGAATAGGTGAATAAACAAGTTGTAATTCAAAACTAGGTCACCAGGTGGTATATAACCAGAGATGCAGGGACATTAGGATAGGCAAACAGTGATTAGCGCAATGTAATCATCCACACAAGGGCTCCATTTCATTAAAGATGTGTTAGAGCACACATCCATGGCCATCTGTTTCTATTTTGCCAGCCCATTTGATTGGCCATCACAAGCATTCCCATGTGCACTGAAGCATTGTTGAGTAGAACATCTGGCAGCAACCAACACCACTGTTAAAAAAACATGATAACAACAGACGCATTAAAGCAAATATATGTACAATAATTTCATTGTTGAAACCTCTACCAAGGCAGGTCCATTGTCCAACAAGGTGAACACTGAAAATGCTCCTTTCCTAAATTTTTGCTTTACTGAGCATGCCAAAACTTCAGTAGGAAGACACTTCAGTGGAATGGCTTTTATTTTTTCTTGGTCCTGGCTTTTGACATTGCTCAGAAGGCAATCAAAAAATTAAAGCACTTACAAGAGAATGAAAAGCATTTAAAGCAAGACTGAACTTTTGACTAATTTTCCTGTTCTAAATAGAAAAGAACATATTTATGCCATATGTTGTCAGAACATAGAACAACTGCATTCTAGAAATGGAACTGAAAAATCAAAACAACTGAATTTTTATCTTGGCAAAATAAATAGTAAGTGTTGAAGGAACCTAATGATTTTCTGGGAGTGAGAAAAGTTGCTCTCACTGAAAATGCGTGGAATCCCTTCAGATTTACACTGATGTAACTCCAAGCAGAATTTCACTAAAATTTAGTCACCAAGTAAATAAATTAATCTATTTACAGTCGCTCTTTAACATAGATTTAAAATTAGTGAATAAGGCACTGTTTTTCCCATTTACGTTTTTGGGGATAACTTTTACCTCATACTGAAAAAAGCACATAGCTTAGAAAAAGCAGGATTTCCACAGATCGATCTTCCTTGATTCCTGTGTCCCTCTATCTTCTTTTCCTTCACATTGCCTAAGCCCTTCCAGACTAGCCAAGAATGTACAAGAAGACAGAAGATGGACAAGAGATACGTCTGTCCTGAGAAACTGAGCTATGCTTAACATCCTTAAGCAAACACAGCTGACACACTCGAAGTTTGTCTGTTTATGCATTTCAGCATTCACTGCAGAAACCCTGCTAATATAGATTGATCTCACTTCTTACATCCTAGTGTGTAACAAAAAGCTAAGAACCAAGATGTGTGTGCACAGGCCTGACATTTCCAAGCCTCTGGCACGGAAGCAAAGTAAATAATGCCAAAAAAGTGGGAGTTTTCCTACAAGGCCATTATAGTATTTTTCAACTAGGTACTTAGAAGTGTAAATCCTGAGGCTGAAGGGGTAAGGAGGTGCCTCTGTATACTGACCAGCTTCATTGGAATATGAGGTTTTACACAAAATTCCTGCTATCAAGCAACTCAAGGTGAAAGAAATTTTCTGCTAGTACATACTGATAAAAAGGAGATACAAGGTTTCCACCCTCTTTCTTCTGAAGAGTACAGCAATAGCTTGAGCACTGTCTTTTCCTGACCTCAGCACCCGAGGATGGTCCATTTAACTTGCTAACATCAATGTAGTTTAGGATGACACTACCAGAATCACAGAATCACAGAATCACAGAATGTTAGGGGTTGGAAGGGACCTCAAAAGATCATCTAGTCCAATCCCCCTGCCAGACCAGGAACACCTAGGTCAGGTCACACAGGAATGCATCCAGGCGGGTTTTGAATGTCTCCAGAGAAGGAGACTCCACAACGTCTCCGGGCAGCCTGTTCCAGTGTTCTGTTACCCTCACTGTGAAGAAGTTCTTCCTCATATTTATACGGAACCTCCTATGTTCCAGCTTGCACCCATTGCCCTTTGTCCTATCATTGGATGTCACTGAGAAGAGCCTGGCTCCATCCTCATGACACTCACCCTTTACATATTTATAAACATTAATAAGGTCACCCCTCAGTCTCCTCTTCTCCAAGCTAAAGAGACCCAGCTCCTCAGCCTTTCCTCATAAGGGAGATGTTCCACTCCCTTAATCATCTTTGTGGCTCTGTGCTGGACTCTCTCGAGCAGTTCCCTGTCCTTCTTGAACTGGGGGGCCCAGAACTGGACACAATACTCCAGATGCAGCCTCACCAGGGCAGAGTAGAGGGGGAGGAAAACCTCTCTCATCCTAGTAACCACCCCCCTTCTAATACACCCCAGGATGCCATTGGCCTTCTTGGCCACAAGGGCACATTGCTGGCTCATGGACATCCTGCTGTCCACCAGGACCCCCAGGTCCCTTTCCCCTACGCTGCTCTCCAACAGGTCAGCCCCCAACTTAGACTGGCACATGGGGTTGATCTTTCCCAGATGCACGACTCTACACTTGCCCTTGTTCTATTTCATTAAATTTCTCCCTGCCCAACTCTCCAGCCTGTCTAGGTCTCTCTGAATGGCAGCACAGCCTTCTGGTGTGGCAGCCACTCCTCCCAGTTTTGTGTCATCAGCAAACTTGCTGACAGAGCACTCTATTCCCTCATCCAAATCATTGATGAATATATTGAATAGTACTGGTCCCAGTACCAACCCCTGAGGGACTCCACTCGGTACAGGCCTCCAACTAGTCTCTGTCCCATTGACCACAACTCTCTGGCTTCTTTCCTTCAGCCAGTTCACAATCCACCTCACTACCCGATCATCCAGAGCACACTTCCTCAGTTTAGCTGTGAGGATGCTGTGGGAGACTGTGTCGAATGCCTTACTGAAATCAAGAGAGACCACATCCACTGCTTTACCATCACCTATCCACCGGGTTATGTCCTCATAAAAGGCTATCAGGTTGGTCAAGCATGACTTCCCCTTGGTGAAGCCATGTTGACTGCCCCTAATGACCCTTTTATCTTTGATATGCCTAGAGACAGCACCCAGGATAAGTTGTTCCATCACCTTTCCAGGGATGGAGGTGAGGCTGACCGGTCTACAGTTACCCTGGTCTTCCTTCTTGCCCTTGTTGAAGACCAGAGTGACATTTGCTTTCCTCCAGTCCTCAGGCACCTCTCCCATTCCCCACGACTTAACAAAGATGATGGAGAGTGGCCTAGCAACGACATCCGCCAGCTCCCTCAGCACCTGCCAGTGCATCCCATCAGGACCCATGGATTTATGGATGTTCAGGTTGCTTAACTGATCCCTAACCCAGTCCTCATCAACCAGGACAAACTCCTCCCCTACCCTGACTTCCTCTGGAGCCTCAGGGGTCCTGGGCTCCTCAGGACACCCTCCAGCAGTATAGACAGAGGCAAAGAAGGCATTCAGTAACTCTGCCTTCTTTTTATCCTCTGTCACCAGGGTACCCGCCTCATTCACCCGTGGGCCTACATTGCCTCTAGTGTTAGTTTTATCTGCAACATATTTGAGGAAGCCCTTTCTGTTGTCCTTGACCTTTCTTGCAAGGTTTAATTCTAAGGAGGCCTTGGCTTTCCTGGTTGCTTCTCTGCATCCTCTGACAACAGACTTACATTCCTCCCAAAGGAATACCAGCTGGCAGGCAACCATAAGGAGGGTTTAGGGAAGAGAGAAGAGATAAGTGCCAAGATGCTTTTGCTTGCTAACTCTCAGTGCTGGAAGACAGGGAAAAGCTCCTGCTTTTCACTGTTGGAACTGTATGTATTAATCATACACACACACTCTTGCTGGCCTTCTCTTCCCCTAGCAAAATCCTTTCATTTCACACCAGATCACTGGCTTCGCACAAGTGCCAGGTTAAGTTACTCTCTGTTCTCAGGTACAGTGGTTGACGTGGCTTTCAGAGCATATGTCCAAACTGTTCTGGGGATTCCTGCCAGATCTCCACTGGTCCAGTCTGGCTTACATCCCCACTGGGGGAGAGGACCTTGGCACAAGCCATCCTCTCCTCTGTGTTTTGGCTGCTTCTCTGAGGAGATGATTTGGTTTTTTTCACAACTGAGCCTCAGAGCAAGCTACCAGTTACAGATAGGCCCTGGACTTTGAATAGGAATAAAGCTGATGGAGCCATCACACCCGCTTTCGACTACCCCAGCTGCTTGGACCTGGTCCCTGTTACGACTTTACAGCCTCTAGCAGAATGATTAGGTGAGTGTTCTTACTGGCAAGAACAACATATGGTTGTAAGGGAACATTACTGATTCACAAGGAAGAATGAAGATGGACGGTTGCACTAAAAATACAGTGGTCACAACATAATTAATAACCTCAGTGAATGCGATCACATTTCCCCTACAACTGCCTCTGATGCCTGAGCATCCAAATCATTCATCTCTTCCCCCAGTACTGGAAGCACAGGTTGCTGGCATCAACATCCCCCCTTTGCTGAGAACTGCAGTGCACGTGTCTACCCAGCTGATTACAAGTTGGATCTACCACTTCATCAGCCAGCAATATTTGCTTCAGAAACATTAATTTGCTACTGGAGTAAAAGGTTTGCCAAAGTATCTGTTCCAAGATCAAAACTCACATCAGCTGGAAATGTTGGGCTCTCTGACCTGTTGCTCATACTGCAATGTCCCTCCAGCTCTCCAGGAAAGGCACAAATATAGGCAAACAGATGCCCTCCTTCTCACCCTTTGGCTCCTCTGTGTGGCTGAGGTTCCCACATCATTTCTAGTATTGAGTTCCCACATCTTTTTTAGTGCTGAGTTTTGGATCAAGGCCCCTTGTCTTCCTGCAGCTGTAACAACAGCAGCAATTTAGTGGTAAATTCTGTCAGAAGGATTATGAAATTCATTGACAAATGTTCCTGTATAGTGTGTCAGAATTGAAGGATAACTGAATGGGAAAAATACTCTTACTCCAAAAAGAGTTTTTTAAAAATGTGCAGTATGTTGCACAGCTATTTGTTCTTTTTCGTTGCCCAAGGAACCAGTTTTGCTTATATTCACATTTCTTTTGCCACTGTTTTGTTGGACTGGGTCTGATGGTGGCTGATGGATCTGTTTTTCGGACATTGCCAAAGGAGTCCAGAGGCGTGAGGTAGGAGTTCTGGCACTGCAGTCTAATAAAAAGGGGAAAAAAATGCATTTAAAAAGTGAATGTAGAAGGCCTAATAAGAATTTGAGAGATGCAATGGAGGTACTTTCTTTTTTTCTTCCCCCTAAATAACTTCTGTTTATTATAGCCCTTGGGATGGCAAAGAGCCTTAGCCATGTGATTGTATCCTTCCTCTTTTCTGATAAAGACTTTGGTGTATTAGTGACCAGCAACAGTTTAAAACAAAAGAAAAACAAAAACCAAAACCAAACCAAACAAAAACAAACAAACAAACAAATAAAAACAAAAAAAGCCCACACCAACAAAACAACTCATTCTTTAATACGTGGAATCTGTCTGTGCCTGTGAAGTGCTGGGGTCTGAACCCCAAGCCCTGAATTAAGGTTGACATATGGGTGATTCCCACAGTCCTTCAAAAGGAGGGGATGAGTTTGCCTTTTGGCTTTCCTCCAAGGTGCAGCCGGCCTTGTAAGGAAAGCCCTTGGGTAAACAAGCCCCAGGTGCCCTGCATTGGGTAAATGAGTGCCAGGTGTCCTGCTTTGGGCATAAAAGCTGGGACCACTTGCAGGAAGGGTGGAGTGTCTGTCTGTGAGGTGGATGCACTTTGCAGAGTTTCCCTGTTGGGGAAGGACCTCCTGACTCTCCCTGCAACTCGGCCCCAGTCAGGTTTGGCATTTGCAAACGCAGGCTTCGTGGGGAAACAATATGTGGCTACTTCTATCATGTGATCAGCCTATTGACTTGGTTATCTCCCATCTCTTCTATGGGAAACTTTGTTTCTTTGTTTATTCCACCTATTATTGGTTGTGCTGTGTCGTTCCTGGGGTCACTGGGGTTGATGTCTGTTACTTGTGATCTGTTTGACTTGTTTGTACCCCCAGCATTCACCCATATACTGATTTTTTTATGTACAATAGAATCTGGTTACTGGTTTGGTTTTCTGCTGGTTGTGTCCTTCGTGCCAGGCCTAGTAACTGGCAAAACAGCCTGCCAGTAAAGTGGGAAGAAGGGATAGAGAGTATGTCTCTGTATGACAGAAGAATGGTAGCTTTCCCAGTATGCTGCTAGGGTAGAAGAACCTACAGCAACTCTCAAGTTCCACAGCATATTAAAGAAATGAATTAATTCTGGCTATCCATTTTTAAGATCCTTTGTTTTTAAGTGCTCAGATTTGGTTTAACTCTGATTCCACTGACTTCAAAAAGAACAGAAATAATCCACTGTTGAGTCTTGCAAACCTCACTCTTAACTGTCATCCAAGAAGGACAAATGCAGCCTAGGAGAGAAATAGGTCACACAAAGAAGTTGAAATGGAGGATCCCTAGGCTCCTAGTTTTTCATTTAGAAAGTACTTGGATGCAATCGTGAGTCAGAGGCATTACAGAAGCAGAGCCCGATATCATGTACACATTATAGATGCCAACTAATTCCCAGCCAGAGTAAACTGGGAATAGCTAAGATTTCTTATTTGGGAAAGAGAGATCAAGGACTCGAGAGCAGGTCATATTTCACAGAATGGAAATATGCACCCCTAGGAGCTGGCTGCCTTTTTCTTACTGCAGGCAGCTAAATAAAAAAAGCTGAAAAAGAAATAGGAGTGGCCAACCTATGACTCTTCAAGCACGTGTAGCTCACAAGCATGAGCAGCAGCAGCAATGTTTTGGTGGATAATTGGGATTCTCAGGGATAGAAAGAAGGAGCCTATCAGAGGCTAGAGCATCTGGTGGTCACAAGGTCTTCCAGGATCCTGGGTGCTTCCATCCCAGAGGAACAGTCAGAAGCCTGCAGACCATCTGCCATCTTGCAGTGCTCCTTCTTCCTTTGCCTTTTTGAGTTATTTGGTACATAAGCTGGGATTTTCAACTAGGTGAAGAGTTTGATATACTTAGTGGGGCACCAGGGAAGGTTGGTGACTCCCATTTGTTAAAAATCCACCCTCCTTGTGGGAGTAGTTGACATAGTAACACCCAGTTGGTCCCCCACTCACTGTGCTGAAGACAGTAGCTTCTGCCCTACTCACTGTCCACTGATGGAGATGTCTTCTTGGGGGCAATGCTTATGGCAATACAGGATTCCCACACAGGGAGTAAATATTTCACGACAGATTAGCAGACCCTGCAGGTACATCTTCTCCAATGCTTAGAAGTGAGATCTCCTACAGTAGGATACCTCAGCTGGTCTTCAACTGCAGGACAGACAGAGAAACCTGTGGAAGTGCTTGGAAAAAGCTAAGTACAGGTCTTTCTCTATTCCGTCGTAAACATTAGATAAATTGACCATAACATACTGCCTCCCATCTCTGTTTGCTTTCTCCTCAAACAAGTGTGATCCAGATGAATAAAGTTTGAAACAGGTATGTAGACCAATATGGAACAGCAGAGGGAAGCACACTGACTCACTCCTCGATACATTTCCATATATTTTACACCTATAATGACCTGGGATGCTTTTACGAAACCATGCAGTACCAAGTGAAAACCATGGGAATTTAGAAAGAAAAGAATCAAAATCTCCTTCATAAAGGTATTCTTCTAGGGCTGTGTTACCTTGCCTTTGTGAATTGCTGTTGAAATCAATGGGGCATTCAGTGGGATGAAGAGACTCACGCTATGAATTGTGCAAGTTGATCCAATACATGAGAGAACAGAATTTCATCTGGTGCTCAGCGTGCCAGCTACACCTAGGGGCACTACTCAGGATGTCCTCTGGCTCAGTTGCTTCTAAGTGTTCCCTGCAGGTCTGGGGAGTCTTGCTGTTTGCCAGTGTTATTGTTTCCATGCAGGAGATGCACCAGAAATGGTCTAAGATTCCATTATAAGTCACTTACCATGAGCCTTTTGGACTGAACTGCAGTTACTGTACCCTCTTGCTTCACTTGTGAAGCCCCTTGAAAGAGAAATCAGAAACACTTTGTCACCTCCTCCAGGAGGCCTATTCCAACCCCATCCTGCTGCTGCTGACTTTGACACCTACTCCCATGTACAATGGGTGCTTTTTATGAATGCTGTCCAAGTTGTCTTTTGATAGCTACAGCACTGCTTTGTGTACAGTGAACACTAAAATAAATATATTAACCTCAGATCTGTAACTTCACAAAGCCTCATTATAGTTCGCATGCTTCACTGAAACCTTACTCTGTAGTACTTACCATCTGTGATTCAGGGTGTCAAACTGTTAATCAGCTGGCATGATCAAGATTAAACAAGTAGATTATTTTGATATTCTTCAGTAATATATTAAAAGTGAAACGTGATCTGTTGGCCCTTGAGGTTCAAGTCTCAGCACATGCAATTAGACACAGAGTTCCCTGTAAAAGTGATCTGGAGAGCTGAAAAAAGTGAGTCCTTCCCAGATGTGGTCTGAGCAGTGGTCCATAATGCATGACATCAATGAGTTAAACTAAGGAAACTAGTGAAGGCCAACATCTTGGTTTTAAGTTTCAGATGAGGTTTTTGCTTATGCCCACCTCAGGAAATGAATATTGCATTCATAAATTGTTTTTCTTATGCAGGAGATGAACCTTAACATTTTCATTCAGCCCCAGAGTATTAGATTTCTTTAACACTTTGCCACATTAGAATATGTTTTCCATCTGAATCTGATGATGCAATATCTGAAGAAAAAGTTGGCTGAGTGGCATTCCATAACAAGCAATAAAAGTTTATGATGCACAGAGTATGATAATTGGCACAATATGAATTGAATGCTTCCTTATGGATAATATTTGATAAGATATAGTATGTGTAGCTATCATAACATTTCAATCAACCCACGACTGCTACTTTAAACTGTTTTTATTTTATTGTCTCCATAATGGATTTTACAGTGCCAAAAATTGGTCTGACTTCACTAGAAAGATGAAAAATCAGTGTGTTGTTTTCCCTAGTGCATTTATTTCCCACTGAAATCCTTTTCTCTTATTTTCTTCTCATTTTTTTTTTCAACCCACCTCCTTGCCATGAGCTGTTGACATATGATTTGTTGAAAGACGAAGATAGTGTACACCAGTGTTTTATTTTTTTCCCCCCATCGTGGCATTATTTTTGCATAGGGGCTTTTACAAGGTTAATTAAACCATAATGGGGAAATCATTCACGGACAATGTCCTTTCCCAGTTTCCAGATTTTATAAACCTCACACCTGCTTTTCTTAGGGTTTTTTGTGCTACATCAGCCTATAAATCCTCCTGTATTTCCCAGTGTAGTTTCTTATGAAATAAAACTTTTTTCCCTCCATTTGCTCAACTGTTTTCAATACTTGCAGTCAAGCCTGAAGTTGTCAATCAAGGAACAGCTTATCAGTCTGAGCTTTTCCTTTTCAAGCTTATACTCAGTGACTTTTGAGACCTGTCAACACCCAGTTGATTTTAGCCTTAACAATAAAGTCACACTCTATCTCCCACCTAGTAGCTTTAGATTAAATTCTGATGTCATATACGTCATATTTACATAGTTAAAACTCATAACAAAGCAACCCACAGGCAATAGGATGTAATAACCATGCAACAGAGCCATTTCCTGTCCCCTTTTTTCTCTCACACTATGTTTCGTGTAGTTTATTGGATGTGAATGTTTTGAAAATGAAAATCGTCTGGGAGAAAACTGCTAGCCAGGCGTGAGGTTTAGAAGAATTCAACTAAAAGAATATATAGAGTTGTAAATGCTTGGCCACCTCTGGTATTGTAAAATAGAAACTCTTTCAATATTCCTTTCATTTCCACAAGAAGAATAGATGGGAGGCCACAATTATGTGCTCCAACAGTCGATTTTTAATATCTTTAATTCTGCTCATATTAAAGGAAAACAATTAACTTGGAGTCAGAAAGCCTTAAACACCAAAAGTTTTACAGTTTTCATTTTAAAGCACAAAGGACTTACTTCAAATACAATGCAACGGGAACTTTAACCACAGGCTATGTTTAAAAGAAAATCCACCATGGTACTTTAAACAATCAATTAAGGCAAGTTTAACAATTTTTTTTTCAGCCTCACAAAATAGCCCCATTAAAAGTAAGAAAATAAAAACTGCTGTGTGCTTCTCTCTCCCCCCACACACATGCACACAGAGAGCACTCTTTAACCACAGTCATATCAAGAGATTGTGTTTTATCTAAAAATAAGGAAAAGAGCAAGCCTTAAGCAGCAAACTTTATGTAGAGCAGTGCAGTAGTTTCTGCAAACTGTTTTTTCAAACTGAGGACAACTGAAATGCTCCCATTCATTTGGCTATTGCTAGGACTCAGAGTGAAAAGCAAAATATCACTTCAAACTGTTTACTGAGGGGGATTTTTTTCCAGTAGTATTGATTTATTGTAGAAGTTGAACCTAATGCCCAAATAAGAGAATATAAAAAGTGAAGGAAAAGGCATCAGTTGCTGCTGGAAGGCCGAAGAGGACCCTTCTGGTGGGAAGAAGCTGTGATTCTTCCCTTCTACTCTAGCCATACCCTTCTTCATGATGTTCCAGCATGGAAATAAATGATCCTTTAATGATGAAGGTGGACACTCCAGGGGATCCTCCAATTGCTAAAATCTTGCAGGTAGGCTGGGCTTAAATGCATGTGTTTGCTTGCATTGAGCAGGGCTCACATCACAGGTTGTGTGCCGTGGACTTGCCCAGATGTATGGCCAGCATCCAGTTCTTGCAAACCTCACTGCTTCTGTTTTCTTTGCTGCTACGGCTGCTACCACTGTTCCAGCAGCTTTCTTTGCTACAAGGGCCTGGCCAGGGGAGGTTAAATCAAATTGGCCTTGGGGCCAGACAGCTCTCCATGGACTTAGGAGGACAGTTGTATTTGTGCTGAATTCTCTAGCTCTTGCTTGGTAAATAATGGTCCATTTCAAATTGAAGTGTGTGTCAAAGCACTGTCTTTCTAGTTCATCCTGAGAGTGCTTTATTCCTCAGGAATCAGCAGCCTAAATTCCTCAGGAGGGACAGCTTGTTACACAGCAGGTCCCACAGAAAAAAGACCCTATGACTGACCCTGGCTTAGACATCAAATGTGAGCTACTGGTGCTGGTAACTGCAAAAAAGGTGAATGCTGGGGGTATAAACAGGAGTGACATCTGTGAGACATCCTTTGGCTTGCTTGGAGGACTTCTGCTGAAGTACTGAGTCTGGTCTTGGATGAAACACTTCAAAATGATGTGAAGGGAGGGACTCAAAGAGAGACAATGAGAACAAGCAGAGACTGAGGAAACAAGGAGAGAGAAGAAATTCTGTACAGTTTAGCCTAGAAAAAAAGAAAATCAAGATGTGAGATGGTAATAGGATTTGAATGCTCTGAATGATAGCTGCCAAAGGGGAAGGACCTATTCTCACTCTTTTCACCTCCTTTTAGATGTGACAAGCAGTAACATGCTTACATTGGAGCAGGGAAGAATCCATAGGGATCCTTAAGCACTGGAAGATGCTTCTGAGGGAGCTTGTGCAATTTCTAGCACTGGCAGTCATTGTAAGGAGAAAGCTTTTGTCAGATAGTTTCAGCACAGAAGATCCTGTCTTGAGTCAAGGAGGTGGGAATGACCTCCCACAGTTCTTCACACCCTTGCTATCTCTAAGTGGATGCTTGGCCTTTGTCATTCTTCCTGACTAACTCCATATCGACACCTGTGCCTTCTCCTAAGCCATCCTGCTCAACCCTGCAGCCCCTCCTAAGGCGAAGTTAATAGTCAGCAGGCAGTAGCACTCACTGGAAAGAGCTACCTCTATTCCCCCAGCTCCTGCTCGTGTTCCCTGACAGGAGCTTACAACTGCAGGGAATGGATGACCACTAGCAGTAGTAGAGAAGCAAAATCACCCAAGATCCAGATACTGGTTAGCAGCTCAGCAGTCTTCTTGGGCCTCCTGAGCCCATTGACTTGTGAATCCAGTGGATCATGTTATGTCTGTCAGTCAACTGGCCTTCAGTACCAGGGTTTGGCTATCTCTACAGAAGGAAAAAATATATGGGTATAGTTAACATGTGTAACTCTAATGCATAACACATGTAACCATGTATGTAGCCAGAAGGTGTTCATTGTGCTTGCTGGAGTGATGATTGCCTCAGCTTGCACCACATATTTTGTGCCACTGCTGTATTTCCCCCATCAATTGCCTGTTTGGCCACAGAGCAGGAGAGCTTTTTTCTTCCCACATAGTGAAACAACCAGTCTCATGCTAGCATCAAACCCACTGTGGACCTCCCTGTACCGCAGGAGACTTCAGGATGTCACGCAGCCAGTTTGACATTCAGAGTTGCTGAGCTCTTGCTGAGCTTTTCCACCATGTGCTGAAGTCAGCAAGAACAACAGATGTTCAGCAACTTTGGAAATCAAGCCAAGAGCCTTTGCTGGGGTTTGGTCTGGTGGCAGATGGACCCTATTCTGTGTATGTAATACCAAGCCCAAGCTGTAGACTCCTTGCTCCTCAGATGGACATGCCATGTACAGTGAAATTGCACTTGAGGTTTTCTGATTGCTTCATTTCATAGCAAGGAGCTTCATATGAAGCCTTCAGAGAAAATATGAAGCCTACATAATGAAGACTTGATTGAGTGGATATAGACTGCTTAAGCCTGCAGTGGGCAAATTTTTAAGGGAGATGAAGCAGACTTCATTTTTCTTTCCTAGAGATTATGAAACACATGAGATGCTGCTCATGAGAGAAGCATGATGCCACCTAGCAGCAACTGCCTCTGTACTCCTCATGGACTGAGATTAGTGAAGGCAGGACGCTGGAGCGAGTGTCCCTCACAGACACCCCTTTTATGATACTATGGTTCCCATCTTCAGGCCTTGCACCAGTCCTGCTGCACGTCAGCCACAACATGCTGAGTGCCAGCCTTGGCACTGAGGTGGAGGTTGCTGAACACCTGGTGTAAGCTACCTACAGGATACCACGCAGTTGCTTTAAGGACTCAGCGGAAGAGCTTTTTGACTGACCTGAGGCAGCACATGCATATATGTGAGGAACAATACTGTTCTTTTCATTTTTTGATCTTTGTATAGGGCAATGAATCCTGACAAAAGAGCTGAGCAAGAGCTCTTGTTAGTACGTGTGTATTTCAGTCCGTAATGGCAATCAGCCTGTTCCCAGCTTTGCACACAGAATGATGCTGAGGGATGAGGTCTCTGCTGCCCTTACAGCTAACAGTGACCTGGGTCTGCAAGGGCTTGTCTGCAGCAGCTGGGACACTGGTCATGTCTCTGCAGCCCTGACTCTCAGCTCTCAAAGGCCTTTTGTACTGCCTTTGCTTCTTAAAAGCAAAGCTTTGTCACAGCTTTTCAGAGAAAGTGTGCTTCTCCTTCACTTTCCTTACCTTTTTCTTTATTTAATCAAAACACTTCCTCTTATCATTTAACAAGATTTTCATTTGTCTAGACTAGAGGCACTTTCTTTTAACCTATTGTTCATTTGTACAGTGGCTGAGACAACATTGCTTTGAACCACTACTATTCATTAAATAATAGTGGTGATGATAAGAATAATAAACCCTTAAGGCTTTATATCTCAGGGAAACTTGAACTGGGAGCCCCATACTTGCAGAAAATGTTGGGAAAAGGAAACTAGAGGTGACTTGTTTAGTAAACGTATCCACACATTTTCTTCTGTGAGCGTTGCATCATACATTAGGCTTTCTGATTCCCTGGAGAAGGAAGCGTAGTGTGAATTATATGGACAGAAGACATTGCACATGAAAAGTTTATGATGATTGCAAAGGCAGAAGGCAGGGTGCAGTGTGAGTTTCCTTCAACTAGCCTTCTACCAGTCAGTCTAATAGGGAGGAAACACAGGGGTAATAAAGAGAGGAAAAGAGAGGAGTAACAGAATTAGTTGGAGGAATGAAGCAGACTGACAAACAGCTTGCCCAGCATGTCACTATTAGACGTGCAAGTGATAAAATAATCAAATGAACAGAATGGCCTCAGATACTGCAAACTGTTACACAAGTAAACTCTGTGTGTCACATTAATGAGTATTTATGAAAATTAATATGAAACAATGGAAAAGTTCAGTTGTTAAAATATGACCTGCCAACTGCTTCTACCATTGTTTTCACTGCACCCCACGAAACAAAGAACATTTGGAGTCCAGGCCTCTGCTTCATTTTCAGCTTGTCCCAAGCTTGTGATTTGTTGTTGCAATTTTGTCAAGATGCGAGAAAACAGTGGCTGGTTCCACCACCAGCATCTTCCAGCGGGCTCTACAAGGACTTTGCTACGCAGCAACTGCCACACTGAAATGAACTGTCTCTTCTCAGAAGAGCATTGCATTCTTTTTTTTTGTGCAGCTAAGGGCATTCTCCTGTCCTTAGTTATGCAGGACAAATCCTGTTTTTTTTTCCACTGGGAGCTGGGCCCGCAGGGCTGGGGCAGACATCCATATTATGAAATGGCAGAGCAGATGGCTGCAAGCCAAAATCAGGGCTCAAGCACAACTTCTCTACTGAAGCCCATCAGACCTAAGGACCCCACTCAATATTATCGGCATATCATCACAGATCTAGAATTCGCACACAAGGATATCTAATATTAATATGTTTCTTTCTTTACACTTTGGCTAGAAGATGTCTGTGGTCACAGTGAGGTAATGACTGGCAGACATAGATTTTCCAGTGACCTGTAAGGATGCTTGCTCTTGATCTCAGTTCAGCACTCCTGCTGGTGTTTTCTTACCCTTTTTTAACTTACAGTCCTGGACTGGCTCCCACACACCTAGGCTTAGTTTTCTCAGGCTACATGCAGCAAATGCTGTCCCCTTTCTGCAAGAGCCTTTTTTCCAAATTACTTTCTAGTCTTCAACATCTTTTACCCCCTTTTTTGTACACTTCCTTTCTCCCCTCTGCAAATTAGCTTTCCTCACTGAACTGGCAGTTCTTGACTTTCCATCCAGCCTTCACTTCCACCTCAGGCTTCCTGCACTCGTTAGGCTCTGCCACCCCTTGTCTTTGGCTGGGGGGCTCCTCTTGCCTTTGCTATGCCACATTCAGGGCTACGGGAGACAATCTCTGAGCAGTGCCAATGACTCCACACCAGCTCTTTCACTGTTTCACATCCCAACCCTTCTCCTTCACAGAGAAAAGGATGGAAAAACAAAGTAACAAATCATTTTCTTGACTCAGGGGGTTACACATGGATCCCTCTTTGGTCCTGCCACCTTCCATTTTCCTTTAATCTTATCCATAGCTCCTTCTCAGGCCATTTCAGAAATGAAATTAAACATGTAGCATATAATGCATCTTTGCCTTGCTTCCTGCTTTCGCTAACAGAATTTCAAGTGCCAGTGCTCTCTTTCAGCATTGGAATCTCTTTTTTCTTGATTCCCCTCTTGACTTCAAAATTTTTGGGTGTCCTTTTTGCCTATGTGATGTATCTCACAGACACTGCTCCCCTCTCTGAAGATAAACCATTAGAAAACACAGAAAAGACAACTGAGATGAATACCTGGGGAAACGTGATCAAGCAAGAAAACTGATCACTTTAGAAAAATAACACCACACACTTTTGGGAAAAAAATGCTTTGCTTTTTACATAGCTCTTCCTTCCAAAGACAGCTGCAGAGGACAGCTGCAAAGTGAGTGGGTTTTTTTTTGTTTGTTTCCCTGGCTCACATGGTAAATTCATGTGGAAACTTGAAAAAAAGTTCATCTTGGCTTTAGATACATTCAGTTGTCCCCTACTGTTATATCCAGAGGCAAACTAGTAACACAAGCACAACTCTCAACAGAGGTAGAGTCTGAACATGAATCGGACTGTGCCCAACATTCCCAACACCATCTCTCCCCCATCTCGAGGTTCCATTGGCATCCCCAGCACAGGAATGCACGGGGTTTTAAACAAAACCACGAGTGTTGGAGCCAGACCTGGGTATTTCAAGTACCTGTTCATATTGCCTTGTCCAAGCTCACTGTCTTTCATAATTGCCATCATATGTTACCACGTGCAATGCAACTGAAAGATAGCTTTATATCCATTGCACCATTTGCTTATGCTGCATCACAGCATATAGAGCAGGAGTTTATCACAGCTCTAGAAAAGTCAGGAAAAAAGTGCCCATAAACAAGCACAATCGGTAGCCTGGACTAATTTTCACTAGCAATATTTTAATTGTGTGTTTTGTGATGGGTAGTAGATAAAATCAACTCTCTACTTCTACGGAATATTAAATGCAGATAGTATTTTCCCTACTGTAACTGTGTCTCTTCCTTTAACTGTAGTTTGGTTAAACCAAAATTAGCCTACAACACATTTTAAAATTACTTTTCTTTATTTTTTCCTCAAATGTAGCAAAAATGTTAACTTAATATGGCAGAAAAAAATGCATTATTTAATTCTTTGAAAGTTTAACATGAAATTAAATCTACGTACATAACTTGTCTCAGATTGTTTCACACACTACTGCCAACACTGCTTTGCTGTTTTTTTCATGTGTTTATTCATTTTGTTTTTAACACTCCCTAATCCCAAAATTGCCATGAGGAAAATTTCACAATTCTGTGTACTCAAGGAAATTTGACAATGCTACTTCACCAAAGACATTTCTATTTGGAAACTTAAATGAAACAATTCTGAATGGGTGGCAGGACTAAGTTATAAAATGAAAGATAGTGTTGCAAGCTTCACAGCACCATTATAAATCAGGATTTTTCAATCTCTTAAAACACATGATCACCATGGTTCCCTATTTCCTCAACAAATTGAGAATATCCATCAAGCTACAAATCTTTCCACTGATAGGGAGGAATGTCTCCAGGCTCAGTAAATACATAGCCAGTTACAGAAATACAGCAATATGAAGAAGATCCTGTGCTTACATAGAGATTAAAAGTATCCTACATAGTTTTGTAATTTTACACAGTATCACCTAGACAAAAGACAATCATTGTTTGAAGCCAAAGGACTTGAATTTAGACAGCATCACTTAGAGAGGAGTTCATTCAGCTGGGAGATTGGGGACTTTGGGTGTCATCAAAACGTTCAGAATTACTACAAACAAGGCACACTACTAATTATCCCTAGAGTGCTCCATTAGACAGAGATTTTCATGGGTTAAATAACTGGGGGGGACCAGGCAAACATGCCTACAAAGATCTCCATCTGCCTCTCTTGGTCACCACCTTCTAGATTTCAGTAGAACTGTGTTTTCTTTCAGCATCAAATCATCAAAGGAGGCCAAACACAGTCAGGGAATCCATTAGAAACCTCAAACCTTGGTCCAACCTGCTAAATATTTATTGAATTTGGAAAAAATGTGAGACAAATTTAGACTGAACTTGGGCTGATTTATTGTGTTTGGCAAAACCTGGTTGTTTCGTATGATTATGACTCTCAAACCAGACAAAGCTAAGTGGTTTCTTTTGAATGAAACTAAAGCTTAAATCAAAGCTGGAGAGACATAACTGGAACAAAAGTTGTTGGGGTTTTTGTCCTTTTATATATATATATATATATATATATATATATTTTTTTTTTTTTTTACAGGAACAAAAGTTATTTTGGTTTGGTCCTTTTTTCGTCTTGAGCCAAACTCCATAAAATATTTTATCTGCGGCTTTACTCCGCCTGCACATATACAAATGGAAAATCATGCTGATTTTTGGTACTAGGTTTCTCCTGATCTTTATTTACCTATCTTCACCAGAATGCATTAAGTCCTCACAGTCTTCTCAAGGTGGATTTCTTCACACAAATAGAGTCTTCCAGAACAGTGAACTCTTTTTGCCTAAAATATGCAGAGACTCTCAAACAAAAAGAGAGAAAGTCTCATGGTTTCATTGGAGAGGTTAAAACAAATTACTATTCCAAATGTTAAATTACAGGGAACAGGCAAGTGAAAGCAACAATAAAACAGTAACAGAAAGATGCAGAAAAGAGAGGCTAATTTTGCTATTATGGAAAATTCCTCTGCATTGCAAAATTTATAGCACTTCCTTATATCATCATCATCATCATTACTATTTGGAATCATGAAGTGGAGTGTTTTTTTCCAGACAGAATAGTTTTGGATAATGTAAGTTGCAAACAGTTTTATCCTGATTTCATTGATATTTTTACACAGGCTTAATTTTTCATTGAAAAAAAAAAAAATCTCATCTTAAAGCTGATGCAGATACATTGCCAACTCCTCACAAAAACAGCTATTAAACAAAAAAATTTAAAGAACTTGGGCAGGTAGCACTACATTTTTTCCTCATGTTTATTCAAAACCATTTTCTTTCAGATTTTAATTATAAAATTCATTAAAGCAAGCACATTTTTGCACTGGATTTCAGATGTTTTCCTTGACAGATGAATGCATTTAATTTAGTTTGCAATACAGTTGATGCTGGAGTAAATATAGCAACAATCGTACTGTAATTTTTCTTATGATAGAATTAGAATATATTTAATATTTTCATCACTGGAGAGTAAAGGAGAACATTCTTGTATCACCATGGTTGGTTAAAGTAGAATACAAGGTAGTTAAGAGTTCATTTACACAGACATCCTGGCAAGTGTAGAATCAGGGCCTTTTGGGTGTCACTCAGGAAAATCCAAAGATGATGTTTAAACCTGAGCAAAATGCAAAAGGAGGGCACAGAGTACAGGATACAAACAAAGGTGAGAGAATAAAATTTGAAAATAAATAGGGTCTTTATATAGATAGTAAGACTAACTAGAAATGGAGTGGGTAATGCTTAGGAAAGGTGGAGAGAAACATGCACTTCAGAGCTTCATCCTGGGATTGCTTATCCCTCTAACACTCCGTAGCCAAAGCATGTCCTTTGTGGGGGTGGACCCTTGCGTACAAGCTGACTGTGCTCCCCGAGCATTCCTGTGCTCGCCTGCAAGATGGACGGAGGGCACCAGCAGGGCACACTGCTGGGGCAATAGCAGCTGCTCAGTACCAACAAATTAAAGACAGCGGTACGGTAGTAGGGCCATGCAACAGACAGTGTAAAGAAAAACCTTGCAAAGTTTCAGTACAGCAGATGCAACAACTGCATCTGCTCTGTGGGCAGCTGCTGGCTAACACCTCACCCAGTTGGGGTCTGCCCTTCACCTTCCCCACTGCCTCGCGCGATGCTGTGCTGCTCAGCCTGAGTGACATTTCACAGCCTGGCCTTTCGGAGGGTCACCCCAAATTAAACGTTTGCAGAATGACACCCCAGAAAGGTAAAGCAAGGCCATTTTATACTCCCCCACAAGCACATCTAAAATAATACCCACTCCCACTGTGGTGGGAGAAAAAGGCTAGCTGTAATTAAGCTGCTGAATATAGTGTTTTCATTCACTAAAAACAATTCTTTGATTTAGCGCACAACTCAAAACACCTACAGACCACAGGAAATCTCTGGGATAATTCTCCTGCCCTTTCACCTCTCACACATTCGAGCTTTCTGCTTTCTTCCTCCTGTCCATCTGCTTTAATCATTAGCAAAAGCCTTGTGCAACAGCTCTAGCAAGTAAAGTCAGCTGTCATCAGAGCATATTTAAACTCTGACTGTTAGTTTCCACTAAATCAGCTCTGTGCCCACAGGCCTCATTAAGCACAGAGAAGGGCAGTGTTGCAGGTCCCAAAAAGCTGTAGGGGGAATCAACCTTCCCCAGATGAAATTGTGGTCCACTTGGTCCTTGCACCAGGTTTATCCTTTCCTGAGTTTTCCAATCGCTTTGAAGTGGAAATGTGATCAGTGCAGAAAACAGTCGCTGCATGACCGGCGCGCTGGGGATAGATCTGAGGAGAGAGGGTTTGCATTGTAGGCATTCGAGTGCCAAAATATACTATCATTAGGAGGGAAAAATGAGTGCAGCTCTTGACAGTGGTCTAATAGGGTAAGTACAGAGAGGACTGCAGTACAAGGCCTGGAGAGGGTTTGATTTTGCTTAGGAAATGAGCTCCACTTTCATAACATGCTTGTCTTCCCACAGAGCAGTGGCTGGAGGAAGGGAATGAAGGCAATGGCAGAGGAAGCTCTTGATGTCTGACCAGGAGAGGCTCATGGGCAAAGAGGTTTGGAAAAGTCATAGTGCTTGCCCTTGAAATCAGCAATGGCATCCATAATACAGCAAATAAAATGCAAATGCAGCCCTGCATCATGAAAACGTTTAGGTACTTGGATTGCCTCTGCTGGAGAACAGCATATGAAATTCAGAGATGCAATTGAAACTACTGAGTTAGGCCAAAAAAAGCAATTGACAAGTTGAAGAGAGAATTAGTAACCAGGCAAGCTGAAGGGATACCAGGGCACTTTAGTTTCCATTGTCTTAGAAGAAGCTTTGGGTTTTTTGGCTGTGCCCCTAAGTGTACATACACTAACTTCTTTGTATGTATACTGTCCACTAGAGTGTTAAATCAACCACTAGTAGACCTAGAGACCAACACATCAATGGAATAACGTCGAGTAAAAAACCTGAGGCATTGGTCCTGCATATTCATTTTAAACGCATGGGTAAGTACACATCTTTGGACCAGAATTACCTCCTTCAACCTGCTCGCCACGCTTCTTTTGATGCAACCCAGGATATGGTTGGCCTTCTGGGCTGCAAGCACACATTGTCAGCTCAAGCCTGGCTTTTCATCCACCAGTAGCCCCAAGTCCTTCTCCTCAGGGCTGCTCTCAATTCCTTCATCCCCCAGCCTGTATTGATACCAGGGGTTGCAGCTACCCCAGTGCAGGAGCTTGTACTTGGCCTTGTTGAATCTCATGAGGTTCACATGACACCACTTCTCAAGCTTGTCCAGATCTCTCTGAATGGCATCCTGTCCCTCAGATGTGGTAACTGTACCACACAGCTTACACAGCACCTGCCTTTCAAGAGAATACTTAGGTTAGGTGTCCTCAGTTTGGAAAAGTGACAGCAGAAAAGTGACATTACAGAGCAACCACAGTATTGTAAGTGGCATGGCAAAGATGAATAAGAAATCATTATTTACTGTTTGGAGGTAGTCGCATTGTCTTTGGACCTGTGCAACCTGTGAAATTTTCAGATGCTTAAAATGCCTATACAGAAGCACATGGAGTTAAGTTATGGAAGCCAAAAATACTCAGATTTATGGGAGGTAGATCTATCTCAGGTTACTAATCATAGTGTATGTCAATGTACGGCATCACTAAGCCATTAATTTCTAGAGGCTGGGAAGATGGGTGAAGCTCTATACGCCTGGCATTAGTATTCTGTCACTTCATGCCTGCTGCCAACCACTGCTGGAAACAAGATACTGGGTTTGAGTGCTCTTCAGCTTTTCACAAGGACAAGAATATGTTTAAGTTCTCCAGAGAGCTTAACAACTCATAGGACATACTGCCAGGTATTGAATTCAAACATTAAAGTTACAGACTGAAACACTACAAAGCAAACAAATGAATAAGCAGTGAAAACTCATGTTCCCATCACAGGATTGCCAAATTATCACCTAGTATCTTGAATAGCATTTTTAATCTCCAGCATACTTTACTTATTAGCTGGTGGAAGGGTGGCAAGTCTGCAGAGGAAATTACCCTGAGCTTCAGAAAATAAGGTATGTTCCCCTTAGGGCAGCAACAGATTCAGGTTACCCTGACTATACACTCTATAAATGGGTATATTTAATGAAGTATATTTGAATGTTTCAACAAAGCTGAATCATTAGCATTAATATAAGCGTAATTAAAGTTATATCACCACCTTCGTTCTGAAATTGCATCTTAGCAGGTGAGTTTCAAAAGTATATTTTGGACAGAAGCTCCATCAAACAACAAAAAAAATCTGTTCTGAGGACAGTCCTAGAAAGGCAGCTCCATATGGTGCAGCTCCTGACTTTGGGCTCCAGGCTCCTGCTCTCAACCTCCCTCCAGAGGAGCCTGGAGCTCTCAGTGGTTAGAGAGCAAGGGAGTGCCTTGAACCAGCCTCCCAACTAAGGCACCCTTCCACATGTCTGCTGAAATGAATCTGGCTGTTTTCCGCCTTCTTACACCTCTCTAAATGGCTGCATTTTAAAACACACACATACACAGTGCACACGAGAACATTTCACATTTGGTTTTTGCAATGTAATGGTTTTGCTTGCTTTGTTATGGTTTCTTGCACCAGATGTAGGAATGCTGAGACATATGGAAAAGAAAATCAGCTACAGCAAGAACAAGTTACAAGTCATTGTTGCACGTTACTCAGAGATAGGTGAGTAAGATTAAAGACAAAATCAATCAACTGGCAGAATGATTTAGAGAACCACTACTGTTTCCTCCTTCCTTATTAACTCCCTCAGCTCAAAAGTCTAATGCTGGGCCATGCTTGTGCAGTTCTTCAAAGAAAACAATTCCAGAAAAAATCCTATGATGATAGTCATAGTAATTAGTAGATCCTGTTGTGAAGGTTGAAAGGTATTAGCAATTAAAAGAAATTTAAACCTCTTCACAGCCCTGTTTGGGTCTCTTCACCAAACACTTAGGGAGGTTAAACTGACCTCTTACGAGCAGTCCAGCCTTAGAGATGTTACACAGGACAAACACCACAGGACAAAATTTTAAAATCTCTCCATCCTAAGGGAAAACTTGGATGTAGGATGGAAAAGCTAGTGAGGATCTGCTTACTCCTGGTTTACAACCTAGCACAGTGCCCTCCACTCCAGCCTTACTAAATGTCACCAGTTCCTCACCCCCGTCTGCCTCAGAGACTCAGCAGAGACAATATGGACACACTTGAACTAGCTTTAATCTCACTAGCCTGCAGACCTGTGACACAGGCACAGCAATGGCTGCAGAGAGCTGCATGGGGTGCAGAAAACACCCACAGCCCTGACGTCTGCCCTGCCCAGCCACTGCCATCCCTGAGATGAAGATGCATGGGGCAATGCCACTTGCTGAGACAGATAGCCAGAGCCTTTCTGCAGCACACCCTTGGTCCTTCTCCTCCTTCTCCTTCTCATCCTCTGTGCACCAGCAGCACCGAGTTGTACTGCTGAGAAGCTCAGAGTCAGCATGATGGGTGCAAGCAGCCGTGGCAGTGCAGAGAGCAAGGTGGCTGACTGTCCGCCGACTTAGTCAGCCCCTCAGCTGGGTTTCCCAGCCATGGCCACTGGCCTCCTCCCAGTACCTCAGCCACCTTGTTTAAAACTAGCTCAAGTATGTCTGCACCGCACCAGACTTCCAGTCACATTCACCATCCCAACCATACCATAGGCAACCTTGGCTCTAGAGATAACCCACTGCCTGCATGGTCATGCACAGAAAAATCTGGTTTCAAGAATGTTGACTCAACCTTTCAAGCAGGCATTAGGCTCACTTGCAGATGCATACAGAATACTTTGTTTCAGCACTCAATGGTCTGTTTGTGTGTTTACCAACTGGAGGGGGTTGTAGCATGCAATTTTGCCAAGGCAAAAAGGTGTTCCAAGAAGAGCAGCAGCAGCTGTAAGCAAGCTCTGGGAATTAAATAATGGCATCTTATAAAACTTCACAAATTGAGCCAATAAGTGTGCAATAAGTCAGTTTTGAAATTACTGTCTTATATCAAGTTTCTCTAATAAAAGTCAAATTTGTGCTTAGAAAAGCTTAAAGCCCATATGTACAAAAACTTTATAACTCTGATGGGAGCCATGATAGACCAGCATGTTAGTAAATACATGTGTAAGCAGCATACTACAAAGAGAAAAGTAGCAGTATGTTAATTATCTCCCCCCTGGATTATTTTTGGTTGTCATTGTGGATGCAACTGCAGCGAAACACATGCACGTTCCTGACAGCTGCTCTGTTCCATGAGGAATAAAATGGCAGGAAGACTGGCAATGTGAAAGAGAGAAAACAGAGGCTTTTCTTCTATAAAAATTCATTACGTGTCCATCCAGAAATAGAAATAAACTTTTTATGTTCTCGGTGACTGATTCAGAGACAACATTTTTTAAAGAGATATATGGGTTGGAAAAGAAAGCTGTCTGATGCTGGAGAATTAGTCTGTAGAGACAGACTCCGTAGTAACAGCCATAGGTTCTCACTTAGCTTGGAAGTGTTGCAAACGGTCATGCCAGCATTGACAGAGAGGCAGTCTCTCACATCCTGAAGGCCTGTTAGGCCACTGGCAGGCTCACCCAGCGAGTGTGGAGCCAGCCTGGAATCCAGTTCTCCACCAGACAAAAGGTGAGCAAGGCTGTTGCTGTTTTGCAGGTGTGAGACTTGGACGCTGTGCAGAAGACAGGTCCCATCGCTGGAGAGGTTCCAGCTGTGCCATGCCGAGCACTGCTGAGTAATGGCAACTCAACTAGTGGCTAACTGCTTTTGTCAAAGGAGCGAACTTTCCATTGCCCTAAATAAAAGTGGGCAAACTCTTTTTGCTTGCATTTTTCCTTAGCCGCAGTACAAATCAGCACCAGTCTGTCCTGTTCAAATGAGGTAACCACTGGTCTATCGATTGAGGTATAATAATTAAAGTTCATCTGAAATAAGGCAGGCAAGGTCTTCAAGGACAGATACTTATCCTCTCACTGGAGCTTTTAGGGGGAAAAAAAAGCATCTAATAGAGTAACAAGATAAAAGACACTGTAGGCCATTTTCCACTGAAAGAGCATACCCTTAAATAGGAAAGGTGGAAAGACAAAGGACTGAGAATCTTGACAAGGTGGTTTCACATGCTGAGTTAATCCAGTAAATTAAAGAGTAAAAAGAGCACACTACACATGCAGTCATCCCTGCATCCTCCAAACCTCACCAGTCTAGCACACCACAGAGACACCTTCTCACCCAGAAGACATTAACTATAATGGGGCAAATAAATAGAAATGTTTCCAAAGATACCAAGAACTACTTTGGCCAATCCAAAAAGGTGTGGATAACTGAACTGGAGGTGGTGTATAAAAAGGGGGACAGAGTGCTTAACTCCAAAAGGACATTCATTCTTCACCATTCCTTAGTTTATATGACTCCAGTTCAGCCTATTGGATTTTGTGGTTTCTGTTCTTAGGCACTTGACCCATGCACTTTACTGCATAAGCACTAATCCCAATATCTTTATTAGATAATGTCTAAAACTTGGGCATTACAATGCCTACTTCTTTTTATGGAGCCACACTTAGGCATAATGTAGTAGACCAGGTCACCTGTTTAATTTTTTTTTTATCATTTTGAGTTATTAGACAAGGCTACTTCAAAGATTTTGTTTGCCTTTGAGAAAAAAAAAAAAAAAAAAAAGAAAAGTAGTTTCTATAACCTTTCCCTATCACCAGGTCTCCTTGAGACCTACTGTTCTTCAGATTACTGCATGCTGTGTTTTGAGAAATAGACAAATTATATCCTCTTCCTGTGATATGGTGACTAAAACTGTATAAACAAGCATTTTGGAGAGCAATGCATAAATAGCATGCCAGGTCATCCCAATCTGCAAATACAACAGGAATGCAAAATTTCCTGGGCTGCAGTGAGGGTGTGAGCATAGTAACTCCTCAAATATGCAGGGGCTCTGGACTTGGATGCCAGAAAAAATTGCTTTACCTGTTGTATTCCACATAACTTTGGTCATCATGACAGTATGCAAGTATGGAAGCCTCTTTCTTTAGCATGGCATCTGTGATATATGGCTGGTTATCTGGGCAAGAGTTGTGCATATGGCAGTGGTTTGTTTTGCTTGGGCTTCTCCTTTCATGTTTTGCTTTTTGGATACACAGAGAGGTCAGGTGTGTTGGAGAGAATGGGTCATGGATGCACACCCTGCTCGTCGGTCCTTTCTCATAATAGGCTATTCCATGGACATGGATGGTCATTGTCTCTGCCAGAGCCTTCAAGGTGAAGACAGGCAGACACCCATGGTCTTCCCAGCCAGCCCTCTGGAAAACCTGAGCTCAGGTGCTGTCTTGTTTTGAAAACAAGCATCAACACCTTGAACTTAAATCATAATTGAGGAGAAAAACAGTTTTCCTGCACATCTTTAAGAGGGAAGAACTACCTAGAGCTCCTTGCTCTGTATTTTGGGCAGCCTAATTCTACATAAATCCTTGTGCTTAGTGTTTCCTGTGGCTGGCTCTGGGCCAGCCCCAATGTCACTGGGCCTATAGTCTTTGTGTTGCTCTGAACCCTAACCCTAGCCTTAATGGGGAACTGGGGTTGAAAGTGGGGTCCCCATCACCATGAGTGTCCCAGATAAGAAAGTTACGGAGGGAACAATGCTGTTGTGGTTTTGTGCTACCCTTGGCATACCTTTTCCAGCCCCAATGTCCCTGGAGCTGTAGGCTTTGTGCCTCTCTAAAGCCTAACCCTAATGGGGAACTGAGGTTTAAAGTGGGGTCCCCATCACCATGGGTGTCCCAGATAAGAAAGTTATGCAGGTAGCAATGTTGCTGTGGTTTCATGCTACCCTTGGCATGACTTTTATGGACTAGGACAGAGGGGCATTGGAAGAGCATGTGCAGGAAGTCACAGTAGGACCACTGGGGATATGGTAAGATGCAAAAAACTCACATTTCTACTTACAGTGCTATCTGGGAAGCAATTTCCCAATAATATAATAAGATATATGGATAGTCTGACCTATTTTTTTGTAGAGACTCACTGCAGCTGAGTATTTCCTGTACTGACCTGGATCCAATATCATAGAACCTAATAAATCAGTTAATATTTCAGGTAACTAAAATATTAAAAGATGCCTTAAAGATTTAAAATTTTTCCACACATCATACCCCAGCTTAACAAACAAAGGTAATGTGAAGCACGTAAAAATATTCCCCTCCTTTATTAATTTTTCATTCTTTTTTTTTTTTTTTTACTTGAACGTTATCCAACTAAACAAGGGGAAGCCATGACCTTAGAAAGTGCTTTTCTCTTTACCAGACTGTTCAGAGACAATGTGTGTGGCACATTTAAGTGATACATAATCCCCAGTTCTTCCCCTCAGTCTCTAAGGAATAAAGACAGAATCTCTTGTTGTAGTAAGAACTATTCCCTAGAATACAGATTTCATCTAGTTGGCGCATCTAATGCTATTCAGTTATTAAACATCCTGTTTAGTTATGATCTGTTCCCAAATATGGGATTATCTTCTGTGATTTGATTCAAGAATCAAAATTGTCATTCGTGTCATACAGGCTCCATGGCGATCCCTCACCTCTCCTATGTATGGAGACTCCATATAACCACCCCAGGAGTAAATATATTTGGAATAGATGCAACTCCTTTTGCTTTGTTGAGCTCTGCTGACCTGCACAGGCATCAGCTGCTTAGCCCAGGAGAATCTTTCCATTAAAAATGAAAAAAAAAGGAAGCCTTCCTACTGTTTTCCTAAAACAAAAGGACCTCAGTTTCATAGAGCCAAGGCTTTTGTATTAATCAGATGATCTGTTGATCTTTGCCAGCCATTATGTTTCTTGGAAGTTCAAGGAGCTGAAACAGTTAATTCAACATGATCTCTTTAGAAGGATCCTAGTAGCAGAAAAGGGTTGGCTGAAGGCACTTTCCTGTACCCAGGTTTTTAGTTAATTTTATACACAACAACTAAGACGATGTGTGATTAGGGAAAAGGTCATAATTCATTCCAGTCTATTTGCAAGTCAGGAATTCCAGGACTTGTAGAAGTCTTTTGTAAAACAGCCAATTTCATGTAGAGTATACAAACGCCCAGAATTGCAACTGCCAGGAGACAAAATTCTCTAACAGCCAAATACAATTAAACTCAAAAACATCTGAGTTACTGTCTTTCACACTAGGATAAGCATTAAATAAAATTTTACAAAAAATGATTGCAACATCAAAACAATATTTTGCCATCAATCCATAGGTATGAATTCAACCCCAAAATGCATAAAACTCTTAGGTTTTGCATTTTTATGAACATCTGATGCAGGCTTCTATACTTTTCAAGTTATCCTGCCTCTCCTAGACCTGCAGTGAAGCATGCACACTGAAAACACTTGGTGTAGCCATAGCTAATAGCATAGTTACTGATTTTAGTTGTTTTTCCTAGTGGCAAATATTCCTTGAACAAGCTGTAATTTGATTGCTTATTTCTTTAATTTCATGTAATTTCATAGCTGACATAATGTGTTTCAGGTTACAGACTGGACATGCAGTATTCACTGCAAATATCAAGCTAAATCCATCTAAGAGTTGAGCTAAGATTTCAGGTCATCACTGATAAAGCAGCAGATAAAGACCTAACCTTGTGTTTCCATGCTGAAATTTAACTGCATAACTGCATAATCTCCTTATGTTTACACATATAACTAATGTTAGAAATTAAGTAGTTAAGCTTCCATCTGGATCAAGGGACTTATCACAGGAAGACAACAAAATTCTCTTCAGCACTGTTTTTACTTCAGAATAAGGAATAAAAGGGGGTTTTATTTCATCTAGTTGCTTGATTCTTTTTTTTTTTTTTTGCATAAATATGGACCTGACAACATCATGTTTATGAAAACAACAGGCTTATGAATGCACAGTTTGTGAGCACATTTTGCTTTAACAAATTGCTTATATATCGGGAAATGTTAAAAAAAAATGCTAACTGTTCACAGTGACATTTTATAACAAATATTATTATGTTTCCTAATTAAAATAGGAGATCTCATTCCAAAATATCCTTCCATTTTGTTTTTTAAAAAAAGTTTTTAAAGTCCTCAGACCTACAGGTGTCTCTAATGTTTTAAGATTTCAACTGTGCTATCCACCAAAAATCTCTGAATGTTGTAGGTTTGGGTTAATTTGACTCCTCCTGCCTCCCCCCCAGCCCCGCCCCTCCCTGAAGTGCAAGCAAACCAGCCATCCTGGAAGAGCTCAATAGGAAGACAAAATGGCCACAAACTTCAGTCTGAAATTAGCCCGAATTTCAGTCCCCCTCGATAGCATAAGCAGGTCGGGAGCTGCCCACAGGCAGGTTCCTGCCACCCGATATTAATCCGCTGCCGCATGTGAGTCAGAGCCCAAAGACTCCCCAGGGCAGACTCACCATTTCATAGGAACTTTTCTCAGTATGCTCTAAATTTGGCCAAGTCAAGCAGCTGCAATCCTACATTAGTCATTTGGCAGGCAGGTTGATCCTGTAATTTGTTGAGCACACATAGTAGTCCTTTAATGTAGTCCATTAAACAAACCTTGATGCATGTGAGCAATTCTCAGATTCAGTGGGAACTGAGAGGTTTGGGTTTCAATGGTACCATCCTGGTCAGTACGTAGGAATTTTGCCACTGAATTCAACTGGTGTGGAGGGAGATACTCCGGGATCAGGTCGACTCTGTAACAACGTGGAAGAAACACTTTTAGGTGTCAGGTGTTGTGTAACTTGGCATTTTTGTTCTGCTACAGAAAAGTTTTCTGCAAGCAAAACCTGCCTCTTCACCTTGTAATGTTACAGTTACAGTCTTTGCAAGTGTCTGTTTGGATCCTCCATGAAAGTGGAGGTAAAACTGAAACTACTTGAATTAAAGGTGTTGCATGTTTGCATAAAATACCTTTGCATAAAATGCCTTTTTCTCCTAACTCCACACAACACACATCCTCCTGGCTAGTCCCATGAATCCAGCGAACAAAAAGCCATTTCACACAGTCTGGCTCGCTTGGATAATGAAATATCCAGAGGAATTAGGTCTGGGGAAATGCTTTGGTTTGCAGTTGTTTGAAGGCAGGAAAAGTTAATAGTGTCAGTGGTGGAGATAATCCAAGGAATTTCAGAGATAAACAGGGGCTGAAATGTCCCTGGTTTAACGGATAGCTGATGTTACACCTTGTTATTTTTTAAAAAAAAAGTCTGTACTTATAAAGACTGTCAACAGCAATAGATATAGAGGACTTGAGCCTCCTCATATCCACCAGACAATCCTGTTCCTACCCAATTATCATATATTCTTTGACTTGCATATACTTTCTTGATGTATGCTGCTACACATCAGTGTTGACCTACCTCAATTTCGGTGCATGTGGCTATTGCTGTTCCCAGAGCACTGATAGCTGGCTGCAGGCTCTACCGTGGAGCAGAAGAAAAGGTCACTACTGAAATAGCTTTCCAACTACAGACCCTGTCTTCAGGGGCAGATGCATCTTCTCACACACACCCTGCATCACACACACACACCACCCCCCCGCCCCAAGTCAGGGGGCTCCAGGAGGAGCAAACAGGTCTACCTGTAAAGAGAAACAAAAGGTGTAGATACACCCCTGATAGGAGAGATGGGCTGAGAGAAGAGGAAATAAAAGTGCCCTGGAATAACCCTTGCTCATTACAAGGGTCTGGAAACTGATTTGGGTGATTTTTTTTCCTCTGACCTGTAAATGCCTTTGAAAAGAAGATGTACAAGCCACTTAGGAAAAGTGTATTTTAAGGAAGGGTTAAAAGAAAAGAATATGAAGGCAGAGCTAGACAGTCAGTCCAGGCAAAGGAGACCATATTTATCAAAGTTGTTTTAATAGCAAAAAAACCCCATAACTATGGTGGTCAAGTAATTTCTTCCTGCTTCAGAAAGAAAAAATATTAATTGAACAACTCGTTTGACAAAAAACTCTGGCTGTTATTTAGTCAGCTGTAGTTACAGCCTAATTTATGTCTGTTTCCCTCCTCATTGTTATGAGAGTATCCCTCAGGAGCTAACAGTGTGAGGTAGTACAAAAATCCTTTTATTTTATTTTATTGCTTACATCCAAATACTTGAAAATTGTACTAGGTTTTCTCAACATGACAAGAAGAGAGCATGCTGAGTGAGAATTTTAATAGCAAAAATCACTTAAGAAACAAAAAATATTGATTCCCAAACTCCTGGACACCAGCAAATGACAAAGTAGAAAAATGTCATCCAGAAAGAAGTATTCATGACCCAGCTGGTGCACAAACTGACTTTAATGAGAAGACAAAGTACCTAGAATCCAGCTGTTTACAGTGAATCTTCCAGCCTTCCCCAAGGTGGGGGTACTTCCAAGTCATCAAACTAGTCTAGTACCCATATGGCAGGCTAGGAGATCCCCATCGCAAAGCATCCCTACAGCCTCCTCTGTGCACGTACAGGCAAGGCACACACACAGTTTTTAAAACACCCGGAAAAGCAATCACAGTGTGAAACAAAAAATGTGGCAAAGCCAGCAGGTGTTTGGGGATGCTGGAGTATTTCCTCCCTTTATTCTTTTGCTTTTTCCTTCTGCTTTTATCCTCCCTCTCCTCCTGGTAGCAGACCTTTCTATGCTCCACCCTTAGCCACGCTACCCCTCTGCCGCAGCCCTCCTGCCATCCCCCGTGCATGCCCGTACATCCCCACACCTCCTGCGGTGATCGGTAATGCCAGCACAAACCCAGAGGCTGGCCATGGCCTGCCCACCCAAAAGGAGAGGAAGCGACTGAAATATTCCCTCCAGGATTTCCCTTCAGCATCGTCATCAGGAAACCTGCTGCTCACAAAGGCACTTTGCTGGCCCCAGGAATCAAACACCAGCCTGAAGATCAGGGGCTCTCGCTGTAGCCCAAACACAACTTATTGTAATCCCTTGCTGCCTCCTGTGCTTATACAGTACAGGCTTTCTTGGGTTACAAGACACTTTGAAGATCTCACCTTCTCCCATTACTTGTCTTTTACATAAAATGTCCACAGATGTGAGTCTGGTAGTGTGTCGGAGGACTGCGGTTAATAATTTATAAACCAATACTTCCTATTTGGCATATTGTTTAACGTAGGGATGTATGGCAGAGGGAGTGAGCTGCCTTGCTGCAGGAGCACCCTCTGCTGACTCCCATGTGGGGCAGCAGCCCTGAGTTGGCGTGATGGCTGCCGTGAGGGCCCTGCTGGGGGACAGTCCCCAGCTGCAGGGTTGCTGTGTCTCAGCTTCTCTAGTGTAGTGGTGACACCTAAACTCCTCGCTCTGCACCAAAGAGCAAGGCTTAATGTCCCAGCAAAGCACAAATGAAGGGGACTCTAGTGGAAACACCCTAATTCATAATTCTTGGGAACCCCATGCAATGCTCTCTCAATTGCAAAGTGTCATTTTCAGAAAGCCCAGAGTTTTTTCTGTGTGCATGCTCCGGCAATCACACTGAAAAGAATCCTCTTGAGCCAAAGCCACAAGGAAATGGTCTAGACAGCTACACCTGAAAACAGGCCATTGTGTGTGACAGTGCTTGACCCACACTCCTAATTCACCCCAGGTCTGAAGTGGAGCACAGGAGAGGATGTGGGCAGATACATGTGCTGTGTCAAAGATAACTCTCTGCAGGTGGGACTGATGCTCTGGACCTGCAGTCGCAGCCTGAGAAGAAGGGTTCTCCCTATGAGTGTGTACTGAGTGGATCTTCTTCAACTCCCTTCCCATTCATGACAGCTCTGGAGCTGGAAATGCCAGTAACAATGGTCAGAACAGCCAAACAACATCTTCCTGCAGGGACGTGTGGACTAGATCATCATAAATAAACAATGTGGCATAGCTAGCAATGCCTGCTCAATAAAGAACCATTGTGTAGCTCAAGAGCACTGGTGGCAAGTGCTTGTCCTTCCTACTCTTACCACATCTATCTCTATGAACAGTACATCTATTTGCTATTTCATTTTTTAAAAATATTTTTTACAGTTTCTAAACACTTCTTAAGTATTTGTTAATTGGTGAGCTAATGGTTCTTCACATCATCAGGAATCCTTGAGAGATTTTAAAATTATGATTAATTTCAGATACCTAAATGCAGTTAAGTGTTATAAATGATACAGAAAAGCTTTCCAAGACACTTTGCAATTTCAGCTTGCTTTCAACTTTGCTTATGTCTTCAACTATTTTTACACCAGCAGGAAATATGAACGGCCATTCTCCAATGTCCAGTGCACTGGACACTTTTCATGGTGGGATGGAGGTCAAGGCTTCAGTGTCCCCTCACCACGCACCAAAGACCCTGGCTGGGCTATTCCTCCCTCCACACTGGTGCTTGTGAGCCCCAGACTGTCCTTTCTCACTGTCCTCATGCTGAGGATGCTGCTGGTTGATCCATAGCAGGAGGCATCACTGGGCAGCCTGGACAAGTGGTAGAACACATGGAAGCTGCTGCATTGATATTCACACAGAGGACTGTCATAGACTCCTTCACATGCACAGCATGAGTCCTCACCTGAGCTAAGAGCTACCTGTCTTTACAGGCTGCTGGACCTCCAGGAATGTCTTCAGGAACTGCTGTTACCTTTATTACTCTCTGCTTCCTCGGATTATCATATCACATTGAATTTGTCGTGTTGATCTGCTGTTAACAGGACAGAGATCCAGGCAGAGATGATTTTGTGGTAAAATCTCAATTCTTTCCCATTCACTCACCTAGGGGAGAACCACCACTCTCACAGAGGGCAGACCTGAACCATTGCAAGGACAGACAGTAAAGCAAGACTAACCATGCTCAGACATACTGTGTGGGTTGTTCTGTTGTGAAGAGCCAATTTACTGCACCTTGTTTCTGTGTATCAAGACATTTTACAAATTTTAAAGGAGCTGGCAAAATACAGACGGCCTCCTTCTGCCAAAACATACCTGGTAAGAGGTCTTGATTTTTAATTAATTGGAAAAATGTTCTGATTGAACTGGCTTTTGGATTTTACTTCCAATTCTGTAAGAGTTAGTGCATCAGCAACACACATACCACCTCTCTTCCACAGCTATGTAAGCATCTCAGTTTCCTCTCGGTGACCTCCTTTTGTCACTTCTCCTTTTCATATCTATATGTTTCTCTTCCGTTGAATCGGGAGGAGCCGTTTCCTCCAGACAGTCATTCATGGTGTGGACCGAAGCTTGGGTCTGCAAAGCACCAGCCTTAAGCTGGTGGCTATAGCATCACAGGGTGGACCACGTCCTGTGAGAAGGCTGAGCCTTTGGGATTTTTGTCAGAGTCACCTTTTGACGTGACAACAACAGAGAAAAGTTTGTCAGTGGCAATCTTGGGCATCTTGAATGTCACCCAGTTGCAGACATCTGCACACAGCAACTTCTAGCCTGTTCTTTTATTTGGCTGCTTTTAACACAGCCTTGGGCCAAGGCAATCCTTGAGTAAAATCAGTGGGAGTTCTTTTCACTGCAAGCCAGGTGTTTCTTCCTGGGACATGCTATGTTTTTCCACCATATATGGGATTCAGTTTTGTCTTCTAGGTATCTCCTACCTCAGAGGCTCGTACTCTGTATTTTTACCAGGTTTTGGATCAGCAACAGTTTGCTGTTATGTGTGTGCTTGATAATCATCCTCACTGTGGATAGTCAGTCATCAAGTGTTGATAAAGGGCAGATTTAACTAGGGGCTGTTTCACTAGTGTTTGTTGCAAAGCAGCATCTAACAAACTCCCTGGCTCACCCAGCCCAGCATTCACAGAGAATAAGGCGCATGCTGTCTGACAGAGCAACCCCCTTGCAATAGGAGTAAAAAGATTTGTTCCAAAGGCCTTTTATTTAAGAAGAGGAGCAAAATGTTAAGAAGTGCCAAGATTTTTCTTTTGCATATAAATCCCCTCACTTTTTATTTCTGGGGTCATGCACCGCTGAGGTATGTGGTAAGGAAATAGCATCTTGAACTTGCCTTATACTGAAAAATGAAACAGATCTTCAATATTCCATGGAGAAGAGGGTGTGCATCACTTCTTGAGAATAAGCCCTTTGTGTCTCTATTATTTTTACAATGCACTTTAATGACCTGAAAGCATGTGTGTGCCTTCTTAAATCATCACTACGTTTTGACTGTAAAATATATTAGGAAGCTTATAGAGGAAGTTATGCCATGTGTGGGGTTTTTTCCCTCTGTTTTCAAAGATAGGATGAGTTTTGCCCATATTAGAAGGAAAAGCTCCAAAAATGAAAAAAATAAGGTGGGAAGGAGAAGGTATTTTTTTTTAAAAAGAATAAATCCTAGCTCTAGACACCAGTGTTAGAAAAGTCACCCTTACCAGATGGCTAATACAGACAAGGGAAAATAGCCAACTTGATTTCAAATGTGAGAGTGATTTTTAAAATGAATGATAGAAACTACTTCAGATTCATTATTTTAAGCGGGGAAACTCATGTGTTTCGCTTATGGGTCTGGTTTGAATAAAAGTTTGTCTTTCTTGAATAGAAATCATATGTGATTCCAGGCAGTGGCCTGGACCATTTGCTAATACTAATTGTTGCTGGTTGAAAGTATGGTAGAAGATTGTTAAAGTCTTCCCTGGCAGTAACTTGATCTGTGGAAATGTACTTTACAGGAACTGTGATGAGGTTTACAGCTGGCAGAAGCTTGTGATAGGATGGCCACATGACTTTACATCTCCCTTTTAATAACAGAATAAAAGCCCGCATGACACAGTTCTGGTAGGTAAAGGATGGCAGGGATTGTATAAACTGAAACAGGGATATGTCTTTTTATAAACATTTCACATTTTGAAAGATACTCGATGATGTGGCTATTCTGAAATAATATTATCACAATATGCTGAAGTAAAGCTGGCAAGTTAGAAAACCACCAACTGAGGCCAGATGAGCTGTTGAAGTTCTCACATGAAACATCATTGGTGAGAAAAAAAAAAGTGTCAGATTATAATCATACCAGTTTGTTCTCACCCAGTCCCAACAGAAACCTGGTCAGTTGGTAAATACTTCATTTGCTGATAAGGAAGAGCTCTAACCTTAGTTAAATAGATAAAATGTGATTATTCTGCATAATTTACATGTTAGCACCAGTATTCTGAGAAATTCCAGAGTGAAACCTTACCTTCTGTTTCTGAAATGCCAGGGTTACACTATTTTCAACTTCCAGCCATAGTGCAGTACTGCTATTCATATCCACATCCAAGCTGGGAGCATCTTACTGCTGCATGAAACACCTAGGGCATGATTCAGCTGTACAAAAATAGGTCTTGGCACCCTTCAAAATGCCCTGGTGTGTCTGAGACATCCCTGAGGGGCTGGCAGGTGCGGTGCCTGACCCACCACACTCCTCGTCCCTGCATCCCCTTCCAGAGTGGCAGCCAGACGCTCCAGAGGGAAATCCTGTGGCATTGCAAACAGCACCAGACACCAAAGGTTGAAGCACCAAATGGAATCCCCTAAGTCTGCAGTATAAATCTGCTAAAGCCACCTTGGTATCAGGCTCTACAGGCACCCACAACAGAGTGGTGGCTGTGGAGCAGAAAAGAGCCGTGGGTTTGATACTCTCTTCTCCTGGGAGGGATGCTGTCACTCCTTCTCCATGAGGAGTATGCCAGAGTTGCAATAAAAGCTTGGCCCTTTTCGAAGGGACAAAGGGCGTTTGTTTGGTGCTCATACTGATGACATGTCACCTGCAAGCTCATCCAGAAGAATTTCAGCCTGCAATTCCAGTCAGAGCATCACACGCTTATTTTCATTGCACTTCCAGCCAGTATCAATGTGTTTTCTGAAGCTTTGTCATGCTCGGGTAGACAGAAAGTATTATTTTCGCTAATATTTGTATTGTTTCACATCTGGTTCATAATAATTCTCATGCTATTGTCAGTGGAATTGCTCTGCCATTTCCTTTCATGATGTGCTCGATGGCTGTTCTGGAAAACAATTTATTTATAGGTTCAAGAAGATGCCGTTGGGTATATTTTCCATTTGGCAAACTACAAAAGTAACATTTACAGTTATAAACACCTGCATAGGCTAACATTTATGTTGTATAACTTTCTTCACGGAGAGGTATACAACATAAATAACATGTAAACAGCTTTCCACAAGACAAAATGAATGCAGAAAAACCTGAGACTCTTAACAAAAAAATAGAGAAGTGCAACTTTTTAAAAACCCTTTTATTTCCATTCCTTCCCAATCCCAGTCATGGTTACTTCACATTTTCTCCAGTGACTCTCTTTTGGAAGTAGTGAATATTGTGTACTCATTTTATATTCTATAGAAAAATCCCAAACCTTCACAACCACTGATTCTTTGTATTCATTATTTTACTTCTCTACCCATTTGCAGAGTAGCAGCTGGCTAGGAAAATGCTCTGTGTTGTGTCCTGTTCTGTGAGCTCCTATAGGAAGTTTCAGAGTGCTCTCCTTTGGGGAAAGCTGAGCTCCTCAGTTGAGTCATGTCCACAGCCAAAGCTGGCATTAGGGCCTTCCACATTTTCCTGTTCTCACCTGAGCATCCTCTGGCCTTTGTAGGCAGCACAACATCCTTGCTCTAAGCACAGCTAATCAATTTTCAGACCCATTGCTCAGCTGGAGATCAGATATATAAATTTTAGAATTAAAATTTAATTAAATGTGGGCTTCAGTCATGCTTATGTCTGGGTTAACTCTTGCTTTTCCTTGACAGTTTTCAGGGGATTTTTGGCAATCTCCTGTTACAATGACAATGATAACCTCACAAGTATAGCTCTAAAAGCAGAGTCTTCTAATTTCTTTACAGTTGTCAAGTAGAAACAAAGGTAGTAGGGTGGGATGTACCAGAAAGTCAATGTTTCCATTGTTCTGACATGGTTCGAGTAGTATATTGCAGCATCAGATACATCTTTCATGGACAAGCACACAACGCTACCCACATAAATGCTGTGCTTGCATTTGTAATGGCCACTTGTGCATAAAGATGGCAGGTTCCCTGACTGGAGTTTCCAGAAGATTTAACAAACTCACAGCTGCCCACAGCAAAAATACCTGAGAGAAAGTTCAGCTCTTAAGACTCCTAAACTTGATATTACTGTCTGAAACCTGCCTCCTGTCTGCACATTTCTCAAGACGAATGGAGATGGCCATGGGTCACGCCTCCTCTTCTCTGATTCAAAGACCAATGCAAGATCTCACTTATTTTCCTGGCCCTCACATTCCTAAGGAAATGCATGTTTTTTCCTCCTGCCCCTTGTACATCCTTCAGTCCTTGCAGTGAAGGACAACAGGGAGAGTGGAACAAAAAGTGCAACAGAACTCTTTTCACTGCCTGTGAGTGGTTGGAGGCTTACCCTGTAGTCCCCTCCTGCCTCTCCTCCTGCACATTTCTAGGAGGAGCAAATCTGCTCCAGTGGTGTGGAGAAAAGACCAAAGGACCAGCAATTCATAGCTGTTCACTATGGACAAGGCTGCAGCATGGGCCCCTGGGCAGGTTCTTGAAAAGGACTGAGTTAACTGGGTCTCCAGAACTGCCAAGATTATGCAGAAGACCAATGAGGCTACCAAAAAAAAAGAAGGCATGGGATAGATTGAAGCCACTTGAGACCCACACTTTCTAAGCCATGCCTCTGAGAGTTTCTGCACGTGTCAACCTTTCACAGGCAGTTTGGTGCAAACACTGAGCAAATGTTGGCCTTTGCAAGGAATATGCTTTAGAGAACAGCATGGACAAAGGCTAAGAAAAACTTTCACAAGAAAACAGGAATTAATGGAATCTCTTCCCCAGCTGTAATTCACGTGTTTTCAATGCTATTAACACAAAAAAAACCAAGTTTTCAGATAGTTTCTGTAATAGCAAAAGTGGTTGCTATTATAACAGGTTATGATTCAATGTTTCATTTTCTTTTATGCATTATAACTTATGTCCAGCCATCTTTTAGCTGGCTCTGTCACCAAGTCCTGACTCCCTGTTAAGCCTCAATCTCTGGCACTCATAACTAAAGCAACAAGACCAAGTCCTTAAACTTATCCACTAAATGTGTCGGCTCTGAGAGCTTTTTCCAGAATTATGTCAACCCTCCACTTATCACTTATCTTCCAGCCTCCCGCAAGTGCCCTTATTCACAACACTTTGTACATAGCCTGGGACTTTCAGAGACCATCATGCAACATATTAAAACTGTTCTAATCTGCTGCTTCACACATAACCCCTCAATCACAGCTCGTACTGATTCCAACCATCAGGTTCATAATCTTTGTAGCACATTAGCCAAAAAAAAAAATTAAAAAAAATATGCATTTTCATTCTATCTTATCCATAACATGTGCAAATATTACCTCATCCATCCTTGAGCTGGCTCCAGAGATTAACCCAAAGCTGACATGATAGATGTTTAATTTAAAAAATAGTCCATTTCCTGACAGTTGATTTTATTGTCAGTTTTGTTTTAAACTTCAACTTTGGGTGTGACATTGCTACCAGAATTTCATTTTTTTAAATACCATTTCACTTTCAAAGGCTGAAGCCAAGAATGATGTCATGTGTGCTAGTAGCTTAGCACATATCTGAAGTGGGAGCTTGAAGATTAAAAAGAAAGTTTTCCTTGCAAGACACATAGGAAAGAGACTTTTGTAGGAAACCAACGTGACACTACTTAACCTTCTGATTAGGTAAAGCATTACATGAGTCCTTTTAACTGAGGGAACATCACTTAAGCAGTTTACTAGGCAGGAAGTGGCTGCTGTTGCCTGTGGAAAACAGGCTGCATGAGGTTTGTAGCAGCACCCTTTGAAGTGAATGGAAAGAGTTTTACTGAGCTCAGCGGAGGTACTCTGCATTTGTGCTAACGCAATTCCGAGTACAAATTGACCCATGGGGATGAAGGGCACCAGCTAAATGAAAATCTATCATGAATCCTTTGTTTATGTTACAGAAAAGCTCATATTGTATGCAATATTACTAAGAAATAAAATATCCTTTGCAGTGAAACAGTTTGTTCTTCCTAATCCAGTATTATTGTTACGCATGTGTTAAATCATAGGATACACATGGCTGTAAAAGCTGATTTATTAACTAACTAAAAATCAGAGGCATCCACCCAAGCACCACCCAGCATCTGCTGGGACTAACGTCCCTCAAAAATGTCCCATATGTCAAAGGAGGGTATAGGCTCAGAAAAACACTAATCCCAGCTGGTCAAAAGGAGCAAAAGAAAAACAGGTTTTGCTTTATAGACTACAGTATTTTGTTTGTTTTCATTAAACACTCTTACTGATTTTAAACATCTGTATTTATTAACTTGTTTAGTTCTTTCAAACTTAAGAGTACAAACAGTGCCATATGTGCTCACTGCTGGCATTTCTGCTCCTCATGCTAACATTTGCCTCCAGAGCCAGGCTTATCTCTGACAACTCGGTAAACACGGCTCACAATGAAATTTGAACTATGCAAGGTACTTTGCTGACTAGGGAAGACAAAAGGGACACATGGAAACCTCTCTCTTAAAACCTACGTCACCCCCTGTGGTAATGCCGGCTCAGGTGAAGCAAAGCTGACATATGGGGGGCCCGCATGTGGCCAGCTCTGCTGTCTCTGGTTATTAGCTTTCTCATCGTTTGCGTTTGCTGGCTGGAGTCTGTGCAAGCAGGTGGAAGGGCAAACTCCAGCCACTTGCACATCCTGCTGTTTTATTATCCTAGAGGCTGGTTTAAAATGAAATGAGTAGCTTCCCGCAGTTGTATGAAGCAAGTCTACTTGCCTCAAGTCACAACTGGTCAAGAAGATTAAGACGTGGTTTGGCTTCAATACACTAGTACTTCCACAGAGACGAAATAGAGTGCACTCCAGGGCACTTTCATCTACCAGAGGATAGTCTCACAAGTAGAAGGCTCAAGCCAAACACACTTAAGTGATGAATTAGATGGGGTTTTAACAAAAAGAGTAATTATTACCGACCAGAACCAGTTACTAGGGGAAGTGATATCTTTACGGCTGCTTTTCTAGAAGGTAGGTCAAGGCCAGTTTACCAGTTCCAGTACCACAATACTTCCAATGGACAGGAGATCAGGCTGCATGATGTGTAGTCACCTTCACCCTGTATACTCCAGGAACCAACCGAGCTGTGGATACGTCACTTACTCTCCCCAAAAGTGTAGGGAAATGACAGTCACACTTGTTCTTCCACCACAGGACCAACTGAGAAAAAAAACCCACCTTAAATTCTGCTAATTCTTGGCAATTTGAGCAGCCATGCTCAGAAAAAACAGACTCATTGAAGGCATTTCCTAGTGTCCTATTGAGTGACCTCATTTTGAATATTCAGGCCACTTTTTGCAACCATTAATTTAAATTCAGGCTGATCCCTTTTTTCATAATATTTTGACTTCAACTCTTTTTTCTCCTATGATGGACTTGTCATGTCTATTTCCACTTTGTAATATATGCCTTATTGGTAGGCACGTAATCTTGGAACCAGGCCTGGAATTATCCAACATAATTTTTGTCATCCAAGTTTCTTGCGGAATAGTTAGCACAAATGGGCACCTCTTAAGCAATGTTCCTTAGTTTCTTTTTCTCAGGTAGTTTTCCCCTTCACACAGAGGCCATAGATACTGACATTAAATATTTGTCTATATTTAGAATTACAGAATCATGTATGTCTTTTGTCCTCAAACTCTCTCCCCTTTGCATTCAAGAGCTGTATTTCATACCTGGCCCTTCTCTAAGGCTTTGAATCCAGCCTGTGCTCCACGCTACAGAGGTACAGGTCCGTGCTCACCTCTCCTGGTTCATTCTTCATGAGCCAGGCAACCATTCACCCTTGAGACAGGGGTGTACCTATATACAAGACCATATGTATGCACGTATGTGTCTTCATGCACATGCACTCACTTTTTAAACACGTGCAGCAGCTCTGCCTGCCTTTCTCCAGCAGATGACATGATACTATAAAAAAGCTGGGGGAACAGAGGCAGGAAGAGGGGGTGGTAGGTACATGTATACATACATTTCTTTGAAGAAGAGGAATGGTTAGTGGAACATATATGTGTTTAAATGGGAAACGATGGGGGGAGAAGTCAAGGAATGGCAGATCTTATTTGTCAAGGCAGAGGACACAAAAAAATTGGGTTTGTGGATACAGGAGAACTGGGGATAGCTTCTGCTGTTCATGTGCAAGTGTGTATACTTGATGGGGCGAGGGAGAATCATGCTGTGAATAGAGAAAAACTTCTCCTGATCCTTTCTGGACAAGTCCCATGTGAGTCTGGCAGCAGCGGGATGAGAGGACTAATAGAAGATGAGGTTGGGCAAGAGCTATGGTACAGTCTAGGTTCATTGAACACTTCCCAAAGGCAAGCACCAAGTATTAGAAGAGATGCATTACAGTCTTTCAGAAGTCTAGCAAACAATCTGTCAGGGCCTAGGCAGTGAAATATCTCAAGAAATCTGGCTTTACTCTCCTGGGTGTGGACGGTGGCTTGTATACATTTCTGAAATCAGGGGCAGGTGTCTGGGAATGCTACTGCAAAGAAAATACGCAGGGGGGTCTAATTCATATCACTTCACATCGTCTTCTGAATTTGCACCTCTTTCCATGTCCAACTATTGGGTGTTTTTTATCCCTTATTACATTTTGAACTCGACACTGTGAAGATCAAATAAGCAGCCAGTCATCAATTAAATTTCCAAAACAAATACTTCAATATTCACAACACATATGCGTTGCAGGCATAAATGTTGGGGCGGGGTATGTGTGGGGTGTTGGGGTGTGTGTGCACATGTAGAAGGAATTGGAGGAATGAGCTTCTCAGTTAACACATAAGTTTCCAAACATGTGGATTATACACTCGTCTTGCATCTCTTTTCCCCACATCTCTTTCACTCCAAATGTAGGCAGATACACATATTCACACATATGCTCACCTTCAATAGAAAATTGGGCCTGGCTCTTGCTGTGAATGTAATTTTCTTCTGCTCAATGGCTGTCTTACACTCTTCTGTAAGTGGTCTGAGGGGGCCACCAGGTAAGGAGAATTTTGGCCCACGATGTTTTAAACCTCATGACACATTAGGGCCAGAAGCACCAATAGCTTCTCATTGTAAATTGTGCCTGTTATTGTAATTTATCAGGATCAAACAGTTGCTGGCAGTCCTCTCCATAAGATCCAGTTGCAGTGTCTATATCAGCATCAAGCAAAATCAAACATGGCTTGCGAACAGAGGTTTAGCGATAAATAAATCACTCAGGGAGCTTTAGAGAAACAAGCCTTCACACACACCAATGTTATGGTACTTGTCTTTATTTCTCTTCCAGCTTTCCTTTCTTTTCTTTTCTTTTTTTTTTTTCTAATTTGATTCACAGTGTTCACACGACATGTGTTTTGCCTTATTCAGCCATTTGGAGTACAGGTGCATGACTGTGTTTTTGATGGAGTGTTGCTATTCTGGAGTGCTCCATCCAAAACACAATCCCACACATGTAATCCAAACTGCTGAAGATGATTCAACCATCTTCCCTTTGCCATGATAATTAGACTTTCTTTTCTTTTTTTTTTCATTCAAAGTTTCATAGTCTTTATTATTAGTTGCAGATGCCATGCTTGAACAATATTGTTGAATCTTTCACACCGGATTATTTTATCCCTCAGAGTGGGGGAAGTTATCAAAAAGCCCAAGCTTATCCAGACTTAAATTAAATCAATTCAAATATTACGACACTGCAAGAAAACAGTGGCACCTAAATACCTTTAGTATACATGTAAAACTCATAGCTTAATATTCTATTAAGTAAATATAGCAGCTCACCAGGGAAGGTTTGTCATAACTAAGGGATTCATGGAACAGTAGTTTCCAGTCTTACTAATCCATGCAAGCCACACAACTAACTGTCTTTTCTTTGAAAACGTTTCAGTTTCTTATCACATTAAGAAAATGACCACTTCCCAGAAGCCTGAAACAACAAAGAACCACACTGGGGTTTAAATCCTTAAGCTAGGTATTATTTTCCAGACAAATGCTTGCAAAAGGCAGTTTTCACAGGTGTTAATATACACTGTCTGAACCTTGGGACTGCTGGTGTTTATTTCTGGTACCTTAGGAGCTAATAGGCGATTAGTGGGGCAGATATGGAGAGAAAGAGAAGACACGGGAAAGCAGGTGTCATAGTCCTTTGAGGCTAAACTTTAAGGACTATTTTAGTCCTTCAACAAGCCAGTCTCTTGGTGGCATTTTTGGTACTAGATGGGTGGCTGACAGACACCAAATGTTCAGCTGCTGGAAATCTCTAAGTAATGACAGGTCATATCCCTACTTAAAGTATTGTTTATGGAAAAAAAAAAGTAAATTCTGCCTATCCGCATTTGAGAGTTTCGGAGTGGTGAGGTTTTCCTTTCCATAGTACCTCTCTGGCTGGCTTTTGTTTCCTGTATACAGAAAATCAGTTTAGATTATCTTTATTTCCAGGTATGAAAAAAAAACCCAAAAAGGAGGATACATACTGACTCTAGAAAGATTGGTTCGCCTGTTGGAAAATGAGACCTACTTGTCAAGCAGCGCCATCACAGGGTGACAACAGTAGCGTGCTAAACGTGTTGCAGGAGAGGGATCTGCACCTAGCCAAAATGGCCCTAAGCAGTGTGGGGATGTGGCAGTAGAGAACAAGACCTCAGATTTCTCCGACTTCCCCATCCCACAGCTCTGCACCAACAGCATCTGTACAAACAGCATGGAAAAGGGCCAACATCTCCACGAGAGAGAGAATGACAAGTGAGACGGCTACATTAAATCAACAAACACAAGAACTTGCTTCACAGAGAGAACAGACTTGTAATATTCACCCTGTCCCTCCCCATCAATACTGGTTATCACATAGAATCATAGAATCACTATGGTTGGAAAGGACCTCCAGGATCATCAAGTCCAACCTTTATCCCATCATCTCCCTAGCCACTAGACCATAGCCTCAAGTGCAACATCTACTCGTTTTTTAAACACCTCCAGGGACGGTGATTCCACCACCTCCCTGGGCAGCCTGTTCCAGTGCCTAACCATCCCAGGATTCTTGTCATTATGTGTGAACCTGAGTTCTGGGGGGAGTGTTATTCCTTCACTGGCCAAAGAGAAAAAAGGGTATCCATATGCACCCATCTACCTTTTTTCCATTAACTGGGAAATAGAAACATGGTCACCTGGGCACTCAGTGGATCAGTTGGGGGAGCAGAACTTGTACGGGCAATGATTCCTAGCAAGGATCTGATTTTGTCCCCTTAGCTTTTAAGATCTGATGCCCAATTCCCTGTGCAGGAATGATCAGACTTGAGCCTCACAGCACAGTTTCAAAGAAAATAAAAAATGTGGTGCAGATTAACTTAGAACAAAATTATAATGAGAAAAAAAGCTTGAAGAAAAAGGTAATTGGGATAAATTTCACACTCCAGCTCTCCTGACCAAAAGTACACTGTAACTACTTTTAGCCTGCTGAAAATGCCATAGAAATACCACTAATGAGCTGCTTGGTTCACAGGAATACTGTTTATAGCAGACATGAAGTCAGGAAAACTGTGGAATACATTACTGGTTAAAAAGTTGAATCGAGCTCCTGGCAAAAAAACAAATTAAAGGTCATTCCAAATTCGCTTTCTAAAAATGTAGGCTAGTATATGGCAAAGCAAGTGACCCATTAACAAACTAATGGCATTTCAAGCCAGAAGACAATGTCATCCAGTAAATAACTGCTTAATGAAATTATTACCTCAGCAGCATAATTACAACAAGCCGTTTGCCAGAAGCCACAAAGAGTCAAGCAGACCCTGTCCATCAAGCTTGAACTCTGGTACTTACAGCTCCACCATTCTGTTTCCGTGCGAAGAACCATGTGTGTGTGCTGAACACCCTCAGCCCAGCACGGGAATGAGACACCGGAGCAATGCAGACTGGTATGGGATTAGCGTGAGTTACCATACATGTATGCACCTGCTGCTATGTCCCACATCTGTCCCAGGGAAGACAGACCTACAGTTACTGGAGAAATGCCAGCAGTTACACACAGGTAAAGACCAGGCTGGAGGGACTGTTCTCATACACCTGCATAGGAGGGACAAGCACCATGTTCCTTGGCTGCAGCTGTCACTGGTACAGGGCATTCTTAGTGGTGGGCTTCAAACAGGTAACTGAATTTGTCTCTCTAACAGAGACAAATCTCATCCATCTCCGTGGATGTAGAGCAAATTTGAAAATATTTTGACTGATTTTCCTGAGAAGATGCACAGATCTGCCTTTCTACCTCTTCACGTCAGCAGAGACTCCAACCCAAAACATCCATCCTGCACTGAAAGTCGGGAAGCATGATCCTTGGCCAAGTGGGTGTTCCAGGTTCCCACCACTCCAATAACACATCATTTTTAAATTGGCCCCTCGAAAAACCTGAAGACCTCCCAGTTGCACTGAACACAACAGTTTGATACCTTTTCGGCCAGTAGGATAAAATATGATGTTATAACTAGCTGTATTTTAGGGAGAAATCTCTTGTGGCAATCCTAACGCTACCTTACTTTCAGAGGAAAATGTTGAAAATTGCAAATATATCACTTAAGATCTTATGCTGTTTCTGTACCAACAAATGCAACCACACTTGCCATACTGTGCTTTTTCGGATACTTATTCACAAAGAAATGATGTTCCCCTAAATTAGCTTTTTAAGATAAACACACATGCATGTGCTGTTTGTTGTATTTAAAAATACAAAAAAAAAAAAAAAAAAAAAAAAGGTTGAGCACAGAGAAAGTTCTTCAAACTGCATTTGGAGAGTGACCTAAGATGTGGGAAAGTTGTCTATTGCTTATGTTATTTTTTCACCCACTTTTGAGTGCTTTGAGGCTATATTTCCCCTGAGTTATGACAGATATTGCCACCCACCTTAGTTCTTCCTGCCTCTGCCCTAACAGAACCTCTTTGTTGTTTTATCTAATCAGATTCAGAGGCCCTGCTAGAGCTGGCTCTTTCAAACTGTTCAAAGCGGTTGTATTTCTTATTTCCCAGGCTTCAGAAGAACTAAAAATAACCGAGTGAAAATCTGAAATGCAAAGCTAATATTCTTGCCAGTGTTAAGCAGATACGTTGTGAGGATTAACAAAAGATTTTATAGATCTGAAAAATTTGAATAAATCCGAACACTTAATTTTTCTTTCCTGAGTTTTCTGAGCCTAATCTTTCCTAAGCATGTTTTATAAAAATATTTACCTTAACTTTTTCTGAACCAGAGATACATGGTGTATCGTCACACAAAGAGAAAAAATTATTATAAAACTTTCAATATACAAAGGAGAATATTCATGACAGATAAGGATTTTTCAGTTCAAATTACTTTGGAGTGAAAGTGACCCAAGTTGTTTCTCCAGTCCTTGTGGGGAGTAGGAGCTGTAGGCGTGTTACCTGATTCCAAGTACTAAGAATTTTTATTGGCAAAGAAGTACCTGTAGTTGGCATAGGGTAGAATTGCGAGGCTAGTTCAAATGTGCTATGGTTGGTAACATCAGCTGTGTTTGTATCAATCTTTGTACAATAATTTTCCCAGGATTTGTCCAAAACAAAAGCTCTTAATAGGAGGTATTGTGCTGCACTGTCTGGATTATGCAGTAGAGCAATGCTTCCCAACAAATTTATAGAGAATTGGGAAATGGAAGAAAAAAGCAGTGTTAAATGTTGGCAAATGCCCTTCTTTTAAGTCGAGAGAGTGAGAAACAGCTATAATTACAGACTGCAAACACCCACCCTGTTGAAGGAACTTTTAACTGCTTACACTTGCTGGTGGCAGCACAGTTTTTTCTATGAAGGGGAACTCCTGCAGCCAGTAATTACAGCAACTTTGTGCTTCTCCTCTTCCAGAGGAACCGAAAAGTTGGCAGCACAGGGCACAACATTAAGACAATTAAGCATTTACACAGAAGAGCCAAAGGGAGGATCCGTTTTCAAAAAGTGTGAGAAACGGTGCATGTCTGCTAACTCCCAGAAACCAGGCAATGGCTAGTAACATGACAGCCCAGCTTCTAAACCTGCAGCTCAGTTCAAGGGATGTAGGTGTGAAGCAGAAATAAGATTAGCGACCGGTCTAAGCCTCTGGAACAATTTGAAACATGACACAGAATTTATTTCTCAGCCCATTGAGAAACTGCATGATGGAAAAGACCTGGAGGGTGTGATGCTGAGTTCAGGCTAGCTACCGTAACACAGTCAACCATAAATCTGGCCCTCGGGATCTGAGGACTATGGTTAATCAGTGGCAGAAATAAGACCTGCAGTAAAACAAAAAGGAAAGTATTAAAAATTATCTCTTAAACTGAAATTATAGTGAGGTGAACTATTTTATAACTAATCCTAACAACAATACCAGAATACTGTTTTCTCTTGCAAAAAAAATACAGTTCCACATAATTTTACCATCTTCTGTGCAACTTGTACTTTTATGGAAGGCTTTTCCTTTTTCTGACGCTTATACTGGAAAGGATTTTTATTGCATAGTCATGTAAGGAAGTATTATCACAGTGGGCATGCACAGAGAATGCAGTTTTAACTTCTTAATTCACCACTGTTTGTTTGCTTTTCATTCAGTATGAAACTGTTAACCTTTAAAAAAACACAACCAAGAATATGGCTAAATATTTATTATCATAATCTCATATTTCACATATTTGCAAGTTCAGTACTGAAATACTATCTAATGCAATGCCTCAGCCAAAGTGGATGTGGCAGACGTTTTGTTTCTTTTTTATTTGATGTCTTTTTCCCCACTGACATTTATGGATTATACAAATCTGAAATTAGATGTGTAAAAACAAAAGTATGGATATTTTATCCCTTTTAATTTTACCATTAATTGTTGGAAATTATTATACTAATACGTGAAGCCTTATATTTTAGCAACCCAAAGGAAAAAAGAATGCATTGGGTGTACACATGCCACACATTTAAATGAGAAGCCAGCTACTACAGCGGCAAAATCTGGTTTCATAGAAGTCAACAAAGGCTTCCCACCCATGTCAGGAGAGCCAGAATCTTACCTTACAATTTGGGGCTCTGCCCAGCGGATTTCAGAATTTGTGACTGCCCTTCTGCTTTATTAGCATTGCTGCCCAAATTGCCACTTTCTTGGCTGAAATTCATGACTAGCCCTGCTCTCCATTTTTTAAGCTTCACTCTTTTGAGCTCTTGAGAAAACTGCTCCAACTGGTTGGCATTAGAAGGAAATGAAAATCTTTTAAGTGGCTATTGTGCATGTCATTTGAATGCACTGGATGACATTTCAACACCAGGCAATGCCTCCTCTCCACCACAGTCATCAAGAGTGGTTTAGTTTTGGGTTTTTTTCCTTCCCATATGGGCACTGAGGTTTCCAACAGCATTGATCCCTCTGCACATTTTTCTATACCGTGTAAAAGCCTCTTTCTTTGAACATATTCCTGCAAACAGAAAGGCTTCAATGTGCAACAGTTTTTTAGCAGCTTGCAGGACTGAGCCCTTGATGTGATTATTTGACTATATATGAAGTAATTCTCATGATCAATGAACGATGTCACAGCTATCACTTTGAAGTTAACAGCAAAATTGGCATTGGCTTAAATCTGAGCAGGATCAAGGCATGCAGCATCAGCCTGACATCCCTTAATTAATTTCCATATTTCTCTTTAAACGCTCACGCCTCGCTCCATGCTTTTTCATGAGACGAGAGAAAAGAGCAAATGCTGGAAACTGATGTTTTCACCAGCAGTAGGCTGTCACGCTTAACAAATTGTTCTACTATATTAGTTTACGTGGGCATCCTGTCCTTGATCAGCTCCCACATTTCCCATAGACAGCAGCAGAAGTTGCGCAGAGATGAAATAAATGACCCACACTTTGCAAATGGAAATGTAATACTCGGTCTGCAGACAAAAGGCCTGACTGAAAGAAGTGCTGCAGCACCTTCAGTGAAGTGATTCCTATAGACTCAGGTGGAAAATTCAGAGCCCTTATTTCTTTGCCTCTTTGAATTTAAACTATAATTTATACTTGCATTAAAAAATGGGATATGTAAAGGGTATATTGGAAGCACTGTCTTTATCTCTCAAGCTAACAGGAAATGAGAGGCAATAATAGGATTTTAACTGGTTTCTCACTTGTGATGAGTATCCAACACTCGCTGAAGAAAACTTCCTTTCAAAATCTTTTCATTCCAAGTCTGCTCAGCAGAGAATCAGAATCTCTGTGTGTGTGTGCGCGCGAACAATGTTCATTTGTATTCTTAAGTGAGCATGTTTTATTTTGCCATTTACTAAATGCTGGCGTAAAAATTCCTAAAGCAACGTGACTCTCACAACAAACACAACTGACAGAGCCTAGCTGGGGAGCACATGCAAGCACAGACTGCAATTGTTCTGTGGTTATTTAAGAGACAGTGGTCAGGGAAACAGGGGTCATTAATTTCTCTGCATATTTTAAACATTTCCAGAGATGTGCTAAAATGTATTAAAAGCACAGCAGCCGACATCTAAGGCTGAAACACAAGAAAAGCTTTAGAAGGGGATTTCTGTGTCAGAGTGTGAAGGGATGGTCTGGTTTTGACCTTTGTATTAGGGAAAGCAACACACTTTTAACTCTTTCCATCTTGCTTTTGCGAAAGACCAGCTGAGCGACTTCTGGAGAAGCACGTCCCCCAGAAAGATCACGAAGAGCTTGCGGCTGCAGGTGGCAGCAGCGTTAGCCCCGCTAGCGGTCCTCTGCCCGGGCCTGGCACCGCCACCGGGCGAGGAATTAAACCGAACTTGGTTGCAAGTCCGCCGCTTTCTGCGCAGGCTGCCGGCAGCTCCCAGGCGGCAGGGAGCACGAACGGCGCGGGCAGCAAGCTCAGGAGAAGCGGCAGCGAGGGGAACCAACCTGCGCCCCATCCCTGCTCCCGCCGCCCCGCTGCAGCCCCCGCGGCGGGCACCGGCCTCCCCCGCCAACCCCCTCTGGCTCACAGCCGCCGCGGCCGGGGCTGCTGCGTTATCCTGGCGTGACCTCTCACGGTGGGAGCGGGAAGAGGCTGCAGCCCGGCCCGGCCCGGCCCCTCTCCGCCGCCCAGCAGGCGGCGCCGCCGCCGCCTCAGTGACCGCGTGGCGACTTCCGCCTCCAGCAGCGCCGGCCGGGCCGGGGCGGGGCGGGGCCGGGCGGCCTTTGCCACGGTAGTAATGGCCGCTGGAGGGAGTTCTCCTCTGCCCCCGTCACGTGTTTCCCACGCGCGGCAGCGGCGGAGGGGGAAGCCGGCGGATTTGGCTGGTCACGTGACACGACCACCGCCGCAGTCAGTTTTGGCGGGCGGTACGGTGGCCGGAGGGGTTTCCTAGGCAACCGCACCGCCAGCAAGGGAGGCGGCCGTGGCCGGAGGCGCCTGGCGCGGCCCAGGTACGCTCCCGGTTCCCCGAGGCAGGGCAGCGCGCGGGCCGCCCTCAGCACAGGGCTCGACTCCGCGCCGCTTCGTCCCGCGTTCCCCGCCGCCCTCTTGAGGCGTCCCCTCGGGCCGCGGAGCCGAGCCCTGCCCGCCGGCTCGGCCTGGTGCTCCATCGGGGCTGCTCCTCCCTCCTCCCGCGTTCCCCGCCGCCCTCTTCAGGCGTCCCCTCGGGCCGCGGAGCCGAGCCCTGCCCGCCGGCTCGGCCTGGTGCTCCATCGGGGCTGCTCCTCTCTCCTCCCGCCCGACCCCGAGCCCCCGCGCTACCAGGGCCCGTACCCCCCTTCGCCAGCGCTCGTAGGGCCCAGGCCGGGAGAGAACGGGGCTGGGAAGAGAGCTGCGGAGGGTTAGGAGAACTGGGGCTGGGAGGAGCTCAGCCCGCCGGCCCCAGGGCTGCTGCCCGGCCGCCGCCGTGTGTGCCGTGGGGGAAGCTGGAGGATGATCTGGTCACGGCTGGTGCTAGGGCAGGGCTGCTTAAAAGATTATGCGAAATGTGTTAGTCTGCATAAGCTTTCCTTCCTCTCTGTGATTTAGCCATGCCTTCCCAAAACTGCTGCTTTCTGCATTGTGTTATAGCATATATCCCAGCAAGTGACTTCTTTGTTTTACAGCTTGCAAAGTCATTTGTGAGCCTCCAGTTCTACAGGTATGACTGTAAAGTATATTTGCTAACAGTAACGTTTGTCTGTAATCTACTGTTATGGAAATTTTCTGATATATTGCTTGTCCTTTTGAAAAATAAAGTTGTATATTGTTAGTTTTTGTAAAAGCTGCAATTATAAGGTAGACAGAAGTACAGATAGTGTCAGAAGAATCTGTTTTTCTGGCAAGGCTGGAATTAAGTATTCTGCACTTCCTGAAGCAGTTGGCACAGCTAGTAAACCGTTAAAGCATCTAGTGTTCTTTGATGTAAAAGTATAAAAGGATACTGGATTATGTATGTCATGAGAGGTAACGTTCTTAATTGTATTACCATGCTTTTAGAGATATTGTCCAAGTGCTTACATAAGGATATCTTATCCAATTCGAAGTCTGGGCAGTTTGCTATAACTTTTTTTTTTTTTTTTTAACTGCCAAAGCCAAAGTGTCGGGTGGTCTATGGATGAATAAGGAGTGAAAGCAGGAAGCAGTTGTCACAACTCACCTGTCAAAATCAATTTACTAGGTAGGTAACAGTCCTGTGTACTGAGAGGTCTCCATATTGGGAGAAGTTTTATTTAATGGTAAAAGCATTTCTGCAAATGTTTAGCCCTTTTATGTTTGCATAGCACTTCTCAACCTGGAAGACGCTAGGGTAGTTTAATGCTGCTATACATATGCAGTTTTGAAGGTAGCCATATGTGTTGAGCAGTGTGATACACAAAAGCATTGTAGCATTTTGAGTGTGGGGTATATTTTATACCTGAGAAGTCAACACAGATTTGGGAATGGGAGGGGAGCAAGTGCCGGTGGATTTCTGTGTCAGGGAAGGTCAAACCAAATGTCATCCTATAATCTTAGACTTTTAGGCATTTTATTGTTTACTGCGTCCTAAGCGCACTAGAGATGATGAAATAAAACTCATAATGCCAGATGTCTCCAGTTTTGGAGAAGAAACATAGAAAGGAATTAAAGCCCTTAAAATGGATGGGAAGTATTACTACAGTGGGTTCTTGTTTGATCATTGACAAAATGCTTAATTGCGGGTAGTTAAAAGAGCTGTCTTTTGAAGAAAAATGTAAAGATCGTGAAGGGAATCATATTTTATTTATCCCTCAAAGTCTAAATACTGAAACTGTTGTTTTGGAAATGAGCGTTTCAATTAGAAGGAATCTGGGTAATCCAGGTACGTTTGCACAGATTGTCTTGTTCAGTAAATAATCTAGACATGAGGTGGGAGGAGTGAAATTTGGCATCTCTCAAGATATTTTTTTGCTTACAGTTCTCTATGAAAGCAGCAAACCACTAGGCTACTTCTAATTTCAGAATGCTTTTAATTAACTTTGTTTTTATTTTAAATCTTAGTTCTTAAACTCAGGGGTTTGGAAGGTAACATCCAGTTGCAGACTATGGCTCATCGATTTTCAAAAGAAGAATTAGATGAGCAGTTTGAAGAGTTTCTGAAAGAGGTATGTTTCAAAGCAAGGTCACATCTCTATTAAAATACAGGGGGAAAATTGAATGTGGAAGAATATGAAATGGAAGACGCAGTTGTGCTTTTATCACATAATTCACATAGTCGTCTTATGTTTGGGTCTTTGCAAGGTCTTAACTTCATTGCTAAACTTCATTCATACTATTTTGCTGTTTTGAAATCAAGAGAACAGTTTTGTGATTAAATAAATATTTTGTCACTGCTAGGTTGTATCTTCAGAAAGAGCCCTTGCTTCTTGATTTTTGTTTAAATTTAATTTTGTGTGTTATTTAGTAGCAGAAGCTTCAAATTAATATATAATTGGAAATGAGATAAAAAACTTTTCCTGTATGTAGGCACAAGCTACATTTTAAGAATTTCCTTATTTTCTGTGTAATACCTAATTTCACTGAATTCTGTTTAAAATTTCTTGTATTGGTCCTAACAAAATGAAGTATGTTGTGGTGATTAGAAAATTTTAATTTGTTTCCCTTTATCCCTCGCGGTGCCTGATGGTTTTGAGTACAGACAAAATCATGCAAGTCTGTGGGTTATGACTTAAGCTAACAATTATCAGACATGGTCAGAATGCCCTAACTTGGTATGGGTTTTTTTAACTGCATACAGACCTGTAATTTCGGAATTTACTCTCTGGTTTATCAGACACACAGTGTGGTAACCCTAAGATATAAATACCACATACAGTAAGGCCTTTACTAGGTTCCGTTACTGTATGTAAGTGTAGCTAATGACGGCAGAGAATATTCTTGAGGTCTCTGTTATTTGATGCAGAGGCTGTGCTACAATTTTAATTACTTGTGAAAAATGTAGGTGCTAGATTCTATAAAAATTGCACTTTGTACTGTGTAATAAAGATCTGTAGTAACCAGAGGCTTCTTTTTCAAGAAGATTTTAGCTTTCCCAGGTAGGCCTGTAAATCTGCCTTAACTGTGCAGCTTGTGAGGTGTTTTTACAGATACAGGATAAATGTAACTTCACTGAGCAATATGAAGTTGAGAGAACAGAAAAACAAAATGCCATCTGAAAATTAAGATTCACAAATAACATAAAGGTAGATTTTGGCCTTTAATTTGATGATGTAATTGAGCTGACATTCTTGAATTCACCAAAATTATTACTGTTAGAAAAAATAGAAAAGTAGACTGCGTTTCTGTCAGAAGTTCTTTACTTACTATTGTTATGAAGGGAGTTGCTCTGGGGAAGAGAAAGGAGGTTTATTCTTTTATTTATTTTGCGCATCTGACAGTACTCTGCATGGGATTGCTTCTAGTATTTTGTTCCTTAGCTACTGCCTACATAGAGAATGCTCGAGATAGAAAAAAACAAAGTAGTTGTATTGAATTATTCTAAGTAGGGTTTTGCATGTTCCAGAGAATGCAACTTTTAATAACTCGTTTCTTAAATTTTTTTAATTGTTCCAAACAAAAACTGTTTGTAAAGTGTTCAAGGTTACTTAAACACATACACTGTCAGTCCATTAATTAAAAATGTGTTGTTTTAAGTTTTGCTGGCTAGATACAGACCCACATAACAATTACACCTGCTCTGTTACTTTATACACGTGCATCTTCTGTTATATCCGTCCCTTTGCTTTATTTTTTTATGAAAAGTGTACAGCCTTTTGATGTTAGAAAGATGAGAAACTGATGTGCTCCATTGTTTGAAATCGCTGTGTAGGTGATGTTTGTGTTGAGAGCATAATGGCAGGAGGGGGGAAATAGCAAAAACTGTTTCTTAGTGGTTTCAGGAAGACTTAATATGGTTTAAGCAAATCTTTCAGAGAAGAAATGGAGCAAGATGGGTTTTCTCTTTTAAATAACTCGTAGTGAAACTGCCTTTGTTTGGGGGAGGATTCTATGTATGTTTCCAATTAAAATATGTGAAGTTGAAGACTGTAGATGCAGTTGGATGATGTAGGTCTAATATGAGGATTAAACTGAAGTCTTTTGGCATAGGCACTGAGCTTTAAAAGCTATCAGAGAAGAGGATTTTCTAGGCTTTTATCATTATACAGAAGGAAACACAAATGTGTAATAACAATTACTGCACGTAGGATAGGTCTTTCAGTCATTCCTCTGCGTGGTCGCACTTATTCCAACCCCTTGCCAGAATGGCCTGTTGTCATCTGTAATTCTTCTCTTTCTCCTCCGTTGTCTGTGTGCCTGTGATGCTTCCACTCCCACCACCAGTATCTTGCTTCAGTGTACTTCCCCTATTGTCACTTCAGTTTATGTATCACCTGTCATACTGGTATAGCTCCTGAATTTTCTGAGTGTTGGCTGTGAAGTTCCCTTGGGAAATGCAGTGTGAAGAGCTCTAATACACAGTGCTTCAATTAATTGCTTTTTTTGGTGACATTTCAAGCAAAGCAAACTTAGGAAAAAGTCATTGTCTGCTTCTAGTATTCAAGGTTGACCTTTGTTCTAGTTTATGTTCATGGATAGCTGAGAGGGAAGACTTTCAAAAGGAAAGGCTATTAGAAAATCTGTAGAATAGTACCTGAGAGAGTGACACTGCACATTGAAAACGTTTTTCAAACATGGTTTAATGTTTATTAAAATATCAAATATATTAAAATATTATATTATACTAAAAATATAATTTGGAGTAGACTTGTTTTATTGAAAAAAAGACTTGTTTCATGAAATAGTTAGGACAAGTGGTTGTGAGAGTGTGGGTATTTTACATCCGGTACTATATTACCTATCTACTTAAGTTCCTTCATGTGTATAGGAGGTGGTAAGCTGACTATGTGCCCTGTCGTTGTCCCACTTCTTAAAACTGACTCTTTTGGCTTTTATTTAAATTGAGATTAAACAACAGACATGACACTTTTTCTTTCTGCCTTTCTTTCTGCCTTTCTTTCTGCCTTTCTTTCTGCCTTTCTTTCTGCCTTTCTTTCTGCCTTTCTTTCTGCCTTTCTTTCTGCCTTTCTTTCTGCCTTTCTTTCTGCCTTTCTTTCTGCCTTTCTTTCTGCCTTTCTTTCTGCCTTTCTTTCTGCCTGCCTTATGTATCTGTGTTCCTGAAGGGCTGACAGGCTCTTCTATAGAGGAGAGGAAGGAAGAAATCAGTGCCACTTACGGGCACTGAAAAGACATTACTGGTCCAAAAGGTTGATAGATTTATTTATTTATTTACCTTTTTTCAAAGGAAAAAAAAAATCTGTAAGTTTCACTGTGGAGACAACTGACATGTTGGGAAAAATGCACTAGTATTTTTTGTCAGCATTTCTTTCCCAGCTGCTGCAGCTTTACTGTCTGCTGTTGACAAGATGGCTGGACATAGAAAGTTTCCAGAACTTGAGAACAACCTATGGGAGTTTCAGTTTCTTCAGTTACAGTACTCTGAGGAGTACGAGCTTCACTGAAGTTCTGCTTGCGGCACAGAGGATCCTGTTACTCATAAAAGAAACAGCAAGCAGTGACAGAGCTTGCATCAAGCTAACAGGAGGCAGTCTGACCTTTGGGGACAATGGCACTAGTACCTGTGTTGAGACTAGTGTAAGGAAGTTGTTATTTATAGGGCTTTTATTAAGAATGTAAAGCTGTTTTGTTCTATGTCACTGATCCAACTTAAAGAAATTGCAATACATCCTGTTGTCTAGTGGTTTCATAATTTATTAAAATTGTGTTTTATTAAAGTGCACTTAAATTTGCTTTCTGAGACTGTATGGCAGGCATTTAGTTTTCTCAAGTGAAACCATAAGCTCTGAAGATGTTATTGGTCAGAGATATTAATAAGAATGTTATTTTGTTATAATTAATTTTTCCTTAAACGGTAGTTTTGGATAATTGACATTTGATTTATGGCTCTTCTTGTTAGGCCCATATAGATTGAAGCATTAGATATATAGTAAAGGTTGGCTTTTATGGAAGTGCTTTTTATGCAATAGGAAATGGGCGGTGGACTGCAGAGGCTTGTTTTAATAAAACATCTTCTTGTGTTTTGCTTATTAAGTACCCACAGTCCTGTTGCCTCTAGTATTCTGTTTATACTATCACATTTTCATATTCGTGACTATTATAAAAGTGAAGTTTTTGAAATTTTCCCATATGATGCATTTCATATGTGAATTCTTTATTTTTTATGCTTTATGGCTTTTGCTAACTCTATTTGCTGTGCTTTTAAGACACTTTAGGACAACTGATTTCAACAGTTATGGCTAAAAAATTAGATATACTGCTCCCCTTAACCCCATGTTTACTGAGTTCAAGCACAAAGAATATGTAGCACATAAGGTTACAGTGCACTAGCTTAAGGAATATGTTTCCTTGTTCAATGTCTGGACAGGCAATTATGGCTCTGAGGCTGCTGTAAACCATGAAAAGCTTTATTAGAGGAAAGGAGCAGAGGTTATTTTGTTTAAAAAAAAAAAAAAAAAAGCTGCATCACTTCAAGAAAGTGCTGTTGTCTTATGACATGTCTGTAGGTCTTTTACTTCTTGTTAAGCCTCAGTAATTTAAATTCATAGAATGTTCATGCAGACTTTTTTTTGGTCCACTGATTTAAGCTGTCAGTCAAAATCGTCATGGATGACTAACACATGTGAAAGCTTAATACACAGAGTTGAGTAGGAATGACTCTGGCATTTCTATTAATTTCCATGAACACAAAGTAGAAAATTAATTTCTGAAATCTGATTTGCTGGGAGCTAGAATGTTGCTTGTGAAGGTTTATTTTTAGAATATTAATAATGTTCTTCATGTATAAAGCAAGGCCAAGGCAAAACTCTTTCTGCTCTACTTGATCATCTTTACGGATGTAGTCAGGATTTTGGTTCTTGTATATTGTAACTAATTGAAAAAGAGCTGATTATGCTGTTCATTTGAACATACACTCTAAGCAGTTAACTTTTAACTTATCCAAATTTTGGCAGTGGGTTTCTTCTAATATGCAGTATTATGCCATATGAATATAATTATTGTTTCTTTCTCAATTTTGTCATGCATATACAACAAAGGCAGACAGTGGGGAGTAAAGAGAGGCATCTGAACTCATAAGTCCAGGACTGAGTGGCTGAAAGACAGTTAAAACAATGTGAAGAAGTAAAAGCTGTCTTTAATCTTGTATGCAATTGATTCAGTCTCTTTCAGATGATTCACTTGGAAATTCAAAGAAAAAATCGAGCATTCTTGAGACATTGGGACAGCCCAGGAAAAAAGAAACAAAGAAAAAGGAGTCAGTGCCATGGTGGATATCTGAGGAAGATTCGGATGATGGTGGTAAATAATGTAGTTTTGCAATTTTTTTGGCCACAGGGGGTCAGGCTAGTCCTTTCTCATGCTTCACATAGGCCTGGTTTCAGATTAAGTTGAATGCCAGTCAAGTGCTTCAGAACATTACAAGGCAAGTTTATGAAGTATAAAACTCAAATGTAATTGTATTTTTTTTTAAAAGGATCTTACTTAAGCTGTAAACAAGCTTCCTGCTGTTTTTTCTGTAGCTTTCAAGTTAGTAAAATTTGTGGAGAGTGAACACATTATAAATAGTAAAATAATTAGAAAATGTAACTTATGAATTCTGCTGAAGTATTTGTAGGTATGTTTTCTAACAAACCTGTTCCTCATACTGACTTTTTATAGATTTCTGTTTTCAAAACTGGAGAGGAACTGTCACCACTCTCTGCATAGAATTCCGCACTTGTAGAACATAGGCAGTTAGCCATATCCCACCTACTACTTAAATATTACCCAGCAGAAAGGCCTTTAAGTTTTACTAGAGGGCTTTCCAAGTTCTATCTTGGCAAGGACAGCTCAGCGGTATGAAGCAGAGCTCCTGATTGTATCGCCCCATGAGGAGAGGGCTATATTTGTCATGATGGACAGTCACAAATGGTAGCAGTTGTATTAAAATGTACTGCGATAGATGAAGAACTGCACGGCACAGAAGCAATATTTACTACAGTGAGTGCCATTCCGCTAACTAAAGTCTAGTTGTAGGGTAATTAACTTGGCCTCTGCAAATGGCTCTCTTTTGACTGCAGCTTGGTCATCTTCAGTATAAACTGAGTTTTCCTCTGCAGTTGTGAAAGTGCGTAACTTTTATGTGCCTGTAACTGAGAATGATGAATCCCACATGTAAAAAGGGATTTATACATGTGTGTACACACTACAAACTATGCTACGATTTTAGTTCATGTAGATATACTTGAACAGTCAGGTGACTAAGAAATTCAGTGTGGATAGGCTTCTGGAACTGCTCCTTTTTTTCCCCTCTGTGTCTCTCTCTTTGTCTTGCATGCTTCCAAGTACTTTGACAAACAATTTTGCTAGGTCTAATATTCTTCATCAGGTGTATGTTGTGTAATATGTTGCTCTGATGCATTAATAACGGATGAATGCACAGCACATTGCAATATAAGTTACTGCACAGGATGACTGAGAAGATGATGTAGCTTTTTGTAAGATTACTAAATGTACCCTAAATAACAAAATAGTTGTCCTGTGGAAGAAAATAATAATATTGCTGAGATTGTAACAAACACAGAAATAAGCTGAATTTAGTTTCTGAAAAGTGTAATGTTGGGATTCTTTCAAATTTTGTGGAGATCCTTGTGTATTCTCCTAGGCTTGAACCTCCATGTAGGTTGCAGATAGGATTTTATTAACAGGCTGTCAGCTAATAGAATTATTAGTTTTGAAGTGGTTTGTAGTCATGAACCAAACTTATGTAAATGTGTAAATGTTACCTCCACCCACAGTGCAGCACTGCATTACAAATACATGCCTCTTGTGTTGGACTTGGTGTGTTTGGGTGACATTGTATAGAGAGATTGTTACATTAACAAAGTAAAAATCTGGCTAATTAGCTTGAGTATTGCACTGAGCTGATAAGTTGTTTCTAGTGTGAGGTTTTAATTTTGAGTTATTTCAGTATCTATATTATGCTTTCGTGAAAGACAGAAAACCAGATGACTGGAAAACAAAATATATGCTATACATTTATTTGTTGTCTGATTGTTTTTTTCAAGGCATCTTATTGCAGAAGTACCAGGAAATTGGCAGAGACTTAAACTAATAGCCTTTTTCACTTGATTTTTTAGATTAATGGTAAACAGCATAGACTATTTGTGTTCATTTGGCTGAGAAGTATAAAGTACATATTAAAAAACTTAACTTGGTATTCTAGGCATGTGTGAACTCTTTGTTCTTCAGCTTTAAACGGAAATGTGCAAATTATTATTCAAGATACTGTCTTCCATATTTGACAGGTTAAACACCTACCTCTAACTAATGTCCTTTCTACTTGCTTTTGTCATTTAAATGATAAAAAGAAATTGGATAATAAGAATTCCTCTCCTGTCTTGCTTGCCTGTCCTTGCTGTTTGTCTTACTTTTCAAGATTTTCAAACAAGATTTGTTAAACTGAGAAAAGAGAAGAAAATTATGGAAAGCCATGCTGAAATAGTGGAAAATAGTGAGCAAAAGAGTCCCCATTCAGATTCCCAGTCTGGTATTTGATTAACTGTTTTGTTAAATTTATTCGGTATCAGCCTTATATTACTAGTGCATTTCCCATAGAAAATCCTTTGCAAATAGTCCATTTGACCATAGTGTCCATGTTGAAAGCAAGCTGCCACTTACTTCATTTGTCATTTCCAGAAGAAACTAATAACTATATGAACTTTTACTCAGTTGTCCTTACGTCATACATCACTACCTATAGTAATGTAGTAAAACAGACAGTCTTGAATGTAAGACAGGAATATTAATATTCACTGTTCTATTTGTTTAATTTCAAAGACTACATTCAGATAAGTATTCTAGTAATTTTCTATTGACGTGATTATTTTCCCTCTGCTGACCAGTAGATTGTTCTGTGCATTCTGCCCCTGGAATGGAAACATCACAGCTAGTGTAATAATGACAAACTAAGTTGTTTAATTTGCAGGATTATTTTAGTCAATGTAAGTTCAGATTCAGCCTTTTATGTGTAATCACTTTTTATGCTAACTGAAAAGAAACTCCAAAGAATAATTAAATTATAAATGTTGATTCATGAAATATTTTTGTGTAAATGACAATAGCATTTAACTCACATGTACTAGTTTAAATGTGGCTTTGGTGTTAAATTCCAGCTGATCAATAATATTTTGGAGAGCCATGACAAAGAAGTATTTGGCACTTGGTCTTTGGATCATGTTGGTGATCTACTATGTAGCCTATAGAACATTTCCCTATGATAGCTTTCTAGAGCGTATATGCTGCCCTGTTTTCATAAGCTTCATTTGCATAGAATAGGTATAAAGCATCTCAGTCTGGGAGATAAACACTAACACTGAATCTGTTTCTCAAATTAGGCTTAATATTTGAAATATGAGCAATAGGAGGACAATGGTAGTTATTTCAAATTACTGTTTTAAAAGGCATCAGGTGTTTGCATTATTTACAACAGAAGGCATGCTGTCAACACTTTTAGTTTCCCAGTAAATGTGGGAGAATATAAATCTAGAGAAGTGATACCTCACTAGTGAACTTGGACATCAGTTGAGGGAATAAAGGACCTGTGCATTGTATCAGAATGGATTTCATACCATTTCTCTTTTCACACTGCACCTCCTGTGCACTCACTAGCTTCCTTAGTCATCTTGGATGTTTCTCAGCTGTGTTAGCTTCTGGTCACATATCCATATAGTCCTGTTTCTAGACAGCAGAAGTATTTGGCCTGATCCCCTAGACTACTCTTGCTTTCTCTTGTCTCAAGGTAAATTTAAAAGACTTGTAATTAACAGTTTTCTCTGAATTAGCCAATTTAGAAGCCCCTTCCACCCTTACAATTTGAACAGGGAAAAATCTAATACAGTGTATCTGGCTAGCCTAAGGTATATAAAGTGTGTAGTGTGACTGCTGTCATGAGACATCACAGTTTTCAGCATAGGTTCTGTTATCTAAAACTTAACTCTACTAACATGAGTGGAAGGCACTTGGGTGTATTTGCTGCTAAGCAAGCCCTTACAAGGGTTTGAGCAAACAACATGCACTTCTCGTACCTGACAGTGATAAAGACAGTAGTAATTCACATTTATGTACCTATGTTTTTCCATTTGTCTTTGAACAGATCTAGATGCTTTCTTTCAAAAACTTGTAGTATAAAACTTCTTTTATTGTTGAAGTAGTTTTGCTTGGTTTCTTTGTTTTGAGTAGTGTAGTATATTGAGCTCCTAGAATACTGTATTTTAATGCAAGGCTTATGTGGAGCAAAAAGAATTTTCTTTTTTTTAAATTAAAAAAAGGGGGGAGTTTTATTCTCAGAAATTGTAAGTATTAACTTTTAATTTTTAGTTGTAACTAGAAAATTATACATAATTCAATTTACAAGAAACTGAACTGCATTGCTTTTTTAGAAGTGTCAATTTGAATTTTCACATCTTATTTTTCTCTTTATTCCCTATCCATTATATTTAAAAACTTATAAATGCTTATGTACACTTAAAAGTAGTTCCCCTTAAACCTCCTTCCAGTGCATCTCGCAGCAAGGCTTTGTCTAAATTCAAAATGCTGGAAAAATTTCATAAGGACAAGAAAGATTCATACTTAAACAAAGAAGAAGGAAGCCTCACTTCTGACAGTCCAGACAATTCTGAGGGTAACAAATTTACTGTATTTTTTATGATATTAAAAAGGTAAAATGGTTCAATTATTACAGTCCTGCTTAGGTTAAGAATGAAAGAAATTACTTTTTAAATAGATGTTTGTCATTATCTGCAAGTTTCAGTCCTTTGTATTTATATTTTTAAACTTTTCTTTGCAAGTATGGTGGTTAGAAATATTTTTGTAAGTGAAACTCAGGTCCTTATTTTAATTAATTTCAAGTGGCAGGACTTTAAAAAAGAGCACTGTATATCATTAGCCTTACAAAATATTGCATGTGAAGATATCAGTAGTGAAATCTTTGGAGTTCAAGAAAACTGCTGCTTCAAGAAGTTTTTATGAAAAGTACCCCCCCAAAAAATAAATCACTCTTGCAAGTCCTACAGAAATCAGTAGGACTGTTCAAACTGCCAAAAAACACAATGAGAAGAGACTTTGAAATCCATCCAAGTTGATATTTTTTACAAGTTAATAGGTTTCTCAGAGTTCAGATTGTGGAGGGAAAGTAAAAAAGACATTCTTGCCTTCATTAGCAACGGTAATATTCCCTGTAATCTGGGATGTGTATCTGGGAACTGGGAGTGGCTGAGTTGCAGAACTCAATGGCTGCAAAACAGCATTTGATTTTTCTGATTATTATGGGAGGTGCTTTTTAAAAAAAGCTCTGGTCTGTTTTTGAACTGGTAGAATACTTAAAAAATATTAGATATCTTACAAAAATCCAATGAAACCTTCAAGATTAATGTAAGTCTCTTCAGAAAGTTCATTGAGTTTGGGATGGCTTAAATAAAACAACTCAGAAAAACGTTTTTCTATAAAATTTTGTTCAGTTAAATGTTCTAATTATCTTTTTACTGAAGTATATTAACATCTCTTTTCTTATAAATCTTACATAGGAGGGCAGTGACAGTTTATCTCTGATTCTGCTAACATATTCTCACTGAAAAAAATAGGGTGTTGGAGGTCTGGTGAGATTATGGCTAATCCAAAACTCTGCGAAAAATTTGTGACCCAGCTGCAAACAGACTCCCATTTGCTCTTTTGAATACTAGAATAGAGGACCATCTGGGTAAATTACTTTAAATTACTGCATTTAGCTACCAGAGAAATTGACTATTCATAATTTTTCACTTCTGTTCAGCACTTCCAGCTTTTCATTTTATACTTCTCAGTGTAGTAGCAAAATGTATTTATTTGGGCATTAACTTTGTATACATGTGGAGCTGGACCTTTAGTCATTATCTCTGACATGTATTTGTTGCACGCAAGGCAAGTCAATTGGAGCTCTGTATCAGGGACGGAGCTGAGTTAGATACAGGAATGTGGAAGTCCAAGATTTCCAAGATGTAGAATCTCATGCACTTAGCCTCCTAATAAAACATGCAAAGGGACTTTGTCATTGAAATCAAGAAAAAAGACTATTCTTCTTAACAGGAGGCTCTTATTATAAGAATGCACATGCTAAGGCTGCTGAGCAAGGAAGGAAAGGGTGTTCAGACTCTTACTTTCCCCACCACACCTCAGCCTGGGTACATTTTCAGTACTGAAGGGAGAGGATTCGCCATTGTCATGATGTGGGCAAGTATGGCATTTCTTAAAAGGGACTTGGTTGGACCTGTATAGAGGGCAGAATAACAGCCCAGAGTTGGAGCGCTTTATCAGCACATGGAAGACTGGTTTAGTGTTCTTAATCTGAAGGGTTACTGATGTATGTCTCCTGCCAGCAGGAAATGAGCTGTTGTCAGTATCTTCACCCCCTGTGGTGTGTTCAGTACAAGGAGACAGCTACAGTCTAAACATCATTCTGAGTTTATTTTACCAACTGGAGATTCATGTTGGAAAAGACGGATATGGTCTCTGGTCCCTTCTGTGAGAAGTGTTAAATCATTTCATATGTCATTAGATAAAATGCATTAGCAGCGTTCCTCCTAGCCTTTCTCCTAAAAGAACCCTTAAAGAATCTAAGTATAGATGTGTGTGTGTTAGGGGCAGGCAGAAGGGACTTGCTACTCCTTTTTAACTATTAATGTACTGCAATATTTGGCTTTTAGTTTTCTATAAAGAAGTAGATAAGGCAGTGTTCTGTCTGAGAATAAAATTTGCACATAAAGTTGGTAAGGTGATGTTGAACCCTCATAACAGTGAAATTATAGTAAGGAGAGCAATTGCATGTCGTAGTTGCATAAACATACAGAATGGAAGAACTGGGTGTTCATCAGTGACCTTTAAGTAACTTTGGTTTTTATTTTTTTCTTTAAAGCATTTCATTTGCAACAAATGAGAAGGAGCTCATGGACCAATGGCTAGAATTTTCAAAAGTCTGTGGGTAGTAGAACAAAGAAAATTAATAGGCTTTTAACAAGTAAATGTTAATTTCTGTACAGGGTTTGTGTGTGTGATTGTCCTTCATAAGTAATGTTCTAATAAGTCACTTTTTACAGTTGATATATTTGCCCCATGCTGAACTATAGTTCTATGTGCAAATATGAAGGATGCGATGAAAATTTATATAATAAACTAATTAATTGTAATCAAACAAGTTTTACATATCTCAGAAACTGAAGTTAGACGGATATGATTTGTGGGACTGAGTATCTTTGCAGTTACGACATGAGCTTGAAATCGGTGGTTCTGGACACGGACTAAAAGACTGAAGTGTCATACAAATAACTTTTAGATGATAGCCAAGAATGTTGCAACTTTTTCCTAGGAATGCTTGGAACCAATAGAAGCTTTGTCAAGATATGGAGCACTTCAGCACCTGTGGGGGAAACTGTTGAGAATATGGATGTGGAAAAGATGCAGCTTCAGAAAAGTGATGAGGTTGCTGTCTCCTTAAGTAGAGACAGCCTGGAGACAAATGGTGAGAACTGAAAGCACAACCATTTGTGAAGTTAGCTAGATCTAAGTAAATTATTATTACAAGCAGTTTACCTTAATTCATTGCAAGTTGAGATTCTTCACTCTGTCAGCTGCATCTCATGAACTGAAGGCTCCTAGTACTAATTCATGATTATTTGATACTGTTAATATTTTATGAGTCCATCTATAGTTGTTGCTAACTATTATAAGTATTCTACGTGGACATATAGCACAGACACAGCTTATTCTTTGTTTTGAAATTTAGATTCAGTTTTAGTTTCTGGACCAAATCAAAGTATCGTGGGAGTTGGATTGGATACCTTGGAAGAACAAGAAGAAAAAGAGATCTTCTTTGCCAGACTTGAACGGGAAGCTTCCTCTACTATTGATTATTCAAGATTAAATAAAGAGCTGGATTCCAATGATTCTGTCATACTAGCACCATTTGTACGGTAATTTAGAGGGAAAAATTGTGGGCTGTACTAATGGGCACATGTGACTTGGGTATTGTTTTGCCAATTAGTAGGCCCAGTAAAAAGGACACAGCCAGCAGCAGACCAACAATCCAGTACGTAGGTTCTATTTCACGCAAAGGGGCCAGTATATAGAGGATTGCTGGGGGTACAAACAAGTCAGATAGATCATGAATAACAGACATCAACCCCAGCGACCCCAGGAATGACACAATATTGCTCATAACAGATGGAACAAACAGAGACACGAGATAACCCACAGAGCAGATGGGAGACAACCAGGAGAACAAGGCAGTTACGTATGACAGAAGTAACCCCATGTTGCCTCCCCACAAAGCCCGTGTTTGAATGTGCCAGACCTGACTGGGACCCGGTTCCATGAGGAGTCAGGAGGTCCTTCCCCAACAGGAAAACTCTGTGAAGTGCGTCCACTCCACAGACAGACTCTCCAACCCTTCCTGCAAGTGGGCCCAGCTTTTATCCCCAAACAGGACACCTGGCACTTGTTATCAAAATGCAGGGCACCTGGGGCTTGTTTACCCAAGGGCTCTCCTTGCAAGGCCAGCTGCATCTTCGAGGAAAGCCAAAAGGCAAACTCATCCCCTCCTCTTAAAGGGCCATGGGGACCACCCATATGTCAACCTTAATTCAGGGCTTGGGGTTCAGACCCCAGCACTTCAGGTATGGCCACTGAGATTTTGTGGGAAAACATCCTATATGATTTCAATCAGTGTTTTGTTTGTTTGTTGTGGTTTGGGTTTTTTTTTTGAAGACAAGGACAGAAATTAGCTTAATAAATATAGAAAGGAGTAAAGTGAGAGCATGACTTGGTGATGAGTGGACATAGCTACACAATCTTGTGCATAACTCAATAGTAACAAGTCAGTTTAACATTCTTAATTGAAGAGTTAACAACTGATAATAACAAGGAAGTAGATCTGGAAAGATGCTGTGTCCTTTTTTGATGTTACAAGTCTAGAGGAAAGGTAGACAAGGGCAATCCATTTATCATCAGTTATGTGAAAATAAGTTCAAACATTTGAGAGAAATAGATGAAGTAGCAATTTAGGCTGATGTTGCTAAAAATACTGAGTGCAAAGGAAACTTCCAATATGAAAACAGTTGGAGGGTCAGAATTCTGGAAAGTTTTAGGTAAGGACAAAACTTTAAATTTACAGGTAAAGGGGAAAGAAGAGAGATTTACAATTATTTATTTATTTTTGGGGGGTTAATGCAGAATGAGAAGGTCAGAACAGGAAGCAAACCTGATGATAAAAATTTCTTTGAGAAGCTAACGTAGATGTTGGAGGGAATGCAGAAAGGGAGGGATTTTTAAGAGTTAGATTGAGAATTTTAACTCTGGACAGTTGTAAAAACTTAAATATGCATTTTAATAGTTGCTGACATTTATCTGCCTTTCTTACCTATGATTTGAGATGATGGACAAATTCAGGTTTTTAATTTTATTGCTAATTGTAAGAAGTATCAATGTTTGGAGTCAGGAAAAAATACATATATTTATTTGCTGTCCAAAAAGAGAGTAAAATATTCATTTTGTTTCTCAGAAACGAAAATACTGAAAAAGGAGAAGAAGAATCTGCACATGAAGAGAAATCTGGTAATACCATCTTTCTAAATTGTTCCTTTGAAAATTCTTACTTTTTTGGTTGTGGTTTGGTTTTTAATTGCTGTGTGTACACTAAGAATTGTGAGAACCTCATTAAACAGAATAACAGAAATGAAAGCTGTAGATTAGTGCTCCAGTTCAAATACAAAGTCTTCAGAAAACGTCGTAGCAGGATAGCATAGGGTCTTCATGTTTGTAGTGGGATGTAATTAAAGGTCTGGAAAGAGGAAACTGTATTACAGTCTCATAGCTTGTTCTGTGCTCTGTCTTGCCTTTGGAGCTACTCAGAAAACTTGATTCTCTGTGGGTTTCAGATTCACAAGATGATCCAGCATCCTCACTGAACTTCTTTTTTTTCTGAGTAATATGTAAACCAGTTGACTTCTGTTCTCATGTCACCCTGACAGTTGTGGGTAAAGCTTTTATTTATCTGAAAGCTAATGTAGTTTTCATATTAATGATTCTCATTTCTCTACAGGTCTTACATCAGGTTTTTAGGTTACCTTTGGATTATGACTGTGCAGCTCTTATTCAGACAGAGGGTTTTAGGGGTTTGCTTTTGGGTGTGGGTTTTGCGTTTGTTTTTTTTTTTGGACATGTATTTTTAATCTATCATGAACGGAAAGACAAATGGAAAAGAAAAGGAAGGGGAAAACCAAACCAAACCACAAAAAAAACAACTATAAATTAAAAAGTGAAGAAAAAATTACCCCGATGTTGAAATATGTCTTAATGTTTGAGTTACTCCAGTGTCTTAATGGTCATCTGTATTTGTGTACCATCTTTTCATGACTAAGTTTAATCTCTGTAATTTGCAGTATTACTATTACCTGATTTTTTTTTCCCCCTAATTTGCATGCTACACTCCTTCCATCTTGCTTTTTTTTTTTCATTTGTCATCTCTTTTTATTTCACTCTTCATTACCTGCATATGATAAAGAGTGTATTCCTGTAATTTAATCAACAGATTGTATTTTGAAATCTATATATTTAGGTGAACTTTTGAGAGGTCCTGTTATCAGTCTGTGTTTGTAAACCTTAATCACAGGAAATCTTTTCTCTGTGAAAGTTTGATTACTCTGTAAACTGCAACAGATCATCATAGTTGTAGCAGAAATGCTACAACAATTTTGTAGCCTTTCTCCTAACAAAACAGTTGAATTTACCTGATTGTTATGGTTAGTTTTATGAAAATGGCACTTCTGATTTTTCAGAACAGTTTCTGTGGAATACCTCGAATGACCAATTTGTGTTGTGCATGGCTTTGTTTCATCTTTGTCATGAAATAGCAAGCGAAATAGAGGATAATACGTGTACAGGAATAGCCTGTGCATGTCTTAAGTCAGTATGAGAAAGCTATTTTCAGCTGATCAGACTTTGCATGGTTGAAAACAGATGCTGAAATAGTGACTTTTCATAAAGTAGTTTTTACATATGAGTTAGACTGTGTGTCAGTTGTACTGGTGACAAAAGATAGAAAGAACACATTATAAACCAGTATTTTGCAATGCTTCTAGATTTAAGCATTACAGATAATGCAGACACTATAGCCTTTAACTGCAGGATATAAGTGGGGGAGATACAACAACAGAGAATCAGAACTTGTGGAAGGGTCTAGGTAACTGAAGGAAAAGCATTTGGCTTCCTTGTAAAATTCATTCTCTGACACACGTGTGTTTTTAAATAATGCTTACTCTTGAGAGTGGCTGTTGGGCCACCAATGGTCAGATGAAGCAGAATTACAGATTCTGAGCCTAAAAACTGCTGAAGCTGTCAAGGTGGATGTACAGAGTACTTTTTCTACTAGGGGGAACTGCATCATTTCACTCCAAAGTGAAAGTGATTGAACAAAAGGGGACAGTTCAAATATGCCTTGAGGAGACAGAGGAAAAGTATATCTAATCATAAGACAAACTTCATTTGAATTTAGAGATATTATGTGTGACTTCTACTGTAGTTTAAATACCACACCCAGTCTTGAAACCTTTGTGAAAGGAGTAGTAGTGGCAGTAGCTGTTCTTAGATGAGAGATTGGGGAAAAGGAAATAGCTTTCCCATACTGGTTTATCTTCCTCGAATATTCATTCTATTTGATGTTTATTTTAATCTTCAGGAAGCTACAGTGAAGATTTTGAAGAAGAAACAGATGCTAATCCTGCCCTTAAAACTGAGGGAAGTCAGGTGAATCAAAACATGGTGTCAGGAGTTGATTTAAGTCCTCGAGAACAGGTATAACTTACCAAGTGTTTATATTACTTGTATGAATTGTAAAAGCTCTGCAATGTATAACTCTAAATATAGTAAACCTTTATATAATATGTACTATCTGAAAGAAAATAGTATAGTGGTCCTGGGACTGTATTGTTCTATTAAGGATATACACTTCCCTGTGATAAATCTCTGAAAGGATTAAGTTCTGCTTATTCCTTCTTTGACTAAGAACTGTGGATGGGAGTGCACAAATAATGAGTTCAGTTTGGAGCCTCAGCCTCAGAATGGGTAGTGATTAATCTCTCTTGGTGCCATTGATGTGGTGTCTACACCAGCAAGTGACATAGACTGAGGGAAGTAGTTCTTGACAGAGAAGCAGTTTGGACAGAGGACTCAAAATCTACACTGTATGAGCTTTGGGGGTATTACTGTTTCCTAGCTTAGACAGGTCTTTAGATGTGGAGCACACGTGGCTGGAGCACATCAGGTGCATTCCTGGAGCACATATTCTGATTTTTTTATGAAAGGAGTCTATAGAACACCATATTTATTAGGGTAGTATTTCTAATAAATCATGGAAATGTAATGTAATTATTGCTACATTTTTTTCTTTTCTCAAATTACAATATAAGAGAACCAGGAAGGTGCAAAAATATTATTGAATTTATTCAGAGTAGCATATAGTTCCTGGTCACTTGTGAGAGGGTTTATAGAGTACAGGATGTTGAGGATCTTTTGGCATCCTAAGGAGAGTTTTAGAGAAGTACGTGTTCTTGGAGCACAAAGAACTCAAAGAACTGTTTGTTTCTAAGTTCTAAGAACTGTTCTTAGATTTTGGACCAGCTTTTAAAGTTTGTCTTTTTTTTTTTTTTTTTATTTCCCCCCTGAAATTCAAAAAGTAATACTTGTTTTCTTTATTTTCGTTAGGAAGAAGCAAACACTGGCATGCTGGCTAAAGGTAAAGTATAAACTTTGATCAGCAGGAGAATTCCAAATGTAACCTTTTGAAACTTTCTTACCTGATTTTTACTATTTTGATATTTTTCTCCTGGTTTTATTGTGTTCTACTTGAAGTCTGTTGGACTGGAATGGTTAAAAATTCATCTACGTATTAGCACTTCAGCATCATCATCAATGTAATTTTTTATTTTACTAGATCTAGTCAGTGCTCAGATTTTGATGCTTGCAATCAGAGTTAACCAGTTTGCCATTAATGGAATTAGAATAATCTATTTATCATTTTTTGCATATTTAGTACATCAAGATAAGTTTTGGTATACTTAAGAGAATTGTGTTTTCTTAAACATTTATCTTCTTGGTTTTAGTTGTATTACTTGATTCACAAGATTCAACTACAGAACTTCAGAAAGTTGTTGAAACATCAGATGTAGCTCTAGGTGAACACTGTCTGCCTGAAGAAGTCAATGGAATTGACATGAATGAAGCAGGTAAGGGTTGCTTTAACAAAAACCCAAAACAATACACAACAAAACCCAAGCCCCAAAATCTTACTTTAGTAGAATAGGTGGCTCTGATGTCTTCACTTGTTCTTAGGTTATCAGTGCACATATGATGCCCTTGGCTTTTAGTAACAGATCTTGAAATGAGGAGGAAATATTCCAGGAAAAAGTCATGTTTCTGCTTAAAAGACATGTTTTTACACTTGCTTATTGTAAGGTTGCCTTTGGCATTGCAGTTTGATTTTGAATACTATTTCCTTTTGTTATTCATCATAGCTAAATTTGACAGCATTGAACACAATTAGAAAATACATTCTTTTATCAAACTTTGTACAACAGTGTACGCCACTTATATCCAGAGTATGGCTCTGGTGGCATCCATTAAAATAGTTGTATCACATATGCTGTTAGTTTTAGTACTGATAAAATACTAAGGCATGGGAAGGAGGTGGAGAGCCATGTAAACTAGATGAGAATGTTTAGTATGTACTAATCAACTTGGCAACTGTTTATTTTTATAGTAAAAATGAGATTTTAAAATATTTTCTTCACAACTGAAATCACTCTTCTCACCACATAATAGACCAAGCTAGTAACTGAAACAGGCCCCAGTGGGCTGTTTCCCAGAACAGAAAATCCTGTAGTTTCTCTTATGATCCTGCATTTTTCACAGGCACTTCCTATGGACAAACTACAAGTGACATTGAAGCGTTACACCAAGCATACCATCATATTGATCAGTCTCTGGGAGACACTGATGAGCAAAAACTGCATGATTCTGCTATGGCAGTCTCGGAATGCTTAGTGCAAGGTGTTTCACAAAATAATGACATCTATTCAAAAAACACATCAACTGTTGAATCAGGTAAATACCTCAAAGGAAGGCATGTATTGTACAAGCATGTAAAATCTTTAATACTCCATTTATGAAATATTTTTAAATGATGTCCTTTTTACAAATATTTTCCTAAGGTTTTTATTTATTTATTTATTTTGCACTAATTAGATTTGCCTACTGTGGAAGAATTGATGAAACCAATTAAAGGACATTCATGTAATATGAGAACTTTTGATGTGAAGCCTGAAAGGTATTTATTCCAGAATGCATTTTAAGAATTGTAATGACTTAAGTTTATTAACTGTTTGTGAAAAACAGCATACTGAATAACTCATTTGTCTTTTTCTCTAATTAAATACTGAAATTTCATTATTTCTTGCACTGGCATTATGGCATTTGCAGAGAATTGTAAAATGAATATACAGGGTTAATTGGTTTAGCCCAGGGATTCCCAAATTCTGTTTGAGTGATAAGCAGTTATGTTTGCCAAATCATTTGGAGGAGTATTCCTCAATCTCACAGCTACGACAGTTAGGATCTCTGCTCTCCCAGTCTTCTGCTCTTTTCCTTCCCCCGTACATGGATTTCAGCCCACATCCTATCCTAGCTCTCCAGCCTCATAATCTAAGATCAAATGCTCTTATTCACAGAATCACACAGAATGGTAGGGATTGGAAGGGACCTCAAAAGATCATCTAGTCCAATCCCCCTGCCAGAGGAGGAATACCTAGATCAGGTCACACAGGAACACATCCAGGCAGGTTTTGAATGTCTCCAGAGAAGGAGACTCCACAGCCTCTCTGGGCATCCGGTTCCAGTGCTCTGGCACCCTCACTGTGAAGAAGTTCTTCCTCATATTTATGCAGAACCTCCTATGTTCCAGCTTGCATCCATTGCCCCTTGCCCTAGTATTGGATGTCACTGAGAAGAGCCTGGCTCCATCCTCATGACACTCACCCTTTACATATTTATAAACATTAATGAGGTCACCCCTCAGTCTCCTCTTCTCCAAGCTAGAGACCCAGCTCCCTCAGCCTTTCCTCATAAGGGAGATGTTCCACTCCCTTCATCATCTTTGTGGCTCTACGCTGGACTCCCTCAAGCAGTTCCCTGTCCTTCTTGACCTGGGGAGCCCAGAACTGGACACAATATTCCAGATGCAGCCTCACCAGGGCAGAGTAGAGGGGGAGGAGAACCCCGCTCGACCTACTAACCACCCCCCTTCTCATACACCCCAGGATGCCATTGGCCTTCTTGGCCACAAGGGCACATTGCTGGCTCATGGGCATCCTGCTGTCCACCAGGACCCCCAGGTCCCTTTCCCCTACGCTGCTCTCCAACAGGTCAGTCCCCAACTTATACTGGCACATGGGGTTGTTCTTTCCCAGATGCAAGACTCTACACTTGCCCTTGTTCTATTTCATTAAATTTCTCCCTGCCCAACTCTCCGGCCTGTCTAGGTCTCTCTGAATGGCAGCACAGCCTTCTGGTGCGTCAGCCTCTCCTCCCAGTTTTGTGTCATCAGCAAACTTGCTGACAGAGCACTCTATTCCCTCATCCAAATCATTGATGGATATATTGAACGATACTGGTCAAATGCTTTACTGAAATCAAGATAGACCACATCCACTGCTTTACCATCAGCTGTCCACCGGGTTATCTCCTCATAAAAGGCTATCAGGTTGGTCAAGCATGACTTCCCCTTGGTGAAGCCATGTTGACTGCCCCTAATGACCCTCTTATCCTTGATATGCCTAGAGACAGCACCCAGGATAAGTTGTTCCATCACCTTTCCAGGGGTGGAGGTGAGGCTGACCGGTCTACAGTTACCTGGGTCTTCCTTATTCTGCTTACTCTCATGGTTCTTACTAACCTGTGCTCCATTCCTCTTTCTGGTTTGCTCCAGCTGTTGCATCTAGAGAAGAAAGCACAGGCCCTGGAACTGTCAGAATTAGGTTATGTTTAGCAAATGAGTTTTGGGAGTTTATCATGTAACTGCACCCAGCAGAAATTATCATTCATTGTTTTTGTTAGCATTAATTCATGCTTGCAGGTGTTTATCTTGTAGCTGAGCTTGTACCACCACAAAAACAGACACTGCTGGGAAATGGCTCTTGTTTCACAGCGTGGGGCTGAATTTGTATAACTAAATCTGCAAGGTTGTTCTTAAAAGAAGCCTAGTGGGTCTTTCAAATTCAAGCAGTCTTTACATCTGATACCTAAAGGAAAAATGGCCCACTTTTTCCAGAGTGATAGAAAAGCAAAGGGCTAAAGTCTTATTATGTATGACATCAGTCCTTTCTCTTGTAGTCCTGTGAAACTGGTAGGCAGCACAGAAAATGACTTTATCAGTCACCTGCCCTTTGAAGAGCACCAGAATAATATGGTTTGGGAGACAAACTTATTTGACGAATTTAACAGAGAAGAGAGCATCGTTTTGCAGACAGCTGTGAATGATGATAACTTTCAGAGGTTGACTGAGGAAGAAATTCAGACCTGTGAAGTACAGCCAGATGTACTAAGAGAAAAAATAGTACAAGACTCTCTGCTTTCACAACAAGGCAGCAAAACTAAACAAGTAAGTACCATCAACCAATTTTTTATTATATGGAAATACATGTTACATTTTTAGACTGCCTGTCATTTGATAATGCTCTGATGTTTAGAAGTTGAGAGGCTGTTGCTGTTTTTCTTGAAACTCTCATGTTACCATTAGTGTTGTTAGAGGTAGCCAAATCCAGTGCACTTCGGGACCAGCAGGATTCTTCTGGCTTAGCCCAATATGTGCAAGGCTGCTGCAGTTCCACATACTGACCAGCAACCTGGCCGTGTCACCAGCTTCTTTAATTTTGTTTTCCTTGTATTTTCTACAGTTGTTCCTACTTGATCCACCTTAATCTCTCCCTTCACCTAGTTTTTGTCCTTTCCCTAAACATCCCAGAAGTTTTGCATGTTCTCACAATCCTCTGAAACATTCCATAACAAGAATTACATAATCCCAAATCTTCTCCCTGCATCCCCTGCATTAGCCCCACATTGCTTTAGGCGATTACCTCTTCTGCCTGCAAGGCATTGCAGGGAGGGAGGTTGTTTGGCTGATGCATCCTGGTGGGTTTCCCGCTAGGGCCAACAGGCTAAGCTTTCTCATTTGCTGGTCTTAAGAGCTGTGTGCTCTGTTTTTCATGATCAGGTTTAGTAGGGCTCTGCCAGCTGCTGTTCCTCAGTTCATCACTGGGTTTCTGTGTTCACTGTGATTAGCCTTTAGTCACAAGCTACCTGCTTTGGTAAACTAAAGATCCTGTAATGTAATATCACGTCCTAGAACAATTAAATGGAGCCAGTACAAAATACTTGCACCATGTATACTTCTGAAGTAGAAAAATTCTGCAAAATGGCATAGTATTAATTTGATTAAAAAACAATTCTTCCTGCTGCCCCGAGTCTTACAGCTGTGTAATTCTGGTAACTGGTTCTATGTTCTTTTAGTAATGAAAGCTACCTTAAGATTACACTAGGGCCTAAAACTTGTTTTAAACAAATGTGCTCTGTCACAGGCTCTTCACTCTTGTTCTTTGAAGAATGCAAGATCAGAATCAATGACAACTAAACCAATGTTATACAAGAATATCAGAAGTCCAGCACCTTTACATAAAAAGAAATCTTCATATGGTCCTCTTGGGGTGGTTCGAAGTTCTGGGTATGGGAAACCCACTTCACTCTCAAAAGAGTCTTTTCCAGTTAATGAAAAGAAAACACCAAAAGAAACGTTCAAAAAGACCAATCTGAAAGCCAAAAGTCCTGCAGATAGAGCAAGATCTAAAGGTAATTCTATCATAAGAAGTCTGAGTTTTAAAAGCCAGAGAGCTTTGATGTTCATTCTTCAATTTTTTTTTTTTAAAAAAAAAAAAAAAAGATAATATTCAAAATGTTGTAGAAGAAATCGAAACCCGAATGCAATTAAATACTGATTTTCTTTTCTGTATCAGCATGAAGTTGTTGAAAGAGAGACTTTTAAATAAAGCTTTGCACTGTAGTCACTCACATATACCACCACTGTGTTTGAGACTTACCTGCTGTTCACCAGTAGGACCAAAACAATAGAAAAAGCTGGTGCCCAAAAATAAGTATCTACAAGTTACATTTTTCTTTACAATAAATGCAAAGATTTGCTAACACACTAATTTCTGTGTGTGATGCTAAATTTCTATTCTCAGCTTATTCTTTTTCTCTTTGCTTTCCTAGAGTACAAAGAAAGCACTAAAAAGAAACTCCTTTTTTTCTGTTTACTCTTGTAACACTAAGGAAAGGAGAATACCAGTGTAGTCCTGTGAAAGCTGATTTGCAAGGAAAGGACTGAACTTTTTTATTTCGTGTTTAAGCCTGAAGAGTTTCATGAGATAATTCAGCTTAGTGTCTTTGCAGACAATATTTGCTATCTCTAAGGCATGGGAAATTAACTCTACAGATGCCCAGGTTTTAGCACACTTCTAGAATGTAATGCTTTTAAAAACACTGCATGTAGTGTTGGGAAAAGCAGTTTAGGATTATGCTGGCTGTTCTTGGGAGATGGTTTAGTGGCAGCTGTCAAACTAAGGGACCTGAGTTCCTCTGTGCATTGCTGTGGCACTCCCTGGGGAAGAGGAGGGTGTACAGTCACATGGAGGTGGTGAAGTGACTGATGAGTCCTGAGAAAATGAGGCCACTAGCCTCATTCAGGCATGTTCTTCCCTCTCTAGCTATGACCATTCTCAGTTGCAGTTTCAAGTGACTTCAGAAGTTCATCTCACCCGGGACACATTCTGCAGGGACCTCTATAGCTAGGAAGCAGATGGCATTGAATCAAAATCCCCTAATCATCAGTTCTAAGGGAGTGCCTTGTGAGGGGATAGTGTCAGAAAAGTAAAAAGTATTAAATTTAGAAAATGGTCCTTGCCTGTTTGTTTTCAGGTATAACATTCCGAAGCAGGAGCTCTTAGCTTAAATTGCTATAGGCAGAAATGAAATGGCAGTTGTAGTTACTGTCTGTATTTCAGAAGAGTAAGGTGTGAATAGTTCTGTGTATGTTAGTTACTCTCTAGGGGGAACTTCTCTGATTTTTAATTTCTAGTCAAGTTGCTATTTGGTGCAACAAATAGATATTGCATGTCTTTGTATGCTGTCTGCAGTCCAAAAGTCCATTTTGAAAATTGCCATGTCTTATCTTCACCATAGCTTGAAATATGTTATATATCTGTATACTTAGATAACTGGCCACTTCTGGAGCAGAGAACTGAGGTTAACCTTGTTTCATGAAGGATTTATTATCCAGCTACTTGTTTCAGTTTTCCCTTTGGGTTTTGCCTTATCTTATTATCGGTTCCTTATTTTAAAAAACCTACAACACTTTCCATAATGTCTCCTTGCTCTCAAATTGCTATAATTAATTCAAAATTCAGGTTGCAGAATACTTAAGGGGTGGATCACATGAATAGATTTTTTTGTGAAAGGACATTAAATTTTGAATTTAATTTTATTCTATTTTACTTTCTGCCTAAATGAAGAAGCCTTATTTGCTACTAGGAAAATAAGATCTGCAACAAATGAACCAACTTCGAAGGGAAGTATTAACAGAGTTATGTCTGGCCAATCAGTTGTTAATAATCTTGGACACCAGGCTGTGGATTATTGCAGGCATTATCAGCATGTAAGTAATAATCGGTGATGCCCCTAATTATAGTATGTACAACTTAGTTTGCAAGCCTATTTTATCAAGACTCTTAATAATTATCACAGGATTGACAAATGCTGAAATACTGGATAAATACTTCCCTTTAGTCAAATCTAGTTTTTGCTTTTAAAATATGCAAGTATAATCATACTGTGTTTCAGTTGCTTGGATAATTCTATTAACTTGTGTGGTTCTATATACTTAAAGTTGGAATGCTAATTCATTTCTAAAAATTATTTTCGTTGTATAAAACCGGAAAATTTTAAATAAAACTTTTAAGTAAAAGTATTCTGTTATGAATGTTAAATAGTACTACTCTTTGGGGGTTTTTTCTATTTGCATTGCACTGAATATTTAATAGTATCTTCTGACTTCTCCAAGATGACTGAATTTGCAGTACTATGATGAATTTCCTTTCTTCCTTATAAACTGTATAAAAAGTTATTAATTGAATACCTAAATCATTCCTGCTTTTCAAAAAGCAAGATGCATAATAGAATAATTCTGGTAGCTGTGTAGTGGCTCTCGTAAAAGTAGTGTTTGTTTCTTGTGTTTCTTGCTTGTTTTCCTCAGTCATATTTTGGAAATGAGAAAGTACTTCATTAAAGTAAATGCAGGATGTTTTGCTATTAGAGTGTTAGGTTGGTTTTTTTTCTTTTCAAGTGCACTGTGTGCTGAGAGCAGGAAAAGCCAGTTAAATAAAATTAATGAGCAGAATTTTTGGTAAACAATCAGAACAGTGTAATGTTTCCCTGAATTTTTCTCTTCATTAGGATTTATCATTTTCTCCTATCAAAAGCTGTGATAGAGAACTATATTTGCTAAAACGAGTGCAAGTTGCAGAGGAGGACCTGAATACAGCTCGTGATTTGATTCAACAGCTAACCAGCACAGTTTCACAAAAAGAGAAAGAAACAGAGACAAAGATAGTAGAACTGAAAACACAGCATGAAAAAGAGCTTTCTCAGTTGGCTCAGAAAAACTATGTTCTTCAGAGTAAGGTACTGTATCATCTTGTATCCCACTGCTGTAGAAAAGAGAAACATTGCTTCTGAAAATTAAATTAATGTTATTTTATATGAGTTGTTAATGGGTAGAAAATCCAGATTTACACACACACACACACACTGCTAGGTTGTAAATGCATACCTGTTGTTACATTTATTGCCCATAACACATGATCTTTTTTTTTTTTTTCTACAAAGATAAACTATGTCATCCTGAGTGCCTTTAGTTTGCTATATTTAGAGTTCTGCAGCAGGTTTTATGCAAATATTTAACTCGCTCTTATGTAAAAAAAAAAAACCAAAGAAGGCATTAACAGATCCCACTTGTTATACAGATAAATACTATATGTTGAGATATTGTTTATTTCAGTGTTGTGTTCTGTCTATATGGCATATTTCCAGGGTTATTCCACTATACCCTCCTATCTAGATACGTAGGGATAGAAGAGAGAGGGTAAAACTTTGTTAACTTTTTTCAAACTTTTTGTACTTTGTTCCTGTTTTGTAATGCTTCTGTAAAACTACAATAATAAGATTTATTAATTGCTCTACTTTCATATCTTAATGAAATGATTGACCTATTTATATTATAAAAGTGTAGTCTTGTAGAGAATTCCATATTGCTAACAAAATTTTCTTACTAATTGTATGTCTTTTTCTTTCTGAAAGTTAAGAAGTATGGAAGAGCAGACTAAAGAAAATAGATGGACCCATCATATAACAACAGTTCCTGTCACTGAAGAAAAACTGGCACAAATACAAAAAGAAATTGAAGATCAAGAGGTCATAATTCAAGGTTATCAACAGGTATACCATACAGCATATTGAGCAGTGTTCTAGCCAGTTTCAGGCACAAAATTGTTTAATGGTTACTGCTTTTCTGTTGAAAACAGTTATCGTACTATCTAAAAGATGGATGAAATTTAGATGTGAAGGGCAAACATATATTGCACATTTAAGAAGCATTTCATACGTGTCTAGTTTGGGCTGTGTTTTTCCACAATTCCATGTAAATGTTCTAAATTGTAAACACTTGTAAATTGACAATTGAGAAAGTACTTTATGGCCAAGAACAAAACACAAACTGTTTGCCCCACACATAGTAGAAAACTAGTATTTTAAAGCAATATTAGAAATCTGGAGGGTTCTGTCTTTAAAATGTTTTTCACAGGATCTGAGCAGCTGATTTCAAGGAAACCTTACTAGTGTGCCTGATTTCAATTACTTAGTCAAGTGCAGAAATAGGTAACGCAAGCTTAATAATCCTATTGAATACTTGCAGTTGTAAAATGAAATAGGTTGGTTTAAGCAGCTTTCAGCTGGTGCTCAGCAGCATTTCTTGGTATAGGCACAATGTTTTGCCAGTATGACTGTGAGCATCCCAAATCAGTGATGGTTTGTGGCCGCATGATTGGAGCATGGGCAGGCTGAGCCATGATCTATTGGCACTCATCCATGTATGTGCTTGTAGAAAATAGTTGGGACAGCTTCGCAGAGGAACTGGCCTAGGTTCTCCAGAGTGAGCAAGACACTTGTACAAGATAGGTTGCTGTTTACTACTTTAGTATAAAGATAATGAAAGTACATATCTGTTTTAGAAACTTAGTAATAAAACATGTACTGGTTGCTTCCAATGTTTCAGTAAGCAAACTGTACAAGTCATAAACAATTGTCTTTGAACTGGATAAAACAGTAATGTATGAACATACTCTAACTTTGTCTGTCTTAGGAAAATGAGAAGTTATACAAACAAATGAAAGAGCTACAGATCCAAAACAAAAAAAATGAGGAACGAATGTTTAAGGAGAATCAGTGTTTAATGTCCGAATTAGTAGCTGTAAGGTAGGCTTATTTAAACACCCAGCTTTAAATCTCTGAAGTTTTCAGCTGTGTTTATTATTTTTCTTTATGAAGAATCACTGTGAAGTCTGTCAGATGCATGTTTTCCTGTGTTTCTTGGGTCTGTGGTTTTGTTTTCTCTTTTGAGAATTGATTTATGGTCATTATCAGCACTTAATTCCTAGTCTTCTTGCTGATCTTGCAGACCTTGTGGGAAGACTAGAGTTTTCCATTTGGGAACTATTTCAATGCTAAAATTCTTGGGGTTTAGTATGTCACTGTTAATACAGCAAGTCACCACATTGCATAAATGTTTTGTTGTTACCGCTCAGAGAAAACATAGAGAAGACTAATAATATCCAGTCACGGATCGTGCAGGATTCTGAACCAGTCAGAAATCAGAATTTTACAGAATTGATTTCAGAGCTTCGAGCAGCACAGGTAGGTATATGCCAAGCCTGGTTTTCATGTGCTCTTACAAAAAATGTATAACCATCCATATTGTAGACTAATAATGTCAGTGAAGAAAGTAGGGGAGCATACTATTATTTACTACACCTGTGTATCACCAATGTCTTATCAGGTGAACTCTAGAAGAAATTCCCTAAGACACAGATTCACTGAAAGAAGTGCAGTGTTGCCATGTTTACTGTCAATTCTGAAATATTGTGTGAGAGCTTGCAGAAAGTAGTAATACCTTTATAGTTTTCCTGCATACGACAAATCCAGAAGAGTGTTTATCCCTGCTCTGTATCAAGTAAGTTCTAGAAAAGAACATTGGAGTGGAAAGAGTCATTTGTTATTCACTTATGAATAACTCATGAATTACAAATGATTCTTTTCACTCTGAAGTAGTCCTACAGATGCTTGAGGTTTTGAGGGAGGATGTTTAGTAAGCTTCATGTGAAAATTAAAGGTTTTTCAGGAACTTCTGGTGTTCTGCTTACTGCAAGTGGGGACTGTTCTGGTACGTACTTCCTCTGATAGTTAGACCAGAAATTAAAAGCTGCTTCTTCCTTTTTCCAAGCAACTGGTTAGGTAGGTGATAAGAGGATGTGAATCCAGTGAGCTTCAGGACCAGTGAAGGCATTCCTGGTCTGACAGATCTGATTTTGAGCTCGTAAGACTCCAGGGGCTCCCCTAGTTCCAACTTCATAGGTGCTGCTGCTACGCTTCCCTGCCCTTAGGTCCAGCCTGTAATGAAACTGAACACAAGATGCAAAGATGGAGAGACACACAGACAACACTAACATGATCAGGCACACAGACAACACAGGGAGTAGTGCATTTGCTCACACCACAGAAATACAAATAGTACTCTTGGAAACACAAGGATCACGTATGGACTGATTCTATTTAGCAGATCAGGATAGGAGTTCACTAGTAGTAACACAAATACTTGCACACACTGGCCGTTGCTGGCCCAGACACATTTGGCTGGCCCCAAAATCTCAGCCCGTGCAGTTGCTGCTTCCCTGTACCTATGGATCCCTAGGACCAAGGGCCTCCATCTCCAGAGGCTGGCACTGACACCTTTTGTCCTACTTAGTCTCAAAGGTGGCTAATGACCACACATAAGCAAAGAGAACAGAGTGCATGCAGAAAATGGTAAGAAATAGAATGTAGTAAGATGAACTGTTGGAGAATACGTGTCCATTTAAGCTATAGTCTTCAGTCTTAGAAATAAGTGAAGCCATTTTCTTTACTGACCCTCTCAAAAGGCAGATGTTTTCTACTCCTAAGACAATTATGTAAGACTTGAAGAAAACATGTTTTGGTTTTTTTTATATGTTTTCCCCATGCTCTGTTATAGTAAGGCCTGAAAATAATACCAAAACTAGAAAACCTCATTGCTGCTGTGGTCTGATGCAACTGTTGTGGTTTAATCATTTTATGGTGAAAAAGCAGGTTCGGGTTTTTTGTATGACAATATGTGTTTAGTTTTTCTTGTCTTACTGTTTTCTCTAAAACTCAGAAGGAAGAAAATAAATTACAAGAAGAGATAAGACGTCTCAAACAAGATAAGCAAGCTCTTGAGGTAGACTTGAGACAAGCAAAGGAGAGAGATTTAGCAAAAGTCCAGATTGCATCCACATCAGGTGAAGCACCTTCATTTTGTTGAATAATTTTGCCTACTCTGTCCTTCACTAAATAAATATGTAACTAAAACCTGTTTCTTATTAAAATATTACTTAGTCAAATGCATATAGACTGTTTCCAAGTGTTGTCTAAACTTCTAATAAAAGCATACAGTGAAGGACATGCTACAGTATCTTTGGCAGTCTAATTAGAAAGCCTTTTCTTCTATCCAGCCAAACTCTTTGTTGTTGCCTATTGAGTTTGATTTCTTTCCCATCTCCCACTGGGCATGAAAAACAGATGATTCCATTTATATGACAACCCTGTTCATAAGAAAAGATTTACTATGTTGCATCTTGGTCTGCTATTTAGATCTTGCCCATTTTTTGCCTATACCATATGCCTTGTGACATTTTTTCAACATTCTTATCAGAACTCTACAGTTTTAAGAGCTGTAATATTTACCTCCATGTCTCCTCAAAATGCTTGATCCCTAAATAAGAGGAGTATGTTCAATACATATCTAAGCATATATTCCATATTGTCATCCATGTTGTTACTGATAATTTGTTTACTAGAATGTGATCAAGAATAGATCCCCCTGGAATTCTGTTTTAAATGCTTTCCATGGTAAACTGTGAACCATTGATTACTCCTATGTATGAGAGAAAAAAAGTGGTCTTTTTCCAAATACTGGTGCATTTAAAATCCTAATTAGGGTCTGGTTTTAACACTTCACTGCAGTAAAAGGATCGTTGAAAGAGCAAATGTATGAAATGTGCTGAGAAGGATAGTGTTGACTAATTAATTCCTCAATACATAATTACTAATAAAATAATACTAAGGATGTTTTATTCTTGTAGGTGAGAAGTCTTATGAATTTAAAGTTATGGAAGAATCATACAAACAGGAAATTACTCATTTAAAAAGACGACTTCAGTGGTATGCAGAAAATCAAGATCTTCTGGATAAAGATGCAGCCTGTCTTAAAGATGCAAGAGAAGAAATTGAGAAACTAAAACTAGAGGTGATAATATCTAGCTTTATCTAAGAAGCTGGAACTTGGAATTGTTTCTTTTCTAGTGATGGGTATAATGTCATACTGTCCATAATACTCCCATTTTTTTCAAGAAAAAAACATGTAAACTCTTTATAACCTTTAAATCAAATGTGGAGTCTTTATATGCAAAATTGGTATTGCTACATATGCAGTGCGAGTTGCAAGTGCAGAATGCTTAGTCCTGGGTTTGGTTCTATTGCATATCTTGATGATGCTCTGGAAACAGAAGTAATGTGTTTCTTTAAAACCTGCAAATTTCTTGACTAAGAAAAGGAAGCCCGTTGTTACATTAACAACATGGCACATCCCTCTTGTTACTGTCTTTTCCTCCTTTTTACTCCATGGTAGCATAGGCAACATTTATTTTTTCTTTTAATTTTTCTAAATTCTATATTAGAAAAATTCTCTGGTTGCTGTAGCAAGGAGGAAAAAGCCAAACCACTCAAAATATAGAGCAAGAAAAACTGATACATGAATCTTGAATAGTTCCAAGATTTGCATTGCCTGCTTGTCAGTAGATTTGACTTAGGCTTCATAGAATTACCAGTGATAAAATATAATTGAATTGGAATTTTTTCAAGGTGTTTTACTAGAGAAATCACAGATGAAAGTAGGTGCTTCTGAAGGAGCAGCCAGGGAAGGATATCCCTTAAACACCACCATATCAAACTTTGATCAACATATCATTGCTGTGAAAGAAAATATTTTTACTTGCATTTTCTCCAGGCTGGACTGGTGTTTAAAAACAATTAAGAGCTTTGACTTCATAGAAACAATCAATTTAGTCAAACTGTGCTGACATAAAAGCATTACTTGTGCTCACATTGCCAGTGGGAGACAGAAATCAAGATAGGAATCCTTCAAACTATACAAGGAGTAATATTCCTGTATAGTGATTGTAGTGGCTGCAAAAGGTAGGAAATTCAATTGTAGAGGAAAGCTCTGAGTCTTTGTGGACAGACTTTATTGGGAGTGCAGTAGCATTAGCTATCTGGTTCCTTTCCCTGATCCTGAGAATCAGCATTTATTTATGCAAAAGTTAATACCACTTTTTGGCTGTTTCTGTATCTCATCAAGGAGCATAGCCTTGCAAATCACAAACTATTTTCTTAACTCACCCTGAAGTCATATGGTGCACATAGTATTATAGCTTATTAACCAAGTCTGCATACTGGAAGTATGGGAGAATGAAGCAGATTTACTGCTCTGAAGACAAGAATGTCCCAGAGCTCAAGTTCTCTTCTAGATTTCCACAGCTAGTTTCAGCTCCTTTGATCTTAAGTAGCTTGAAGAAGCTGTAACTTAGTTTAAGAATCTGAAGAATCAGTTAGTACAGAAATTATTTACCAGGTTTTAAGTTGCAGAATACTTCCATTATATTGTGTGTGCTTGAAATGCTTACTTCTGTACTACAGGACAATGTCTCTGAATGTATATTTCAATTTATTTTCTCATAAAATGGATAGGTTGAGAAGCTCAAAGCTGAAGCTCAAGATCAGTGTTTGCAACAGAAGAAACGTGTGCGAGACAGAGCAACAGATGCTAAAAGAATTCAGGATCTTGAGCGACAAGTATGCAATAATAGAACTGTGTTTTGCTTAACCTTTATCTCAGATAAGGTCTCTCGCAACACTTGCTAGCCTTTTCATAAGGATAAAGCATTGAATGAAGCCCCCTGATACAGTAACTTGTGCTATGCAATGCTCAACACAAAAAGCTGCAATTATTTACTTACAAAGTGCTCTTCTGCTACTATGTTCTAATAAGCTATTTACTGGTATCCTTTTTAAAATCCTGTAATATTGAAATACTGTTTAGAGTTTCTTGGGAGTGGGTAAGAGGGCAAAAGCACACACAAGCTTGCAGTTTATCTTCTAAGACTCCTTTTGTCTATGTTCAGTAACCCCTTAACATTATGACCAAATTCAACCGAGTTTATTCAAGAGCAGGGGTTTAAATTTTGTTGGATTCCTACAAGACTCATGATAACTAGGGGAGTAGAGACCTTAAAATCCATGTTTCTACTGAGGAAAAGTTAGGTGGGCCTTTCTGAATTTCAGGAGATGGCAGCTGCATTTGGTAGGGATGTGGGACAAATGGGAAAGCGCCTTTGCAGTATTCTCATGCAAAGAATATCTTATCCATAGGTAAAAGAGAGGCTTCTTATTAGTCTTGCATACGAGGTGTTAGTTTTATTTTATTGCAGACTCCAAAATAAAAGGCATATAATCTGTTATTGGGAGAATATTTTCAATACTATTATGAAACATCTCTGTAGCAGTTGGAAAAGTAGAATCTTAATGTAAGTCCAGAAAAAAAGCAAATAATTTAACAGCATTAAGAGTCACATACAACTTAAGTGCTAAGAAAGTAAATAAAAGGTCCATTTGACATAAGACAATATGAAGACCAGAATAATATTTTAAGATTATGTATGTCAATCAGTAAGAGATTATGTCCTCCTCTGTAAAAAATAACATAATTGCCAACAATGTAAAAAAAATTTGTGACACATTCATCTCTAGTTTCCATTCTTCACCCAGCTTAAGTAGATGACATTTGTTAACTTTCTGTCACTTATTTCAGTTCACTTTTCATTAGAACTTTATTCTTTTTTACTTCTGAGTTAATTTTCTTTTTGATAGATCAGAGAAATGGAAGGAATCCTAAAAAGAAGGTATCCAAATTCTTTGCCTGCTTTGATTTATGCTGCTGCTGCTGCTGAGAAAACAAATTATCTTTCTGCTAAAACAAACACAGTTGATTTTTTGGAGAGAAGAATTAAAAAGTTAGAAACAGAACTTGAAGGTAAAGATGATGAAGCTAAGAAAAGTCTTCGTGCCATGGAACAACAGTTTCAGAAAATAAAGGTAAAAGTTGGAGGCTTGTTGAGTGTTCTAGTCCACAAATAACAGTCACAAGGTTACTGGGGTCTAGCAGAGCATAGTGGTGAAAACTGAAAGCAAAGACCACATTCAAGGGAAAATAAGACATTTCTTTGCTTATCTGAGTTGGTAACATCTGAAGAGAGCTCAATTATATAAAAATGAAATAGTTTCTTGTCAATTTAATTTTCTTTCTCGTAGTTACTGCATTCATTGTGAGTAGAGGATTACTTTGTAGTAAATGTTTTGAGTAATTCTGTTTTACAGCAGACTTGAGTTTGCTTCAAATATTTTTTTTCACTCACTAATTTCTGAACTGTCATGTTGTTAGTGATACTGATGTTTATCCTCTCATGTGAAATCTTACTTCTGATGTGCAGTAACTTTATAGAGTAATAGAAAGAGCCAATAATAAAAGTACACTTGAGGAAACTGTTTTTTCTTCCTCTCCTCCCACCCTTAGATACAGTATGAGCAAAGACTTGTGGAGCTTGAGCAACTACTGGCCTACAAATTTATGAGTGAATCACCAAAACTGAATGGTAATAAAGCCAGTTCTACTGAACTTGAACAGGAGCTTCAGAATCTAAAGAAGACACATCAGATCACCGTTAAAAACCTCCAGACAGAAATTGAAAATCTTAAAAGTCAGAATTCCCAGTTAAAACTCAGAAGCAAGAAGGATAATAAAGATTTAGAGTCGTCTTTAGACTCTCAAATGAAACAAGGTAACGCAAAAGACAGACTGTTAAAACTAAACGAAGAACTGGTCACCAAAAATAGAGAAATACAAGACCTTACAAAAACTGTAGAGAAACTTCAAAAAGAAAGGATGGTGATGTTGTCTGATAATAGTTTGAGAAATAAAACAGATATTAAGGAAAACCCTACAGAGATCTTGAAAAAGAATACCTCAGCAACAGATAAAAGGAATTCCAGCAACAGCCAACCCTTTCTAAGCATTTTCAACAATGACAAAGTATACCAACCACATACCTTTTATGATTCTAATCTCTCGGAAGTTCTGCAAGAAAATGCACAGCTGAAAGAGGAGCTAGAAAGATTGTCTCTAGAAATGAACCAGCAGAGGGTGAAGTCTCAAGCAACACTGGCCTATTCTGAAAATAACATACGAAGGTAAATGTTCACTGTGTTCCTTTAAAAACCTTGTTAAAATGTTGGCTGATACAGGATTGAAGTGACACACTATCATGTCAGCCTTGTGTGAAACTAGCTTATACTTGGCCAATGTTCCCTGTAAATTTCATTTTTGCTGGGGTTTTTTTGGCTCTGGGTTTTTTTTTTGGTTGGTGTGGTATTTGGGGTTTTTTTAGAGCAGTGCACTGTCATGATTCTTTCTACAGGCAAACCTATATTAATCCTTATTAATGCTGCAATTTGTCATGGTTTTGAGTAAAAAGATCTTGGTATAAATCATTGCATTTTAGATGCTTTGTGTTGTACAGCATTAATATTTGGTACACATACTTTCCTTCAAACTGGGGTGCACTTTCAGTGGAATTTACTTGACTTCTTTACTTCATTCTTCACTTAGTCTCCCTTAGATCCCTTCAGAGTCAAAGTAGAGGAAATCGGTGTGTTCAGACTGCAGCACATTCTGTTCTAAAATAGATACCTGAAATAGGACAGCTGAATTATAATTTGAAAGCACTTATTTTCTTTCCTTTTTTTTTTTTTTAGTAAGAGGAGCCAAAAAAAGGTGGTTGGCTGAGTTTTCTGTATTCTAGCTGCCTCTAGTTAAATGAGGCATGTATCCAACATTGTAGGCTTCCTACCCTGTTATCCCTCCAGAGCAGCAGAAGTGGTGGTGGTGCTATCTTGTGAGGTTTTGTTATGAAATTTCAAAGACATGCTGCCTTTAACATTTTCCATATTTTATATGTTCAAGTGAGGAACTTCACCACATTTTTGAAGAACTGTCTGTAGCTGCTTTTCTGTATCTTATTTCCCTCCTCACAGGATACAGGAAGACACAGCAGAATACATTGCATCTCTGAAAGCTTCCCATCAGAGGGAAGTGGAGAAGATTCTTTGCCAGCATGCAAAGGAGCATTCTACTTCTAAAGTAGCTGAACTAAACAGCAGAATTTCAACACAAGAGGTAAAATACAGTAGATACATTTATTATATATAGATATCTCTTAAAGCTACTTCTTTCTAGATTATAAACTTTAGATCCTACTTCAAAGAAAGATATTGTTTCAAAAATGAGCCTCTGCCACTGTATTCACAGAACCTCAGAACCAGGACACTGAGGTTGGAAGGGAGCTCTGTAGGTCGTCTTATTCAACCTGCCTGCTCAAGCAGGGTCATCTAGAGCCAGCTGCTCAGGACCATGTCCAGACGGCTTTTGAATATCTCCAAGGAGAGAGATTCCACAGCCTCTCTGGGCTTAGAGACCCAATCAAGTGCTTGGTTACCCTCACAGTTAGGAAGTTTTCCTTATATTCAGACAGAACCTCCTGTATTTCAATTTGTGGCCTCTACTGCTTCTCCTGTCGCTGGGTACCACTGGAAAGAGCCTGGCTCTGTTGGCTTTGCACCCTCTCTTCACCCTCTCTTCCGATTTGTAAATATTGGTGAGATCCTCCTGGGCCTTCTCTCCTCCAGGCTAAACAGTCCCAGCTCTCTCAGCCTTTCTTCATATGAGGCATGCTCTAGTCCCTTCATCACCTTAGAGGCCCTTTCTGGACTCTCTCCAGTAGCTGCATATCTCTTGCACTGGGGAATCCAGAACTGGACACAGCACTCCAGGTGTGGCCTCGCCAGAGCTGAGGGGAAGGACCACCTTCCTTGACCAGCTGGCAACATTCATACTAATGCATCCCAGGATAGCCTTTTGTTAGCCTTTTGTTCAACTTGGTGTCCACGAGGACACCCAGGTCCTATACTGCAAAGCTGCTTTCCACCTGGGTGGTCCCCAGCATGCACTGGTGCCTGATGTTGTTCCTCCCCAGGAGCAGGACTTTGCACTTCCATTTGTTGAAGTTCATGAGGTTCCTGTCAGCCCATTTCTCCAGCCTGTCAAGGACCCCCTGGATGGCAGCACAACCCTCCGGTGTATCAGCCAATTCTCCCAGTTTTATACAATCAGCAAACTTGTTGAGGGTATGCTCTGCCCCATCATCCAGATCATTAATGAAGATATTGAACAGGATTGGACCCAGAATTGAGAATTCTACACACCACACCCCCCTGAGTTACTGGTCTCCAGTCATTTCATCAGGTTGGTCAAGTATGACTTCCCCTTTGTGAATCTGTGCTTACTAATCCTGATCACCTTCTTGCCCTTCATGTGCCTGCCAGGTTTCCAGGATTAGTTAGTTGCTCCATCACTTTCCCGTGGCAAGGTGAGGCTGGCTAGCCTGTAGTTCCCTGCATCCTCCTTGCCTTTTTTGATGGTAGGAGTGGTATTTGCCCTCAGGACATGTGGCTGCATCTCATCAGGGGCATGGACTTACATATGTGCAGTTTTCATAAGTATTCCCTGACTAGGTCCACTTCCACCAAGGATGTATCTTCCCTGTTCCAGACTTGTCCCCTAGTCTCTGGGACCTTGGATTCCTGAAGGCCAGTCTTGCTAGTAAAGACTGAGGTGAAGAAGGCATTCAGTACCTCAGCCTCTTCCATGTCCTCGGTCACCAGGGCCCTTGTGCCATTCATCAGCAGACCCACATTTTCTATAGTCTTCTGTTTGCCACTGAGGTACTTACAGAAGCCCTTCTCATTGCCTTTGCCAGCCTTGCCAGACTGAGTTCCAGGTGAGCTTGGGCTTTCCTAACCACATCTCTGCACGCTCAGTGTCTCTATGTTCCTCCCAGGCTACATGCCCATTTGCCATCATCTGTATACTTCCTTTTAGGTTTGAATTTTGCCAGGAGTTCCTTGTTCATCCATTGAGGCCTCCTGGTGGTTTTGCCTGACTTTCTGGTTGTTGGGACGGACTGCTCTTGAGCCTGGAGGAGGTGATCCTTGAATGTCAGCTAGCTTTCTTGGGCCCCTCTTTCCCCCAGGGTCCCATCCCATAGGATTCTTTCAAGCAGATCTTTGAAGAGGTTGAAGTCTGCTCTCCTGAAGTCCAGGATTGTGATCATGCTTTTTGGCCTGCTCCCTCCACTCAGGATCCTGAACTCCACCATCTCATGGTCACTACAGCCAGGGTTGCCTTTGATGTTCACATCCCCGACAAACTCTTCCTTCTTTGTGAATTTAAGGCCCAGCAGAGCACCCCTCCTCACCGGCTCCTCTATCACTTGGGTCAGGAAGCTGTCATCAGTACTCTCCAGGAACCTCCTGGGCTGCTTATGCCATGCTGTGTTGTTCCTCCAGCAGGTATCAGGATGGTTGAAGTCCCTTATGAGGACCTGGACCTGTGATTATAGTTGTGCATTAAAATTTTGGGAGAAGTTTCACACACAGTATGAAGGTAGAAAGACCTATTGCATTCAGATTATTTCAGAACTTTTCTAAACTGAGGAAAGTAACTTTAAGATTGAGACTTGCTTTCATATACTATATATGTACAAGTGCACTATTTAACAATCCACGTAGAGGACTGTTGATTAGCACACATGCGCATGTGATAGAGGTAGTATTGTTAATATATGCATTACTTCTACCTGCAGTACTACAATACTGATTATATTTTTGGTGTATTTTTCCTGTATAGGCCTTCACATGTTGTCATAGGTATTTATGTTAATGACTATTTTTAACCTTAACCTTTTTGTAGATATTAATAAAACATCTCCAAGAACAAATCGGTGAACAGCAGAGACATCAGGAAGCCCTTCTAGTTTCACAAATGCGAGAGGAACTCCTACAAAAAGAGGTATATTTAAATTTAGATGGGGGGTAACTTACACTAATAAAAGAGTTTTCACTTTCCTCCTTGTAAAGCCTCAAATAATATATATTAAATAAGTCTTAGAGACAGTATCTTTGTCAGTTGCTTCTATATCAATTATACCTGAGAATGAAATATATTTTTCTAACGTGAACAAGAGAACAACATAGCACAGAAGGTGGAACTTTGACTTCCTTTAATTATGATGATGATGTTGTTGTTATTATGATGTTAGAAATGTCTGACATCTGTATGAAAATTGATCAGCAGGTTAATCCAAGTATTTATAGCCTCGTCTTTGGGAGTTGTGATGGGTAGTTTATTATTGTTTTCAAATTATTTGTTCAGATAAAGCCTTCCTTTTTTTCATCCTTCATTGCCATAAAACTGACTTAGGCAATTATATTGTTTGTTTTCTCCTTTGATATCTATGAAACTTTAGATGTCTTAAAAAGAGAATGTTAGTTGTAATAGCTCTTCTGAAATTCACTGCTTTGAGAGAGGTATCTAGGTTTTTCATAATCTTCTACTTCAATTAATACCATATAATCTAAAAATTACACTTGTTCATGTTTTCATTTTTGGGTTAATGTATAAAATTGCTGTCTTTTAGCTCAAGCTTTTTGAACTATTGGCTATGATTTTGTCATTCTTAAACTGCTGCCGAAATTTTTTTTTATCACCTCCTGATCAGCATGCCTGGCTTAGCATTTTGCCTGTGCTTAATTCACCATCTCCTTGATGTATGAACATTGCTAATTTTAACTTCATTTTGATAATACAGTAATTAACCTGCAAGAGTTAGTTCTGTAAGGGACTGAGAACTCCAGACTTTTAATCGTTTGCTGCCCTTACTTAAAAGAAATGAAAGGATTATCAGTGTGTGTTTAGTACATACTTAATACAATGAATCTTAGTCTCACTAAACTCACTCAGTATTTATCTCATCCGTGAAAAATTCCACCTCTATTGTGAATTATGGAGAAGTGAGGGTTTGTAGGGAGAGAAAAAAGGTCTCCTATTAAACAAGCTTTGTATTTGCAGAATAAAGGCTGAGACTTTGGGTTCATAGTATGAATGTAATGATACATGTTGCCACACAAAGCTTGTTTCACTCCAGCGACCTCAGTGTATATATACTAGTTCCTCCTGGGAAAACAGGGCGAGGGTACAATGAGAAAAACGTTATTCAACAGATTTGTTTCTTCCATGCCTGTTTGATTTACAGATTATTAGTGATGGTGATGGTTAAAAGGGTGGTCATCCAATCTGCCCCACATGTTACAGGCAGAGTTCGAGGTGTTGGCGTTTAAGAAAATGTAACGGAGTGCCTTCGTTACAAAAATCATTGCAGGACTGTACAGAGAGAAATATCACAGCAAAAGCCTTGCTTTTGCCCTCTAGTATGATTGCTTTATTTAAATAACAATCTGTGCTGCTTTTAAAATACATTTTAAGCGTTTAATGGTTAAATAAGTTGAACTGAAAAAAGAAGGCAACTAAGCCTGCAAATGTAATTAGTCATGACAGGGGAAAGCAGTACCATGTGCAATAGGATTGAGAGTCCTCTGTCTCAAATGGTGGTACCTCAAAAAAGGCAAACTTTTTTCTGAGGCTCCCTGGAACATTGCTGCTTGAATATTAATTTCAGAAGTGCTGTTCGTGGATGCTTTCCATTAGCTGCATACTTCTCTTGCATAACACCTTGCTTGCACATAGGACAGCTTTGTATTAAACATGGTTCTGTTTCTGGCAAAATATATGGAGCCCATTTTCTCCTGGGGCTTTTTCCCCCTCATAACATCTTTCCTGCATGAATTTTTCTTGAATTTAGTTACGTACTTGAGATAACGCTTCAGCCCTTTCCTTCAGTGGGGCAACGAGCAGACAAACAGCAGGCACTCATTTGCACAGAGCTTGTGAAACTAAGATTTCTGTTCCTCTGACAAATGTGGCTGAAATTAGCCCACCATTTGAAAGGTGCTCGAGAAGTGGTCAGTAAAAATGTACTAAAATAAGCCTTGTTATTTTAGAAAACCACATTAAAAAGTGGAAATAATAGTAAGCCATCTTGGAGTCACTTCTCACTAAGAGAGAACATCTTATGCTTGAATTCAGCAGCAGAGAGCCAAGGATGGCTGAGTGCTTGAAGAGAGTTAGCAGTTTGCAGATACATTGGGTAAGGGGAGCTAAGGGTTATAGTAAAGGACAAAAACTGCAAAGCTTACGCTTTAATTTACTTACACACATTAAGGAAGTGACCAAAAAAACCTTAGGATGTTACATGAAGAAATATCAAGTTACTTAAAACAGGCAAAGGAAGAGAATAAACCAGTAGGGATTTATAAGAAAACTTACCTGAATTTCTGGAGGATTAGGAAATCAGTTGTAAGTCATCGGTAGATTCGATTTGACCTGGCAATTATTAGACCAAAGGGGGTTTGTAATCGTCTGTGTTAGCAGTGTGTCTTTTCTTAATTTATTCCTTAGAAATACACTGGTACATTTTATATTTGATCTTTATCCATGATGTGAGAAGGGATTGTGTAAGAATATCTAATTGTAATATTCTCTATTAATTTTTAGTATGTTTAGAAGTATAAAAATTGACTGTGAATAATCACTTCATAACATATGATGAACAGGATTGGATTTATCAAAAAAGGATGAGATTTTCATATCCTCTGGCCACTTCTTACAAATGAAAGATCCTAATCTAAGTCCCTGAGCCCCTCTTTAAGCTTTTGAATAGAGGAGATTTCTCTGTCTTCCTTTCTTCAGCTTTTGAATGAAATGATTAAACAACGCAAATACACTTTGAAAGGATATACTTGACACAATGATAACAATTTTCACCAATTCTCTCAAACTGTAGGTGACAAAATTGTTGGAAGAACTGAGAGAGGCTAAGGAGAGCCAGAGTCCTGAAATGAAACATTTCTTGTGCCTGGAAAGGAAAATCAAGCATATAGAGACCAGACATGCAGAAAGAGAGCAAGAAATTCAAAAGGTACACTGCATTTACTTCTCAAGAGCAATTTATCAGTTTAACTGTAATTTTATGGTATTTGCACAGGCTCATTTAGCTCACATTGCAGGGGAGCAAGTACTTTTTGATACAGCCATGGTTTTGGCTTTCTTTGATGCCTGCTGATGCAAGTGAACATAGATGCAGTGCTAGTCAGCACATCCTTGCTGGAGTAATTAATATTACTTGTGCATGACTCACGTATCAGGTGCATAATTTCCTCGTGACCTGCTCTAAGGAGGCCTTGCTTTTGCAGAGAGTTGGCCCACATTACCTGTGGAAGTCCTGTGTATCATTTGGTTATTTCATATTTCAATTACACTGTGAAAGCCAGCTGTTGAAAAATTGGTGAGAGTTTGTAATGCAGTTAGTTAAGCCACGATATATTCCTCAATGGAAATGTAACTTTATTTTCTAGTCCCATTCAGAAAAGCTGCATTAAAAGTACAGAAACATCTTGCAGCAGTCTAACACATACTGTTTTTAATACCCAAAACAACAACAAAAAGCCTTTATCCTCCACAAACTAAAAGTTTTGGCTTTTGACAGTTAGATCTTTGTGATACAGCTTCTTGTATCTGACATTTGTATCCCTTGAATGGGTAAAACAGTTTTGCATTTATTTTTTCATCTTGTGTCATGACCTCTATCCTGATTTCTTCATCTATCTGGCAAGCGTCTATCACCTGGAAACAGTTTTCTAGTTCTTTTTTTTTTTTTTTTCCTCAGCATTTTCATCACTTAAATATATGACTGTCTGTCGTTAGCGTTTTAACTTAGGTTTTACTTACATATATGAAGTCAAAGAAGGGCAGTTGGACTGGAAGATCACCAAACCTGTTCTAGTTCTTAGTTTTGAAACCCGATCTCAGAGAATACACTTTTTTTTTTGCAGAATTGTTCATGGTAGAAGGTTTTATTCTCATACATTTTTACACCAGATATTTAATTTTCTCCCCAAAAAGAGCTGTGCATAAAACAAGTCACTGGATTAAGAACAAACCCTGCCACCACTGGTGATTTTTACTGGGTTTGCTCACATTCTGTCCTGCTAAAGGCAACTGTAATACAGTTACTTTTTTATGTTCATTCATTTGCTTTCCTATGATGTGAGAATGTCTTTACCATCTCTAAATAGAATAGAATTATGCCATGGATTCATGTCAAAATTAATTCAGACTTTTAGCTGCAGCAGCTTCAGACCTTTGTGACAACACAATATTTTCTAATAATTTGTAGACCTTGTGGTTTTTAAAAGTGAAGTGTTAGCCCAGAAGATGTCATTCAGATTTTGTTTGTTTCTCTTGTAGAGCTTTTTTTTAATTAACACATTTAAATAGCAGTTCAAAAAGTTCCATTTGATTTTAGAGGGTGTTATATGCTCAGCTTTGTCTTAAATATTCAAACTGTTAATTGCTGCTTTTTAAATTCTCCTGAGGCTCATTAGTCAGTAATGGATTCTATCATTCTGTTGTTAATGCAGATATTTAATGGAATTCATTGCTATCAGAATGATTTTTGTAATACTCCAAACAAATTGTTTCCGCTTGACGTGAGCACCGGGCTTTGAGGCTGAGCAGCAGATGTAATGAAGCGGCATATTTTTGCAACCGGGCAGTGTTGGCTGAGTATTTGCCTAGGAAGTCACAATGCTGACTTGCTTCTAATTTGCAGGCAACCCAATTAACACAACATATGACTGAAGCAAGGCAAACCCATGAGGTTGAGAAGTGGCGAAGACTGGCACAACAGAAGAATCAAGAACTGGAGAAATTTCGAGTGGAATTGGATTCAATATTAGATGTTCTACGTGAAATGCAGAAACAAGGGGCTGTTATTCCTGTACCTCATTCCAGTGGATTCAGCATGACAGACAGCTGTTGGAAGTCATGATTAGGTAGGAGTTGATTAGAGAAGCAGAATTTTAATATTCAAAGTTATATATAGAAAATACTATGGAAAATCATTAATTTAACACTCATAAATTTAATTATATTCTGATCTTGTATAAGCCAAACATACCAGTCCTACTGTATGTTTTATACTTCATTAGAAATAAAGTTACATGCAATTTTTAAACAATATTAAGAATGTTGAGGTTATTCCAAAAATTTAGTTACCATTGAGAAATTCCATTTGATGTTTTTTCAGATAATGTAGAACATGCCTGAATATTTTTAACTTTGTTTTATAACTTGTCTTATAGTGATTCCTTTGTGAACAATTTGAGTAATATGCTGTTTGACTTGGATTTTTAGTATATAGAGTTACTATTTATTTTTCCTTTGGTAGGGCATGAAAATCCTTTTTTTCCCCAAGATTTTGCCTCCAATTCATGAAACATTCCTTCCCTTGAGACCCCTTTCAACTTTGTGAATGATCTGGAGGGCTGGAGCAGAGCAGGCATTCTCTGGTTACTTTGCAGATATATCCAACTGTGCTGGTAAGAATGATTGCAGGGTGGTCTAGCAGAATTGTTATGGGGCAGCTCTGAAAAAAGTTTGTAAAACACAGTGTGAGGGTAGTTATTGCCATCCCTTTTAAACTGGAAGGCTATATTGAGTAAGATTTTTACAAGGGGCTGTTCTGGATCTGTGAGAATACTGTCCTCATAGATGGTCTTTACAGAACAGAGGTCAATCAAATGTGAAGACAAGGTACTAAAGAAAAAACCACAGGGATGCTAGTGGGCAAATTTAGGGTTAAAATATCAAGAAAACTGGAAAAGGAGTCAGGAAAAAAAAAAAAAAAGAATTCTTCAGGAGTGACAAAGGAGACTAGTATGCTTAAGCAGAAATAATCTATCACCCAAACCCAGAACATAGATGTAACTTTCTGCTGAGCTGACAGGCATCATAGCAGGTAACAAGCTAAACAGTAGAGAGACCATTGCCTTCACCCTCTCCTCTTGCACCCGCTGGAGTTATACACCTAAGTGCAGAGCCTGTAAGATACTAGATAGCATAGGAGTAATTCCTGCTGCATCACTAACATGTAACTTAGTGTGCTAAGCTTTTGGTCCCTTGTTTCAGAAAAGAGATGGACCAACTGGAGGCAAAAGAACAATCATCTAGAAAAATGTAGCCTTAGGAACCACTGAACCCATGGGGGCTGCTCTGCTCCAGAGAGACTGGAAAGGGCAGATGAGGATGGCTATTACACTTACCCTATGAAAAACCTGCTGCTCAGAGGATAGAAAAAGGAAAAGCAGTAAGTCAAATTATAGTAAAGGAAACTCAAGATAGATCTCTAGTTGGTGGCTGTAGTGACAGGTTTTCCAAACAACGAAATCAGTAAATTACTAGTTTGAAGTCTCAGCACTGCAAGTCCTTAAGAATTCCATAGCACATACATTCAGGTTGTAGATCAATCAACTGTACTTATTTAGGGCAAAGAAAAGACAAAAAACTCGAATGGATTCTTTGGGTCCCTGTAGTATTGGCTGAAGCTGGCATTTCAGTCAAATGTGTTCAGGTCTGTGTATACATATTTCTGTATCATGCTTCTTTAGGGACCCGCAGCAAACATGCGTTTTGGCTTATACAAGCATGTACTGAGCACACAAAGAACAACACAGTGTAACAAATTATACCATATAGGCACAGACAGTAAGCAACAGTGCAAGGACTTTTTTTTTTTTTTGAGTGTACATACACAAAGTGAGAGAGAATGTATACATTTATGTATAGAGACAAAGAGAATATGGTCAGTTGGCAATTAATATAGTAAACTTGGTTGTTTCATATTCAGATATTTCCAGGATTTTTTGTATGGATGTTTTGTCCCCCAGTAATGGAGTATTAGTCTATATTCATTAAACATGTAAATACAATAATGTTTTGTATATAACATATCAGCTATCTGTAAATATGCTGTATTTTCCTAATTTGGGACTGTTTTGCAACTGAAAAGGATAAAACTGAATAATTTCAACTTACCATTCATTTGCTATATGTGTAACACTTTATTATAAAGTATGTGACCCAAAGTGAGATTTTTTTTTTTTTTTTTTTTTGAAGGACAGCAATGCTGGACCTAGGTATGCTAGGGCACTGCCCAGGACAGGAAGGCCTGGGGGAAGCACTTCTGGTTGCTGGAAATTCTCTCTCTCACATATAATCCTTCGGCCCTCAAGAGGGGGCTGCTTTAGTGTCCATGCAGTTCATTCAAATGCCATTTAAAACTCTGATATTCAGTTTTTTGCAAATAGTTTGATTTAAATTTCAAATTAAATTCTGAGAACAGGGGACAGTATTATTTACCATTACTGCTGTGTTCTCAGATGTAGTTATGTAGTTGTACATTCACTGAAGCATGGTCTTCAGTTTTTAGGCTTTTACCATGCAGTGGGCACTCTACACAGTAACGGAGTCTCTCTGGTCTTGCATGACTCTAAGTAATGCTGTTCTGTTTGGAGAATTAAGGTCCAAGTTTTAACTTCTCAAATTATTAGTTCTTGACTTTCCAGCAGTCTTAACAGTACAGAAAGGGGAAAATACCCTGAAACAGAGCAAAGGTTGACAAAACAGGTCATAAGCTCTTACTGTATTGCACTGAGGATTTCAGTGGGATCTTTCAGAGAATAATTAAATTATGGTTTTTATGCCATACTATTTCATCATGCATTTCCAGGAGACATTATAGTAAATAGATTAAAAGAATCTTAAACAGTATTTCATTGATTCATTCCCTTACGTTACCTGGAATTCTTTTGTTTACAGCAAAGCAGCTGGAGTATAATAATTTGAATTGTCACATTTGAAGCTTTTAGGCAATCAAGTGAGCAGCTGCCTGGGTGACTCAGTGACCTAGATTAGAGAGAAGACATTTGCTTCAAGAGAGGAAAATGGGGTGCGCATAAGAGTTATCAGGTTTCAGCATGGCATTTGTGGCAGAGACATAAGCAGTGTGTTCTATTTCAAGTTTTCTGAAATAAGTCACAACTGTTCATGTAACTAATTAAATAGGTTATCATGGATGAAGACTTTATTTGATAGGACATAAAACATATTGAAGTCTACCACTTTATCCAGTATTTAACCTATTCTGGAAAAAAGAAGGAAAACAGAGCTGTGCAAATCCAGTTCTGCAGGGAAGGAGGGCCCACGTATGAAGTACTGCCCTGACTCTTTTGAACAGAAAGTCCTCTGATAATTTTGAATTGTTGTTTAGCCTTTCATACAGCTAACTACATAGCTCATGTCCAAAAAGAAGAAAGCACAGGCCTTCCACCCTTGTTCATGTTGGAGAACATGTGGCAAAAGGCTCTGGCTCTGTGCTGTCCTTGGTACCTGTCAACACCTGAGGCTACCAAGTAAGTTCAGGCCAGCTCTGCAGTCTCTCCAGTTGATATATTTAGCTTTGTCATCTCTCATTGCCAGGAGGATAGGGCAGAGTAGAAGGGGAAAAGCACACTTGAATTTCTCCTTCACCAGTGGCTTGTGACATGTCATCTGGGGTTCTTTCTTAATCTGGGTTCAGTGGGGCGGCTGCGGCGAGTGCTGTTCACTTTTGCTGTTGGCTTTTGCTGAGGGTCTGAGAAGGAGCCGGGCTTCCTGGAGACGGTGAAGCCGGGACAGAGCAAGGAAACCCGAGTCTGAGTGGGAATCCTGAGAAAAATTCGAGAGATACCAAAAGGCTGACGTGGCAGGGGGCGTGACTGAGAGCCGCGGCAAACTTTAAAAGCGGCCATCTCGGCAGCTCCCCTCAGAGCAAGCGGCACGCGGAGCAGAGAGCGGCGGCCGAGAGGCAAGCGCGAGGAGAACAGCGCGCGGAGAGCGTCGCAAGGAGAAGATTAGCTAGATAGACCATAGACCGCATAGAACATGGTTGCAACGCGCCCAAAAACCCTTGGGAAAAAGAATATGGGGACTCAGACAGATCCCCCGACCAGACATGCGGCCGTGCAGGTTTCTGGCTGCAGCGAATGCCTGAGCCTGGCACTGGTACCGGAGGGAGCCAGTGACACCGCGTGTGTGAGGTGCGAGCAGGTAAATGATCTGCTCGGGCAGGTGGTTGAACTGATGGAGGAGGTAGAAAGACTTAGAACTATTAGAGACTGTGAAAGAGAAATAGATTGGTGGAGCTTCACCCTGAGGCAAGGGCAGTCAGAAAAGGGTGGGCAAGTGATGGATCCCCCCCCCTCCTGTCATCAGACAGAAGCAGAGGGTTCAGGAGACGGGGAGGAATGGAGGGTGGTCCGTCCGCGGAGAGGCAAGCAAAAACCCTCCCAACCCCCTTCACCCTCCCAGTTGCCCTTGAGTAACAGGTACCAGGCCTTGGAACTTCAGGGAGAGGTAAATGAAGTTGGAGGGGTAGATCAGTCTCCTGAATCACCTAAGGCTTGTCAGTCATCCCGACGCCTTAGGACTTCTTCACATAAGAAGACAAGGAGGGTAATTGTGGTGGGTGACTCCCTTCTGAGGGGAACAGAAGGGCTCGTCTGTCGACCGGACCCATCCCACAGGGAAGTCTGCTCCCTCCCTGGGGTTCAGACTAGAGACATTAAAAGGAAACTCCCTAATCTTGTAAACCCCTCCGATTACTACCCACTGCTGGTTTTTCAGGTTGGCAGGGACGAAATTACTACAAGAAGTGTAAGGGCTATGTGACTTCAGGGCCCTGGGATGGCTGGTTAAGGGGTCTGGAGTGCAAGTAGTGTTTGCCTCCATACCTCCTACAAGAATGGGGGAAGAGATAAGCAGGAAGAGTTCACAGATAAATGAATGGCTACGTAACTGGTGTCAAAGGCAGGGCTTTGGGTTCTTTGATCATGGGCTGCTATATGAGACACCTGGCCTGGTGACAGGTGGAATGCATTTGTCCCAGAGGGGGAGAAGGCTTTTGGGGCAGGAGTTAGCAGGGCTCATTGAGAGGGCTTTAAACTAGATGTGAAGGGGGAAGGGGGGACAACTGAGTCTGTTAGAGACAAGCCCAAGAGCAATATGCTAGGGCCTGAAGGAAGGTGGTCTAGGGAGGATTTTCGATCATTGAAGAGAAGGGATAGATGTTTAGGCCCTGACCACAAGGCCTCCTGCCTCCCAGGGGTCCCACCAGTGCGCTCTGCTTGCTTTCTGAAATGCCTGTACACCAATGCACGCAGTATGGGGAATAAACAGGAGGAGTTAGAGGTCTGTGTGCGGTCTAAAGGTTATGACCTGGTGGCAATTACAGAGACATGGTGGGACAGCTCACATGACTGGAATGTGGTCATGGATGGCTATGTCATTTTTAGGAAAGATCGGTCAGTGAAGCGAGGTGGTGGAGTTGCTCTTTATGTGAGGGAGCAACTAGAATGTATTGAGTTTTCTCCAGGGGCTGATGAGGGGCAAGTTGAAAGTCTGTGGGTAAGAATTAAGGGGCAGGCAGGCATGGGTGATACAGTTGTGGGTGTCTATTACAGACCTCCTGATCAGGATGAGGGAGTTGAGGCTTTCTACAGGCAGCTGAAAGCAGCCTCACAACTACAGGCCTTGGTCCTCATGGGGGATTTTAACTACCCCGATATCTGCTGGGAGACTTTCACAGCCAGCCATTCACAGTCTAGGAGGTTCCTCCAGTGCATTGATGATAACTACTTAATGCAAATGGTGGACAAGCCGACTAGGAGAGGAGCGCTGCTGGATCTTGTACTTACCAATAAGGAGGGTCTTGTTGAAGCAGTGATGGTCAATGGCAGCCTTGGCTGCAGTGATCATGAGATGGTGGAGTTCAGGATCCTATGTGGGAGGAATAGAGTACCAAGCAAGACCAGAACCCTGGACTTCCGCAGGGCCAACTTTAGCCTCCTCAATCAATTGTTAAGGGAAGTCCCATGGGACAGGGTGCTAGATGGTAAAGGGGCTCAAGATAGTTGGTCAACATTCAAGGACCACTTCTTGCAAGCTCAGGATCAGAGCATCCCAATGGGTATGAAATCAAGTAAGGGAGCTAGGAGACCAGCATGGTTAAACAAGGAACTGCTGGGCAAACTCAGGTGGAAAAAAAGAATTTATGGATCATGGAAAGAGGGGCTAGTCACTTGGGAGGAATATAGGACAGCTGTCAGAGGATGTAGAAAGGCAATTAGGAAAGCTAAGGCCTCCTTAGAACTTAACCTTGCAAGCCAGGTCAAGGACAATAGAAAGGGCTTTTTCAAATACATAGCTAATAAAACAAACACTAGAGGCAATATAGGCCCACTGATGAATGAGGGGGGTGCCCTAGAGACAGAGGATATAAAGGCAGCAGAGGTGCTGAATGCCTTCTTTGCCTCTGTCTTTACTCCTGCAGGCTTTCCCCAGGAGCCCCTGATCCCTGTAGCCCCAGAAGAAGTCAGGATAAAGGAGGAGTTTGCCTTGGTAGATGAGGATTGGGTTAGGGATCAGTTGAGCAATCTGGATATCCATAAATCGATGGGACCAGATGGAATGCACCCAAGGGTGCTGAGGGAGCTGGCAGAGGTCATTGCTAGGCCACTCTCCATCATCTTTGGTAAGTCATGGAGAACAGGAGAGGTGCCTGAGGACTGGAGGATAGCAAATGTCATTCCAATCTATAAGAAGGGCAAGAAGGAGGACCCGGGTAACTATAGACGGGTCAGCCTCACCTCCATCCCTGGAAAGGTGATGGAACAGCTTGTTCTTGGCACGATCTCTAGGCACATCAAGGATGAGGGGGTCATTAAGAGCAGTCAACATGGTTTCACCAAGGGTAAGTCATGTTTGACCAACCTTATTGCCTTCTATGAGGAAATAACTAGATGGATAGATGACGGTAGAGCAGTAGATGTGGTTTATCTTGATTTCAGTAAAGCATTTGACACTGTCTCCCACAGCATCCTCGTAGATAAGCTGATAAAGTATGGGTTTAGTGATCAGGTAGTGAGGTGGATTATGAACTGGCTGAAGGGAAGAAGCCAGAGAGTTGTGGTCAATGGGACGGAGTCTAGTTGGAGGCCTGTGACTAGTGGAGTCCCTCAGGGGTCGGTACTGGGACCGGTGTTGTTCAATATCTTCATCAACGACTTGGATGAGGGTACAGAATGTATCCTCAGCAAGTTTGCTGATGACACCAAACTAGGAGGAATGGCTGACACACCAGAGGGTTGTGCTGCCATTCAACGAGACCTTGATAGGCTGGAGAGTTGGGCGGGAAAAAACTTAATGAAATTCAACAAGGGCAAGTGTAGAGTTTTGCATCTGGGGAAGAACAACCCCATGTACCAGTACAGGTTGGGGGCTGACCTGCTGGAGAGCAGTGTAGGGGAAAGGGACCTGGGGGTCCTGGTGGACAGCAGGATGGCCATGAGCCAGCAATGTGCCCTTGTGGCCAAGAAGGCCAATGGCATCCTAGGGTGTATTAGAAAGGGAGTGGTTAGTAGGTCAAGAGAGGTTCTCCTTCCCCTCTATTCTGCCTTGGTGAGGCCACATCTGGAGTCTTGTGTCCAGTTCTGGGCCCCCCAGTTCAAGAAGGACAGGGAACTGCTTGAGAGAATCCAGCACTGAGCCACAAAGATGATGAAGGGAGTGGAACATCTCCCTTATGAGGAAAGGCTGAGGGAGCTGGGTCTCTTTAGCTTGGAGAAGAGGAGACTGAGGGGTGACCTTATTAATGTTTATAAATATGTCAAGGGTGAGTGTCATGAGGATGGAGCCAGGCTCTTCTCAGTGACATCCAATGATAGGACAAGGGGCAATGGGTGTAAGCTGGAACATAGGAGGTTCCACATAAATGTGAGGAAGAATTTCTTCACAGTGAGGGTGCCAGAGCACTGGAACAGGCTGCCCAGAGAGGTTGTGGAGTCTCCTTCTCTGGAGACATTCAAAACCCACCTGGACATGTTCCTGTGTGACCTGATCTAGGTATTCCTGCTCTGGCAGGGGGGTTGGACTAGATGATCTTTTGAGGTCCCTTCCAATCCCTAACATTCTGTGATTCTGTGATGACAGAGCGGCAAAAAAGTCAGTATTAAATTACTCAAGATCTACAATTCAGGTGGAAAACCACTAAATTTTATGACAAATACACATCACATTTTAGCCTCAGAGACCATACATCCCTGGATTTTAGTAATGAAGTTCATGGTTTTACCTTTCCATTCATCTTCTCTAGCAGCAGGCATTTTCTGATTTTTTTTTTAAAAAACCCAAACGCTACAATGTAAAAAGTACACAACTGAAACTTGTTTACACAGAAGAACACTTTACAAATATGTATTTCAGTTTTCAAAGGTGAATAACTTGGCCTAATGAGTTCTTATGGAATACAATACATGTTTATGCAAACAAACATATGTATTTACCTGAGGGGAACTCTCCATGAAATTAAATCTACCCTGGGTGCTGCATTTATAGTGAATTTTCAGAAGAGGCTTTGAAAAAGAAAGCCCAAGCAGTATGAAAATTTGCAATAATTCCATTTTCAAACACCATTAAATTCAGAGTATTCATTTGGGAGGATTAGCCTGGTCAAAACACTGTCTATTCACTTCATAGCAAGCCAACTCATTTGGTTTTCTGGGAAAAGATTAATTTTTTAAAACATATTATACAAAGCTGGTTATTATGCTACTCCCCTTCCCCCTGAGGCAAAACAGCATGTCTATTAGTTCTTAAAAATGAAAGAGTCTGTGTTTGCCTTTGACTCTGCTCCAGTACAGAAGTAGAGCAGAAATCCAAATCAGACAGTATTGTTGCCGCAGTGCTTTTGAAGTCACGTGGGGAGGTGTGCAGTGGAGACTGTCAGGTTATTTTTCTGTAAAAAGCAGTGTGAAGGAGCTTAAAGATAGAAGGGCGATAAGACAGAAAAAGTAGAACCATCAGGGAAGAACAGAAGCAGGAACCAAACACTTAAATACCTTTACAGGATTAATACATGCTTCAGAAAGATATAAGAATACAGCTCTCACATGTTGTAAGTTAAGTTGGTATTATCCCTTGATCATTTTATTAAATATCTTTCATCTGGGCATTAAGCATCATCAGCATCTATACACAAGAATATTTCTCCTTTCTCCCCAAAGTAGCAGTTACTCACTCAAAAGCCACAAAGATTTAAGGTAGCAGAAGAAAAGCTTAAGTTAGCCCACTGGGAAGAGCAAGCTTTTATTTTTGTAAAACCAGACCTGCATTATTTTAAATGCCTTAAAAATAAGCTTCATTTCTCAAGTGCAGAGGAGATGGAGTCTACACAAATTTTCCCCTCATTTAAGCAGCATATCTGTTTTCAAGCATGGCAAAGATAAAAAATAGTAATTAAAAAAAAATAGATCAAACATCACAGAAGGCAGCTCACTCATCCAGAAATAGGCTACGAAAGCCACATTTAGTAGAAGACCCAGAGCTTGTTAGCAAGAACAATACTGAGCTTCAGTTCAGACAAAGTTTAACCAGAGAGCTAACAGTTGTTTGAGGTGCCTCAGCAGGAAGCAGCTGCCACATTCAGAACGCAGATTTCCCAAATTTCTTAATTTGGGAAGAGCAAAGGAAAGTCTACAGCTATAGCCTTCACACTTGTGGTCAAGTACCTACTGTAAAAGGAAGCCTGTTCTGCACCTGAAGCAGCCTGCTGGGGACTGACATTGCAACCCATGCAACTATGCTCCTCTATAACAGGGTTCACTTCAGTCTTCTCTTGGGAAGAGTTTTCAACAATAATCTGCTAGTTTTAAACAGTCTCTGCTTAGCTTTAAGTATAATCCCATTACTTTAAACTCTATGAAGTAGTGCAGGAATTACATTTGAAAACAGGATATTTAGGAATAAATGGTTTATAACAGGACAGGAGATGAAAACAAAAGAGGTTTCCCCAACTCCTTGTATTCTGTAAATGCACAACCCATTCATTTTTTGTATTTGTCAGGTGAAGGAAGAATTAATTCACCAGCATTCAGGTATCTGAAGAATGTATCAGCAGGCCATTGCTACATTTTCACTCTGACACATATTGTATAAAAAGCAAGTCAGTTCCAGGAAAACCCAGTTAGGCACAGGACCTCCAATCCACTAGTTTCAACTTAGTCAGAAACTTCCTACAGAGTACTCTTACTCCAAGCCAGCAAAGGATTTGAACCTGGTTCCTCTGCATCCTGTGTGCTTGCCCTAAAACCATTTGGCCACTAGTTACCCATCTCTTGAAGAAACCTGAAACGTAATTGAAGTACTGGCTAAGGTTCAGAACCTTAGTCCTTCTCTAAAAGATAAGCTTCAAGGTTGAAATTACACCTATTCAATCCCTTAAACTTTTCCCTGGGAGAACAGCTGTGACTGCACCATCCCAACTGAGCACAAAAGACTGAGCAAGTGCAGCTCAGCCATGCCTTTGGAGCTGGTCCACTCAACAACTCAAAGCCTGCTAGCCCTTCACGGGCCCAGTGGTCAAGAAAGGGCCACTTATAGAGCCAAAAAGCATAGGAAAATTAAATAAATCAAATTACTGTTTGTGTGTAGAATACTAATTCCAGGTCATCACTGGGCAGCTGTCAGAATGTCACTCTGAAGTACTATAATTAAAGGAATCAATTTGCTTTCACTCAGCAGCAGGCAGTGGTAGCATTTAATAAATACTGTAACCAAACAATTTAATATGAAAGGTATTCCCTCTATAAGCTTTGTAAATTGGGTTTAACCTGCACTACAAAGCAGTTAGAAAGCAGAGGTTGAAATTCATGCCAAGCAGGTATCTGTTGTGCTGGTCAGTTTCAGGTGTCCTTTTCGGGAGTGGCAGAAGCAGCAGAACCTCCCCAGGGCTGCCTGTTTATTCCTCGAGTCAGTCTTAATTTGAGGTTTACGCTTTTCTCAGCCAAGTAGTTTTCATACACCTCACAACACCATGCTCCAGCCTTCACAGTCCCTGCATATTATTACGGTATCCTTCAGAAGTTGGACATAAGCAGTCATTTAAAAACAAAGAATAAACCAAAAACAAGCAAGCAAAACAACAACAACAACAACAACAAAAAAAACACCTCAGGAAGCAAAAATCATGCTGGGCAAAAGGTTTAGACCACAGAAGGCAGAATAGAGCATTCAGTGTCTTACTTTTGTCTGAGTTCTGTCAGCAGTCTTCCATACAATAAAAAGCACAGGTCTGAAATACTTTCTATCAAAATACCAGAAGGCCAAGAAAGTCTTCAAACTGGACAGTAATGGGAATGTTTACCTGAAAGTAAAACACTTATCAGTCAAGGATCCGGTGGGAAGATTGCATGACCGGTTTGCTTTCTAAAATGATTGGTGGCTCTGAGATGAGGAGATCATCCTCACCTAGTGAAGAGTTCTGCTCAGTGTTCACAAAGTTAGGAATGTTAAATTTTGTAAGACAATTTAGGTCATCCTCAAACATTCCACTGCTCCTGGGGACTTCCTGGAAGTGGATATTACTCTCCAGACCAGGACCTTTCAGACTTTGTTTTGCTTTGTCCAAATGTTCCACTTCATTAATACAGAAGTGGAAAAGTGACCGTGATTCTTCAGCTATTTGACGAGAAAAGACCCTCTCCGACTCCAGAGGTCTTCCAAAATCTGCCACAAAGCTGTTCATGCGAAATCTTTTTTCAGAAGGTTCTGCATTGCTGAGAAGGAAAAATACAGTAAGCACAAAAGTAAAACTTTTTTGAGTTCTTAACAGCAAATTGGGTTTCAGCAGCCATTACGACCTGGAAGAAAGGAAACCCAACAGTTTATCTACAACAGACTTTAAAAGCCAGCACTTTTATTTTCTGCTGAAGTTTTGATTTTTCATGATAATTTTCCATGGGAATAAGTTATCAATGCCAGCTCTCTTAAATAACACTTCTAGTAATCAATATACGTTAATAATCAGCTCACTGAATGAGCTTAGAAATACTCTTCAGTGTTTCCTCTTGACATCAAGTAGAGACAAGTTTTTTAAAATGGCTTATAGAACACATATCTTTGATAGAGGAAATCTGAGATGTAGGCAGCACTACTGTCACTAACAGCATAGTTTCAGTACTTGGTTGTCTGAACATCAAACCACCTTTTCCACCAACTTCAGTCAGTGACATTCAGATTTCCAAATTAGTAGAGCTGGAGCTAAAGACTGCTTTAAAGACTGGCAGTCTTAACAGTTCAGATACATAGTCCAGGAAGGACATCTTAACATCCTTCTTTGAGTTTTCTAGAAGTGTTAGCTCAAACCAGCTCCAATCTGCATGGACTTGTGCAGGAGCTGTGAACAGCTGAGGGTCAGAAAAGATCAAGCTAGATGCAAGTTTTACAGATAGTAACACATTCTTTGTCAGGCTGAATTTATATGCTCTCATCACAATATGCAAGTTATTTGCATCTGAAAGGCAGTAGAGTTATTCAGAGGATGAGTACTGAAAAATCTAAACATTCTCAGAATATACATTTTGTTAAGTAAGAATTAATAAATCCTACTGATTACATGCTAGCATGTAGCAAACTACACTGGATCCAAATAGCTGGACTTCTAAAGGTGCAGCCAGCATTTACAGAGATTTTTCAGAGAAACATTATAATTTAATTCCCTCAAGCATGCAGTAGGAGGTAAGTGCCTACATGCTTTTGAAAGCCTCAGATGGCACCTTCAGAAATCTACCCCTAAAATCAGTTCAGAAGATAACTACCATTAGTCTTTCAGTCACAGGTAATCTTAAAGACCCCTGCTTCTCAAATGCTAATTTACTTCCATTACATGACATGAGAATTCTGTCCTAACTAAATCAGTACAGTAGCCTTCAAATCAGTCATCTAGTGTGCCAAAACTGTATTGGCTCATTCTGCATTTTGACACAGAAGTCACAGAATCACCTTGGTTGGAGAAGACCTCTAAGATCAAGTCCAACCATTAACCTAGCGCTGCCAATTCCCCACTACCCCATGTCCCTCAGCACCTCATCTACACGTTTCTTAAATACCTCCAGGGATGGGCACTCCACCACTGCCCTGGGCAGCCTGTTCCAGTGCCTGATAACCCTTTCAGTGAAAAAATTGTTCCTAATATGAAGCATGTAGAAACAGAATGTTTAAATTGATGCAAGGAAGACTAGTAACTAATAATCTACTGTATACACACCAGGAGGCAAACAGACTGGAATAATACTGTGGCAGCCTTCAGAACTGACGACTGCCATTTATGTCCTTATAATGCAACAGAAAGCACCACTCTGACTTCAAGTTGCACACATAGTTTTGCAACTCTGTCACCAAGAGTTTCTATGTAGCAATGTGGCACAGACAGTGGAGATGGCAAATAAGCACACAAAGAAGGACAAGCACTGTAAGCCTAGGAAGAACTGACTTCAGAAAAAAAGATTAAAACACATCCATTAGAGAAGTAAAACTAGTCCATAGGTGTGAAAGTGCTTTATAATGCAGTGAGCTAAAGACTGACTGTACAGAGAGGCACACAAGACTGGCAATGGCAACCTAATCTAAATGGAAGAATAGAAGGTGCAAAGAAATTTTATAATGACGCAGGATGCTGAGGACACACGATAGAGAATAATCCTGTGCTCATGAGCGGGGAACATATGATCTAATACACAGTCATATTTTCGGATTTTAGAATTCACAAACACTACCTTTCTGTATTTTGAGGAGGAATTATTTTTTTTTTTTAAACTAGACTAGAAACTTGGACAGTCTTGCTAATTACAGTATGCATATCTTTTACAGTGCCTATCTTTTCAGAACACTCAAAAAGGAAAGCAGCCTCAGAAATTCCAGTTTTACTGTAGAAGGGAACATAGCCACCTGGACAACGAAATCCCCTTTGCAATATTTGGGCCAACAGGACCCTCTAAGTCCCAGAAGCTGCCAGCAAGAGAGCAAGAAGGTGAATGCCACACACCCTGAGCATCACACATACCGAAAACCACTCAAAACAAGTAGTAAACCAAGCTCCTTTTCCTGGAAATCTTCCAGCCTATGATGCTGGGTTCAATATTACGCTCTGGACTCTGCTCCCTAGACTTGAGTGCACTATCAGGATACAGCGCATTTTGCCCAGCATACCCTTCTAACAGGGGCATACTGGTTTGGGACTGACACTTGAGATTCCTCTATAGCTTAAACACCCCTTGTCTCAACACTCGCTGAAGTAACCTGGGGCACTTGGCAAACAGTGGAAAGGAATAAGGAACCAATCCTCTAAAATAGCAACATTTGGCATCCCAAAGGGATCTTGGGGGATCTAACCAGATCCTTAGTACCAATCCAGAAGTGCTACTCTGAATGTGAGAAACCCACCTGAGTAAGTTTTCATTAGACACATACATAGATGTGTAGGAAATGTTTTTGTTCCAGTAGATCTATATTTCTGAGTGGATTTCGCCCTAGGATCCTTAAACAAAACCAACTATTTATTTAAAAAAAAAAATTATCAGTCATTTCACCATTACTGTAACTAATACCTGCATGAAGATTTGAGATTACATCAGCCAGTACTTTGTACAGGTAGGTTATATGAACACATGCATTTATTGCATGAATGTGTTTTTAAATGCAGAAATAAACATAGCACACTACCTCCTCCTGAGGGATGAATGAGAGTACTTTTCAGGCAGAAATTCAGAAAGATTGGCAACAAATTTTTTTGTCACGCGAGCTAATGTTCTACACATACTAATATGTAAGCAAACAAAAGAAAAGTGCAACACGCATCATTTCCACAATTAAATAAATTTCTACCTCTTCCCATCCATATCCTGACTCTTTTCTGGTCTGAGGACATACCCAATTCTGAACATCTTGTACAATTTTGAAAAGTACATGCTATCACTGAGCCAAGAAAAGCACACTATTAGAAAAAACATTCTACTTTGAATCCATCCATCTGAACCCAGTTACACTTACCTCTCACATTAATGGTACTTTAAAGAACAGCCAAATTGACATACTGAAGTCAGAGACACATCCATCAATCAGGCTGGCTTTCTCCCAAGACCTAGGAATCCCATTAACATCTATTTCTAAGGGAAGACTGACAAGACAGCCCACTAATAAAATGAGGAGTCATGAAGAATCCAGTCAGGTATAAAGACAGAAAATGCAGGCAAAGTAGAACCAGTCTGCACTGGTTTTATAGGTAGGTATTTATGTTCTCCAGTTTTTATATACGTGTATCAAAAATAAGAGGAAACAACAGTATTCATTGCCCTTAGTGTATTTCTGGGTGATCCATTTCCAGTACCGTACACATTTGGTTATCAAATCTCAAAACAAAGTAGTGCTTAAATTTGTTAAAAGGTGCCAACTCAGCATACATAGGAAGCAAACAAGCATTCAAGCACACAGCTCCCAAAGCTGCAAAGGAAGTTTAAAACAAATACAGAAAGGAATAACTGGGCTCTCTTCAGCAACTGAAGAAAAATTACACTAAGATTTAGGTTGGAAGGGACTTCAGGACATCTCTAGCCAAATGCCCTGATGAAGGCAAGGCCAACTCTGAATTTGGATCAGGTTATCTGGATGTAGAAGTTAACAAAAAAGATGGAGGTTTCACAAACTCTCTAGGCAACCTGTTCCAAGAAAATTGATGAAGAAAGCAGAAAAACAGTGGGAGATGTCAAGCAGGCATCTGCTACCTGGAAGTACATTTTTACAAGTGTACAAACTTTTGACAAATATCCCTTTTAAATTCTGTTTGGTTTATATTTGACTTTATCACTTCTTCCCCTCTCAAATAACTCATGTGGGATACAGACTCAGATGCTCAGCAACGAAACAAGATCTCCAGGGAAAAGAGCCAGCACACCAACAGAAATTGACTGTGAGGGTGGTGAGGCACTGGCACAGGTTGCCCAGAGAAGTTGTGGCTGCCCCCTCCCTGGCAGTGTTTAAGACAAGGTTGGATGGGGCTTTGAGCAACCTGGGAGGTGTCCCTGACCATGGCAGCAGGGTTGGAACTAGATGATCTCTGAGGTCCCTTCCAACCCAAACCATTCTATGATTCAAAATATATTTGGGAGCAAGATCTAGTTACTTTATGACAGTCCATAAGGCAGGCAAAAATACCAGCAAGTCAGTTCTGGGAGGCTCAATTCTTCTGCTTCTATGTCCTTCTCACAGAAGTACAAATTTAGAAGCACAGAAGAGGCTCACAGTACATGTGTGTCCTCTCTAATATGGCCCTGTCTCTAGAGATGTGCTATTACACAAAGTCTCACAGCCAGTCTACACACGACTAAATTGCAAAGGGCCTTCAGGAGGCAGAGAGAGGCTGCTTTAGGAAGTGATAAGCACTAACAATTGCCTTTCACAATCAGCTCCTCATCATTTCTACCTGCCTGCAAACGATCTCACTCTCCAGAGAGGCTTTTCATTTCTACTTTATGGCATGCAAGCCTGAGAGGAGACATGAGTTGAAAGTTTCTCAGAAGAAGGGACACTGACAGCCTGAGTGCTGTGCAAATGCAGGTAAGTGGCTGAGGCGAGACATGGTCTGCATATACTTATCAGCCAGAAAGAACAAGAAGAAAAGGCTAGTTTGACTTTCATGGGGTCCCTAGCGTTAAACAAACGTGGAGCTGATGTGTAGTTTAGCATCTACTAGAGTTTCTCAGCAGCAACTAAGACACTCTGAGTCTAGGGAAGCTACAGGGTTAAGAGAAGATTTTGTAAATACTACCAATACTACCTTTTGGACTTGAACATACAAACATGTAGAAACCCACCACAGTTCAACTTCCTTAATTGAACATCTGCACTGCATCTTATTTGTATATACTCTGTCAATACTCACGTTTGTCTGTTCCACTCCATCATAACATGAGTCTAAACATGATGACCTCATTTATTTGCAGAACAGTAATCTAAAGACACTTCTTTAGCAGCCTACCCACCAACTTCTGCTTAGCATGAACACACATACATGCAGCTATTCCCTTCTCTTACTGCATGCCTGTTTGCTAAATAAGGAACACTTAAATAAAAATTCAATGGAATTGGTCTCCTAGAAGTGCTTGGAACAAAGGTTATTTGAAACAAAGATGGACTGCACCCTTTCATAAGGACAGACCAGAACAAGATGGTGCTGAGCTAGTGCAACATCAGCGCTGTCGCTGCTTGTTTGCGAGCTGCAAAAGAACAGACGCCTCACTTAACAGGCTGGATTTGTTATTCCAGCTTTCACACTTACTCTTGATGTGGTGCTCCTGTCTTCGTCAGCAGGGTGAGGACAAAAAACATGAAGATGACAAAAACCGCAAGACCAACCCAAAAACCAATCACAATGGAATCTGGTGAAAGACAGAAAACAAGGTGGTCAGTATTTCACCTGCACTTGCAGAAAGTTTCCTTGCACATGCAGCATGACTGTAAATCCCAAAAGACTTTGAAGTTTATTCCCAGATGGCAAAGAGGAAGTACGATCAGATTTATTGTTATCTATTTTTAAACAGAAAGCTGGCATTGAAGCTCTCATTTCTAGCCTGAATTTTACTGACACCTGGACAAACCAGAAACAAGCTAAAAGAGGGAAGATACTGAATTCTCTTGGTTAGTAAAATAAGAGCAGCTCCTTTTGTGATGCCTGTCCATAGAGAACTGGACTCTTGCTATTTTAAATTATTTCATTAGGTCTCTGGGTATTGATCAATTTCTTCAACACAATAGGATTAGGAAGACCTAGTTTGTTTTCAATGGTAAAATCACAGAATAGCCTTGGTTGGAAGAGGCCTCCAAGATCATCAAGTCCAACCACTAACCTAACTTAACAGAACCACAGATAAAACTATTTGATACCTCAACATCAATAACCAACATATACAAGACATTTTTGAATAATTTTTAATTTGGGTTTCCAACTTGCATACAGAGAACTGCAATACAATGTCAGAGGAGCCAAATGGATTTGGACCAAAAAAGTCAAGTCACCAGTTAATTAAAAGGAAAACACCAAAGCAAGAGCCAAATACAGAAGAATTGGGAAGAGCACGGCTTTTCACCTGTATGCATAAAATGTACCTACTGTTCTCATTTATAGCAAATGGACCCATAGATAAATCGCCAGTCCTACTTAAAGCCAATCTATATCCACTTATGACTTTGAAATTGATCCACAGTTGCTCCTAAAGGAAGCTCAAAGCTTCGAGGAACTTGATTAAGAGAGGTCCAAGCGAGAAAAACATCTTTCCACACAATAATCAATTGATAAGCATGGCCCAAAGGTACAAAGCATCAACCCAAAATATGACCTGGTCCAGAACCCACAGTATACAGGTACTTTTTCACCTGTGATTTCAGTTAAATATTTTTTATTCATGCAAATATTCAAAACTTCCAGTGTAAAAGTTCAAAAAAAAAAAAAATTAACATACAAAAACAGGCAAGAGGGAAGTCGTGGTCAGGACTGTTATCCTTTCTACCCTTAACCTCTCATTGCACAGTTACTAGTGAACCTCAAAGATCCTCGCTGGCTGTATAGGTACATGATGATCTGTTTGACCCAGTGCAGCCGGCACAGCACAGAATGTTGGCCAGACTGTTCAGCTTCCTATGGGACTAACTAAAGACAGCAGAAAACAAGCAATCAGCTATCCTGCCCAGTCCTTGACCCGAACAGTTAGTCACACTTCCACTGTGAAATATCTTCCACAATAAAAGGCAGATCTGGAAACTGGAAATCAATTCAAACCATTTGCTCTTTCTCTGCAAAATCAAAGTACTTGCTGTGACTTGAGATTTTCTCCCTGTGAAAATACTTTATCACAATCAAGTCACTCCTTAATCCCTTTTTCTGGTAAGCTAAGGAGGTTAAGTTTCCAGTGTCCCACTGCAATGTTTATGTCATCTCTCCTCTACCACATCTAGCCCCCTCAACACCCTTTGTAAAATAGCTAAATGGTTGTTTAGAGTATAGGTCTCCATGATGGGGGCAGGGGGGGGAAGTTTTTAATACTCCTTTTTGCTTAAAGCATACTGATACAAGTTTATTTCTGTAATTTCATGCATTATGAACCCTAAATTATTTTCAGAATCATTCTGTAAGTATAGCCTGTATTCAGTGATTCAAGATGCATCTTCTGTTTGGTCTTTCTAATACACATCATCTCAAGATTATCTACCATCCTACTGGACTTTCTAGTCCCCTCCCAAGAGAATTCCTAAGTTTACTGAGCCTAAAGCTACCTCTTCCTTGCTTTATTATGGCTCCTGATGCACTTCCAACCCTCTGCTGCATCAATTACATTCTTTGGAGTTATTTAAAATTAAAACAGGTGGCCCAACTTTTCTTCAGCATTTCACTTAGGTCTGTCTCATTTAAGTGTGAATTATCCAAACCTACTAACTTCTAAATATTTATTCAAAGTAAATAGTACATAACACAATATTTATTCAAAAAATATGGTAAATAAAACTACACTTGTAATACTGTTCCCTAAGTTACAAATAGATTGGGGAAGTATCCCATGACTTTCTCAAGTTGCAGTATCAGCCTTCTTTTTCCTCCAAACACAGACTCACAATATCCTGGCAGTAGTTCCGACTCCCCTGATCATTCCTGCCTGTTTTGCCTCTCTCTAATGTTACTGGGGTTTCTTCTGTTCCAAAGGCACAAAAAAGGATTTTCTTCTTATCTCTGCCAGTCACAGATATCTCCTGGCTATCTTTGTCTATTTCCTGTCTTAAGCTTTAATTCACAAAAGTTTTTTAAAGTTTTTTTTGTGCCTACTTTTCTGGATTTTCTGATTTCTAGTTCCTGCCTTCACTTCTCCTCAGGCAGAACACACTCTCTGCTTGTAAAACACCTTTTAGACATATATTTGAAAAGCCACTGTGGCATTTGAACACCTCATCTTCTCCCCACCTCCACTGTTTTGGGTTTTTTTGAGTTGCTTTGTTGTGTTGTTGGTTTTTGATTGGTTGGGTTTTTTTAAAGAAATGTATTTTTGTATATTAGGTTCTTTTGTCAGTATTTTTCTTCAGAGGTCACTTTCTAAAAAAACTAGAGCAGAATTTACTTTTTAGCCTGAATTGTACTTTATCCTTTTTTCCCCCTCCACGCCCCCCCAAAAAAGTCTGCTTATTACTGTCTGTATTTTTACAAATGTTAGATACTTGAAAAATGTAGGTTAGCTTTTATCATGTTTCCAATTTGTATTTCATTCTTCTACTTAATCAGAGACCAAACCTGATTACAAAGGTTACTGATTACAAAGATTAGATGCAGTGTTTATATATATATATGCGCCTTCTTTTTAGCTCAGTGTTTCAAAGAGTGTGAATATAAATTATAATTACCTCTGGACTGCAGGAGGTACAGTGGCAAAACAGATCTTGGATTGCCATCAAAGTGGTTGCCATGTCAAGTGCTGGGGTCTGAACCCCAAGCCCTGAATTAAGGTTGACATATGGGTGGTTCCCATGGTCCTTTAAGAGGAGGGGATGAGTTTGCCTTTTGGCTTTCCTCCAAGGTGCAGCTGACCTTGTAAGGAAAGCCCTTGGGCAAACAAGCCCCAGGTGCCTCACGTTGGGTAAATGAGTGCCAGGTGTCCTGCTTTAGGCATAAAAGCTGGGACCACTTGCAGGAAGGGTGGAGTGTCTATCTGTGGGGTGGATGCAATTTGCAGAGTTTCCTGTTGGGGAAGGACCTCCTGACTCTCCCTGCAGTTGGGCCCCAGTCAGGTTTGTCATTTGCAAATGCAGGCTTCATGGGGAAACAATATGTGGCTACTTCTATCCTATATGATCAGCCTATTGACTTGGTTGTCTCCCATCTCTTCTATGGGAGACTTTGTGTCTTTGTTTATTCCACCTATTATTGGTCGTGCTGTGTCATTCCTGGGGTCGCTGGGGTTGATGTCTGTTATGTGTGATCTATTTGACTTATTTGTACCCCCAGTGACCACCCACATACTGACTTTCTTATGTGCAATAGAATCTGGTTACTGGTTTGTTTTTCTGCTGGCTGTGTCCTTTGTGCTAGGCCTAGTAATTGGCAAAACACATGTCCAGGAATTCTGAGTTAGTCTATTACTTTTTTTTTTGGTGGTTCATTTTCCTCCCCACAATGATCTCCCCCTGAAAAAATAAAACCAACACATTTCATAAAAGCCAAAGCCACTGTCTAGATTTTAGGTAAATGTTGGTCTAGCTGTACTAGCTCTTCCTAGCTAAATTTCCTCTCAATTCCTACCCATATTTCTCATCTCTCTGGTCCCTGTCCTCCATCTGTTACTTCTACTGTTAATCAGCAAATATTAGCAGAATGCTGAATTTAGTACATGCTTCCTCTGAAGAAAACTCCAATGATAAAAGTTTCTTCAGAAGGAGAAATTTCTTCTTTTGTATTAAATATTTTAAAAGCCTTAAATTTATCTTCTCTGAAGAAAACAAAAGCAGTAAGGCTGCCCACCACTGCCTTTTTAGCATTAAGAGGAACAAGAACAAAGCAACACGGATCATACCAAGTAGTTTTCAGAAGCCACAGTGGCTGTATTTGCTGTTATAAACTGTTCTGATATTCCTCAGCATTGACAAATTTCTACCACAGACAAGTAACCCATGTTCTCATGCACAAGAGAAGCAGTCAACAAAAAGACATAGAATAATAAACAACTACAATAACCTAATAGAGTAATACTGCCAATTGCTGAGAATCCAAAAAATTAGGAGAGAGATATTTTTGTACAATAATCAGTTACAAATGGAGAGCAGGAACATTAAGATAGGGAAACTCAGCTGCAATAAAGGATGTCTCTGCTGAACTTACATTTATGAGCCTTCAGGCCTTCAAATGACACTGGTCCATACTCATAGTACTCATACTCCCAGGTGTAGTCAGAGTCAGACAAGGCCTGCTGGGAGGTTCTGTTAGAAATCAGCCTCAGGGCAGACATCTTGCACCTCAATATATATATACCTGTGGATAAGAAATGCATTAGTAGAGACTACATACTTGTAGTGCATCTTTTGATTTTATAACTTATCCTTTCTTATTTATAGGATCTCTTCCTCATCACTGTTCCCAAAACCAGCCACTCATGCTTACAGATGCTCTCTCTCACCTGTTCCTTTAAAATCCAGTATCACTGCCTCATCAGACTAGTCTATCACATCCCCACCCATTCCTTCCCCAGTCTTGGCTGGCCAACCACCAGTCAACACAGAACTTCAATAAAAAAGGAGAGAACCTATGATCACCTCCACAGTGATGCCTGTAAGCATACAAAGTATCAAAACCAGGCTTCTCAGAGTGAATATAGCTTTTATAGCACGAAAATAGTTAATACCAAAGACTACCAGCCTCAGCAGCTTAGGATAAATGCTACCATGGAAGTCTGGGTGGAGAACTGGCCAGACTGCCAGGCTCAAAGGGTTATATTATCCACACAAAGTCCAGCTGGCAGCTGGTTATCAGTGGTACCCCTCAGGGACTGACACTGATGAAATGCAGTGCATGAATTATGTGGGGGACAGTCAAGAGGCTGGAGGGAAGGCTGCTACTCAGAGGGACCAGGTCAAGCTGGAGAAAGGGAGTGACAGGAACCTCATGAGGACCACCAGTGGAAATGCAAAGTCCTGCATCTGAGAGCAAATAACCCCATGCAGTGGTAGAGGCTGGGGGATGACTGCTGGAGAGCAGCTCTCCGGAGGAGGTCCTGCTGAACATCAGTCAGCAATATGCCTTGTGGCAAAGATGACCAAGTATGTACTGGGCTGAATTAACACAAGTGTAGCCAGCAGGCCAAGAGAAGTGTTTGCTCTTCTCTACTCACCACTGGTAAAACTGTATCTGGGGTACTGTATCCAGTTTTGGTATCCCAGTAATAGAAAGACACAGACATATTGGGGCAAGTCCAGTGGAAGGCCACTAAGATGGTGAGGGAGCTGAAGCACAGGACATATGAGATCCTAAGGGAACTGGGTTTGTTCAGCCTGAAGAAGAAAAGGCTCTAGGGAGACCTTAGTGCTGTCTACAGTCAGAGGGTACAGAGATAACCGAGACAGGCTCTTCTCAGTTTCAGACTATGAGGACAAGAGGCAATGGATACAAATTGGGAAACAGGAAATTTAAATTAGATACAAGGAAAAATTTACCTGATCTAGTTGACCATGCTTTGAGCAGGACATTGGACCAGATGACCACCAGAGGTCCCTTCCAACCTAAATTTCTCTGTGCTAATAAACAGCTTCAATATGCCACTATGAAAGGAAAATAAAACAGTAGTGATTTTTCCCCACAGATTAACAAAATGGCAATGCAACATTAAGCATCATTAAATTGTCTTGGTAAATATTTCTGTCATTACCACAACACTACACTAGGGATTTGCATTTCACAAAATATTTTTTACAGAATATTAGACAGTTTTATACACACCAAAAGAGAGCACATCTCTGCACAAAACATCCACTGCAGCAGCTGGAGTCAGGACATCCAACTTGAAACATATTACAAAATATTTTTTGTCAAAGCAATTGAGCATTGGGTAATATTGCATTCAATTAAAACCCAGCAGGCTAAAGACTTCACACAGTTCATAAGAACTATTGCAATCAGTTGTTCCGTGGACAACAAAACTTCTCATAGCACAAAGTTAAATCCAGATAAATTTTCAAGAAAAGAAGGGCCCTAAAAAGCCATGTCACTCAGCATAACAGAAACTTCACTTCTTCCTAAGGATAATTAGAACGAGTAAGGCTGTTTCTTTCTGCAACTATTTTACCATAGCAAATGCTGGCAGGAATGGCTCAAAACAATTTTAAGTAAGTAGCAAAGTACCTCTGAAAAAGGAAACTTCATACCCAGTTACAATGTCCAGAACCTTAAACATATACCAAAACTTGACTGGCAAGTGAGAAATCCTTTAAAAGAAGAACTGGATCCATTTTTCAACTCAATGCATCTCAGTTTTCCCAATGAGCAACTTGCCAACAGGAAGGGGGAGTGAAACGAGCAACCCCATTCTTGGGTCAGGATAAGGAGCTTCGCATTACCTTCACCCTCCTTTAGCCACTCAGAAAGCTCCCAGTGAGAATAAATAGCATGAAGCACAGAGGAAAAAGAAAGAAGATTGCTGTAATGGACAGCAGTCCTGTACAGCAATGTTGTAATCTAGTTCACAGCTGAGGATGTTTCCCATCCTCTACTTCCAACCCTTTAAGAACATGACAGAAAGAGTGCCTGTGTTAACAGTAAAGTTCTTCTTCTGCTTTTCCAGTGACTAGAAAGCCATGTTACTTCCTGGCATCAAAGAGAGAATGTCTAATTAAGCTTTAGTCAGAGTTTTTCTTGTTTTTAATCAACTAAAGCGACTGCTGCCTGTACGAGAAGAAAACAGCAGAGAGAAACGCAAGATTCCTGTCCTGGTTTGCCCCCATCTCAGCTCTGTCAGTTGTCAGATTTTGTGTTTCATTTTGTGACTGGGCTCTATGAGACTACATGGTGCTACACAGGGTCCCCATCGTCTTTTTTGCCCTTCTCCTCAATGCTTTGTTGATGACGTGTCTCTTGACAAATTTTATTAGCACATTCCCGTTTAAGGGCTGCTTTTCTCTTTTACAGCCTTCCAAAGGTGTCTTTCATTTAAATAATTCTCATATGGCATCATCAATGTTCACTGTCACCTCCTCACTTTTAGTATTATAAAAAGAGCTGAACAGGAATCCGCAGGCAGAAAACTTCAGAATAGGGTACATGAACAGTCTGAAAAATGTTTCTTCTTCCACCTCAAGTGCAGGCAGATGGGATTAATTGGGCCACATGCAGATCTCTTCCGATCTAGTCACTAGTGTCCACTTATGATTTATGGGGAGAACAGCCACTTCTAGGACACAAAGAATCTGTCCTGGTTTAGTCTTAGGTTAGGACTAGAAGCTCCAGCATTTCACCACTGACTGCAAGTATTTCTAGACTTATATTCCCTGTAGACAAGCCACTATCAGAGAGAGAGGTGCTAACCAAAACCTGGGTCACCAGCTCCCAGGCTAACCTGCGCCTCAGGCTTTGTGGGACATACAAAATATGTCTCTAAACCATGCAGTAGAGCTAGGCATAAGCATTGTCCTAAACTAGCTTATATCTCGCTTGTAAGCTCTGTCTGTTTAAATGCCTCCAAAACCTCAGCCCGAAACATGTTAAAGCAAGCCTTTTATTCTACTTAAAAAGCCAGCCTAGCATGGTGGAACAAGGACCAGCACAGTGAACATTAAGAACTTGCATCACCTGAGGAAGGGCAAAGAAGGGTGAGGTGGCATGCTAGCAGCCTGTCAGTTGCATTTGCCAGACTGCAGCAGGTCATGCAGGGACTACAGATGCCACAAAAAGGCTTCTGGGAAGGAATTCCTCCAGGAGATGTACTGAAGCGCCCTTTCTGCCAGGAATGGACAGCAGGGATTCATCCCAGAGCTCTCAGGCATGAAAGGGAGCTCCTCTAATTGACCTTGCTGAGGGTTTTTGGGGGGGCACAGGTTTAAGGCATACATGAAAGCCCCTCTGTTGACTTTAATGTGTATGGATGCAGACAGCCTTTCCTCACTCTGGCTCATTTCCTTCAGAAGCAAGTAAGTGAGCAACAAAAAGCTTCACTTTGATCACTCAAGAACCCCCACAGCAGGTGGTATGTTCAGTGCTGCCAACCAGGAGATTCAGGCAGGTCAGTCTCCCAGAAACTAAAAAGGGTAAGTGCTCACAGCTTTCTGGAGCACTGGGATGCTCTCTGCAGATAAAGGATGTCAACAGGTACCCAGACACTCCCCATGCAGACATGACTGCAGCTCCTGGAGCTGAATTATACCTTTGTGAGAACTTGTTGGTAACCTGTGTGAAAGTTTGCAAGGTTACAGCTTGCCCACCAGTAGTACCTGAGCAAGCCAGTTATACTGTTGGACTATATTTTGCACAAAATTCACATCTTTCAACTGCAGCAGCAGGGTGTCAAATGCTGCTGCAGTTGGACTATTTGCTTCGATCTGGACATCATCAACCCATTGCACAAAGCTCACAGCTACTTACCTTTCAAAATGAATCACTGTAAAGGCAAAACCGGACACACACCATATCTGAAGCACAACTTCATGGTTTACACCACCACTGGGGCCACAAAGGCAAATCTAGTTTTGTGTACATCTGAAACTGGCCTTGTATGTAACCAGCAACAACCACCTCCGCACCTGATCTGCACACACAAAAATAAATCCAGAGGGACCAGTCAATCTACTGTTCCTTTCTTGAGCAAGAGAAACTACCAATATGGTAGACACAAGCAACTTGGTCAATTTTCAACCAAACACTACATTTATATTCCACAAACTTCCATTCTGCTTACTACCATAGAGTCAAAGCACTTTACAGTCTTCACAGAATAAATGAACAAACTGTTGGCCCCTTGCAAACTGTGAAGATCCCAAAAGCCAATCGGGGGGGGGCGGGGAAGCAACATTTTGAACTGTGAGAAGTCCTGGCCTGAGAAAGCTTAGCATGACACCCTGATGCATCAGCTCCAGCAGCACAATAAACCCAGAAGTTGTTGGCTATGAGAAGTTAACAATTCGGGCTGTTCCCATGTCCCCTAAGTCCCCATATCAGCAACAGTATGCTGGGGGGAGGGCAGGGACAGGACAAGACCAGCCACCACCACATTCCTTTTTACTTCATCCCAAGGACTAACAGCTAAAGTCAAAGGAAAAAACATCAATGAAAAAAACAAGCACAAACTCTACTCTGTACTGCATCAGCTGAAAGGCAATACAGACCCCGTATTTCTACAACCCTACCACATGGCTATTGCTTTGAACAAGCTGTGCCACTCCCAAGCACTGATGAGAAAGAAGTCTGCAGGAAATACTTAACCAAATGTTCTTTGCTTCTTGCTAATTCTCGAGATCCTAGATGGGCAGGATTTGAGATCAAACTTGTGGTCTTCACAGAGGAATACCCAATCTTCCCATCTGCAATAAAAGATAGGAAAGCAGGCTATATAAAACAAGTGAAATTTAGCAAGAAAAACAAAGATATCTGGATTGACTGTACAATTAAATAACAATCATACATGCCAACTATCAGTACATGATACCTGGGACTTTCGGGGAGAGAAAGACAGGACCAATGTTAAGAGTGGTTATGTTTGCGACTGATGCTCAAACACAGTATCATCTGCATGAGCTGTGCACTCAAGAATGATGTTGGATTCATCACAAAAGGACTTTATAACAATGGTAAGAAAAAATGCTGGTTTAGTCACTGCTTATCCTGGGAATTAAGGATGACAAAGGACAAAGTTACAGACATCTGTGTCTCACACTACTGTGCTACACATCATATATGGATATTAAAGTATATCTTATAACTGTGCAATGTAAACTAGACTCCAACAATAAACTACTCATACATTATACATATAAATTCTCATGAAGATCTCTTATTTTCCACGTACTAATGCTTAATATCTTGCTGTGTGTGCTGCAGTGTAAAAGGTCGTCTCCACACCATTATATACAATTTGCACACTAATTGTATAGCTAGTGTTTGCATTTAATTTAAAAGCAAAAATGTTATGATTTCAAAGTATATTTTAACAAGTAAAAGACCAAGACAGTTTCTTGAGTGTTTTCCTAAAGATAATAATCATATATGCAAACACTAATGCCCCCTCAGTAGGTCAATTCAGTAGGGGCCACTCAGAAGTTAGGCAGAAACTAATCATATGAAATCACACTGTAATACGAGTTCACATGGATCTGAAAATAGACAGAGCAAATACTATATAAGCTCACTTGCAAGCCTGGTCTGAGAAGACAGCTGAATTATACCTGATGTGGCACTCACATAAGCTATGTATCCCTTCTTAAAAAGTTTCAGTCCTGCACTGACAATAAAGGGACATGAAACAGTAAAGAGCTACTGGGACCTGCTCTCAAAACACACTGAAGCAAGTAACAGCTTAACTCCAGTACCAAAAGCCCTAAAAATTACAGCCAGAATATACAGACTTAAGAGACAGTATTATCAATAAAAATAAAGATATGTTAGTCATAATTCCATTTATTTCCTGCAGCTAAGGCAGAATTACACCATCAGTCCATCATCCAGCTTCAGTGTACCACATTGAGCTTCAGTTGAGCTCAGAAAACATTTCATTTTGACATTCAGGATGGCAAAAACTGATATATTACAAGAATCCACCCTTCTACTCAAATAATACATCTCTACACAAAAAACAACCCAGACAACTTGACAGTTGTTATAGCCACAGTAGAAAACAAGACTAAACCTTTCTTTTAAGAAAAGTCTATTTTTCTAAAGAGAAAATAACAGGTTTAAATTTCTGAGCATTTTCTAAAGAGGGAAGACTATCCTTTCAACAGCCTTTTCCCAGACATGGCCCAGCTGAACCTAGTTCTGGACATGGCTCATGGACACAGCTGCAAATGCAGCAACACTGTGCTCAGAACAGAGTTCTGGCTATTGCTGAGTCCATTTTCCTCTCCCCACTAAAAGTCAGCTTCCTCTTAGATGTGCGGGTATGGCAGCTTCAAAACCCATGTTCCCTCAAGACTGAGCAGACTAGAAGAAGCCCTGTCAGTAAGCACTAAAGTCCTGACACCTTTTCAGTCCTACAATGTTACAAATGCTGACATCAGTGGTATATGTAAGTATATTCAATACTTTCCAAAAGAAAGGCTGCCTTTCCCTCAGCTCTTTATAATACTGACAATTTTAACCTTTCACACTACAAATTTTTAACCTTTAACCTTTCAGTAAATATCTCAGATAGAGGTGCCAGGCTGTTTTGTTATAGAAAACCTTGAAGTGAAAGAGCTCTGGCATAGCCACTAATGAGACTGCATTGCAACTAGTCTGCCCTGAACTCCGCTGCTTTTGGGCTGCACTATTTTACTGAATTTTCCTGGCTTGGCAAAGTAGACTGCTTTTTAAATATTTTATTAAATGTCTCTTTTTATTGGCTTTATTCCCACTGAAAGCTCAGTGCCGAGATGAGGATGTTTTGAATTCCTTGCTAACCCTGAAGTCTGTCAATCCGATGCCTTATTCTGAGTAGACAGAAAGGAAAGCTTCCCCCCCTCCACACTCTTACTGATCAGCTCACTGAAGGTCAACTAGAATGGCTCCATCAAAAGATGAGTTTGCTATACGAGTTGTTTTTAAAATGCTTTCTATTTATGTTATCACATAAGAACCTATTAAAAAATAAATAAATAAATAAATAAATAAATAAATAAATAAATAACAGCTTCCACAGCAGGGACAAAACTAACTTTTGTTTTTTTAAAAAACTACAAGATAACAAATTTGAAAGAAAAAAGAAAAAAATCTCACTGTGCAGCAAATTTATGCATAGGGTTACTGGACTAGATTTACTCACTTTGGCTAGTCCACAAGTCATGAAGAAACACCGGAAACATAAGCGTTCAGCATAGTCAAAAGAACAACTGGAACCAAGAACAGAGGTTCCCCGGGGAGTATTACAAATAACTACACCTAAACTGACCATTTGCACCAGAGGCAAGGCTGAAAGAAGGAACGGCTCTTGCGCAATTGCTTCTGGGAAGCTCCACTGAAATTACCGGAGTTCCCTCTGTGTCAGTCACCTGGGCCTGAAGGCGCCCTGTGCCACGCAGCGGAGGTGCTGCTGCTGCACCGGCCACCCTTACGCACAGCCCAGAAAAGAGATGAATGCATTCAGGCCTCATTTTGTAGCTCCATTTTGGCTTTGCATCAGTGAAAAAAACCACCAAAATGCTGAGGCTGACATGCAAAGTGGAAGCTGAGTACATTTCCCCTCTCCCATTACAAAGCAAGCCTCTAATCTTCATGTAATGTCCATCTCGTCTAAAGTACAGGCCACAGAACACCTCTCACAGCACCTCTTCACTTCTCACTGACTCTCCCCTCAGAAATAGTTTTGTTACTAGTCTACACTGAAGCCAGCAGAAGACAAACTGGCAGAGATGAAAGAAAAACAGGTGTGACAGACCATTTGTTCAGAGCTACTCCCACACCTGAGTATCTCACAGCCATCCATGGTTTGACTGTGCTATGATGGAAAAATCTTCAGTTTATGCTCTCACCCACACAGGGCTGGTAAAGCCATAACCTCTTACAGACAAAGTAACTGACTTCTCAAATTGAAAAGCTCAAGCGTTATGTATTAGGTTTCCTCAAGAACTGGCGAAATAAAACAAAAAATACAGCTTTTCAGAAAATGATTGTCATTCAAGTGTGGAAGTTTTCAAGAAGTTCTGTAGTTAGCCAACAATACAATGCAGAAATCTTGCCTTAATCAGTTCAGTGAGAATTTCAAATTGTCACTGAAATGGAGCTGTTTGTTAAAAGTCAAACTGGTTTGGGATTTTTCTAAACCAGAACTGTTTTTCCTGTCTTTATATCTAATTCTTCCCTCCAGTGCTGCTGAAGAAGCAAACTATTCATTGTAGTGCTCAAATTTCATGTAAATCAGGCAGCAGTATACAACTCACTAGCAGACATCTGAATTCTCTCACTCTTAATCCCTGCCATGTCTCTGTGCTACAGCAGGCTAAAAACAAGTAACTAGAGACCACAGAAACACCATTAAAACAGTACGACCAAGGCACATTGCAATGAGCATGCAGAATAAAGCCTTCATTTATTTATACTAAAATTTGTACTAAAATTTTGCCACTAATAGCTCACATTATTGGTTCAAAGACTGGAAATTTGATTTGAACTGTTGAACAAGCTGCAAAAGTACCATCCGTGTTACACCTTAGAACCTCTCCCAACACAAAGCGTACACAGACAACCAGCAAAAGAACAGGCAGTGAACAACTTCATCCAGCCCTTAATATTCTGGATTGTTGGGGATTTATTTTATACACTTTTGCTTGCAATCGATATACCCAGAACGTCTCATTATTTTCGGCAAGAATGGAGCCAGACTGTCCTCAGTCAATGGAGAGTTGCTGTTCCCCTGGCATCTTTCCAGCTATTTACTCCTGTAAATTATCTTGACTCTCTGATTAGGAACCTGAACAGGAAACCACAAATGGACAAGAAAAAACAAGCGGTATTTGAGACTATTACCCGATTATCCCCAAGCAGAAACCAAAACACTGATTTATTTCCACAGTAGTTACGTAAATCTGCATCCCTGTGTATACAGCCTCTGGAAAGCTCAAATGAGAATAACAGGCAGGAGCAGTGGCAGGAGCTCCAAAACACAGGGAAACACACCTGGAAACAGAAATGCCTCAATGTTCTCGCAAACAAACCCCAACCAGCCTTGCCAAGGCAATTTAAGACAGCATCGCCACTGCTGTCCCATCCCTCTACGCCTGTCACAGCAAAAGAGTTAAACTAACGGCGTGCCTACACTTCCAGTCTCCATCCAGCATTAAGCACGGGACAGGGTTGATGTGACAGGACAAGCACGGCAAATGTCAAGGAACAGAGACTGTCGGAAGGGAAGTTTTGCCAGCTTGTCATGAACGGCAGACAGCTGAGGAGAGGTACCTGAACTGCCTACCACACCAGTCACTGTCGACAGATACTGCTCACCAGAGGAAGAGACTGCTAAGGCAACGACTGTTAAGAAAGAGATTACTAAGGGAGAAGGAAGGGAGGGAGAGGAAAAGAGTACGAGGAAAAGCAGAAGGCTAGGGAAGAGCAAATGGGGGAAAAGGAAGAGGGCAAGACTGAGAATAGGGTAAGTACTCTAAGGTCTGCACAAAGGAGAGATGTTCATCCCTTCAGGCTGAAAACACAAAGGGAGATGTCATCTGGAAAAAAACAAAACAAAACACCACAACAAACACACCACAAAGTTATCCTGGTTTTTTGGGGTTTTGGCAAACATTTTAAGTTAAATTTTCCACTTCATTCAAATGCTCAGCAGTCAGAGCAGAACACAACCTATAACTTGAGGGGACTGAAAGTAATTTCCAAGCAAGCTACGCACATTCTGGCAGTTTTGCACACACAGACTTCGCAGCATCAGAGGGAATCACTGCGTTACAAATCCACAAGCGTGACACACGCTTTCTGCAGGTGGCATTCGATCAGTGCCACCTCACGCTTTGTTATTATTATGAAGTACTCCAGACCCTGAGGCTGGGAAAGTCGACAGGCGTCGGTGCCGGCACTACCCCCGCCTGTTAAGGCGGGATGAACTACAGGCGCTCGGGGGAGCCGCGCCCCGCGCCGCCCACCCGGGACCACCGCCTCACACCGCCGCGCACCGCCAGCAGCGGCGCCGGGCCCTACCGCGGGGCGAGGCGAGGCAGGGCAGGGCCGCCCCGTCCCCCCGCCCTCCGCTCGCTCACCCCCCGTCACAGCGCCGTCCTCTCACCACGCTTACCGCATCGGGCACCGCCGCTGCCAGCCCCGAAGCGCCGCGTCGTCCCGGGCGAAAGGCACAGCCCCGCAGGAACGCCCGAGCCCCGCCGCCCCGGGACGAGCCAGCCCTGAGGGGGAGCCGGGCGGGATGAAGCCGGAGGGGTGTGACGCCCGCGCGCGCCCGCCCGCCCGCCGACCTGACTGGGAGGCGGCAATGGTCGAGCCGCCCGACGCCGCTCGCGAACCGAGCCGAGCCGAGCTATCCGAGCGGGCGGCGCCCCGCCACAGCCAATGAATCATCAGCAGCCGCGGCGCCCCAGCCCGCCCTGGCGGCATGGCACGGCCACGTGACGCGCCCGGACCAATAGGCAGCGCGGGCGGGAGCGGCCCCGCGGGCGGCTGCAGGTGCAGGTAGCGCAGCGTCGCCGTGAGGGGGCCCGGTCGGCGGGCGTCGAGGGAAGGGCTGATAGGGATAGGGAGCAGGGAGCTGAGCACCAGCTGGGAGTAACACCCGTGTTTGGCTTGTCTCACAGAAGCACACACATCTCAAGGGGGAGCACTGATTTTGGAGGGTGAGAAGAGCCAAGAAGGATGGCCTGCTCCCGCTGGAAGTGGAGGGGCCAGTGCGTTTGCACATGTGCGTGCCCAAGGTGTCCCATGGGGAGTCATTGTGAGTGTGGCCCCTACAGCAGGCCTGCTCCTGGTGGCGGGGAGTTAAGGTTGCGAGAGGTGCTGTCTCAGCTGCCAGGAGGTAAAGGGACTGTATGGCCTCTTCACACCATTTCCATCCCTATGAACTGCAGCTTCTTAAAACAAAGAGACCATGTGAAATCAGTACCTCACTCTGCTGCTTGTAATTATCAAAGGACAGGAAATTACATTTAGGGTTGGTAGGACATCTGGAGACCATCTAGGCCTGTTGAAGCAGGTTCAGCTAGAGCATGTTGCTCAGGACATGAGCTGGGTCTTCAGTACCTCTGAGGCTGGAGACCACAACCTCTCTGGGCAACCTCTCCTGGTGTTTTATCACCCTCACTGCAAAAAAACACCCATTTTTCTCATGTTTAATGGAAGTTCCTGTTACTTCAATTTGTGCCCATTGCCTCTTGTCCTGTCACTGAACGCTGCTGAGAAGAATCTCACTCCACCTTCTCTACTCCCACCATCAGTTATTTTAACACATTGGTAAGAGCACCCTGAGACATCTCTAGGCTCAGGAATCACAGCTCCCTTATTCTCTCCTCATATGTCACATGCGCCAGTCCCTTTATCATTTTTATGGTTTTTAATCATAGAATCACAGAATAGCTTTGGTTGAAAGAGTCCGCTAAGGTCCAACCATTAACCTAGCACTGCCAATTCCCCACTACACCATATACCTCAGCACATCATCTTTGTGGCAATCAAGTGCTGTAATGAATGACATGACTTAATTTTTCAGTCCAGTACTAGGAAGCAAGTCTCACACACCTATCCAATGAAGCCACCAGCCTGCTGCAATACCCACCCTCAAATGCTATAGTGGATCCTTCCTAGTGCTCTGGCACTTACTCTTTAGCATCAGCCTATCTATGTGGTTCATATCCATTTGTCTTCTCACACTTGAATGCAGGTCGTATGCAAGTAGGGCATCTGTGAAACCACTGTTTTTCATCTATTTCTTTCCAGACAGGACTGTGATCTTGGACAGTGCTGTCTCTCTCCAGCAGCAGTCATAAAAGCTGTCATCTTCATCTCAAAAATACAGAACTGATGCTTATGCATCATCATGACTATGATCAGAAAAGTAAATAAGCACAACGTCAAGTTGGGAACCTCCCATCTCCTGCCAGTTCCACTGCTGTTGAAAAGACAGAATGACTCAGGCTTTTGTTCGTTTTTCTTAGCCTTAAAAAAAAAATTAGCATTCAAATTCCCTCTAAAAGAAAGAAGCCTCATGTAGCCAGCACCCCACTTCCACCGCATCTCCTGTGCTTTGTCCTTTAAGGAAAGATTTCAGAGCTTTTATACCAAATGCAGAAGTGGACAAACAAAAACAAACCACAACTAGACTAAGGAAACAGAATGGTAGCATTTTCTTAAGATTAATTTCATTTCTAACACTTAGTGAAAATGCAGAATGAATGACTATTCAGTAATAGCAATGTGGCTGAGATTACAGTGGAAGAAATTTAGTGTTCTTTCCTGATGAGATATGGAACTGCAGGTGCACAAACTCCAAGTGTAGATAAGGGTGCTGCACAATCTTATTTCCATTCCTCCTGTCATTTCATTTTCTGTCACTTTACACACATCATTAGTGCCGCTTCCTCCTAATAGAGGCAGCAGTGGGAATTTTTAAAATGCAAAGGAATTCAGCTGAGGGAAGAGGAGAGCCAGCACAGGCATTAATGTTGTGGCTGCCCAGAATGAGGATGGAGCTTCCTCTGCAGCAGCTGCCCTCTCATGGCTCAGCAGCTGTGGCATCAGCCCAGGGTTTAGGAATACGCAGCTAGAGACCACATTTACAATTAAAGCACAAATTCTGCTGAAATTCATTCTACCAGTCCTTCTCACTTGCCAGATATTTAGATTCATGTATAGTTAGTAGCTGCCTGGGGTTTAGCAGCCATCTAGAAAGCAATAGCAAGGGAAGGAAAAAAAAAAAACTTTTCACTGTAGCTTAGTTAGAATTGACAAAAAAATCTTGAAAAGGAACATTATTACAGAGTTAAGCGCTTTGCAGTTCTTCCAGATCTGTGGTGGTTTAAATGGAAGGCACTTTCCTGGACCACTTATGACAAGTAGGACTATGTTAGAAGAATAAAGTTTTTTAGTTTCATTTGTATGTTAATACAAATGGTATAAAGAAAGAAACTTCAGCATATTTACCATTTTTCTGTACTACACCCTCAAAAAAACTTCTCAAGGTTGCAGATCCATCAACAGGCTGCCCTAATCAGTTTCCCAGTGCTGTTGATAGACAAATGTACTTACAAATTCAGGGTTCAAAGTTGCCAAAAATTGATTTTTCTCTCCAATTCTGTTGAGTTGTCTGTTTGTCATGTTTTGAAAGAAATAATCTTATAGGGGAAAGCATATTTTATGTACCTTACAACATTAAACTAAATTAAAAACTAAAATTAAAACATCCATGAATGGAGAGTGAAGTTTTAACAGAAGCCACCTGTGTAGATTAGATGCAAATCTACAGATACACATAACAGTAACAAAAAGTGGGTGAGTAGTAAACTATGCTCTTATCTTGTAGCCATATCACTTTCACAAGTGATAATTTTTAAGATGCAATTAATATTAAGTTGAAGTTGCAGAAAAACTACGGGGAACTCCATGTTGTGCAAGTGGGATAGCTTCTGAGAGACCCTCCATGCCCACAGGAGCAGTACAAGAATCCTCCTTCCTCCATTAGAGCATCTTTCAGTGCTCTTAAGCTCGATTACTAAAAACATTGTCTCAATCCAGTTGGAGTTTGAAGCTCCTAGTACCATTTCTGTGTTGAAAAGCAAGTTGTTTCCTGGTATATTCTTGTGGTAATTATGTGATTATAATTAATGTTCTTTGGATAACGTTCATAGTCTTGAACACTGTGTCTCTTAGAGTGATTTTTTCCTTTTGGTAACCCATTTAAATTTTTCAATAAATGTAGACCAGAACTTAGGCATTATTCCAGCATCAGCCACAGATAAATATCACCTCTACTGATCCTGAGTATTCCCGTTTTAAGTAGGGCATAGAGCTGACATTATTCCTTCATAACAGCAGTTATGTCCTTCACTGACAATTTTGTCCTTTAAAACTTCTTCAGAATCACAAGTTTCTAGCATGCACTCCTTTTTTCTTTATGTGTGACCTTCAGTCTGTGTTCCTCACTCTACAAATTTAATGTTTTGAAGTACCTTCTAGTAATATAAAAACAAAATTGAGTAAGCTCATGCCTGTGCCAGCTTGCCACTGGTAGCTGTTTAAAACCTGAACCAGCACTGACCCCATCTGATATGTGCTTATTGGCATTTTAATGTGATTAATTTTCTCATCTGAACACAGTGCAGATATTACATGTAACTTGCAGTTATTTTTATGAGCCAAACTTGTAATCAAATTTAAAAACTGATTCATAATTGTTATATTTATGCTAATTCCCTTAAAAATACTTAGGCTTGGAATAAATCTATGCACCATTTTGCTGCCAGTGGTTAAAACAAATAGCACTGTCCGACAGACAGCAAATATCAGTAATCAGATTCTTGGACAATTGCCCCACCCCCCAACACTTGCAGTTACCTCTCAGTCAGTTTTAACTTCTGAAAAGAATGAACACATTGCCCACGATACTTGCAGTCCATGCTTTCATTTATTAGATAGTCCTGTGCCAGTCTTTATGCTTTTTTGCCCACCTGTGGCAAGCTATCTCAGCTGTGCCTATACAGGTCCTCTCATCTAGTCCTTTTGTTAATGTATTATCACAGCATTCCTTTTTCTTGGTATTTTGATCACAGAATAAAATCTTTTCAGCTAGCATGTTTCACCCTTGTGTATGGACCATCTTTTCTTGTTCCTGGAACAGCTTCTGTTTCTGGGAGAAGTAGAGGAGGAAAAAGCCCTCAAAGGTTTCCAGTTAATTCTTGTATGCAAAACAAGGAGAGATGGACAGGCAGACTTCATTCCAATAAATTCCAGGTATTGTTTTCTAAATATTATGTTGGATACAAAGCAGCTTTGTTACAGTGAAACTACTCATGAGTCACAGGCATTATATCCTAGTTTATTTGACAGATTACAATTCTATCATACTTCAGCAAAATAATCTGCAGTGCCTGCTGAGCCCAGCATCAGTCAGTAACACAGAAATATGCTCCATGTCACTGAAATTTGATGAGCTACAGCATGTAGTTCAAAGCCTTATCAGAACACTGTGTTCACCTTCTGTATTTGATAAGCTACAGCAACAGGTGGAAATATGCCTAACTGACCTAATGAATTGAGTTTGCATGGCAAGGTTTTGGTAACAGGGTGGCTTCTGTGGGAAGCTGCTAGAAGCTTCCCTTATGTCTGACAGAGCCAATGCCGGCCAGCTCCAAGATCAACCTGCCACTGGCCAAGGCCAAGCCCATCAGTGACAGTGGTAGCGCCTCCCTGATAACATTTAAGAGTGGGAAAAAGTTGCTGTGCAACAGCAATTGCAGCCAGAGAAAGGAATGAAAATATGTGAAAGCAACAACTCTTCAGACCCCAAGGTCAGTGAAGAAGGAGGGGGAGGAGGTGCTCCAGGTGCTGGATCAGAGATTCCCCTGCAGCCTGTGGTGAAGACCATGGTGAGGCAGGCTGTCCCCCTGCAGCCCAGGGAGGTCCATGGTGGGGCAGATATCCACCTGTGGAGGACCCCACACCAGAGCAGGTGGATACTGTGACCCCGTGGGGAACCCACATTGGAGCAGGCTCCTGGCAGGACCTGTGAAGAGAGGAGCCCATGCTGGAGCAGGTTTGCTGACAGGACTTGTGACCCCATGGGGGACCCACACTGCAGCAGTTCATGAAGAACTGCAGGCTGTGGGAAGGACTCACACTAGAGCAGTTCATGGAGGACTGTCTCCCGTGGGAGGGACTCCATGCTGGAGCAGAGGAAGAGTGTGAGGAGTCCTTCTGTGAGGAAGAAGGAGCAGCAGAGACAATGTGTGATGAACTGACCAGAACCCCCATTCCCTGCCCTCCTAATGCGCTGGGGATGAGGAGGTCGAGAAATTGGGAGTGAAGTTGAGCCTGGAAAAAAGGGAAGGGTGGGGGGAAGGTGTTTTTTGGATTTAGTTTTATTTCTCTTTACCCCACTCTGGTGTTAATTAGCAATACATTAAACTAATTCCCCTAAGTTGAGTCTGTTTTGCCCATGAGGATAATTGCTGAGTGATCTCTCTGCCCTTATCTTGACTCACAAGCCTTTCATTATGTTTTGTCTCCCTGTCCAGCTGAGGAGGGGAGTGATAGAGCAGCTTTGGTGAGCACCTGGCCTCAAACCAAGGTCAACCCACCACACCTAAGCAATAGCTCTTCCAGGTTATCATTACTTTATTTTACAGACTGAGAAACAGGTAAATCTAATTTGCTTTTACAGCACAGGTTCTGCTGTGCTGCTCAGACAGGCAGTTCTGCAGTGGAAGCCAAGGCAGTTGTGTCTTTCCAGGGAAGGAGGGACCCTAAGTCAGTTCTGACTTCAGGCATAAGGCTCACAAATGCTCGCAGACCCTTGCACTGAAATTCAAGTGTCCTTGAAGTTGTCTGTATGGAACTGGCTGCTCTGAAGCTGGGGGAAAGGAAATCTTTCCACTGGAAGTATTCCCAGATTTCCTAGCAAGGGCAGCTCTCTCTCTGCAGCTCTTCTCTTTTCACGGATCCGTATTCTTCCCTAGGCAGGGATGACCTGCCTAGCATAGTAATATTGGCATGCCTTGCAAGTATTGACACAGAAGTTTGGATTGTTCTAGGCTTTACTTCATCCACTGCCTTGCCCAGTTCATGTTCTCCCTCTTATAGCTCAAAGTCATAGCTCAGAGTGGTGCATTGTCTCTTGGGGGGATAAATAGGCATGTGCTCAGACAGGTGTACCACCACAAAGGGAGGACATGAAAATCTTTCCTCATTCCCTTAAACATGACAGAGATGATGTTCAGATATTCATTCTCTGGTCCTATATGGCTGTCATCTTACACTCAACCCTTACTCAGAGCAGGTTGTGAGACTTCAGTTTAGTAGTTTTTTGCAGTATTTCCTTTCTTGCTGGCTCCTCCTTAGGGCAGAGCATGTAACCTACAGCAGGTATCACTCTGCCAGAAAAGCTCTTGGAAGATGCACAATAACTTGTTCACTGCTGTAGAGAGGATCTTTATCAGCGAGGGCTGCACCTCTTGGAAACAGCATAATTGAACCACTACACACTGACCATTCAAAATTATTACAATACTTTCTGTTTGCTGTAAGAAACAATTTCTTTTGTTAGATAAACCGATACAATCAGACAGGCAAACTAACGTGCACGCAGCCCTTCTTCTGGTCTGAAGGAGAAGCTGCATCCTCAAAGCTAAATACAATTTGAACAAGATTTTAACTTGATTTATGTTAATCTATTAAATGGTTTGAAAGAAAAGGTGACTGATACCTGTAAAGCAGAGATGAATACTAGAAAGACATAAGGCCATAAGGTTGGTAGCTCCAAAGGAGACAGAAGAAGTTTACTCCTTACAGAGTAGATCTGTAAGGGGTAAACCAAGAGTGGGAAGTAGGCAGAAGCAGTGTATACCACAAAACCAGCATTCTTTTCAGTCTGTGGTTTTCCATATGCAGTACAGTTATCAACTATATTTGCCAGATTCTCCTGGTTAAGGTAAATACCTTGAGGATCATGAGAGAGGTGAAAGGAACACTTCTCTGAAAATGCTGACAGTATGACAGTAAGGAGGTCTTTGTTCTGTGCTGATCACGCAGTGGCAGTTTGGTTTCTTCAAAATTCACAGACCAACACACCCACTTCTACAAAAACAGCAACTGTCCAACATAACCAGTACAGATACTGAACGGTCACTGTAATGACAACATTCATTTATGGAAAATGTTTCCCTAGGGTAACACATCACTTTTTTGGGAGGACCCTTAAATAAAACTTACTATTTTACAAAAACAAACCCTGTTTACGATACCTGCACAGCCGTCAGACAGCATCAATGCTGGTGGGTGTATGGAAGAAATACACAATTAAGGATGAATCACCATCTACAGTGAAAGAAAAGATCCTTCATGGGGAGGAATTGCTTCCTTCCCTTAAGGTGATCTATAGGGACTCCTAAAATTTTAACAATTTACATTTCTGTTAGGCACTTAAAATACCAAACATAACTTTAGAACTCATCTCTCATTTAACCTCCAGTGAAAATTTTGCTCTTTAATGGGCTTTCTGTTTTAAAAAAATAATTTCTGATCCTCAGTTGGTAGAAAACCACAGCTCACTCAATTCTGTCTGTAACATAGCCACCTTCAGCTTTGGGAAGTTTCCTTTGGTAAAACTAGATATACTTCCACTATGATCGTTTTTTTTAGCCTCTAATCTTTGTGAGTCATGTTTCTTCAAAGACATATTCATTCTGCTTGGACTAGTACAGTGCTCAGAACTATCTATTAATATTTAAGTAAGTACTATTTGAATAGCAAAGTACCTTTCATCTGGAGGCCTCAGACTTTCTGCCAGCTTCAAATCTAACTCTTGAGTTCAACAGGGTGTGTTTAAGCTTCCTGCTGTGTCAGAGAGAAGACCACATGCTGTTTTATCTTCTACATGATGAGAACTAAAGTGCTCCAGAGGCCAAACAATCTCAGCAGATGGAGAGCATGGAGAACGAGGATGATCGATACAGGAATCCTGCTGGCCACCACAAGGATGAGAGGTCAGAACATTTTACCAGTAACTAAGTGAGGAGTCTTCATTCCTGCTCCTTTAAATGAGGCTGTCCCCATCGTAAAAGGCTTGCTAGTAATGAAAAAGGCTGATCTTGCTAACCTGCAAGCCTTTCTTAGCTAAGGGTCTGGCACTTGAATCGTCCATCAGTTCAAAGATTATTTCACACAAAAGTTTCATGGAAAAGTTTTGCTCTGCAGCATTTAAAACCTCAATATGTAGCATGCAGCATTACTTCAGTGAAAGTCCCTTGTGTCAGAGGCTGTAAAGTATGGAATTTATAAGTCTGTGCTTAATAAGGATATTTTGTATCCATTCAAGGTCTTTCTTTGGTAGGGAAAAAAAAAGCCTCTTTTCAGCTCACTTAGGTCAAAAACTCACTCCACTGACTCTGCAAGACTGTGTCTCCAAGTCAGCACTGTTCCTGAGATCCTCATTAGCAACATGTTCTCAAATGGAACTTAATGTGACAGCAGAGCGAGGGACAGAGGTGGGTGCCACCAGGTTTGAGCACCATTCAGCCCTCTGTGTACTCCAGACAAACACATGCATGACTGTTCCCAAGAAAGAGTAGAACAAAAACCACTGCCACAAGAACATACTTTAGTCATGCATATGGTTTGGAAAGCTAAGCTAAAAGTTGAATACCAGGTACATTTAAACTGTCAAATATGAAAAGACCTTCCCGTGACAATAGGCCTGACACTAGTTCTCGTGCTAGACTGGTCTTTGAGAAGGGACTGAAGTTCAAACGTCTCAATAATATAAATAATAGACAGCTTTATGGAATCATACTGTATGTCTCGTAACAAAACTAACAGACCTTATCTGTATTCATCAAAAGAAAATAAGATTTTAGTATTTAAAAGGACATAACAGTCATAAATTGGCATCAGCTCAGCTTGACAGGGATATAACTGTGAAACAATTCACAGTACTGGTTTTCTGATTAGTGTGGGTGGAAGCAATATGCCTAAAGTCTCCTCATGAGAGACATAATTAATTATGAGGTGCTTCTCTCCAGAAAGAGCTGATTATTAACTTCTTGCCACTTTTACGTATCTTCAAGAATAGTTTTTGGATTACATGGGAAGGAATGAAAACAAAACTGATAATATCCCTACATCTTTCATATAATTTGAGTTCCTGGTAAGCAGCTTATCATCTTTTAATAAGTACATTATGATAATGAAAGTGACTGATGTCCTCTGAGCTTGTAGACAACATCCAGAAAAAAAGCTTGACATAAAGAAAATAGAGCTAAGGAACTCTAAATTAAGTTGGTGATCTTCAGTTCTTAATTTCCTTTTTTTTTTTTTAGCACAAGGCTCGGCAGTAGCTCCAGAAATTTCACTGTAGGAAGCATAGTACAAGTCCATATAATGGGGCAGGCCCTGTCCTGAAGCATGTAGAGGCTAAATGGGAGAGGGGGGATGTTATAGCAAGGTTCCCCAAGAGAGAATTGAGAAGCCCAAAGAAGAAAAATGCAGTCACACTTTGTGTCCAGGGAAAGACACCTCAGATGTCAATCCCAAGGGGGTGGTATAAAAATGCACTAGAAAGTCTGTTCCCAAATCTTACCTTGTGAGTATGATTAAATCCTCCATCATCAGGAGTGAGAAAGTAAACTCTGGTGAATTGCTGATGAATGTATCCTGTCACTGTGCTACACTGATTGGTTTCAGCGGGTATCAAATATTTCTGTGACTTTCCAGGAGAAAAGTCAAATATAGGAATACAATATATTCAAACTTCATTTTCTTACCATCTTTACAGAAGCAAGAAGAGCACAAAAGCAAGATACGTAGGGAGAACATAAGGCCGGAGATACCAGCACAACCCCGTGGTTAAGAACACCTCTCTGGGATTTTGGGGGCAGACAGGCCATCCTCTCTTTCTCCCATCTAAAAGGCACACAAAGGTGCCTTTTCTGCAAGCCAAGCCTGACGTTTCAGGAAGCCTGACTACCTCAAACCCGAGATCACCGACCTTTACGCTCCAAGTCTGAAGCATAGCCTCAAGCTCACTTTTGAGTCTCTTCGGACTATGGAAGCCTTGGCTAACCTGTCAAATGCTCACTTGAAATTTCACTGCCAGCAAGCTGTGGGTTAGCCTTGGTAGACAGCTAAGCACCACCCACCCTCTCATATGGGGGAGAGAATTGGAAGGGGACATTGGAGAAAACCCGTGGACCGAGATAAAGACAGTTTCATAGGCAAAGTAAAAGCTACATGTGCAAGTGAGGCAAGACAAGGAATTCATTCACTACTTCCCATCAGCAGGCAGATATTTAGCCATTTGCAGGAAAGCACAGCTCCATCACATGCAACAGCTACTTGGGAAGACAGACACTGTAACTCCAAACATTCCCCCGTTCCTCCTTTTTTCCCCAGCTTTTTGTTGCTGACCATGACATCATATGAGATGGACATCCCTCTGGTCAGTTGTGGTCAGCTGTCCTGGCTGTGTCCCCTCCCAGCTTCTTGTGCACCTCCAGCCTACTTGCTGGTGGGGGGCGGTGAGAAGCAAAAAAGGCCTTGAGGTTGTGTAAGTGCTGCTCAGCAATAACTAAAACATCTCTGTGTTATCAGCAATGTTTTGATCACAAATACAAAACATAGAATCATATGAGCTGCTATGAAGAAAATTAACTCTATCCCAGCCAAAACCAGTACACATGGGGAGGAGATTAGGCCAGTTAAATACATATCTGCATGCTTTTTGCATACAAAAAGACCATATTCTGCCTGCTCACTCAGTCAACCAGAAGTTATTTGGCCATGATAGCATATCAATGAACAGGAGCTAGTATCTCTTAGGAACTATGTAGACACAACTTAAGTGAGTAGTTCACATGCAGTCTGCCGCATAACGTGTCTATCAGTAAGAAAATATAGATGAAGCTCCACGTGTTAGTTTGCAACAGCAGAGACTTTTTGTCGTTCTCAAGATGTTCCCAGACATTGTCTGCATTTGACAAGGGTTCAGATAGTTACAGAACCCACCTAAATGCTCTTGTACTGAGACCTGATTTGAACTCTTATTTTCCTTGTTTGCATCTTTTGAGATACATATATATCTTTGGGAACAGTCTTTTCAAACCTTGCATTTGGTATCAGAAAGAAAACAAATGTGGTGGCTGAACTAGCTATGACAGTATTAGCTAGTTCTGAAAATTGGAGGAGTGGTGGCATAAAATCTGTTTCTTGGCTGAGAAACTGACTCGAAGTTTTCCAACACTGATGGATGATACCTAGAAGAATTTATGTCATGAACACTATTCATAAGCAAAATACTGGACAACAGCCAAAAAAGATGGAGAAAAGATTGTTAAAGCTGGGAAGTACAATGTGTACTAAGTATTCAGCAGCAGGAGAGTGAAGGGAGCAAGTGAGTCAGACAATAAACAAGTGGTAGGTGGAGCCCTAAATAAATTTAATCAGACAGTAAAAATCATGACAAATTTTGAAGAAGAAAAGAGTGAAAGGAAAATGCCAAGAGACTGGAAATTAAATAAAGGTGCAGAGAGAGAGAGAGAGAGAGAGAGAGATATTTAAATTGCGTTAATTTAAAAATGAATCCATAGGGGGAAAATTTATCATTGAACTGGGGAAAAGAGATAAAGAGCTCTCTATCCTCCTTCATTCAGCATGCAATTTGGGTAACTCAGCTTCAAAGCACAGGAGAAAATTATTTGTAGCCACAATATGTATGGTTATTTGAGCTGATACTAAGCTTTTCTGTGGCACCCTCCTACTGCTGCACCACTGCAGCAGATGGTGTGGCACTGAGGCAGAGATTTCAAGGGTCTTGCCCAAGTAGTCCATGGCTAAGCCAGGAGCCGAAACCAGCTGGTACGTGAGACCATTCTTTCTCCCTTCTGTATGACTCTGGCCTACATATTGGCATGAATAGACTGGTAGTCTCAAGTAGCTAGCACTAGAAGACCAAGGCTTTGTAAGTCAATATTTACAGCTGTGGATAGGACCCAGACCCACACATATGTATCTAGATGTTCATGCCTGATTATTTTCAGAAGCTCTATGACTTTCACCAAAGACAGCTGCTTAGAGTTTGCATTGGTAGGATCCATCCTATAAGAGTTGATTGGCTTCAATGGTTTCAAAGGTCTGCTATATACGTACTAAATATTAATATACCATCCGATGCTGTGGAGAATATACACTGTTAGTTGTGGAATGAGTTACTTCTGGGAGATTAAAACATTGCAGCTATGCCGGTGTGGCTCTGTGTTAGGAATAATGAGCCTTAATAAGACACATGGCTAATGAGTCAGCTTCAATGCCATGCAGACAGAGCTTTGTGGATATAAACTACTGCTCTACATCCTTACCAGCTCAGCTGGTGCTAGCTGAAAAAGTATGGGCAGCAGAGACATAGTGATGGAGGGCTTATAACTTGGGTTCAACATTGTTAGCTTATTTTTTATTTCTGCTTGTTTCAGTTCTTGTATAGGTGTGTGCAACCAGGGCTTCAGAAACTCACACAGCTTGATTCAAAATGGAAGCTGTCTTCTCAATGCAGTAATGTTGTGTTGTGGGTTAACCCTGGAAGACAGCTAAGTGTCATACAACCACTCGCTCGCTTCCCCTTCCCACCCACAGTGGGCCAGGGGAAGAGGAAAGGAAGATCAAGATAAAAAATGCTTAATAAGCAAAGGAGACATGGAAGAAGAGAGAAATAAAATAAAATAAAATAAAATAAAATAAAATAAAATAAAATAAAATAAAATAAAATAAAATAAAATAAAATAAAATAAAATAAAATAAAATAAAGTCATGCAAAGGCAATCACTCACCACCTCCCACAGGTGGACCGATGCCCAGCCATGAGCAAAAAAAAAGATGGCTCACCTCCCTAAACCCCCTCCTGTCCATTCTGTTACTGAGCATGAAGTTATATGGCATGGAATATCTCTTTGGTTAGTTTGGGTCATCTGCCTGGTTGTGTCCCCTCCTTACCCCGAATCTATTCACTGGGGGGTGGAATGTGCAGAGTGAGAAAACAAGGACTTGATGCTGTGCAGACACTGTTCAGCAATACCTAAAATAGTAGTGTGTTATCAACACTGTTTTGATCATGAATCCAAACAAAGCATCATACAAGTTGCTATGAAGAAAATTAAGTCCATTCCAGCCAGACCCAGTACAGTATGTGAGAGGAATGTTACTTTGAGGGGTCTATTATGAAAAGATGCTGTTTAACATTAGTCTTCCAGAAGAGCTCCCATGCCAGGTCTGTTCTGCTCACCCTGCCCCAGACTCTGACCTCTGTTTCCCCATTGTCTCCTAGCAAGAACAGAAGAAGACAACAAAATTCTGAAGTAAATGTAAATTTAAAACTTATTTTTTGAAGCATAAAGTTATCTAAGTTTCTGAAACACTGGTATGATCTCAGCAAGCACTAATAATTCTGTATTCTGGAACGTGTTAATGTATATCCTACATTTAGGCAACTAGTTGAACAGTTGATCTAGATTTGCCCTACAGGGAAAGGGGAGGGAAAGACGGGATTCACTGCCTAGTGGAAATGTGTCTGTCTGCAATTAGGTGAAACGTGCTCTGTGGGTACACTTTCACATCCTTCTCCCCTTGACTGTAAGCAGCGGTAAGCTGAACACCTCAGGCTTGGCTTCTGTATAGTTAAGGAAGATGAATCATGCCTCTCACCTTTCTGTCACCCCCAACTACGTATAAAGACAGAATACTTCTCCGTTCAGTGTTGCTTTTGTTTGAAGGCAGAGCAACAATGGCAATTACTGAAAAAAAAACCCAGATGCTTGGGCAGGAGAAATTGCATTTCCTACAATATGCTTAATGATAAGGATTGTCATAGTTTTGGGGCACTCATAATCAGAAGCTGAATGAAAACCTCAGACTCACACATTGCCTGATAGCAAGCAGATTACATTGCTATGCAACTGATGAAGAAATGTTTAAGTTCAAACCTTACCCTCCCGGAAGGGGGGAGTAATATTAGATTTACTTCTCAATGAGCCTTTTTTTTTTTTCTGCTGCTGCTGTTAGGGATGTTGTAACACTTAAAAAGGAGCAGGGTATGTTGTACAGCTTACAGTTTTCTCATCCCAAAGGGAAGGAAATTTTTTCTTATGTTGTAATGTAAAGAATAAGAAACTGCAGTTCTGTTAAATCTTTGCTTTATTATAGCAAAAGCATCTTTTTTTGCCTAGCCATCAATGCCAATTTAACTCATAGATGTTTAAACCTTATAGTGTGGGCTTTTCAACTAGTAGATTCATACACAAAGATTTTCTATCCAATTTAACAACAAACAGCGATTGTTCACTGATCTGCTTGCTGAATATGATCATTTATCACAGAATCACAGAATGTTAGGGATTGGAAGGGATCTCAAAAGATCATCTAGTCCATTCCTCCTGCCAGAGCAGGAACACCTAGGTCAGGTCACACAGGAATGCATCCAGGCGGGTTTTGAATGTCTCCAGAGAAGGAGACTCCACAACCTCTCTGGGCAGCCTGTTCCAGTGCTCTGGCACCCTCACTGTGAAGAAGTTCTTCCCCATATTTATGCGGAACCTCCTATGTTCCAGCTTACACCCATTGCCCCTTGTCCTATCATTGGATGTCACTGAGAAGAGCCTGGCTCCATCCTCATGACATTTTCCCTTTACATATTTATAAACATTAATGAGGTCACCCCTCAGTCTCCTCTTCTCCAAGCTAAAGAGACCCAGCTCCCTCAGCCTTTCCTCATAAGGGAGATGTTCCACTCTCTTAATCATCTTTGTGGCTCTGCGCTGGACTCTCTCAAGCAGTTCCCTGTCCTTGAACTGGGGGGCCCAGAACTGGATGCAATACTCCAGATGTGGCCTCACCAGGGCAGAGTAGAGGGGGAGGAGAACCTCTCTCCACCTACTAACCACACCCCTTCTAATACACCCCAGGATGCCATTGGCCTTCTTGGCCACAAGGGCACATTGCTGGCTCATGGCCATCCTGCTGTCCACCAGGACCCCCAGGTCCCTTTCCCCTATGCTGCTCTCCAACAGGTCAGCCCCCAACTTAGACTGGCACATGGGGTTGTTCTTCCCCAGGTGCAAGACTCTACACTTGCCCTTGTTCTATTTCATTAAATTTCTCCCTGTCCAACTCTCCAGCCTGTCTAGGTCTCTCTGAATGGCAGCACAGCCTTCTGGTGTGTCAGCCACTCCTCCCAGTTTTGTGTCATCAGCAAACTTGCTGACAGAGCACTCTATTCCCTCATCCAAATTGTTGATGAATATATTGAATAGTACTGGTCCCAGTACCAGCCCCCGAGGGACTCGACTAGATACAGATTTATTTATCAATCAACTTAAAGGACAGTGTCTGTGTACTACCTAACTTACAGCAATGGCAGATTTACAAGTGTTAACTGTAATCCTGTAACTACAGGATACAACTGACAATTAAATAAGAAAAGTCTTGAAGAGGTCAAAACCAGCTGATGAAAGATGGTTGTGTGTTTCCTGGCACTCAGCACATTTTCACTATTTCAGCCTTTTCTTGCCCACATCCTATCTCCTTGTCCAGACTGGTCTGTTCTGTACTAACCTTTTCACTCTGGAGAAGTTAAAATTACAGCTGGGAAGGGAACACAGAGAGCAGAAGGGATAGCAGTACACTCCAGGAAAACCTTGATGGTTGAAGATCTACCCCAAAGTAAGATTCACCTCATCACTGAAGGCTCACTGGGGAACAAACTTCCAGAACAGTTAGGTCCAGGTCGGCAAGACTCAATAAAGACATTTTCAGTAGTCCATGCTACAGGGCAGTGATCTCTTTGGAAAAAATATCTTGTCTTGAAAGAGGACAGAAAAAGTTAACTAAAAGGAAACTTCTTGCAGATGTCACTCTTCAGCAGCATCCTACCACAGTCTGGTTTACGAGAGTATCATGATGCATAGCATATAAAATAATAATTTAAATATAAATATCAAGCTGGTGTTTCTTGCACAGAACTACTGGCAATACCAGCCAAGTAATTTCATTTACCAGAAGTTTCAGAAAGTGACCTGCACAGCCAGTGAGGATAGGTGCCTAGTGTCACTGACAGCCCTTCAGTGGTAGGCTGCAGAAGCAGAGAGCAGCGTAAACACAGTCTTGACACATTTGCTCTATTAAGTACCTTACTGAGAGTGAGGAGCCTAAGAGAGACACATAGACTAATTGGAATAAATATCAGACAGCTTTCCAGGAGGTAGAGTTTTGGATCTAGCCCCTTGCAGACACAGAGGCCAATGACCAACAGTAGGCAAGCGGGACACACAAGATGCTTACCTCAAACTTCCAGGTCCTTTCAACAGATCAGAGTTTCTTGACAGCAGCAATAAAATAAAATATCCAATAGACTTGAAGGGAAAATGGAACATATTACAGAAAGAAATCATCTGTCTCTCAACTCAAACTTGCCTTACCAGCATCTATGGCCTTAGACTGCCTACTGCCACTGCTCCAGGGGAACGTGGTTTCCTATGATCTCAGAGCACTAGCAGAGACTCTGCTTTAGAAGATGATGTACACAGAGACTCTTCTCTGCAAATACCGTGTATGCATTCAGATCCCTGCACTTACCTGCAACAAAAGCTGAAATGAAGGCTCTGCACCCACGTCTCCCAGGGGTTCATACAAATGAGCATGTGTACAATTTGCAGTGTTCCTTGGAATGAGAGAAGTCACTTGCCATCAAAGAACTGAATTAGTTTTAAGTGTGCACTTCCTAAATAATGGGAAAGCTTGTAATCATTAGTTCATTTTCTTCCATGAGATAAAGGACTTAAATTATGCCATTCTAGCAGTGTCTGAAGTAATTACACCTTAGCAATACAGAAGGGATCATTTTCACAGATGAGATAGTTTTTATTAAAAAACAGGTTTGTAGTTTGTTTTCAACAGCAACCTAGCCTTGAAAAAACCCACCATTCTTACAAAAGAAGCAGGGGAGATCTGAGACAAATTAGCAATCATGCCAAATATTTTTTTGCCCAATGGGAAGAGAGGAGAGACAAAACATACATTTACTGCTTATGTTCATCAAAACAGTCCCTTGCAGGCCCAGACAACAGTGGGAGAATATGCATTCAGGGCCTGACCTTGGGCTCATTGAAACTGATGGGAAAAAAAAAGGTGACGTTTTGTATCTTGGTGTCACCCCTGCTTTTCTGCAGGCACATTACAGAATTTTGTGCTGGTTTCATTTTTTTTTTCTGAAACAGTTCTTAGAGCATCACATTACCATCTCTTAACACCCTTGTGAACAATTCAGCAAAATAACAACTGCCAGTCAAAACATTTACATTTAGCTCAGCTCTTTCCTCTGGTTATTTAGCTTGGCATTTTTTTCAAGCAATGCCCTGAGGTGCTCTGAATTTGGGGGTTGTGTCAAGTTCATGTTTTCTTCAGCACCTGTATCTATCTATTACGAAGTCATTCCTTCTCTTCAGTGAAAGTTGAGGTGGGGGAGGAAGAGAAAAGTAATAAAGTATTTGCTGCCCTTCACCTCCACCAACACATGAAATCATCCCAAGCTAGTACCAAGACAGTGGGCACTGTTTTCAAGTCCACATTTTCTTAAGTGAAGATACTGAAGAGCCCAAGTCAGCTTCTGTGCTGGTTTTGGCTGGGATAGAGTTAATTTTCTTGATAGTGGCTAGTATGGGGCTAAGTTTTGGATTTGTGCTGAAAGCAGTGTTGATAGCACAGTTATGTTTTCGTTATTGCTGAGCAGTGCTTACACAGCCTCAAGGCCTTTTCTGCTTCTCACACCACCCCACCAGCAAGTAGGCTGAGGGTGCACAAGAAGCTGGGAGGGGACACAGCCAGGACAGCTGACCCCAACTGACCAAAGTGATATTCCACACCATATGACATAATGCTCAGCATATAAAGTTGCGGGAAGAAGAACGAAGGGCAGAGCATTCGGTGTGATGGCATTTGTCTTCCCAAGTAGCCATTGCATGTGATGGAGCCCTGCTGTCCTGGAGATGGCTGAACACCTGCCTGCCCATAGGAATTGGTGAATGAATTCCTTTGTTTACTTTGCTTGTGCACGTAGCTTTTGCTTTACTTAGTAAACTGTCTTTATCTCAACCCATGAGTTTTCTCAGTTTTACTCTTCCAATTCTCTCCTCCATCCTGCTGGGAGGGAGTGAGCAAGCAGCTCCATGGGGCTTAGTTGCTGGCTGGGGTTAAACCACAACAAACTTCAGATAAGTGCACTGCAGATCTCATCCTTGTTTCAGACTAGTTTCAACTACCAGCCAGGCTGGGTAGTACGCTCAGTCCCAGCACAGACATTTATACAGTCAGTGGTGTTTCTCCAAAAAAGGATTCACCAGATCAGTGTGTTCAGCAGGCAATGAGCTAGCTGATGATCTCATAGATACATATGAAGCCAGTCCCTCTCAAAAAGGCACTAAATAAGGGAACACTGCAACCCCTAAGGAGTCATAGCCTCACCTGAGTATAACTTTCCACATCTATGCCAGCACAGTCCCAGGACAGAAGCCACACTTGGACTGTTTTAAGGTCACGGGGTAGTCACTGCTGCACTATAGCTCAGTGGCCACAACTGGATTGAGACATGGGACATGCTGATCCTGTTCCCCCACGAGCAGAAGGGACTGAAAGTCTCCTGCATTTAAGGATGCTGCCCTGCTTACTAGTGGCTAATAGGTATCTTACCCCAAAGAAGTAGTGCTTTCAAACTAAGCAGTTTCACAAGTACTAGGACAGACACTTTCACAGTATCAGCCAGGAGTAGTTTTTTTCCAGTGCCTAGGAGGTCACATTCTAGTTGCTGGTGCCACCATTGCTAAAACTATTTTCACTGCTTTGCAACACACAAACCTGGGTTAGAAAGAAGAGCTCACTCACTAAACCTCATGACCAGGAGCATCATTTTTAGTTCCAAAGGGATGGATAACTAGTGGACATAGAATTAGGCTAAGCCAATTGTATCTCAGCTTGCTTTTCCAAAAGTCCGAAGCCAAAGCATCTGCTGACACAGACAATGACACACAGGCTGCATCCATATTTTTCCTTTCTGAAAATACTGCCAAAGAAGTGTGGGCCAGACTCATCTTCCATCATACATCAGTACTCCGCTCTTATTCATTCATCTTGTAGATGAGGGCAGAGGGCTAAGGGCAGAGGATAGGTGAAGACTATCTTACTGAAAACTCCCAGTGACTGTGGCATTCAGGAGTAAACCCCACTGCTCCAAACATTGTGAGCTGTCGAAGGAATTGGATGCACTTTTCGACAGTGGTTCAGCCCACTGCTGAGGGTAGGAGATAGCTCTTCCTTAAGGCACACATGACAATTGCTCAAGCCAGTGGCCACTGAGGTGCTCAGCTATTCTTTGTGCCACTTAGAGTCAGCTTTTCTGCCGCCATACTCAGGTACCTACCATCAGGTTCCTAATTTTTAGAAGTCTTGCCCCAAAAATTTAAAGCACAGTTACATTTTATGTATCCTCTTTCTTCTCCTAGGGGTCTAAGAGCATCTGTGGAGGCCTTTCATCATTTAGAGCATTAACAACTGTATGGAACATTCAACACAGTAAAGGCTTTTTTCCATTTTATAGTGCACAGAAACCTCAAAGTTATAACCTTCCTGGTCATCATTTCTTTCCTTTCATCTCCCAAACAGCTGATGTTTAGAACTGTCACTCCGTATCTCCCTTATTGCCATCTTGGAGCATGCATCGGAGCAGCACTACCCTGGCTTCTCCTGCATGCATTTCCTTGCAGTGATCACCATTCAGGGTGCAGTTTTCACAGCTTTAACTGAAGCAGGTGACTCTTCTCTAAAGCAGTTTGGCTTCCCTTCACCTTTATGGGAGCTGATGCTCAAAATTTTGCTTTGTGTTCTTCTGCATTGGCCTACGTTTGATCAAGAGGGACACAGTTCAATGCAGAGATCAGCAAGGCCAGAAAGGGAAGCAGGAGGACCCCTTTTCCCCATCCTAAGATAGTCAATCAGTTTAGCAACTTTTTTGCACCTTTAGGGGGAATGAGACAGGCATTTCTTCTGATTTTCTGAGAAGGCTTGCATCATACTGTGCTTTAACAAACATACCTTGCTTTAAATATATATCTACAAGAGAAGCCAAAAGCTTCTCTTGCATGAAAGCTGGCAAGGGACTTTCTACAAGGGTATGTTTTGATAGGACAAGGGGCAATGGCTTTAAACTGAAAGAGGGTAGATATAGATTAGGAATTAGGAAGAAATTCTTTACCATGAGGGTGGTGAGACACTGGAACAGGTTGCCCAGGGAAGCCATGGCTGCCCCCTCCCTGGAAGTGTTCAAGGCCAGGTTGGATGGCACTTTGAGCAACCTGGTCTAGTGGGAGGTTGTCCCTGCCATGGCAAGGGGTTAGAACTAGGTGATCTTTGAAGTCCCTTCCAACCCAAACCATTCTATGATTCTATGACTAACAGTCTAGTCAATTTGAGCAGCATGAAGTTATTCCTCTGCCACATAATCTAGAGTTTCTGCCCCAACCCCATTTTCTGCCAGGCAGATATAGACCTAGCTGTGTATCTTCCACAGGTGGTTCAAAACTTCTGGTTTTACTTGCTTTTAAATTCACTATGACTAGATCTTCCTCACCTCCTCTCAGTGCATTTTAAATAAGTTCTTTATTTCAAATAGGAGAAAATATTTCCAAGAGGCCTTTGCTTGCTACCTGCAGATACAAATAAAGACAGGATTGCCAGCATGAAATTGCCAATTAGAAGCATTTGATGACAAAAAACAGACGTTCCCCTTCAAACTCTGCAAGCCCAGTCATCAATAACAGAATCAATAAATCCCTTGGGAAGCTACAAAACACACCAGGCAAGTGCACTCCTCATGGTGAAATGCAGAAGGATATGCAAGCTAGGAGGAATATTCTGCTGTTTTAAGGTTTAATACCATCATCTGCATCCTAGGGAACTCTTCACTCCCTCCCAGGGCATCCAGCACCCACTCCTGGCAGATGCCAGATGCTTGGACTCAGCAGCCAGCACAGGCTTGACACTATTGCACGTATAAAGCCACAGCAACTCAGCATGCCCAGTTAGTTTGAAGAGAGTAATCTGTTTCCATAGGAACAAAGCATCCAGGCCTGTGCTGAAACTCCAGCTTGGGAAGACATGAAATTTGGCCAATAAAAGGAAAATCAAAGAATGAAAGGCGGGTAGTTAACTAAGAGGAAAATCTGTATTGCATATGCATAGGACCGTATGGAGAGACGGCCAGGGAATATTTACTCTGGCCCAGGACTAATTAAATTTGGATTCTGACTAGGATGTGAAGTCACTGATCACACACACTAAGACAGCTCTATAAGAACGTAATTTTTTTTTTTTTCTCCCAGTTATTGACAAATTTATTATTTACAGTATCTGCTCAAGAAGTTGAAATGCGGGACTGGGGTAGGAAGAGTTTTGATTAGGTTTTTATAATCCAAATTTCTCCACATTTATGCTGCTAGCCTAGGAGAACCACATAGCCCCTGCCCTGAGTAGATTTATATACCTGTAGAAAACGAAGCAAGATTATTCTTGCTAATGATTTTGTAAAAACAGGTATGTTAATAAGACCATTTAACATACGATCTGGGAAATTATAAAACTGTTAATCCTTTAGGAGTATATTGATTATTTTTTTTTTAAATAAATATATACAGGAAAAACCTACCTTGAAGACAGTTACAAAAAACCTTAAAAGAAACTTCCTCTTATAAAAAAGAAAAACACTTTGTAATTATTGTCACAGAAAGACTCCGAAGAGATACATCCAGACTACAGCTATACTTTGAAACATCTCTGCTTCTGTTCTAATCAGATGTTATTACATCACTAGTGATCAAAGACCTAAATGATGAGACAGAAGATTTAGCAACATATGCTGGAATATCACCTCCACACATGGACAATGACTATACATCCACTTGTTTAGAGGTTCAGCTGCAGGTTACATATTTTTTTAAAATAATTCTTCTGTCAAACATGGCAAAATACAGTGGAGAAACTTGTAGCTCACCCCATTTTACATAGAAGGGGGCTGCCACATTCTTCCCTCACTGATGCTTGATCCTATTAAAAAAATAAACAAAAAAACCCCCCATGACTGTTCAGATTAGCCTAAAACCTGTGGAAATAAGGCCTGGTTATCTCTGAAATGTGAATAGCTCAGATCAGTAATCACAGTTACTCATAAATTCGTCATCGCCATTTGGTATACTGGTTGGTCTCTAAAACTCTTTGCATTCCCCATGCAGAAAGTCTTTTATGTACATTTAGAGGAAAATAGACTTCTGGGGCAGCCAGCTGTGCTCCAGACATGTACGAAACATTGCCCAACAGGCATGAACTGAAGAAAAAAAAAAAAAAGAAGAAAACCACCCTGTGTATAGGTCTGAGTTACCTCTGTACAAGTCAAATGGCACTGGGCACCCTGAACCCCATACCCATCCCAGCTGAACCAATGCTCGAACCTGCACAGTCTGTACTGATCTAAGCACAGAAACATAGCTCAGCTGCAGACACCTCATTTTAGGCTTCTCAGTTTCAAGCTAAATCCCGCTCTGGGGAGATTCTTAAAATAACCACAACTCTGAACTGTAAAGTGTTTAAATTTTTTTAATAATTTTTTTTTCTGCCATTCCCTCTACCATATAACTTTTTAAAATGTAATAAAGTATATGGATGAAAGAATAGGAGAATATCTCAACTTGACAAAAACAGCCACTGTACTTTCAATGTAATCCTACAAATTAAAAAAACCTGCTACAAGTTACTGATTATATGAGCAGAGATAATTGTTTTGTGTGTAAGACACATGCTGATATGCATCTAACTGCAGAACATGTCCCTCGCACACACACAAAAAGTGCCACTGATTACAGCACAGTTAAGCAGCAGAACATGTATTGCATTTGCCTTCCTGCTGCCAGTTTTCCTGACTTTAACTCTTTGGAATTGAACTCTTTCTGGGTTCGTGATGAACCGATTAGACTTTGACCATGGTTCCAAGGGTTGGGAAAGTCTCAGATGAGCTTGGTGATGGGACCATCTTGCCTAAAAATTGACTGGTGCCAAAGGACAGGCTCTTCCTGACCAGGGGGTGGCAAGAGCTATGGCACATCACTTCTGAGTTATTTTTTAGTTACAGTTGTTGGTAAAGCAGGGTATCGGTACCTGTGTACTTCTGTGCACAGCCAGCACACTTGAACCTCTGTAACTGAACCATAACAATTAACTGACTCATTGTTACAGGAGCTCAGTGAAAGGAAATTTGGGACAGTTCGTGGAATTCCCCCATGTGGCTCCCACTGTATCTGACCCAGTTTGTGTGCTTAACTGGTTAACATTGGGGGTGATCCCTGCTACTGAATTGATCAACTCTGTACACAGGTAAGATGTTTGTAAACAGTTAATAGAAATTGTTCCTGCAGAAACAGTAACTCGAGGCCAAGAGAGTGTTTTCTACGTAGTTAAAAGTATTTAAGAGATGTTTTGTCTGTACTGAAGACAATCCAAAGCAACGCATCATGCATGTTCTGAACTGTTCTCACAGGACTGTTGGTTACAAGAACTGAGCAGAACCGGTTTCCAGAGTCTCACCTGGTCCATCTGATGACACTGCTGCAACAGAAATTACTGTCACTTCAGGAATTTACTGTAAAATTTACAATCTGCAACAAGTCTTTCAAATATTTGAACAATGTAAGTAAAACTTAAAGATTATACTTCAGCCACTTTTAACAAATAGTACACCTGGATTAAAAAGTTGAAACAATGTCAAAAGACCATTTGTTGCTAAGCTACTCGTGCAAAGCAAGTCATAAGTAATAACATCTATTCAAAATTTCAAAGGAAATCAGAGGCTTTCAGAAATATGACAATTCATTCTAAATTACATCTTAAAAATCCTCAAAGTGCCTGAAGTTTTGAGAGCCTGTCTTGGGGGAAACAAGCAGCTCTGCTCATCTCACCAGAAAGTCCACTTGGGAACTTGGAAACGAGTGTCCCTCCACTACAGATGCCAAATTATGACTGCTCTCAACTGCATACTTGGATGTGATCTGGATTTCACTTGTTGCAAAAAGATGCTTAAAAAGGTATTTTCCCAATTGGAAATGTAGAATGCCATGCTTAAAAAGGCCCTCCTGAAGTGGTCTAGAAGAGATCACTGTAGGGATATCACTCTTTACAAGGTCAGAGCAATGAAGACTGTAGGTGGAATTGAAACATTTCGGTGTTGTTCTCCTTTTTCTGAACCATGCAGCTCAAAGAGCCACGTTACAGACCTGTCTGCAGTCTTCTACAAAATTAGCTTATGAGATAGTAAGTTCATTTAAAAAAAAAGTTTGTTTCTGAAAATTCCCACTCAAATTGTGATTTAATGTGCAGATTTTGTGGGTGTAACTTCGAAAAATCTGTGCGGTGGGTTAATGTTTTAGCTTGGTTTTGACTGGCTGTTTTTTTAAAACTGCAAAATAAGGATGCAGTAGTCTGATGAAAAAGGCAGATATCTTTCTAAGATATCAATACTACACCTTCTTGCAGGGGAGGAGTTATTTCAACTGCATGTAGCATGAGCCACTGACGTTAAGAGGTCACTGACATAAATTTATGACAATCTTTTAAAATAAGGTGGGTGTTGCACAGTTTTGTAATGCAGGAATTTTTCTAGAAAAGCAGCTTAGGGCTAGTAGGTTAAAAGATACACCGACATGGAGGTTTCTGTGGCTTCTCCCAAAAATCAGTTTCACTCAAAAATAAATAAAAAAAAAGGACAGGAGGATACGACAGAGCAAATTTCTCTGCCTTACTACATAATGAATCTCCTCCTGAAGAGTCAGAACTGATGCAGTGAAATAATAAACACTGTGTAAAGAAACCATTAGAATGTTTTTTTTTGGTTAATGAAGACCTACCAAATGGTTGCATTCCTCAAATTCTTTATATTTACTGGGTGGTTTTATTAAGGATGGTTTTCTATTAAAAATCTCTCTTAATGAACATATAAACATCTCCCTGAGCAGCAGCAGAGATGTGATGAAGCACACTGCTTCACATTGGCTCCTCTGACATTGTTTTAATCAGTCTTTGATTACGTAAGTACTCCAGAACTAGAACTGCAAATTGGATTTTCCTATAAGCAATTGACTTCCTCACATTTGCTCAAGGCAACAAAAACCAAGCAGCTCAGTTTTTAAATATACATCTGGCAAATAATTGTTACAATTTATCATCCGTTTTAATTATCATCCGCATGCAGCAGCTCGCTATTGATCTGTCTTCGGAATGGATTACAATGTATAATCAGGATTTCAATCTGTATGTCTCCAACAACAAAGTGCAATATAAATCCTGTATTAACCATTGTATCTTTCATGTTTCTCATGTGTGAACAAACATAAATATTTTATGAATACTCTCTTAGCAGACTTATTAATATACTGTACTCAACTATTTACTTCTTCAAGCTACTGTTTTAATTGCACAAAATATGTATCTACAGCTGTAAACCTAACACATTACGAGTTTATCCAAGAATATGTTCCAAACAAAGAGCTGTGAGACTGCAGATGTCCCTTTACCCCCATAAATGATTTTCCACACAAGTTCCCTGTTTGACAACACAGTAATTAAGCCACCGCCTTTTGATAAATGTTTCATATTTCCTTTCAGAAAACTAAAAAGGGTTTGTTTCTTGGTGAAATACCATCCAGAGATGGCACAGAGCATCAGTTCAAGAGAGTGTTTATCTGACATTAACCAGGTAATAGAATGTTCTTCTGATGTCATCTTCCACTTTTAGTCTTATTTCCTAGGAAAAGAATTAAAGAACTGGAAGTTGTACCGGTACAGGACAACACACACACACAATAATACAGTTACCCACACCAATTGATTATAATGTGACAGTCAAAATACCAAAGTATGAAGCTCTGCATAAGAATATTAGTTCTGTGTTACTTAAAACAGACAACTTGACAAGTCTATTCGATCATCCCAAAAGTAGAAACACTCACTCGCTATTTACTGCTGTGTGTGTCACACCTCAGGATCATCAGCCTTTTTGTCTCCCCCAGTGCAATGGGATCACTGCAGCTCACTGGTCCGACTGATAACTTCATGTTGATTCATGGAGGATCTCATGCAGGAATCTCCAGCCTCTCCCGTTTACTAGGCCAGATTTAGATATTCCATTTTTATTGTGAACACAAACACTTCTGAATTCAGTGCTTGGTAGTAACTGACAAGGAATGAATCAGAAGCTAACTACCAACAGCAACCATTCAAAAGTTTTCAAAGGTCAAACGTTTGCAAGGATGTCTCTCTTGCATGTCACAGTCTTCTTTTGCTCCTCCTGAGTAACATCTTTTGCTCTTCATCTCAGTATCACTCAGTCCTGGTTCCCCAGGCACAGACCCATGGAACAGCCATGCAGGCAGGCCATGAGTAGCCCCGAGTCAGCTGGGAGATCCAATCAAGGCAGCTGACTCACAGGTGTATCCCATACCACCTCGTCATGCTCATTATAAAAGGAGGGAGCTCAGTGAGGGTGGGGTTCCTCCTCCTCTCCCTGAGACTCCTTGTTGATGGTGCTCTGTTCCTGCCTTCAGCATTGAACCAGGCTGAGTAGAACCCTTTATGCTTTGTGTTGATTGAAAAATAGTTTCAACAAGCCCTGGAAATAGACTCCTCTTTTTCCTGTGGCCTGATGCAGCCCAAGATCCAGGAAGTTTATTCCAACTCCATGAAGATCCGACCTGGAATAACCACCACAGCACAGCACCTCTGCAATCAATGTCTTACTAGACTTGCAAGGGCAGCTACCAATTTGGTTGCTTTCCTTGCTTCCTATTTGAGGTATTTAAGGTCCACATGCCTTACAACACTGAACATAACCAATCACACCAGGGTCTTCCTTGCTTCAGGATGACAGGCCTAAAGTCTCCAAACCCACAACTTCCTTCAAGCTGCAACTGTACACAGCAATAACCACTAGTGACCAAACTGGAAACACTTTCAGAAACCAAAGGGGATGCACACTAACTGCACAAGCTTCTGCACCTACTCTGAAGTAGGTCCATGTCCATGATCACCACCTGGACTGCTCTGCTGGTTGTGGCTGGGGTAGAGTTAGTTTTCTTCGCAGTAGCTGGTATAGGCCTACATTTTGGATTTGTGCTGGAAGCAGTGTTGATAATACAGGGATGTTTTCATTATTGCTGAGCAGCGCTTGCACAGCCTCAGGGCCTTTTCTGCTCCTCACACCACCTCACCAGTGAGTAGGCTGGGGGTGCACAAGAAGTTGAGAGAGGACACAGCTGGGACAGCTGACCCCAACTGACCAGAAGGATATTTCACACCACATGACATCAGACTCGGCATATAAAGCTGGCGGAAGAAGGAAGGGGAGGAGGTCTGCTTTCCTGGAGATGGCTGAACACCTAACTGCCAATGGGAAGTGGTGAATGAATTCCTTGTTTTGCTTTGCTTGCATGTGTGGCTTTTGCTTTATTTATTAAACTGTCTTTATCTGAACTCATGAGTTTTCTCACTCTTACTTTCCTGATTCTCCATCCATCCCACTGCAGGGAAGTGAGCGAGCAGCTCTGTGGGGCTTAGTTGCCAGTTGGAGTTAAACCACAACTGCAAGCAGGCTTCAAGTCATCACCTATTGGTGATGGACATATGGCCTATGTCCTGAGGCAAAGGATAAAGTCATTAATTTACTGTGTCACAGCAGGTACTTGTCCAGAACGCTTTCTTTTGTCCTTCTGGATAAAGGCAGATAAAGACAATCAAAGCACAAAGGGCAGGATATTGGCAAAGTAACCTGTTAAAACCAAAAAGCCTGAGAGGGAGGCAATTAATAAAATTCTTTTACACGGGAGACCATCCCATCAGATCTTGAGTGATGGGAACATGAGAAATTCCTCAGTATCCTATGGAAGATGTAAAGTTTAGTCATTAACACCAAAACGTAATTTAAGTCACTGCAGTAACCTTGTGTTTGTGACAGAAAAAAATGATAAAATTCAATTAGTGCTTTGTTCTTCCAGCATAGCACTGATGTTTCTGCTCAGAGCTCTGTAGTACAAATCTCCACAAAATGCATTGCAAAATTGTAACTCAAAACATTTAGCTCCTTCTAGATGACAAAATGATGACACTACTACTGTCTGTTCTGAAATAACTTGTGACCTATGGACAACCAAATCCTTTTCTAACTTCAAGTCTAATAAATGAAAGGGCACTGAAGAGATGACAGCTCCATTTAGCACAGCCAGTCACTGTCAAACAGCAATTTAACCTTTTTAAAGAGTATTATTAAAACATTTTTCATGAATACTGAAGTATTAATGCCACAACTGCAAGTCTGGCTTCTCAGGAGGAAGAAATACCGACTCAACACAGGAGGAGGATGCAAACATCCAAAACAATGGCTACAGATATTACTGACAACATCTAGAAAGGGGGGTAGCTGCTTTGCTGCTTTTTTCTCCAAATTTCTCCAGATTACTGACTCACAACAACATACTTTTAATAATGACATAACTGATTCAAATAACCTCATTTAATACTACTCCAATCTGCCAAATATTTTTAGGTACTTCTATGGTCCTTACCCTGGTATCTGCAGGTCATAAGCTGTCATGTTCTTACCCTCAGAATGGCTCATGACAAGACATGCCAGATACCAGCAAGGTCACACAAAGTTTTGTGGGAGACCAAGACTCCATGCCTTTGTTCTCAGATGGTGTCCTAAGCTTGTGCAAACCTTTGTGTATGACAACGTTATAAACTGAATATACAAAAAATTTACAAAAATGTAGAAAGTAATGTAAAATTAATATTTTTTATTATTTGATGCAAACTTTTATATTTTACCAAAGGTATTTCTATTTTTTGTTTACAAAGCCAAAAACATATCTGGATCACTTGCAAGTCAAATAGAGATTTTCAGATGAAAAAGAATATTTTTCAATGACTGGATTACCTGAGTTGCAGTGCAATATTTGATTTCATACAGTATCACTCAAGACTTTTCACAGTAAGAAACAATAAGCTTTTCAAGTCAAAACTTAAATCAGTGCTTGTCATAAATTTAAGAATTCTCATGAACCAACAACATGAAATATCTTACATAACATATACTATACATTTTTGCTTGCCTCTACAATAAATACATAACCTGGATTAGCAAAAATATTTTTAAAAAAACCAAGATAAAACACAGTATAAAATTTTTTCAAAGATACATTTCTTCCAAGAAACAGTTTGGTACCAAGAGTGAAATTTCAAGTCTTATAAAATTGCTTTTCACATCGTTAAATTCATGAAGGTAAATAAATAAGACTGTATTATACAAACAAACAGTGATATTCTCATATGGGTTTATGCAGTAAAAGCGTGTATCTCTTCCTCAGAATATCCAAGATCTTTCAAATATCTGAAAGTAAAAAATAAAATTTGTAATATTAATATTTGGAACCCAACCCCACCACAGACACAGCTGAAACAACTTCAGCACCACTATCCTGTCTTTATTCAGACATGCGCAATGAAGTTTACCTTTGAAAATATATTTAGAAAACATTTCATGCCCATGAGTTCACATGTACTACATTATCTACTACATATCTACTACTGAAAGACTTTCTAAAAAAAAAATACAGATATCTATTTAAAGTATCTGAGATTCCTCAAGAGGTAGCAGAATTATTGGCCAATTCTACCCTCCATGCACCTGACTTCAGCAGGGCTGCAAAAATGCAAGCAATGTCCATATTTACTCATTATTTTGAAGCTGAGTAAGAGAAAGTTAGAGCGCCTTTTATTGTTAAATATATGGCATATAAAATAAGGAAAGGATTAGATACAGACATAAGTGCATTAAAAAAATAGAGAAGTACTTGTGATAGAACAGCTGCTTTGAATTTTACTTTTAATAATTTAATTTCTCAAGCTAACACCAACACAAAAATATTTCTTGTTATAACAACTTTTCTAAGAACATCAAATTAAAATCAGCATTTAAAACCTTGGGGAAAAAAGGTCATTATTAAAGAGATGCTCTTAGAAAGTTTTGGACAATTTACTAGAGCTCACAAAATTTACATATTGCTGATATTTACTTATCTAAACACTAAATATAGTCCTTAAGTATGATGCTAGGTGGTTTTTTTAAAAATTATTTTTAAGAAAAATCTGAAAACTTCCTAAAAAGCAGAAAACAGAAGGTCATTTTTGAAAGGTTACCAAGTCAGAAACACTATAGCTAGTTAGGCGATCACATTTTAAAAAACTCTTCATTCTCTAGTTCATCACTTAAAATACTCACTGTACTCCTTGTTCTGTAAAGGGTGTTGGACCACAGATGCAGATATACACTTTGGAGTCTTTTCTGCTTCTTTTCACAAACTCAGAGAGAAGAGGTAAAGAAATCTTCCCCTGTTTACCCACCCAGTCCTTTGTTGATTGTGAAAGAACAAATTGAACCTCAAACCTGGTAAGCAGAAGAGTATTTCAGACATATTGGCTCTGATTAGAAATGTGCCACACAAAATGCAGATTTTTTTTTTTACTATGATTACTTCTTTCTTCTGCTCAGCTCCCACTGGCGCAGTATCAGATCTCACAGACATTTAGTTTTTCCTACCAGTCAAGTCAATCAAATCACCTCCAGTACTGTATATTTAATTATTTAACCCAATTTTTCAATCCTGAAAAATTTAGCTGTATATCTCACTTTACTAAGAAAAACAGCTGGTACCAAATAAGATATCAAAGCACAGATTTTATTGCTCTGATATTAACTTACACAAATGTTAATGCAGCTCAATACACAAGTAGTGAACTAAGAATCCTTAGGCAAACTTGTGAAAATGTCAGTACAATTTAATTAATGAGAAAAACTGGTTTAAAACCCCCACTAACAGCAAAGTTATTGAGTAAAAAACAAGCACTTGTGTATCTGAGGCTCCTAGTAAAAAGGAGAAAGGATTTTAACTGCAAATTTGCACTATGTCTAGACTATGAAGCTTTACATATGTCAGGCATTACCAGGTTATGAAATAATATTCTCACTTCAATGTTGTGAAGGAACAAATGCAATTCATTTGTTCATACAATTTCAACTAAGAATTAAGTAAGCATAAACAAAATGTACTTTTATCATGTAAAATCTAGGCAGTGGCAATTTATCTAGTGATAAGAACAAGGGTACTGAAATTAAGAGGCAACTTGATATTCCTGCGTCTCCCGAGAGAACTGCTGCCTGCCAAACTAAGTGAACATTACATATGCACTAGTGCATTTTAATCCATAATTACATTGTAACGGGGGGGGGTGGGGGTGGGGGGGTGGGGGGGTGGGTGAAAGCAAAAATTACACTGTAAGTAAAAATGAAATTAACTGGCCTAATTTAAACTGTAAATTTCTAAATAAACATTGAATTTCTAGATAATAATTTTCTCAACTATGTGACACCAAAGAGACTTTTCAAGACTGCTTTGTAAACTCAGAATGTTGCTCCAGCACTATTGTTGCCTATCACTTCTGTGCTTCTCTCATATATCCATATTTTCTATTGCTAAGGCTCATTTTCTTCGGGCTCAAAAAACTTCTCAGTTTTAACAATTGTCTTGTTTAACATATTGTCTCCAATAAACATCTATTAAACTCTGCCATATCAAATCCCTGGCTTCCTATGGGTCCTACAGAACATAATGCTATAGCCTGCTGCTCTGCATCTGTGACCAATATAAGCACGTTTCCTTCCACTCCCTAGGTCTCATTAAATTCTTAGCTAGAAGTTTCCAGAATTGGGGTCCGTCTTTGTGCAGTTAGTCGAAGCCCAAGACTTGTTCTTCTATACACTGGGATTGTACAAGTTGCTCTCCATGAGACTTTTAAATACCTTTCATCTCTAAGAGCTAATTGCTCTAGCTGGTTTCTCCAGAGTATGTCATCTTCTGTTTTATTGAAGAAGATCAGCTTCACTGTCCTTAAAAAGAGAAAAAAACAACAAAACTACACATTGTTTCTGTATTTGAAACACATTAAAGAATCCAAACTTACTGCATTATACAGAAGCCTTTTATTTAAATTTGGTTTGTTTTACAACTCTGAAACCCTCAAATCTCTTTGCCACTAGCCCACTACAGTATCTTTCTTGCTGTACTTGAAACTGCTGAACTTGTGATCTCTCTTTTAAACGTCATAACCCTGTCTGTGGTTGCAACCTCTAGTTCAGGAACTGCCCTCCTAATAAAGTCTCTTGAAGTTACTAAGACTTGACTGAGAATAGTACAGCTTGTCAAGTTTTATCTAGTGGTTTCTCACTATTGTTTGAGCACTACTACTTCAACTAATAGCTGGTATATGAGCTCTGTACACCTTTTTAATATTACATACACCAGCTTGTAGAGGTAAAACTGGAATTTCAATAATAGTAGTATGTCAATATTAATTTCATAAAGATGGAATCTAAACAATAAGAGTAAGAAAATTGACTCATAACTTGAAGAGCAAACTATAGCTCTGTACCAAGCTATCTTATTCCTACTTTATTTGTTGATTTATAAAATATATTTACCTGGAAAGCTACTATTTACAAGTGTTTTATTTGCCAGATAGTTCACATTAAAAAAAACCCCAAACTCTGTCATCATGGTCAGTGCTATTATCTCTTCAGATTTTTATGCTACAGTGGAGGTAAAACACAAAAGACTGACTTTACAAAACAGAATCTACCATTTGATAAAGCCACATAAACCTAACGTCTCCTTTATTGCTAATGACACATGCAGAACCACACGGATACCTGTCAGGGTCACCACTGAGGCTGAGCTAAGCTGCTGGTGCTGTACCACATAGTCCTGCAATTCCAGATCCATAACAAGGCTACCCAGTGTCCTTTTTACACGTCACCAACTTTACTTCCAAGCGACTAGCACTAGACAGTAAGTTTATATGATGCTGTGCTGAAAGTATTAATTCCCACCACCTCATCCCCCGTAACCTGCAGAGAGCCATCTTTCATGCCTCACATACACTAGGGCTTCTGCAGAGAGTTCATGATCTCCAGCTGTTCTTCAGCTGCAATTTAAAAACCTGTATTTTCCCTGTCTGAAAATAGCACATTTTTCTGACTACTAACCTCTTCCCCTTTTATAGCTTGGTAGCACGTCAAGATACCAGGAAATCTCTTACAAGCTACATCAGATGCCAAAGACAAGAAATCATCTTCTACTTATGAGAAGCATGTTCATTTTCTGCTGCCAAAATTAAAACTGATGTATGACCATTGTATATAATATACATCATCTGTACGGTTATTGAGAGAAAGAAGTTCCAGATGCATTACAACTCAAAATGTTACAATGCACAAGCTTTGGAAAATGTGCCTGGTATAGAACAAAAATAGCTCCAGATCAGCTATGCTGCATCTTTAAATACTAAAATCAACTTATTCAGAAGCTAGCATGTGCCAAAAGTGTAGGTTCCTTACATGTTTCTCAGGGCCCACTTCCCTGAAAACATGGAAAATAAAGCTCACATCAAGAACGCAGTGCTGTGAAAGTTGGTATGGTGCACCACAGCATCAAGGGTTACTAAGGTAGGGAAAAAAGTCAATAAAAAGCACATAGGAAAGTCATGCATTTTGTTCATTGGGCACAAAGGCAGAAATTGGTTACTTGGATAATAATGCTTTGAGACTGATACTACTTACTGACACTCCCCAGTGCAGATATATTTATCTCCAGCAGTACTGCTCAGTACTCAGCACTACAGAAAACCCCCAGACTTGGAATGAACTGATTAACAGTTTTGCCAGAAATGAGGGAGAAAACAGCTAAAAGGAACAGGTGGAGATTTAGAATGATCCCCACCAGTACAGAAGAGCTGGCTGAGAGAAGTTTAGATAACAAATGAGAAATTTAGTTAATCAGCTCTCTGGAAGGAAATGAGAATCTGACATACTGGTAACTACTACAAGGGATGCAGGTTTTAATAAACACAAAAACTGGTATGCAAGGTCTTATGGAAAGCTGTATAGGAAGAGGAGTTAAAGAGATCCTTACGTGGTTTTAACACAGAGGAAGAAGAAGAGATAGAAAAAGTTACAAAATCACCTTCAAAAACAGAAAAGTGATGATGAAAGTGGAACGCTGTATTAAATGTGAATGAGAACAGAGACAAAACAAGATACAACTGTCAAGAAGAATTAAGAATAGGCTGCAAGCATCCTATACTTACTTGAAAAAAGCATTAGCCCTCTACCTAGTGTTTAGTGCTTTTGTGCTTCAATCTTCTTTAAGAAATGTATCCACCTGATTGCAGTTATACACTACCAGTAAAAAGGAGCAAAAAATCTCATCTTAAAAAGGAAAAACCAGCATAGAGGATTGATACTGTTTTTAAATTAATACTTTGGCCAAATACAATTTGGCCTGTAAGAGAAGAAACAAGCCTGAAGGAAGAGCATTATGACTTCATGCACAAAAGGATACTGTAACCAGGAAGAGAGCAAATCATTTTCCACATTTACTGTAGGCAAGAAAGAACCGACTTAAAAGATAATAGGGAGACTTTGGGTAGGCAGTAAAAATGGAACTCCAATGATGTTAGCCTGTTACATCACAGCAAATGCTGCCTAGGGAAGCTGTGGATTCCCCAGCATTCACAGAACAGCCCCAGTTCAGCAGCACTGGCCCAGCACCACAGACAGGTAACAAGCCGGTCGTTATTCAGATCCTTCTTCCACCTTCTGTAATTCGTGTTCTAGCATTTGCAATCCAAGTTCATGGCAATCGTTAGTTTTCACAGTCAGATATTTTTATTGCAATTATATTTATATTGTTTATATACACATAATCTCACGTATACAAATAGTATATATAAATACACATATACACACACATACATATTAGACACTCTTGCAATATTTTCTCCAGAAGAGAAAGTGAGGGTTAAAGCCCAAGAAATTAAGTTGCCTACAGCAGTCAGAAAAAACAAGGTTTAAATGTCTGCATATAAACAGAACTTGTACCAAATCAAGTCATTCCAGTGCTTAACAAGCCTCCACAGCGAGAATGAAAAATTAACTTACTTGAACTAGCAAGAAAACCAATGTTGATGCATCCTAAGCTAACTGTGAGCATGGAATTCTCATAAGAAATTGTGCTGAAGAGAGTTAAAATAAGCTACTCTGGTCATCTTTCAATGACAGAGTAGATACAAACACTATCTGTACAGTAGTAGGCTTTCACATGTTATCTACTCTGTTTATTCTGGTTATGCACAAAATGCCAAGATTTGCATCTTTTACTATGCTTTCCTTAGTTTTGCTTTCATATTATCACAGCTACCTTTACCTGACATACTAGTTTTCCCCTCAAGAATTAAAAAAAAAAAAAAAAAAAAGTTTCCAAATTCACAGTGCTTCCCAGGTATTTTGTCAGATGACAGATTTATCTTTTGGACTCACAAAGCCAACCAGCTACGTGTTATTTGCTACTGGCAATACAGGATGCTTTGGAAGAGCCAAACAGTACACAGTCTCTGCTCACAAAATAGGATTATATGTAATTGCTGAACAACAAACAATACAAGAATAATGTCTGGGTTTAGACTTTTTTTTCTAGAAACAGATTTTGGCAGTACATGTCATCCTTTTTAGCTTTACTATGAAGACTAGTGTCCAATTAATCTCTCTATGTTGTTTCAAAATGTGCTTCATAAAGACATAATGAACCAAAACATCCTGTGCTTATATTGAATAAAACTCAGTATTAGAAATTCATCTCCATTAAAAGAGTCCAAATTCAAACGTACAGGAAAACAGTAGCAAGTGTGTTGAACTGTCCTCTGCAACAGCTTTAAGGAAAATACAGGTCAGGTGTATTTTTAATTTTTATACTCTCCCAAATTACCATAGTTCACAATAACAAAAATGTAATCTGCTAAGAAATTCTTCAAGACATGACTCTAGAGGAAGATTTTTGCTAAAAGCAATGCAAGCACACCTCACCTCTATCAAAGTACACACCTACAGTAACTCTTTGCATTTCCTTTTAAAGTTGAGCCATTGTATACTCTCTTACAGTTGTAAATAGGCAAGTAAATGGACATAGAATCATAAAATCATTTTGGTTGGAAAAAACCTTTAAGATCATCAAGTCCAACATTAACCTAGCACCGCCAAGTCACCACTGAACCATGTCCCTAAGTGCCCCATCTAACCATCTTTTAAATACCTTCAGGGATGGTGACTCCACCACTTCCCTGGACAGCCTTTTCCAATGCCTGACAACCCTTTCAGTGAATATCAAGCAGAAGGAACTAGTTCTTGGGTTCTGAAGGACATAAGGGGCCAACACAACCTGTTCATTTAACCAAGAAGGAATGATGCTTCCTTCTGTTGATTTTACAAGTGGAGTACAGAATGTGTATGCAATACACACCTTTTCATGCACTTGAATATACTTAATGCTGTGCTTACATAAGTCTCACTTTTGTAAGAACTGGAACTCATCTGGTAAAAATGTGTTACTGTTGTTTAGCTTGTGAAAACAATATAAAAGTATGCTAGCTATTCTAACAGATTAAAGAGAACCCATAACTAAACAGTTGTAAACCTCCTCAGTCTGAAAAACAATATCTACATTGAAGTATTTCAATACTAAAAAAAGGCATTCAAATGCAAAGCTAGTTTAAAACCCCCCCAAAAACCAAACCAAACAAACAAGAAAAAACACACACACACAAAAAAAAGCCCTGAGATTTTCTCATTGGTGAGCTCATTTGTATCAAAACTAAAATCCAAAATGCAAATCAGGCCATTTTGTTGATGGTAGCCAATGATCAAATATGTGTAAGTTCGCTAAGACTCTGACAGTCTCTTCCCTAAAGCATGCCAACTTTTGGCATAAGTTGAAGAAAAAGGGTTTCACACCATTTTATTTTGTTAATTGTTGTCTTAACACTAAGGCTTGCCCATTAAATTTCATCTTTCCTATGAATTACTCTAGCTTGAGGTTAAATCATTAGAAGCGTACATACCGGAGGCAACTAACTTCAGTCAGAGCAAAATTCAGCACTTTAACCATTGGTGTGAAGCCTGTGCCTGCTGCCAATAAAAAGAGATCTTCTGAAGTCTGAACCTGTGACTTCTTGAAGTTACCTTCAGGATTGCTTACAGAAATATAGTCTCCTTTATAAAAAAAAAATAAAATAAAAGAATGGTAAACGTTAATGAGACGAAAACAAGCTAATTAGTATTCTGATTTTTTAAAGGCCCTTTCATATTGCCTTCATCTTTGTAGTATTCCTTTCAAAAAGGTACTATACATTTTACACAAGGATCATTATTGTTAAAAGAACAGATGTTCAATTAAAATGTCTTGTCTTGATGGATTTTACACTCTATGAGTACACAAACATTTGCGAAGTCAGTTTTAAAAATCTGCCTCCATATCTGCAACAGAACAGCTTTCTTTATTTGCAAGTACAAAAAGCTGTTCAAAGAGTATAATATATCACACTATAATGTGTGACACAGCTGACACACCTGAACAGTTAAACGTGAACACATTTGGAAGATCAGTCAGGGAAGCTTTACGTAATGGACAACTCCGTAGTTACAGTGAGGGTAAGCCTGTACATATGGGGCATGGAGAATATGGTTCATGCAAAAAAAGTTGTAATTATGTCCTGATGTATGAGTAGGTAAACAACAAGAACATCACAATACCCATACAGTAAATCTGAAAAGCAATCATTGCAAAACCAAACACAAAAACCTCAACATAGACATACCAGTTTGTAGGTGGTCAAGTGCCTGTGTGAACAGTCCACAGGAATAAATTTTAATCATTAAATATATATGCGCACCATCATGGCGAGACAGTTCTTTAAAATCCAGTGGCAAAAAAGGCAATACAGGTGTGTATGGTTTTACTACCTCTGTCGCTAGATGGAAGACAAAAAGGTAGTTGAAATTATATGAAAAATATTCTACATCCAGCAAATTCACTGCAAAAGAATAACAAAACAAACAATCTGTATATCCTATAAAAATAACATCATCACATGCTTTTACACAAGTATGTTAGTTTCCACTGCACCAGTTATTACAGTAGCCTTCTACTTCCAATTAGAATCTCCAGGCCACCGTACTGAATGTTATTTCTACACTACTTAGCAAGTCAAAACACTGGAAGAAGATGTCTAGAGTCATCCCCAAATAACATGAAAATCGAAACATTTGCATTTAATTTCAAGCACCATAGCTTGATTTTCACTACAGCCTGATTATATTTTCTTTCCCTATCATTTCAAAAAGCTATTGTAAACCAGTTCACAACTAAAGGGTATTTAAAAAGTCTTTTGAGAAGTCTCTCTGCTGTGCATAGTACAATGCAAGTACATTGACCAGCATAAGCATTAATATGCAAATTTTTAAAAGTACCCTTAAAAAAAAAAGTATTTTTTTGACCTCCCTTTTTATTTTCTGAAGTTCACCTTTTACAAGATTTTGAATACCACTTAAACAATGCATTTCAAAATGCATTCCTCTCGCAACCTCATGTTATCATTAATATCATGCAACTGGAGTGTAAAGTAGCGTTACCATGACTGCTATAAATCCCTCAGAAGAAAAAAAAAAAAAAAAAAAAAAGGAAAACTGCAACATTACTCTCCACATGGCAAAAAAGCTGCAAACTAAAAGGAACTGACTAATCATACATAACACTTACACAATGAGCTTCCTCCCCTTCAAAGATGAATAGCACTACCTCAGTAGAGACTGTATTTTAAAGGGAGAGTTGAAAGAAGAAACGATAAGATCAACAGCAAACACCAGCAATACCTCGATAATTAGCTTTCCAGCAATATTAATCCAGTCAGTTCACTATGAAGTGCTGATTGTGATCCTGGAAGCAGAAGCTTTCTAACAACAACCAGGAAATTAGTAGCCATGGACTTGGCATTCTCCCAAGACTATGAGAAGGGATTTCTGTTAATATATCCATGGCTACACTCTCAATTTTTCTTACCTGCAATGATTTGTTTGAGGTAAACATGTTGTCCAGTGGGAACACGGAGATGTGTGCTCTTAGGCAACATTAGGCAGAAGAGCTTGGTGTCGTGGGTAACATCCGTCTTAGAAATCAACTGGCATTTTCTGTAGAATGGTCCTAAAAACATGGTTTTACTTGTTACTTCAGTCTCAACCTGTCTTTCTATTCTTACACATCTTTTAGTAAGATATAAAGAAAGGTATGTATTTCACTACATATAGTTATAAAAAGACAATAAACAGATGCTTCTTGTACCATTACTTATAAGTGTTATTCTAATTTTGGGCCAAGGACTTATTTATAGCCTTACATTAGGCTCATAATAGACTGAACCTGTGAGTTACCAGCACTGACTGGGAAGAAGTAGGAAAACACCAAATACTAGCAGAAAGCAGAACCCCCTGTGCTACATTGCACCCGCACTAAATTCACTGTACAACTACAGCATGAATACATATATGCAGACTAAAACCAGCTTGGTTAATGCAAGTGAAACATAAGCAAGGCACAACACCACAGGCTTCAGTAACAGACCATCTAAACCCAGCCAGCATCACATATTTATTGGCTGACCACCCTGTGCTGGTGCAGTTTCACTGCTATTAGCACAATGAGAATTTCTGATAAGGCTTTGCACAATTTTTCAAGTACTTACAAATGCTTACATGTGACAAAATGAAACCAACATCTGTGCCCACGTAGGCAATGCACACTTCACCATTATCGATTAATATTTTAGACATGAATTGGTGCCTTTTGGCTAACTAGAAATTATGAACTCCAGTCATATGTTCACATGCTTACTTAACTACATAGTCATATGTACAGCACAAACGTTTGTTGATACGGCTGGTTTGGATCTGAGGACTAGGGTTTGAAATACAGTGCTTTTCAACTTGTACATCAACTAAATGCCGGGCAAAAGGTAACTTGAAAAAAGAAAGCACTTAAAATGAATTTTTAAAAAAAAACAAAATTAAAAAAAATCATTATGCAAGGTCTGCATTTCCATCAAAATTTTTTAATACACTGAGAAAGAAATCAGGGAAAGAACACTGCTAATCAGAAAAACTATTAAAAAAACCAACCCTTGTACATTCCTATTAGCGATGGGGATTAAAAAAAAAAAAAAAAGACAGCAGGAAAAAGGGAAGGCAACCCCACAACATTTAATTTTGTTCAGAGACAAAGGGAAAATAAACTATAAAGGTTTTGCTAATATCTTAAAGTAATGGGTTTTCCCTACACCTGCAACAGGCTCAGAGCAAAAGAAGCCATTTACTCTGCCTCTGCTAGAACCAGTGCAATAACTGATCACTTACACTGGAGATGATCTCCGTGGCAAAGCACTCAGTGTAAGGCTGGCCAGACCTGCATTCGTTTTAACTAAGCAGCCATCCTGTTCTATGTAATCTGCACCATTACATCACTTCATGGTCCAAGAGGATTTGAAAACATGACAAAACAGGGGGCTATGCCCTGCTGATTACAACCACAGACTGCAGTAGGAGTGAAGCAGCAAGGAAAAAACAAAAGGCAGGGATGCAAAAACAACCACTTAGTAGCTTTCACTCTGGAAAGAAACATGCTTACAAAGGTTGATTTAGCAACAAATGCCAAATATAGGAAGGTATTCCTTAACTCTCAACCACAATATTCTATTAACTGATACAGACCTGCTGCCATTGCCACCATAGGTTAGTATTTGACTGCTGGGAACAAGTGTCCCAGCTTGCCTAAAATACCAATGGGAATAACAATTGCTGCATAAGGCAAGTGACAGCATGTTGTAGAAATCTAGATACAAAACCAGAGGTGTAAATTGAAGATGACCAGAAATCATTTTTCCTTTTCTACCTTTAGAATAGCATTTTTCAGCTAAGCCTTTGTTTCAGCCCTGCAGTATTTCAGCTCTAACATGAAATATCAGTATGATGATAGTTCCACACTGCCTAAACAGGTCTGCAACACAAGGGAAGTTTCATGGGCTGTAAGATATTGGAAGCTCAGCCCAGGAAAGAATAAAAAAAAAATGCAAGCAAAAAAATCCCATGAGCAGCACCGTCAAAACTTCCAAAACAAGCTCCCTGCCCCGTGTCTGCCCCCCGCCCCCCCCCCCAAAAAAGCCTCCTCCCTACAATAATCTCACCACATCATTTACCATTTTCCATGTAGAATTTGTAACCCATCCCAGTGGATATTTTCACATAAAGCCTCTCAAAATTTGACAGGTTCATATATGAGAATACTTGAGCATGACACCTAACACATTCTGCATTGAAGCAATTTCAGTGAAGCAATGCTTCTTTTCCCTTCTTTTCTCAGGTTATTGAGAAATACTCAAGTCAGTAGCATAAAGAGATGAGCTACTCATGAAACAGGATGAGATGCAAAGGACACAAGCTACAACTCAGGAAATCCCAACTAGGCATCACCATGAGGATGGTCTGGTCAAACACAGGGGCAGGTTGACCAGAGAGTCTGTATCCTTGGAGGTACTCAGACCGTGACTGGACAGCTTTGAGTAGGAGGTTAGACCAGATGACTTCCAGAGGTCCCTTTCAACTAAGTTAGTCTATGACTTTATTTCTTTAAGTCCTAGTAATTAGAAGCACCTTGACGTTTTGTCTCTTGCCACTGCACCAGCAGATGCTTCTTTACTTCCTGACTTTAATCACATGTTGATTCCCTTTTCAAGAGGAACAGATTGCCAGAAAATCTGTAATAAGTGTACATCACTTGTACATGGCTTAAACCCTTAAGTCATCCAAAATTCCCCAGTCAGCACAACAACTCTTATTGAGTCTTACCCGACCGAGGGCTTATGCAAGTTTCCAGTGAAGTCTTCGTTAAATGCAAAAAAAAGGTAAAGGAAATTTTACACACTACTGCAACTCAAGTGACCACTGCCATTGCTTCCTTGTTCTTACCGCCAACAGCACCACTAAAGGGAAGCCCAAGTCAGTAAGGCTGACTGAACTTTATTCTTAACTAGAACTACAGTTCGAGAGTTGGACTTAGAACACAAAACCAAAACCAAACCAAACCAAACAACCCACCAAAACCAACTTGAGAGGGTCTCAGTAAGCTAGCCTGTCCATTCTCCTTCCCCAGTGTTCTCCAAGAGTCATTTAGAGACTGTTTTGAGTATTTCAGTAGTTTCATCTAATGATTTGTCACTTTCCAAGTAACTTATCTGTACTGCAATTCCCTTATTGCAGCATTATTACCCCAAACATTTTGCTATTCCCAGATATTCTGGATTAAAACCACAGCCAAAGAGTTCAAGACAGCTGGAGACTAATGACAGACCGCTCTACGACAGTGCGGTCAATTGCTGCCTGAAGGAATAGCCACCAGTATTAACATTCCCTTCTTCAATAAGTACAGGATCGCAGCATGTCGATTCAACAACAACAGAAACTAAAGGATCATAAACAGAGAAAAAGCTTTCAAACAAATAATATTTATCCACAAAATGCTTAAAAGTTATGGATTAAAACAAGATGTTCCAGCTCAGCCATGCTTCTGACATTATTTACAAGGGTATAAATATACTTTGCTAGAAGGATCAAGTATCTAAATACATGTAGTTATGCCTGGAAATACACATTTGAGTTACTAAATCTCAGCTGCACATGCAATTTGTGCATGGGCTAAATTAGCATCAAATTCATTACACACCACTACTGCTACAGTAGGTGGCCATGGCATTTTTCTGCATATACTTGTTTTCTTAAATCATTCAAATACCTACTAGTGAGTTATCTACTATAAATGCCTGCAGAGACATGATGTAAAGCCTCTGACATGGAATAAATCTCTCTTCATTAGTATTTTCTCACGTCTTTCATCTAACGTCCTACAAACTGCAAATTTGGAATTAGCAAGCATTTCAGATGTACCAAAAGAATGCCTACAGCCTTGAAAAATGAAAAGCAATACTTCCAATTCACACCAATCTTGAAGTAAAGCAAAACATCATCAGCTCTCCAGTTATATACAAGAAATTTTATAAAATGTTTGTTGTAATTTGGTTTTCTACCATTCTTTTGAAAAATGATACATACTAAGATTGCAAAGTACAGCATACAAATAAATATGCTAAGATTGCTGTCAATTCTGCAGACTTGAGAATTACTTGAAAGGATATGGGAGATTGCTAACATATCCCACAATTCTGATCAGCTAATTCTTTTCCACGTATTTGGGAGTGGAGAGAGAAGTTAAAAAAACCTGATTCATCAACTGATTCACTGTTTCTTGACAGCTTTCTGACCTTTCCAACCTGACAAATTCCAGCCTTTTCCACGTGTTACAAACTAACCTTTACCTCCCCCTTTTTCTTTTTAATTTGCCAGACAGAACTTTTGTCCTGATGTGTTCAATCTGATTTTTGAAAACAGAGACCATTATAGATCTAAGAACACCCCTAGTTTAGGTTGTCTTCTTTACTATATTAAAAAAAAATTAGTTTGTTATCAGTGGTCCCAATAAAAACTGGAGCCACAAGCAAAAACAGCTGGCAATTGAGAAAAGCCTTTCAACAAGACCATCAAAGGGCTGGAACACCTCTTCTAGAAGGACAGGCTGAGTTGGGGTTGTTCAGCCTAGAGGAGAGAAGGTTCCAGGGAGACCTGATAGCACCTTCCAGTATCTGAGGGGACCCACAAGAAAGCTGGGGAGGGACTTTTTACAAGGGCTTGTAGTGATTGGATGAGGGGTAATGGCTTTAAACTGGAATAGGGTAGATGTAGACTAGATATCAGGAAGAAATTCTTGACTGTGAGGGTGGTGAGACACTGGAACAGGCTGTCCAAGGAAGCTGTGGATGCCCCCTCCTTGGAAGTGTTTGAGGCCAGGATGGATGGGGCTTTGAGCAACCTCGTCCAGTGGGAGGTGTCCCTGCCCATGGCAGGGGGGTTGGAACTAGATGAGCTGTGAGGTCCCTTCCAACCCAAACCATTACATGGTTCTATGACTCTTATGAATATTCAACGATAAAAATTTATTTAAAGGTCAGTGAAGAAAGTCTTGATTTTTAAAAATCTGGCAGAATCCAGTTTTTCTACAAAAACAACTAGCACACTAATAATCAAAGTAAAAAGATCTGGTTTTACCAACTAAGATGAACAAAGATAGCTGAAATTTAAGTTCATTGTTTAATTAAATAATTCCACAGCAAAAGCTAATTTTTAAACATTTTTCCAATTTGTGTCTTTTTAAACAATCGTTGATAAACTGCAGGTCTATGTAACAGGATTACAGTGCTTGCCCGTAACCTCCAAGACTTGGCTGCAATTCCACCTTGATATAAAGCCATGATATGCAGAGTGCTGATCACAACCTATCCCCTCATGAGTGGGGATACAATACCTTATTTCCCAGAAAAGGCAGTCAAAAGACAATCACATGTTAATACCTACGGGAAAAACTGCACTCTCTCACTGCACTGTGTTGTGGTATTTTTTTAAGTGACAAAATTCTATCTTACTTTTTTTAATACTGCACTTAAATCTCACAGGATGCTGGTGCTACAACCATTAGTTTTTGTTTACGCTTCCTAATGACCAGCTAGCTAAGAGTAATGTCACCAACTTCTCTACACTGACAATCTAATTATGTTGAATTGTGCTTTCTGTGCAATACTGTTGGGTATAAATAATTATTCCTCCAAAAGATAAGCACTTAAACCTTCCAAAGGAGCAGAAGCAGTATTGAATATTCTTCTGAATCTCCTGATACATCCTAAGATACAGTGTAGTTTCCTGAAATTATATTAAAATTTAAAAAAATTCCCCTCAACTCTGAAGAAATTCCAGACTTTTGTTCTTTCCTCCCTATTAACTAACACATACACTGGCCAAAATGGTCTAAACTCAGCAGGAATTTGAGAGTCCATAAGCAATTAATCTGGGAGTATGACTTTCTCGGCTTGGGGGGGCGGGGGGGGAAAGTAGGGACTTATGCTAATTGTTTCTTCACAGCTTAAAATTATCATAGGCTTCCAGTATCATCTCTGTATTACACCATTGTCTCTAAAGAAGAGCTTCACCATGTTTTTGTAGAATTTAGAATTGGCTTTTATAAAAATAAATATTAAATAACTTAAAAGTATAATGGTTGGGGGGGCATGGTGGTCACACACACCCCCTTTACAAACTCATTCATGAATACTATCATATGAACAAGTAATAATAACATAAAATCAAGTAAAGTTTTCAAGTGTCAATCCTGCCTGTTTTTCAGCCCTTCTTCCTGTGCTTTGAACACAATGGAAATGTTTGAAATGATCAATACACAAGGAAATGCTACAGAAAAACTCAAAGACACGAAAACCCCCAGGAATTAAACATCAGTGCTCCCATAAGCACTTATTGTTCACAGCCTCAGAGTAACACTGCCACCAAACTGGAAGTGTGGAAACATGCTGAGTAAAATAATTACTTCTATTAGAAAGTGTCAGTAACTTACCAAAATAACTACAAATACACAAAACCTGAATGAAATAAATTTTAAAAAAAAGGTATTATGGGATAACATAACTTTCTAGTCTGTTCCCAGATTTTCAGGTATTTTAAAGAAGTGGAAATTATCAGTCACACTGTCTTCAAACAAGACTCTCATTTTCATCAAAAATAAAAGGTAATGCCAAAAGTAAGCAGTGGAAGATACATAAATCCAAGTGAAAAAAAATCAGAATATTTAACGCAATGCATCTGTGCTACCTTATATATAATGCCACATAGAAATATCAGATCTAAAGCTATAAAATAGCTTTAATTAGCCCGATTAGGTCTTGGAAGCAAAGCAGCTCTCATAAGGAACTCATTCAACACTGGTAGTGCTTCTGCTGCTCCCACTCAAATGCCGATATACCTTATGCCAGCTGTTCCACCTGCTCTTTTCAACCATAGTAAAATTTGAGGAACTCTACTTCTCAATGAAATAGGGGTAAGTTACCTCAGCACATGCATTGCTAGGGGGTTTTAAGAGCAACTGATAGATCATGTAAGTACTGCTATTTACAAAGCAAGTATGTCCTTCATCTGCCCTGTTTATAGTCCTTGCTGATCCTTCTCTCATCACAGCTACACAGTGACATAGGGTAAGTAGCTAAATACCTATAAAGAATCAGACTCTGGTCAGCAGCATACACATTTATGCTATCTTACTGCAGGATTTACTTGTACTTTACTAGTACTTGACACCATGTTCAGTCTGTTAAAAGCACTCCTCGTGTGGGCACAGGTAAACAGGCAAACCACACGCATACAACCTTGATAATACTACTACCCCAGCATGCAAAATAAACTAAAGTCTAAGTAATATTAAGGAGAATCTCTATACCTGCAATGCACTTCATACTAAGCATTTCTGCAGTTTATTAAACAATCTAATCTCCTCTTCAAAGATCTATTTGTTTAACTTCCTTTATAAAATGCATCAATTCATTTATGAGGTCAGAATTACTGACCAGGCTGGAAATCTCCATTATGTTATTTCCAGAATGAAGTTGTTTTGCTTCAGAAAAAGTAGTTTTGCATACAAAACCAACTGCACACCCAGTAGAGACAAGGAAATTATCTAGAGATGTTAATCACCATTTCTGTGTTCACATTGCACGACATATGAACTTCTGCACCATTTTGCTCCCGCAGAACTGGAAGCAAAATTGAAACTTGTGCAACTGAAAGTAAGGGGACACAATTTTAAGCACAAATTGAGAGCAGCTACTTAAGACTAAACTGAGCAAACGGAAACCTCCAAACACACAGATTTTATGGCCAAGCTGAAAGCACAGGGCTGGAATAATGGAAAGATATTTAAGCCTGAACATTATTCCTCTATAAACCTTCTGGCATGTTCAATTTTAAATTTTGGGGTTTTAAAATTAAAAAACTGCAGAATACAAATTTCTGGAGTAGGGATTAAACAGCCATAGGTGTTGATATATTTGGTAGATTCCTCACCATTGTAATCAGGGAACTGAAGAAATTCAACCTCAGCAAGCCCTTTACCTTAGTTTTTCTAGAGGTTCAATTTAAACTGATCTGAACTCAAGTCAGTCAGTGATACATAATAAAGTTATCCAATACCTGTAACACTTCTACTCTGCATAACAGGACAAATGCTATTTGTGGGACTGACTTCTCAGAAAAAAATGAAGAATAACCATCTAGGAAGCACTGGTTACTAATGCTCAGTTTGGATTCTTGCCAATTGCATCCAATCATCCTCATCTTCCTCATTTGTAAAGGTCCTATAAAGCCACTATATTCTACACCTCTTGTCCTTCCAGGTTATTTTCTCATTTTGTTTTCCATAATCATGACAAGCAATAAAGAGGGAGAAAATAAACAGTGGACAACATATTAGTCTGGGCTGTATCCTCTTAAATATAGAGAATTATATTGAAAAACCTAATATTAAAGTGGATAACTCAACAGTTTCTGACACTCTCAATAAAAATTACATTCTGTATAAGCTAAAGATAGCTAAAGAGATGTGCTTTTATGCAGTCTGTCTTCATTTTTGTACAACAGTAATGTCTCAACTTTAAAGGCTGAAGTAGTATTAACTGAGAGCCAGTAAGAGGTGTACAACATGGTGATCAACATTTAATTAGTTCTCAAAATGTACAGCTTTGCTTTCACACATAATAAGGCAGACTAACAGCAAACAGTCAACTTTCGAGCATTATTAGATAAAGGGCCAAGAGGGCTTCTAAGGAACAGGACAGTTGCAATAACATAGGAGTGTGTTTGTATTATATGATGTAAATGTGCTGAAATTTTTTATTTAGCTGTTAAAAAGTAAAAGCAGCACAGGGTAATGCACTTGGTTGCTACATCAAGTTCATACTATTCTGCTACCACAAAATGAAGTCACATGCAACATCTAGAGCTTCTTGCAGATGCAGACACATCAGCTTACTCAGAGCTGGCTTTGATACCTACATAAGGCTTGAAGTGCCTTCTTTAATCATAGCTTAAATTACAAAGATGCAGGGTGCTGGAACCACATTACAGTGCTGAAAGATGTTACTACACCTGTAGTAACGGTTAGAGGTGAAGGGTTTTGTTCCTTCACTACAGTTACTCCTATAATGACTGACACAAGCTCATGCACTATCTCCTCAGGGTCTACTGAGGTTTTCATACGGACAGAAATGATATTAAGCACATAGGTAGCCATAAGATGGAAAAACACTCCAGCAGTCTTCACCTTCCCCTACTAGGTTCTTCCAGTCTTTCTGTGAACCTAAAGACTGCCAACTCCATTGTGGGACAAAAGAAACCAGCAAAACAAAGTAAAGCTGAACCCTTTCAAGGAAAATTCCTGAGCAGCTTTCAACAAGACCAGACAACATTCCTGAAAGAAATGAAGGTATGTCTACAGAGAAAGAAAATCCCATGAGAAATCAAATATGATTAACAAGCTCCAAAAAGTCTTAGAACAGTTGATAACACAGTCATGAAACTGCTTACCTCTGTCTGTGCGTTTGATAAATGTATTATGACTCTCCAAGGGCTGTCCCAGCATTTTCCAGTGAATGTTATCATTTTTCCTTAAGATTATCTCTACTTTCCCAACTTTTTCAGCAATATTTACTAAAAGAGAAAAGGTTTTACACTTTTACATTCCGTACAAAAAAAATATTTTACTCTTCTACAATGAAGTTTTAGAAGAATTAGTAATTTCTCAAGGCATATGGAATTAATCCGTTAAATTAAAATACCAAATTAAATGTACTTCCAGCTACCTCTTTATAATGTTTTACAATGCATTTAAAACAAAAAGCACTAACTTCATATGCATAATGTATCTTATTTACTAAATACATTGTGAAAAGCTTCACAGATCATCTGGTCAAAAAGGCTCATGAATTCAGAGTCCTCATTTATTTAGAAATTGGTAACTACCACTGCTTACTGTGTCCTTTCTTTTCAAGGCCATTTAAATGAATAATTAAATCCAAGAAAACCCTAGTCAAAGCAAAAAACAGTTTACAAATACACAACAGAACTAACTTCTAATTATTTTTACATTTAGTCATATCCTCAGAGGGATAAAAGCACCATCAACTTATTACTTTCACTGGCTCAAATGCCACAATTTAGGGGAAAAAAAAAAAAAAAAAAAAATCAATGAATGTTATGGTTTGATTTGATTGTGTCAGAACCTGGTGGTAAGCAAATCTGTAAAGTATCTGACGAATCAAGAAAAATAAATTGAAGTTCCACCTTCTGATATTAAAAGATACAGTAATGCTGCAGGAGAGAGAACTTACCAGCCACATCTTCTTGAACTGCATGATACAAGTCTGAAATAAAACGAAAAACTCCACATTAAGCAAAATCAAAATTACATTCTAGCCATCATATATACATACAGTTTAAGGCTAGGAATACTGAGTGAACTAATGAGCCTAGAAGCCTATGCATCTTTATCTGGCTCTGAAATTTCACTTGTGACTTCTCTAGGCATCATTAAGAAAGGCATCATTTTTCCCCACTACTTTTTACAATGACTCACATAAAGCTACCAATCTGCATTTATCTAAATCATTCCACTTGCCCATTTTAAATAAGGGCATTTAAATAACCATCAAAAATGCACCTGAAGAAAAATTTTACTCAAATTTTACATCGATTTCTTACTACACCTTATTCCATATGTAAAAAATCAAGTACATACTAAACAAATGAAGATGCAAGTTGATAAAAAATGTAATTCCTTTACATCAAGGTAATTCAAATTAATCATCTCTAATGAAAGAGCAATAAATTATTAATTGGTATATGTGAAATGGATGTGGTCTGATAAGAGGGTTTTAATAAAGCAGAATGAAAATTCAGTACTTTCAACTGCAAATTATGGCACTTACCAACTTCTACAAGATATGAGTAGTCACCCACGATGATCTCCCCCCTTAATCGTTTGTCTTGACAGTCAACTATCACCAACTCTGCATCCATATCCTTTCATAGGCAAGGAAAAAAAAAATCTTTTAATAAAGTTCTCCCAGAATTCAAGCTGGATCACAACTGGATCTTGTAATTCTCCTTATCATAAGATACACTTACCTTCTGCTTAGCATATATGACAATGGTGATCAAACTGTCTGTTTGGAACCAGTCAAAACTGTAAAACCAAAAATAAAGAAAAAAAATATATACCTCCTTTGGGCAAAATATATCTAACTAGCAGTTTTCACGCAAAGCTTCTTTCATGAATTTACAAGCTAAATTCATGATTTACTGTTATTTTAAGAGATAAATCCAGAGCCACTCGTTTTGAACAGACTGTTAAAATAATAAGTTTAATTGTGCATTCTGGTAGTGAGCACATTGCAGCTAAAATTATGTGGCATTGGTTTTACTTAAAAGTACGTGCATTCTTTTTGCAGTATATGAACAAGATGACTAAAATCTTGACTCCAGACAAAAGTATTAAATAGCCAGGGTGGCTTTCAAGAATTATAGATTCTATGCACATACCACAAAAACACAGTTTCCTTCATCTCCCCAAATCAAGATTTTACATTCCTATGTTCCCAAGCTGCCCAAACCTTGTAATAAATCCAGGGTAAGGTAAGAAAGAGCCTTCAAATGGTAATTGTTTGTATGGCCTCAAACTTGCCAAGAAGTCATTTACCCACCCAACTCCAGAGAAGCTATTCCTTTCTCTACCTGTTTTCATGGGGACCATACATCTCTCAATCTCATGCCTGGCTCTCCACCACAGACATCTATAACTCTCACCTAACTTCCAGCTGAGTTGCAAACTCAGCCAGTGAAAATCAATTCTGTCCCTACAATCAAGTTAACCCCTTGTATTTATATTACTACTGTCTTCTCCCTTCCCCCATGTCCTGACCATTTGTGTCTACTGTTTGGACTCCTGGATGAGAAAAGAAGGCAGAGAGGGAGGATGCCCCCCTCCAGCAGACACTCCTGACAGCCAACATGCTCTAGGCTGCACAGCTTCCAGTCAAACATCAGAACATGGCAGACAAACACGGGAAGAAAGGCAACAAGGTCTGAGAAGCACTCCAGAAGATAAGCCACATTCCAGTTGTTAACAAGCCACATATTTTATATGACTGCATGTAACTAGCCCAGAGACTGCACATTCACAGGAGTTTTTGATACAAAGTGAGAAACTGAAGCTTGGTGACTCAAGGCATCATGGAGTAAAATGATACCTCAATGACAACAGCAGGCATATCACAGCAGGATTTTAGGGCCTGCTTCGCTTTGCAGATTGTAGGAACTTGAATACAGCTATCGCATCTTAATACATTCCAGCCTGAAATTAAGCACTTTTCCAAGGCACACCAAACTCATGTTTATGGACAAACTAACGAAAGTCAAAAAAGTTGGAATCATTTTCCAGGACTTTTCTCAAGAAGAAAGGCTGAGGAGCCTGCAAATATAAGCCAGACATTTGTATACGATGCCAGACAGTGCAAGTGTTAGAAACCAACACAACAATCCAAGAACGTTACATCATTATCTGCCTTTGGCAAGTTGTTCAAACCTGAAACTCAACTTTACTACTTGTAAGAGGACAATAATGACATATACTCATTTAGTTGAAAAATCAAGAACTCATGGAAGAAGTCACCTGCGGCTGATAAAGAACTACACAGAATTATTAAATAAAATGTTCAATAGACAATGAAAGACAGGTTTACCTTGGAACTAAATCTTTAGCAGAAGCACCCAGTACTTTCTTCTCAGTAAGCATACCTACAAAGATCAGAGAGTCATTAAAATATTTGCTGTGATGCTCGCTTAATAGAAATCATAATCAGAGATGTCTCAGGTTTTTTAAATTAAATGTTCTAAATACCCCTTCACTGTATTTAGTGGGTTTATTTCCACAGGCAGCCAGAAGTATCCATGTACTTTCTAAATTTTATTTTATTCGGTACTTTGTCTTGGAGAGCTGGCTCCTAGAACATGAAGTCCTACTTCAGAAATTAAGAGTTCCATATATTACAAAACCTGTGCATGTAGCCCTTCTGGTACATGTAGCTTGGTCTCAGTTTCATCTGTTATTAGCTTGTGTTTTTACACTTTGTGACAGTGAAGCATGGGAAAAAAGCTTATCTGAATGAATCTCCTTCAATAGAACTATTTGTTTATACAATTCAGATGAACAAATTCAATTTGGATGTCTGGTCTAACCTAATTCACAAGTAAAATTTCACGTCAGACAGCTAAGCAAAGACATCAGCCTTAATCTCTCTACTTTGCACTCTGATAGGAATTTTCACAGAATTCAGTTACTCGCTTTAATTATTAAACTGTGTGAAACAGTCTGAAAAAGCCTTTTCTGGGAGGCAACACTTGGTCACTCTTTGAAAATGTCAACTGTACTAATCCCTGGCCTATTAGAACCTGAACACGTTTGGCAAAAACTTGAGCAGAGAGGACAGATAAAAGCAACTGCAATCCTTCATCAATTTTAACACAAAGGAGTTACACAGAATCATGATGAAGGAAGCTACACAGACTGAAATATAGTATGATTTGTAACACCACATGAACAGCAGGAGTTTTCCCAGACAATGGCTAGGCAGGAGTCTAAGATAATAGTTGGTAAGTGCTGGTTTCAAGTCCATTCAAAGGCAAACCTTGCAAACATGAAACGGCCATGCCTAATTAACCTATGAATTCTCAGTTACCTAGAGGATTACCTTCTAAATGCCAGTAAATTTTGTGGTTTGACTACAAGTTTAAACACAATAGTTTACCGGCTCCACTATGCGGGAAATAGATTAAAAAAAAAAAAGAAAAAAGAGGGAGCCACTCTGGTCTAATCCAATCTGTCAAAACTATTTGATCATCCAGATGGAAAAATTAACCCAGAGCAATTAAAACTCACTAGAATTACTTATTCTTTGATCCTTAATTACCCGTAAGTACACACCATCTGCAGCTGCCAAGGAAGCTAAATGGCAAAGCAGTCAGTTCGTTGCAAAAGAAAGACAATCGCCAAGCCTTGAGGACATGTATCTTATGCTTAGGTTGGCCTCCATGGATAAGGGGAATTCATGGTCATACACACTACTGTTTGCTTTTGCAGGTCAACAGAAGTTATGAATAGCAACAATAAAATAGAACATTCTGGTAAACCAAGTTATTTATTAATTATTCTGAAATACTGCAAGATGGTATGTGAAAACAAGAAGTCACATAGTAATAACAACACAATGATTCAGGTGATCAATGAACCAGTTAAGGAAAGTGATCTCTCTACTGGTCATGGTGGTCATAAATAAAGAAAAGCTGGTGATGAGGCTAAAGGCTACTGGCAGACATGACGAGTTTAAGGTGACCAGGATGAACAGCAGAATTACAGCTCTGCATCTCACAAGAGCAAACTTCATCTTGTTCTGGTAACTGAACATGGAAAACCTCATGGAAGGTAACCTCAGGAACTGACCTCTCCTATTTTGAAAAAGGTCTTGCCAAATAGGTAAACTGAATAACACATGCAAGCATCAGTATTTTGGCAATATTGTTGGAAACTACCATCAGAATAATTTCCTGACTTCTGACAAATCACATAATCTGAACAAGAAAAGTTACTGCTAGGAGCAGGATGGGAAGCAAGACAGAAGAGAGGGAATATCACTTATTTATCTTTAACCTAGATCCACTGGGAATATGAAAGATGCCTAAAAAAGCTCTGGACAGCTAGACTAGCATAAAAATCAAGCAAATTGATGAACCTAAATAACTGAGAGGAGAACACATAGAAATAGATGGTAAAATTAGTCTTCTACTGAATACAAAACATTTATTGTGTATTTAATGACCACCACCTGCTAGTGATATCATTCTGACAGAATAAACCAGAGTTTGTTTGCTAATCCCCTCAGTCCTTCAAAGCAAGATTAACAGGTTCCAGCAACTTGTTTGTTGCTGAAGAAAAAAAAAAAAAAAAGAAAGTCAGGAAACAGACCCTATCAAAGTTTAGCTTAACATCCTATAAGGCTATAAAGCAAAACAGGAATAAAATCAGTCTTGCTTACTTTTATATCATGTATGTTCAACTTTTTGTGCAGCTCAATGCTTGTGTATACTAAAAGGTAAACTGCCTTTTAGAAGTCAATTAAAACATTCACAGAACACAAAGGGAGGGAAGACAGCATGAGAAAAAAGAAAAGAAGTAGGAACTCAAATTCACCAGAGAAAGCATGAACAAGTTATCTTCCCCTCACTGTGCCTGGACTTGCACCATTTTGAGAACTTCTCTGGCTTCATCTTAAGACACATCTAGGTTTCTGCTCCTCCTGCCACTCCAAAATTTGACTGTGCTAGATTCCTTTTCCAAAGTTTCAGCCTACACTTTTCCATGACCAATTGGCACCTGTCCCCTTCCATAGCAACAGATCAGCCTTGAGTTCAAATTGTATTAATTCCCTTCAGAGGTGTTCGTCTTACTTTCTCCACCAACACACCACCATAACATCTCATTTGATGGGACTTCATAAGTCATATTCTTTCAGAGGGCCTCATACTAATGTAACTAATCAGTCTGTAACATTTCCCTAAAGGCATCAAAATCAAATGCATAGTTCTTGATCACCAGCAACCAAAGCTACCTCAAGCACTTAAGGAAGGGCTAAGTGACAGCTTGAATGCTTCCCCCCTAACAAGGGCTACCCATCAACCTCCTGATACATTCACAGGACTAGAATTGCTTCTCTTAGAGCTACACCAATTGTCAGCCCAGTCATTCTCACAGTTATGTCTCAAGTAGTTCAGTCATGCTGTTATCAGCTAATTCATCTCCATTTCAATCTCCCAGTGATGACTTTCTAGCTTTTAGTACAAACTTATTCATTCTAAGCTTCCCCAGGATTTTGTTTTATCTCTGCTACTCCAGCCCCATGGCCACTAAGCTTTTCTGATACAGAGAAGGATCAAAAAGCCTGGCAATTTTATAGTGGCAGATTTGATAGCACACAGTAATTTGTGACCTATCTTGTCCGACTCGAGCAGAAACCTTGTCCATCTCATACCTCACTTACCTATACTACTCACAATACCTGATTAAGATTTTGCTTTCTGTAATTTCCACAGATCAATAGAGCCTCAACTTCAGATTCAAATATAAAGACAGACAGACGTCTGGATAAACACTGCTCATTCAGTAATATTCAAATAAATTTAAGGTTAACTCCTCACCTCACTCCAGGTGAGTACTTACCATTAAGCTGTCTCTTTTCTTCAGACAGAGTAGAAGAAATCTCTACAAGCATTAAGAAAAAACAACGAGCACTACAGTAAGAAGTTACAGCACAGTACCTGCACACAACATGTTAAAGAAATAAACCAAAGTAAGGATCTCCAAATAACCTTCCAAAACAGTAACAGATTGACTAGGACACTTCAGATATCAAGAAGTCACATAAATGGCCCACTGATTACCATTCCAGAAGATTATGTATAATTAAAAAAATACTATGTTAAAAATAACAAAAGTTGCACAGCACTAAAGGGTAGGAAACGCAAGAACTCTGGCACTTCAAAACAAGCATCACAGATTATCTTGTGCACTTATAAACTCCACAGCTAAGAAGCTCGCTAAATCTGTCAACACTTTCAATGACACTTGCTTCATGAGAACACACAGTAGACACTGAAGCTGACCAACCCAGTCCTTGGAAGTCTAAACCAAATATTTGGCAGAAACCCATAAAAAAAAGAAAATCTTTACACAAGCTCCTTCAACTTATTTTATCTGAAAAGTTATTATCTGAGTTTTTCATTAAATCTACAGTATGCCGCAAATACTCCAAATACTAGCAGAAAAAATAATAAGATAAAGACCAAGCAGGTGAATTACATAGTGCCAATCCATATACAAGAAGCTTAACTCAAGAGGAAAGGCACTGCACCTCTCAGCTACATGTCCTTCTCCTCATAGCAAATCTGTGTGGAAACCACTTCTCTGGATGTACCCAGGCCCCTTTCTGCCTTCTCTACGTTGCATGTCTCAGAATGTCCCAATATCAAGGCCTGTTTTGGGAGCCAGGTTTGGGAAAGTGGGGGAAAAAAATCAACGTGTTCCTCCTGCTCCCTTTTATGGAAACCAAAATGTGAATGCTTCTCCCCTGTTTTTCTGAATCCCTCCCACTCTCTGTGATGCTCTGCATCACAGCAGCCAGCATTATAGAAAAAATGCCATTGAGACAAGTATAGGAAAGGGTCCTGGAACAAAGCACCAAGAATACAGTGTTGCAAAATGACTTCAGGGCTGACCAAGAATTGCACTCAGCAGAGGCTTTCATGTTATGCCACTATAAGGTAAAAACAAAACAAGGCGAATGGGAGAGTTCACCCCAAAGTTTTGGTTGAGGCTGTATTTGTCTATGTATTCTGCTCTACAGCACTTCAAGCTTTCTGCCAGGACAGGCAAGTCATTCACAACAACTCATTTCTGACTAAGGGCAATATGCTGTATTCAGAAGTCTGCTCTTATTTTACTACATTTGAACTCACTGCCTCAAAATTGGCATTGCAATTTTGAGGACATATTGAGGCATTTCTGAGACACAGCCCTAGCTCTCTTCCTTGGAAAACACCACAGCGCTCAGTCTAATCTCAATGAGTTAACAATAATACAACATGCATTCTGACTCCACCACTGAAATAACACAGGGACATACACTAACATGCATCTATGAGAAACACTAGGAGTATTAAAAGACATTAGACAACAAACCAATGCCTGTGCTAATGTTTACAGCCGAGTACCCTGAAGGGAAGGCAAGCAGCTTGCTGAGGGAGACACTGAAATCATCTTTTACATGCCTGGGTACTGCTGTAGTTACTACACCGGCCTTCTCGGCAAGCACAAACACTACACATTTCAGTGCACAGCTCCACTGTAACACCACAGAAGGAACACATCCAAATTTCTATTAGTCACTACCATACCATCAAGCAGTGTTCCCAAAAGACAAGTTAATAAAACATTAACTATCACCAGCATCTTCAAGAGACTCTTCTTTCTTAAAAAAAACCCTGGAGTATGGAAGGACAAGCTTCAGCTTCCTTAAACACTTCAGTGAGTAAATAACTGTACCATCTTCCAAAAAAAACACCAGAACACAGGAAACAAACTAAGCTGAACAACCCCAAATCTTCCAGCAACGATTCAACAAACCTACATCTGCCTTACTTGCGCTGTAGTGAGACTGTACCAAACAGCAAGTACTGATGCTGGCCCTACTGCCAAACACTCACCCTCTGTCACAAAAAGCAAGCAATGTATTCCATTATTTGAACTCCTGTCTCTCCTCTATACTTATGCACCCATTTAATCCTATATTTAAAACATGAACCTTAACTTTGTATTTTATTCTTCCATTTTCAAATGCAAACTCTGCTGAATATGGTCTTCTGGAAGGATGCAAGACTAGAATTATTGCTGGCTGATAGTGAAGTCAGTCAAGAATGTTTTTGATGATACCAAACAGGAAACATATCCTACTAGGAATCAAAATAAACTTGAGAATTTTACAGTGAAGAATTTCAGCAAAGCCAGTCTAATCAGTTTGATTCTTAATGAAATTACACTTTTTCAAGCCTGAAAAGGCTAAGAGAGACACAGGCAACAGAATTGGTTTTATACAGTTGGCAACCTTTATCCTGCAAATTTTACTATGGCAAAATCGACAGAACAGTCCTATTACAGAGGAGAGCAGAAAAACTGAAGAGCAGAAAATGGACTGTCACAGCTGGCAGGGGCAAAGATATGCCTATTTTTTACTGATTGGCTGTTACAAGAATTCCTTCCAGTTGCAGAAGTTAGATTAATGAAATGGGCAAAAGTCAGGTTTACTTTTGAATGTCTAACTCAGCTGACAAAGTAGCAGTAACTTATCTGTAACACCTCAGCTCCATGAAGCAGGTCTGCTGCTGAGGGTTCTTCATACTTTGCAACGTTTACCTCAAAAGCTCCACCCTGGAATTAGCTACCTAGCAACATGGAGATGTAAAATAATATTCCCCTTCACGTACAGACCAAACTCAGCATAACTGCTATGTGGTGCGATCTATGTGCTAAGCAAGTATGCAGTGCACCTTGTCAGAAGTGGAAGAGCTTCAAGAGGTGGCTGAAAAGGATGAGGGGTAATGGCCTCAAGTTGTGCCAGGGGAGGTTTAGATTAGGTATTAGGAAAAATTTTTCCCTGAAAGGGTTGTCAGGCATTGGAACAGGCTGCCCAGGGCAGTGGTGGAGTCCCCATCCCTGGAGGGATTTGAGAGGCGTGTAGATGAGGTGCTGAGGGACATGGGGTAGTTGGGAACTTGCAGTGCTGGGTCAATGGTTGGACTTGATCCTAGCGATCTCTTCCAAACAAGGTTATACTGTGATACTGTAAAGGATGCCACAACATTTGAGAAAAAAAGTTACAAAGATTAATTCTTTCATGTCCTCACTGCAGTTTTGCTAAGGGTCAATATTCAGTAATAGTGTTTGCTTCCTAGGTATAGGAAATGTTTGCTGTGGCCTATATACCAAAACAAATACTGAAGATTAAAGTCTCCGGAAACCATCATGAGCATTTTAAGACAATATACTACATCTCTTGATGTCCTGGCTCAGAGGAGTCTGTTTTATCAGCAAAATTTTCTCCAAGTAAATTCAAACTAAAGGACCCAGTCAAGAGTTCTGTAAAGCATAACTGTCCATAAAGTGTATTCAAATATCTCAATACATATGCGACCTGCCAGACCTATGTCTGGCACTGAAATCACCAGACTGAAAATACTTTTATTTCAAAATTAGAGAATTGCTTATGATAGTTTGTCCCCTGGGATCAGAAAAGGGATCTTGGGGAATAAAATATATTTATTCCTATATACATATGCACATAACACACACATCTGTTTTCTGATGGCTAAAAACAAAACAGGAAATGTAGCAGTACATTAGTCGTAAAGGTCTTCATATATAAAATAGTTTAATCTTCAGCTACCTGCTGAAAAAAGACAGAATATAGGCAATAACCTCCATGGCTATGCAAGACTAGAGTCTCCTCATACATAAGATGGTTTAGGATTTCTCATAATTTCCAGACAACTTTGGAATAAAGCATAATAGACATTAACTCACCCTTAAACCCCTCACCTTTTAGAGCAGCAATAGGCTTGACAGCCATCCTCCCAACAAGACATTCCTTCAGCATCGATTCATAATTGACCCAACGATGAACCTATATTAACAAAATTTGTTTTCACAAAATTGTTAATTCTTAGTATGTTGTTCTAGGCACTGAAATAGAAAAGTTCATTTTTGTACAGTGGCTAATGTAATTTTTTTAGCAGATTATTTTTTTTATAAACACAGACACTCATTCCATCATTCAGTACTTATTTTTACTATTACAGACAGCAAGTAATGAAACGAACTAAATAGGACCGTGAAAAAGTGTCAATAGTTTAATTTATTCACTTTATGCTTTGCAGTATCTGAATATCGTAACTGTGAGCTACAGAAAATACTTCAGAAGAGCATCTTTATGATGCATGCTAATCAATTAACAGAATAAAGACTTTATCACAAGGGTAATTAGTCTTGTTTAGCTACAAGTGAAGGGAAAAAGGATGAAGGAAACAAAGATAAAGAAGAGTAGTTTAGGCACACAAACACCTCTTACCAAGTTGGTGTATTTCTATTTTTTCCTGTCTTACATCACTGAATTATTTGGAAATTCCCTATTTTAGAAAGTCAAATAAAGTGAAGAAAAAGTAGGATATTTAGAGACCAGAACTGGAGAACTTGTAGAGAACATGGATAGCAGAAAAGCTAATTCTGACAGGGCATCCAGGATAACATCAGAGGAACAGAAAAGAAAAAGTGCTGCATGACAAATTTGAATGATATGTAGAGATTTAAAAATAAAAGCTTTAAACTGGACAAGCTACGGAGATGAGATAAAGCATCATATCCACAAGTTGTACTTTCCTTATATACAGATAACAAAGAAATCAAGGATTTTCAATGACAGGGTTAGTTTTTTTTCAGAAATTTGAGAAACACCAGCAACCTACCACTCTTAAAAGAGATCAGTATGCAACAGATGCTAAAGCAGGGGGGAAAACAACAGAAATGCCTCCAGACAGGCACAAAGACATCAGCCAAAACCAAAAATGTGAACAGCATATTTTAAGGATCTGAACACTGCTTTCCAAACCAAGGACAAACCTAAAAAAAAAAAAAAAAAAGAAAAAAAAAAAAAAAGTAACAAGTATGTATCTGAACTTAGTAACAATTTGAGGGGCTTCCCCAAATATTCCTAATGTCAAGTGTCCAGTTTCAGAGCACATCATACAGTACTTGATAGGGATCCAGCCACAGAATTCCAGGCCAGAACTTGATCCTGAATGAACTTTTAGAGAGAAACTCCAAATTTCTTGAAACCAGAGAATTATGCCCAAATCCAACACTTCATTTGTTAAAGGATTAACCAAAGACAAACCTAACAAAGCTAAAACATCATCACATCTTTACTCATATTCTTTGTTTAAAACATTTTGCAAATAAAAGCATAACACTATGGTGCACAAACTGTAAATAAAGATTTCCTTTCTGCTCTTTCAGTTTCTCAGACAAACCTTGTGAGCCAAGGAGACTCAAAGAATGTCTGTTTCTAAAAAATACCGACTCAGTGAATCATCTTTTACAGCACCAGGTTTGCAAGCGATTCCTTACAGAAAGTACACCCATTCTGCAGACCCTTTATTTTCTCAGTCTTTTCAAAACATTTAAAGAAATGGTAAACAAGGAAGAGACCAAATCTTGTGATTTGTTCACAATCAGTTAATAACAGCCTCAGTACTTTTTCTTAGTACTTTGTTTAATGATAATGCAGCAGCCAAGTTAATAGACAAAAGAATACTACAAGTATTTTTCAAAAAGTGAAAGCTCTGAGAAGAAAAAGCCTCTCAAATGTCAACAATTAGTCACTGTAGTAATTTATAAGAAAGTGAATTATTAAGAAATTGCTAGCTTTATTGCTATTTCTGCTAAAAAGTTAATTTAATAAAATGGTCAAAGCATTATTCTAAGAACAAAGTAATATTTTCATTACTGTCTTTTGATACAAAGTTTAAACTGCACACCTCTCAGTACACAAGTGTCATTCTGAGCAGTAACTCATTGCCTTTCTTTAAACCTGAAAAAGTTCAGATCACCATTTCCACTGAACACCCTAAAAATAATCAGAAAACATGCATTTTTCAAAATACCTTTACGTGAGCAAGTGTCATTCACTGTCAACTTTTCTCACCTGATCAAAGAGATCTGTACCATCAGTTCCTGCTGCTTTCATCAGTTCATCCTCACCACCAGGATGATATTCCATGTATGGTGTGACATTATATACAAATCCTGCAGAAAACAGAATAAAGAAACATGATCAGCATTTCTACGACCACTAAAACTACTATCTCCAAAATCAGTTGAAAAGTTAGTGCATATTAAGCAATGTATTGGCAAACAGTAGACACAATCAGAATAAACGGTATGACCTTTCAAAACCAGAAACGTAAGCTACACAATCATATAGAGCATATTTTACTACACAGAGAGGTCAATCCTACAATGCCATACCACTTGTCCTAGTCAATGTCTGGAGAAACCTGCAGGGTTAAGACTTTAACAAAATAAGCCCTTGAAGTTGAACATGCACCCTAGCTAAGGGGTAAAAGAACCAGATGCTGGTTTAAATAGAGACATAAAATTGAGTCACTTAACATGCAGAGCTATTTACACTCTCCCTTCCAATTAAACTACTCCTAAAGTGCTGTCGTAGTTGTTTCCCTACCACCCATCTCCTATGGAATAAAATGCCTACTGGAATGTACTGTCTTCCATAAGGAAGAACTGCTACCATCAGCATCAAAACTACCATTCTTCACATTCAGCAATATAAAAAACTAAACACAGCCTATGCTTATTAAAGGCTTATGATTCTGGTATCAAATCTGCCCCAGTAAAAGGGCTCAGCATTCTTTCTACTATTCTTAATATTTCCAGAGAGATAAAACAATGCTTCTTCGTAGGTCTGAAAAGATGAAGTCTAATTACTGTTGCTATGCAACCAGAGTAATTAGAGCCCAGAGAATGCAGCTATAAACAGATTTATCTACAGACATATTGCTGCTAACAGAACTATTGCAGGCCTACCTAGCAGAACATTTAAAGATATATAACATCATCAAAACAGGAAGCTACCAGAAGCACAGCTGTGCCAGTGCTTTCATAAGAATACATCAAGAAGTGAACATTAACTACTGCAGAAGGAGAGGCAGGTATTCAGCACTGAGTGGGGAGAAGATATACTTGGGACAATCCTATTTGGTAAGAACCACCATCCCAGACAACAAAGGAAGGCTCTTTGCATATTTTACTGACCTGATCTTCTGATGAATGTATTCACTATGCCATCTTGTGTGCAGCAGCAATTACTACATGCAATAAAATCTAAGTAAATATGTACATAGTTAGGATTTCCCAAATATTAGCCAGATGTCCAATTTACCATCTAACTTGCAGGAGCAAAAGAAATCTCATTTATATACCCTTCATGCTTTTTTTAACCCTCCTGACATCCCACTTTTTATATAAATTTGTGGCCTATATGACAGCTTGCTTCAACAATCATCATACCTGTTTTTTTAACTAAGTTAGATCCTGATTTTCTTCTACTTCACACTCCTCTCATCAATTTCTGCTCTTTCTTATAGAGACACAGACCAATGCAGACAGCTCATTTAGATTTTCCACAATGGTGTTATTTTACTACCTGTTCACATATCAGGTCTACAGATAATCTACCAGGATTCTCAGTTATGAAGGTTTATTCATGAGTAGTTCTAGAACTAATAAAAGGCAGAGGTGGAAAAATTTAAAGACAGATACAGAAGCAGCATGATGGAGTTCTTGTAAAAACCAGCCTCGGAGATATAGCCTCGGGGGAATAAAAGAGTAAAAAAAAAACAAAACCAGAAGCTTTTTTAAGCAGTGATTCTGTCTGCAGTAGATGTGTCTTTTTGAGAGAGAAAAAAAGAACAGACTTCCACAGTAAATAACATTTCTTTAGCTACCCTCCCACTATAGTTTTGCAAGCATGTGCAAGAGCAGCACAAAGAGCATTAGCAATCCTATTATTTTGTTCAAAAGCGAGTACTGAATGACATTTTACCCTCAACTTTCACTCTCATCCCCTTTAACACCCAACAAAACCACAGTTGTTCTATGTCATAGAGGAATTCTTAACTTTCTTTTGCCAGAGTTCAGAGATAACATTACATCAAATATCAGTGCTGTTCCTTACCAGATCAAAGTTAACACTAAATGACCCACTCTTCCTAAAGAATGGCACATTAGCTACTCTAATCTTCTCAACCTATCTTCATGTCATCTCATAACAAATTTAAGACAACACTAATGCATTTTAGCCTCTAAATGATTAAACTGGAGAGCAAATGTTTTAGTCCCTTCCGTAAAACAACTAGGAACTTCATTTTCAACACTGAAAATACTCTTCTAGCCAGGGCTATTCCTCCAAACCACCATTCACACATTGTTAACTTATAACACGTCTTTTGTCTTAGTAAGTTTTATGAAGTAATATGTGGGCTTGCACACTTATTTCCCAAACACCATTCTACAGGTTTAAGTAACATTAATATTTATATGTCTCTGGATGCTTTAAAGCAATCACTAAAAATAGTTAACTGCTAAGGATAATAGACTCTCCAAGACTAAGGAGTGTAAATACATGTTATTCTTGCTAAGCCTTTGTTGTTTAAGGCATCACCTACTATCTTGTGTTTTATTATTTTCATATGCAGATATAAAGTAGGCATAAAATATACCCACTTGGAAAACTTCTTAAGAAAGGCTTGAAAGCAAAGCAAATCCTTGCAATACGAAATCTCTAACTTGAACAAAGTTGTGTCCAATTATGTCTAGATTATACCTAGCCTAAACATAGGAGGCACACAGTTTGTTTTGGGGTGTGGCTTTTGTTGTTCTTGTTTTTTATTGCTTCTTCTTTAAGTACAGAAGAGAGAAGCTAGGCAAGAAATGCAGAAGCAACACCACAGCAACCAACCTCTTATACATATCCAGCAGTCCTCCTTTTTGTTGTGTTTAGCAAGCTCATCTTCGGTCACTTCAGTCAGCCTCCCTTTTAAACCAGTCAAGTCCTTCCCACTTTTAGTTAGTCGAATCCAATCCATAAGACTCCTTCCTGGTTTTAAAGGTACCTGAAAAATAATAAATGTACAAACATTATTAAACTCTAAAGGAAGAACAAGCCGTTCAATATACTTTTCTAAGCTCCGTAGGAGGACTCCGGCAAAACAAGAAATAACACAGCCTGTATTCTTCACTGATATTTGGGAGCCCTACTCAGCAGTAAGGGTGCTTAAGGAAGCATCCTATCTAGTAACCCAGACAAGTGAATTCTCAATCATCAACAAACATTTAGATGATGAGGTGCTGAGGGACATGGTTTAGTGGTGACTTGGCAGTGTTAGGTTAATGGTTGGGCTTGATGATCTTAGAGGTCTCTTCCAGCAAAGGCTATTCTATGATTCTACGCCTCTTCCCAAAGCAAACTGCAGATACCAAGTCCTCCTGTGATGGTAAGAAGTTTTTACCAGCATAATTTGAGTTATGGCCTGGAAACCTTTGAGCAATAAGGAAAGATTTGAAAATCATGGCCAGGTAGGACAAGGTAGGAAATTTCCCTGTCACAGCATTCATAAAGACTTCCTGCAAGCCCTACAGCAACTGGAAATCTCACCCAGAGAAAGCTGGGGCCAAACTCTTTTACCTTACAAGGGATGTGTTATCCATCACCTGCCCTGAAAGGCAGAGCAAGACTTTCAGGGTGTCCGGCACCTTCCTTTTTCAACAGCACCACAGACTGGGAACCCCTCCGATCCAAACCCTAACAGCAGGAGCAGGGTTAAAGAATGCCGGACTTACAAACCCACAGCAAACCCAGAAAGGCTGCAAGGCCCTGCCTCCGCACAGGCAGCACCCCGGGACAGCCCGGCACGGCAGAGCAGGAACCGTTACCGCCTTCGAAAAAAGAGAAGTACCAAGTATTTTTCACAGCACAGCCAGCCCCTCGCCCGGGGCCCTGCCCCGTCCCCTCGGCTGCGGTACCAGGCCCCTCGAGGGAAGTGGCCAGGGGCAACGCGGCCCCAGCCGCGACCGGGACACCGCAGCAGCTCTGCCAAGAGCGGCCAAGCCACCCAGCCGGCCAGAACGAAGCGGGGAAAACGCTGACCCCGCCGGGCCGGGGCCTCGGCCCGCACCCGCGCCACCCGCACCCGCCAAGAGACGATCACCAGCAGCCTCGCTGGGCTCAGGGCCGCGGTGCCGGGAAAGGCTCCGACGCTGGCTGCGACTGAGCTCCACCTCCGCAGCGGCGGAGGCCGAACTGCCCCTACCTTGGTGCGGCCGCCCGCAGCCACCCGCTGCTGGGAACTGGGCGCGGGGAAAGCCTGCGGCGGGACGTTCAGCATCCTGCCGGCCGTGGCCGCGGCCTGCGCCCCGGCGGGCGGGCGGGCGGAGCGCTCCGGTGCAGCGCGCAGGCGCGGCGGGCGGGGCACGGGTCCGGGCGGGGTTCCGGCGCGGGGGCAGCTTACCGGGGGCGGCTGGGTTGCATCGCTTACGGGGGGTGTCGGTGGAAACCGCCTGGGAGCAGACATCTCTGCTGGGCCCGGGGCTCCCGCCCAGGCGGGTGCTGAGGAGAGCGCGCCGGGTACCGCATGCACCTTCTTGTCTTCCCTGGGGAATTGTCTCCCGTGGCACTGAAGTCGGTTTTCCTTCCAGGACTCCCAGCGGCAGGTATGTCCGTTACGACAGCCTTCGAGCTCGACCGCCACTGCTGCTGGTGCCCGCGGTTTGAAGGTAAATGGTGAGAACGGCTGTATGTGAGGACCTGCTCCTTCCTGCACCGGGACCCCGGGGAGCAGGTGGGACAGGGAAAGCGCTCCAGGGGTGCTCTTGGCACGTTCGGCCCACGGCAACACCTACACAAGCACTCAGACAAGGGCAGCATCAGGCATGTACACAAGCTGTACCTGCCAGGGGCACGGGTGGTTGGAGGAGTTGTGGGCTGTTTTTGTCCCTTTAGGGGCTGTGGTCTGCATGATGACTGGTACCTGACTTTGATTATCAAAACTGAACTCACAAAACAACTCACACCGGGCCTTTTTCCTCAGCTCTTGTTATCCTCTTTACAAATAAAACTGATGGTCTCATACTGCATTTATGTATAACAGTGCAGCTCATGTGCATGAGAGAGCATAAGTGACTTAAGGCAAACCCTTTCCTTAAACTGAATCAGAATTTGATTAAGATTCAGACTCTCCTCTCCATGTGGAAAACAGAAAAAAAACCCCAACCAGTATATGTTCAAAACTCTGCTGTAACAGCAGGCACAACATTAGAATCCTTAATCCAACATGATTCCTTGATGTGGTTTCACATGGAGCCTACTAAGTCACAATGAAAAAGCTTTCCTTGGATCATCAAACTTCGAGGAAGTCACATCACCATAGAGCCTCTAAAGCAAGGCATCCTGTCTCTGCTCCTAAAACTGGCATCCAAGTTATGGTCTACAAAACACAGGACCTTAGATAAAAAGTACCAATCAATACTTTCCCTCCCTAAAACAGGAAAGGAAACAAACTCAGATAAAATTACAAAACAGTTTTATTAAGAATAACTTACATACAAATAAATTACCTTTAAAAATACTATAATACATTTTTATATTAAGTTTAAATTAAGTCTTTGAAGTTGCATTGGCCTTTCCTGCAATCAGCAATCTGATTCTGTTCTTGAATCTTGTTCCAGTTCATCTTCATCATCTTCACTATCTGAGTCTTCATAAAAGGAAATTGTAGCTTGAACTGGAAAGTTTTTCAGAAGTGCTTCAGCTTCCTGATATAAGTAATCATAGCACCTTGATTTGGGCCAAAATAGTCTGAAACAAGCACACAATAGGTTTGCTTATTGTTTCTGCATGTTCTACCGGGAGGCTGACAGACAAGAAACAGTGAAATTCTGTTAAGACAAGCATCCTACAGAGCTTCTCACATGCTCAACTGCTTTCTACATTTAAACAGAAAAATCTCTGGATTCTGTATTTTCATCTGAAGAGCTAAAGATGCAGTTAGAAGTACTAGTTTTGCAGCAAAGCTACTCTAAAGCCCAAGATCCACTACATCTGAAACTTACCACTCCAGTACCTAGGGATCTGATCCAAATAGTACTGCCCTCACTGGAACTATTCCTAGGGAATATAACGGGTGTCAAGCAGGATCCCCAACATACCTGGATTAAATTAGTAGTTTTGTTTCTAAAGATCCCCAACCAAAGTAATTGTTTACAATGGTCTGAAACAAATCTTAAAGTGAAAGGAATGTTAAAGGTCTATGGGGATCAGACCTTGATATTCATTGCTGTGCCCACAAATAAAACAGGGAGGTGAGGGGATAGTTCCTAGGCTGTCTTGGCTGTTTAAGCCTCCAGTGTCCTGCGGGTACAAGGCAGCAGGTGCAGGCATGGGAGAGGGTATGGACTGACCAGCCAGTATTGCTGAGAAAAATACCCATAGAACTACTGCTTTAGTGATTAAGGTAATGATAGTATCCGCACTGTCAGTTCCAAAAAGGAAACAAAGAAAATAACTACAGTTGAATCTGCAGGAGAATCTGTATTCAGAAGTACTAGTAGGTGTTGCAAGGTGCGTAAGGTAATTGCACAGGTAGTTCTTCCAGATGAGATGCAGATTTCTCCCAAACCTGGGTTCTCATCTTTCAAATACTGATGCACAGACTGTGTAAGCAATTGCATGGACCCTGACTTCACCGTGACTGTTCCCATGCTTAGGTATGAGTGAGTGCTGTAGGGAACACTGAATGGAGAGATATTATAAAGCGTCAGTTGCTTTGTGCTGCAAAGGACATGGTGTGCTGTTAAACAGTAGCCTAGAAAGCACTTTCTAGAATTACTAGAAAACCATCATAAGTTGTGTATCTTAATGTATTTCTATTATAACCAATCTGTAATCAGCATTTAATTAGGTTGCAGCATGCTAGTCTTAGTTCTTGGCACTTCTATTGTCTGTTTCTTCCAGCTACTTCCAAACTGTAAGCAAAAGAAGGTGCTAGCTGTAAAGGAACAGGAACTGTGGAGTATATTAATGGCAATATATTCTCGCACTAGCTGAGAACCCTTGCTACACCATGACATTATCAGCAATGTTTATGTTAATTTCTGGATACGACATAGAGTACTTGAAAATCTAGACCCATGGGGCACCTTGATATTTCACCCCAAATTCCTGTTTTTTCAAGAAGGATAAAAGACGGTACCTTTCCTCAGTTAAGACACCCTATATAAAAAAGAGCCACAATGCTAACCAAGAAAGCAACATTATCTGAGGGGCAATATCATAGAATGGTTTGGGTTGGAAGGGACCTTAGAGATAATCTAGTGCCAACCCCCCTGCCATGGGCAGGGACACCTCCCACCAGACCAGGTTGCTCACAGCCCCATCCAACCTGGCCTTGAACACTGCCAGGGAGGGGGCAGCCACAACTTCCCTGGGCAACCTGTGCCAGTGTCTCACCACCCTCACAGAAAAGAATTTTTCCCTAATACCTATGTCACTGAGTCACCCAACCCTGCCACCACAAAAAAACCCAACAAAACAAAACAAAACAACAAAAAACAACCGCATAACTGCAACATGCCTAAGTCCCCCACCGCAGGAGCATGCCAACATCTCAAAGACCTGGTGAATCCAGAAGCGCTGGCAGCCAGTTACCCGAGGACCTGTCACTTCAAACGCGCTGCGACGGCTAAATCACTCCGAAGGCACTTTAATGTATGGCAGGATCACGGGGGTGGGGGAGCGGCACCACACAGCCGAGCAAGGGACTCTTCCCTCCCGGTCGCGCCACACCTCGGCCCGGGCAGTGAGGGGGCGGGTGCCCGGGGCAGGCCCTTACCTGACGGGGTGCGTGTACTGCGCCAGCTTTCGGGAGGTTTCGGCCGCCCCGCGGGGGCTGTGAGGCTGGGGAGGAGAGAGCAGAGGTCAGCCAGCCGGCACGGCACCCAGCCCTGGGGGGCGGCAGCCCCCGCCCCGCCGGGGCTCCCTCGGCCTCACCACGGCCGTGCCGGCGGCGGGAGCCACGCCACGCCGCGCCGCCCATCCCACTCACCGCGGCGGGGCCGGTGCCGCTGCGCCGGCCCGCCTCGCCTGGCGTGGGCACCCAGGGCCTCCAGAAGGGCGCGGGGCTGCGGGCCCAGGGCAGGACCGCTCGGGCAGAGGCGGAGGAGAGGAGCGGGTACCCCTGCGGGGGCAGCGCCGCCGAGGGCGAGCGGGAGCGGCCATACCCGCTACCGTCCATGGTCCGCCGGCCCGCAACCGCTGCCTGGCCCTGCCCGCCCGGGGGCCGCAGGCTTTTATAGCCGGCGGGGGGGTGTTGCTGCGCGGCGCGGCCCCCACCTCCCCCGGCTCGTTCCCGAGCGCCATCCACAAAACGGCCCCGCGCGAAGGCGCCGCTGCATAAACACGGGGCGCGGACGCGTGCATGTCCCAAATGGCCCGGGGAGGGGGGATTTGGCAAGTCGGTGTTAATCGCGCTTGAGCAGACACATGGCTGCTGCTGGGGGGGCGGCCGCTGTGGGAACGGAGCGGGGGGTGCGGGGCGAGGCAGCACCGGGGGCGTCCCTGGGCCGCTCTCCCCCCCCAGCGGCGGGGCTCGGCCGCGGCCAGCGCGGCCTTTTGTTGTGCAAACGTGTTTGTTTGTCCCCGCCAGCGGCCAGGCGAGGCGTGTGGGAAGGGTGGGGGCAGCGCCTCCGGGCCGCCCCGGTGCCGGTACCGGCGGGGGCAGCGCTGCCCTCGGGGGTAACGCTTCCCCGGGAGCCCGCGCGGGGTGCGCAGGCACACACAAAGGAGCTGCACTCTGGGGTGCTCGAGAAAACGAGGGTCCTTAGAGGGGTCCTTATTTCATAACTCGTCACGCACCCCACACAGACCCTCCCCCCAATACGCTCCGTGACATCTTTTTTATAGGGTGTTTTTACCAAGGAAACGTGCCGCCTTTTCTTCTTTTCCGTGTCATCCCGACACTGGGGATGCTGTTGCTATATGTGCAGGGTTTATGCCAAACTCGTACCATTTCCACGTTCCCCGGTACCAAGGGAGTTTATTTTTATTTCCATTTTATTTTCCTTTCTTTTTCCTCTCAGATTGCAGCCACTGATGCATGTGAGGGAAACACAAACAGCAGAGCGATCATATATAAGAGCTCGTACACAGCACTAAGACCAGCTCTGGGGAAGCTAGGAGGGTTGGTGGGGTGGAGCTGCCCTAGATTCTGAAGGAGGGCTTCAAACCCAGGTAATTTATTGGCCCATTAAAGACTCACATTACTGAGGCAGCACAAAGGCTGTACCCTTTGGAATAATATTTTACCTTTTTGAGTATAGCCATAAGGAGCGTGCCTACCTTAGCACTGCCCAAAAACAGTTGCAGATAGACGGTTACTTGTGCCTTCTCCACAGTATCTTCAGCACAATCTATTTCACTAAGGAGTATCAGAGTACCGGTTGTAAAAAATGTAACAGAAGCTGTGAAATGGGATCGGATTAACAGCATTAGATTAATAGCATTTTTTTCAGATCTTTAAGCCAAAACCAGAGGTAGGCTGAATTGCCTTTCGGAAGAAAAGCAACCTCTTACTTTGAAAGAGAAATAGATGGTAGAGTGCATGTATTTAAGCTTGTGCAAGCTGTGAAACATTCCAACTTCGTCAGTAGATGTATTTTAAATTGGATTTCTTCACTGAAGGGGTTATCAAACATTGGAAAAGGCTGCCCAGGGCAGTGGTGGAGTCCCCATCCCTGGAGGTATTTAGTGGTGAATTGGCAGTGTTAGGTTAAAGGTTGGACTTGATCTTAGAGGGCTTTTCCAACCAAGGCTATTTGATGATTCTGTCATTTCAGAGGTTTCTGCCATTTGACTGCTTGGAAAAAATGATAATTAGTATGACTTCAAGAGTTACTAAAGGAAAAAGTACTTCACAGTGAAAAGCTCAGCTTAGTAGGGCAGTAGGGTTAAGCCAAATGTTTAAAAGAATAAAATTTCCAGAGTAATTCTACTGCACTGTGGTGTTCGTAGCTGTTTGCATTTTTTTCCTGTCTCATTTTCACTGTGGCCTAGAGTCAGATTACTTAAAATCAGAGTGAACAAAAGGCTCAAACTCCCAGTAAATATCTATCTTACATTTAAGAAATAGAGAATAGAGCAAAGTAGCTTCTGTAGTAAGTTGAGTTTGATCATAGGCAAAATTTTATCTATTTTTTCTCTGTTTCCAAATGGCTACTGTGAAACCTTGTCAGATGAGGTAAAGCATAAAACAGATGTTTAAAAGCTGTCTGATGGTAGATTCTTCTTTTGCCTAAATGAAGTGAGAGTAATAATTTTTGTAGTTGGTATTTCTCTTTTGAGAACTATAACACAGGCTGTGTAAGGAAAAAAAAATACAGGCTAGGTTCATTGTTTAAAGAAAAGCAGAAACATCCTCCATCACATAAGCAGTGACAAAGGACAAAGAGAACACGACATCAGCTTTATCTGTTTGATAAAGCATAAAAATGGGTTCACAGGTCTACAGTAAAAGCAACAAATGAAGGAGTGTCTTTGGCCAATGACTCTTAATTGTCTCAGGATTCTTTTTAGTACCTGCCTGAAATGAGAAAATGTCCTAGTGAGAAAGTGTGATTTACCCATTAGAGAGCAAACTGAAACAGAGGTGTTGAAAGGATAAGGAGAAAATAATGACTAACAGCTGTTGGTCCCCTGCATATTTTCACACTGTATGACTCTTCTTGGCTTTACAGTTTAGTAATGCAGTCCTGTTTATTGAGAGAAATACAAATGTCTGTCTTTGCAATAATAACTTGTTCTCATGGACAACATAAAAAAAAACCCTAACATTTTGCCATCCTTCCACTGATCTTGAAATACAGGCTAGAAATCATTAAGGTTCGAAGAGTCTTTGTCATGGCTGTCTTGTCTTCTTCAGTTTATGCACAGAGCAAAAGTAACAGTGCTAAGTTACTATCCACACTAAAATCTCCATAGACAGGAACTACATACAGCAGCTGAGCAAATGGTTAAATGGGAGTGATGGAACACACTTAGAATGGGGGTTTTATTTGCTTACAGTAGTGGAAAGCATAGTTCTGAATTCAACATGAACTGTGGTAGAGGCATTCTTGACTTACCTAATTAAAATTATATTCTCCTTTCCGTGCCTTAATTCCTGCTTTTTTGTATTTCAACTTTTTTTAAAAAAGTAGAACTCCTGAGCTGAAGGTTGTTCTTGGTTATATGTACCTTTGGTAAAGGAAGGCTGGGAGTCAGGATCTAAAGCACTGCATTGTGAATAGTGTAGTGGAATGAAAACTGAAATATGATGTTTTATGGTTTTATTTACTCTTACACAATAATAAATATATCTAGGTATTCCATTAGTTCTCAGTTTCTTGAAAATTACTCTCAGGATCTTAGATTATTTTTTTATTCCCTTTTATCACTTTCTAAGCAGTTCATAGCTTGCAATTTACAGGGTTCAATTCTGTTTAGCCACAGTTTGATTTTTATAGGGATTTTTCTATAATTGCAATTGTACAATTTCAAATGCAGTACAAAAAATTCTTGTACAGTCATTCTGGATTTACAGCAGTAGAACTAAATACCCAAATTTGTTTTCTTAGAATATATACCAAGCAGTATTTATCCAGAATGAAAGTCATTCACTTGGTTTAGTTTAAATTGATTAAAAGTGCTTTTGTGGCTTTCTGCAGTATGACATCTTGAAATGTAATGTACTGTTAATAGGATACACAGAAGAGCAAACACAGAGGTCTGTGCAGATTTGAGTGTGCTACTATAAACAAAGAAGGTGTTCACAAATGGCTTAGAGCTAAATTTGACAAGACAGTGCTAATCACACTTGGACATGGGAATATCTGGACAGAGGACACTCAGCTGGCTTCGTATCAGCCTCTCCGAAGGCTGTGGTAGCTCTCACTTATTAGCAAAACAGGAACATTGTATGAAAATTATTGCATGAGTTGATATAGGGAGAGAATTGGCTTGATCTTGTTAGGACTTTGTTTTAGTGAGAAAGGCAAGGTCAAATGTATGGAACTGCTCCTCTGCTTACTGAGACTGGACTGAGGAAACTGATTAGCAGGCAAAATTTGATCTTGAGTATTTAATAGCCTAGCTTCATCTTGATGCTTCCAATTTTGACACTACTTTAGGACCAGGGTTTAGAAATTAAATGTATGCCTGATATTTGCATACAGATTTTGACTGTACATCCATTAGCATTTATAGACATGTTTGTTCTCTTAGCTCACAAATGGGTCATTTTTTTGACAGTAAATGTAAAATTTTCATAGGAAATTTATGTGAGCAGCTTTGATAGATGTTGAGCAGCTTTGATAAATGTTCATCTGTGTGCAATTATAATTACTTTCCTGGAAACTTTACAGTAGTGTCTTATGAGGCATTAAGCATTTTTTTAATTTGGATATGACATATAGGGCATTTTTTTCTGCTATAATTTGAAAGTAAAACATCAGTTTGTAAAGAACAAAGAACAGCCTCTATCCTCACCTTTATTTGCTTTCAATACAGTATTTTTGGTATCACTAATGTACCTGAAAGTGGGCTTGGTTCAACATTTCCACAAAATGAATTTTTTTTTGTTGGTAAATAATGTAAAATCCAAACTAGGTCCTAAGAAGTAAAATCAATACAATTTAAGTTTTCTTACGGAAAGAAAAAAAAAAAAAGAGAAGATAACTTAGTCAGCAAATCAGTCTTTTCATATTACCCGTGGCTATAAAACTGTTGCTTGGCTAATAAAGACTCTGCTCATCCTATTGCTGTTGTGTATTTTTTTCCATCTGATTTACATACAAAGATGGAGCACATATTCAAACAGTGTAATTCCACTAGTTCCTGGTGACCTGGGGAGCACCATCACCTAGGGTTAGAGGATTCAACAGCCAGTGGCCTCACTCTAAGGGTCAGAGCTCTGCAGTCCGCTCTATCAGTGAGACTGACAGCCTCCGGCTTTCCCAGGTTTATTCCAGCCCTGATGCCATTACAGACTTTGCAGTCACATGAGCATGTCCAGATGGTCAGTGGTATCTGCTGGGGAATATGCAATAGGTCTGTGTTGTGGCACATGTACATGTACTAGAGGTCCCCGTGTGTCCATGTGGCAAGGTGTGACTGCACACAGCAGGTTGGCCATCCTCATTTCCCTCCCCCATTGCACTCCGCTCCCAGGCCCAGGCTGGCAAATGGTAAAGGATAATGTATCCACATGGGAAAGCGACACATTGAGGGACTGAGAACGTGTAATGGGATCAGCCACCGGTTACAGGGATCTTTTAAAAAATAAGAATATCACTTGCTGTTGAGTTCTGCGCACTTTAAATTCCAGGCAGATAAGAAATAGAGACATCAGTGCTGAACACTGATCTTATAACTACTTTGAACAGAATGGGAGTCAATGAAACAGTGATACATCATTAGTGCCGAGACTCAGCAGAAGTGTCTGGCTCGCTCAGCATAATGCAGCATAATGTGGCAGTGTTTGCTGCAGTTGGAGTGCACAGTGCTGCAGTGTGGCACTGGCAGGATTTGCCCTCTCGCCTCTAAAGAGAAGTGAGAGGCAGCCAAATGAAATGAAGTTGCTCTAGCCCAACAGCTATTGACAGAAGAGATGAAGAAATTAGATAATCATTGGAATGTCCTGATCTGACTTGTCTGACTGGTAATACAGTCCCTAGCAGTGTCATCTCTCCTCTCACAATGTACTGTTCAATTATCTGTTCCTTCAGATTTATTGCTTTTCCTGGCTACAAAGACAGTCATGGAAGCAGAGTGATTGTTTTTCAGTTTCCCCTGTATCTCTAAGACATCAGCACAGCATCAACTCTCAAAAACGATGCATGCCACTAAGCTGGTGATGTATATAATGCAGCATTTAACCTCTGGCATGAGGGAATGAAACTGCAAGAAACAGCAATGTGTGAGCTGTACCTCTGACAAACAAGCACCTGGAAAGGCCATGTGAGTCCTAAAGATAGCAGTGCCAGCCCTGAGGAGCATACACAGTGTCTTGTACTGCAGCGCACGGGTGTCAGAACTCTTACACAGGCACCCGCAGATAAGTGCTGACAGAGAGCCCCTAGCCCTGCGATTCCTCCCTGGCTTCTGGTGCCTGATGTTATGAGGCTGCAAATTCCATCGTGGCAGAATTTCAGTACTTCTTCATTGCATGCTCACATCCCAGTGATTCTTAACAGAAGCGTTGAACACAGGAAACAGGGAGCTCATTGTACGGGCTGCCTGTCTTAATGAAGATACAGGTAAATGGCATTGAGCATAGGAAGGACAATTCAGACTGGAAAAGAGTAACGTGGTGATGTCAGACATGAATAGGTTCTGTATGAAGAGTGAAAGATGGATGGGAGGAAAAACTGGCAGAGAGAAATAGCACTAATAAAGTAAGAAGACTGAGGTGAAGACCTGAGGACAGGAAGAGCTCCAAGTGCCTACAAATGGGGAAAAAAATGGGAAAACAGTCAAAAGACAAGACAGATTCTTCCTAATGACGGATGTTGGGCCTGGATATCTTGTTCCTAAGGGCGGTCTGGAGAGAGGTCTGGAGGGTAGAATCTGAGAATGGTTAATAAGAAGTGAGATGAAGAGCCAAAATTAGGAAGAGACATGACTAAAATATTAGTACATTTGAGGGAAAGGGAGAAGAGGGAGGTGTAGGAGTTGTGGATCCAGTGTACACCTTTCCAAAGCCTGGGATGGTCCTCAGGAGACCCTACTATCCCAGACAAGCCTGAGAAACCTACTGGCAAGGTCCCATCACCTTCTAGGGAGGCTCCAAGTCGATACCACTAACAGTTACTGTTAGCTTAGGTAACAAGAGCCTGCATCATAGACTTGAAGTTTTCCTATCCAGGTGCAACTACTGCATTAGCTGATGATTCCACCCCCCCCCACCCCCAAGTTGTTCCATTTGTGTTTGCACAAACATACGGTGATTGGGAACACTTTTAACACTGAAAAGCCAATCACTCAAAAATCCTGAAACTTTTGAAAAAAAAAAAAATCTGTGAGTTTCATATGTGAGTTATCTCTCATCTAATTTACGTGTTTAATGGTTAGTCATCTAAGATGGTGAATTCAGGCTGCCGTTAGATAGGTGACTTCAGAGGGCAACTAATTTCATCCTAAGATGAGGTGTCTAGGATGTGTAAAATGTACAGGGCAAGCAAGATGACAAGCTCTCTGTCCCTCTCTCTGTCCCTCTACTGACTCTAAAAGATGACTAGTTTAGCTTAGAAACATCTAGTTTAGCCTGAAAATAGCTTTTAGATGTCTCAAGCTGGGTAATGTGAATCCAAATCACATCTTTCTACATTTGTGTGTCTGATATGAGAGTCTGCAGTATGATTTGTAGAAATGTTTAAGTCCAGCCCTCCCAGGGTTTGTAAGTGCAAAATTCCCTCTTGCATTTATGTGTCCTAATTAGCTTGGACACTACGGATCTGAGGCTTGTGACTACAGCTGAAACTAGTGATAATCATGCCTTAAATGCAGTACTATATAATTCAAGGCTATGGAAAAAATGAGATCATCATTATCTCAAACTGACCAGCCAGGTTTAAAGAGCCTTTTTAACATTAGTGTATGTCGTTAGTTACCGATGTATAAAATGGCAGCAGTAGTAAGGCACTCCCAATCCCTAAAGGCTCTGAGGGGTATCTTCATTAGTTACAGAATCACAGAATCACAGAATCGCCTAGATTGGAAAAGACCTTGAACATCACCAAGTCCAACCATCAACCTAACACTGACAGTCCTCAACTGTACCATATCCCTAAGCACTATGTCAACTTGACTCTTAAACACCTCCAGGGATGGGGACTCCACCACTGCCCTGGGCAGCCTGTTCCAATGTCTGACAACCCGTTCTGTGAAGAAATACTTCCTAATATCCAGTCTAAACCTCCCCTGATGCAACTTGAGGCCATTACCTCTTGTCCTATCGCTTGTTACTTGGCTGAAGAGACTCATCCCTACCTCTCCACAATCTTCTTTCAGGTAGTTGTAGAGGGTGATGAGGTCTCCCCTCAGCCTCCTCTTCTCTAGACTAAACAAACTCAGTTCACAGAATCACACAGAGTCACGGAATGGTAGGGGTTGGAAGGGACCTCCAAAGATCATCTAGTCCAGCCCCCCTGCTAGAGCAGAAGCCTAGAGCAGACCACACAGGAACACATTCAGACAGGTTTTAAATGTCTACAGAGAAGGAGAGTCCACAGCCTCTCTGGGCAGCCTGATCCAGTGCTCAGTCACCCTCACAGTAAAGAAGTGTTTCCTTATGTTAAGACTGAACCTACTGTGTGCCAGTTTGTGCCCATTGCCCCTTGTCCTGTCACTGGACACCACTGAGAAGAGTCTGGCCCCATCTTCCTGACACCTGCCCTTAAGATATTTATAAGCATTAATGAGATCCCCCACCTCAGTCTCCTCCAAGCTAAACAGAGCCAGTTCCCTCAGCCTCTCCTCATATGGGAGATGCTCCAATCCCTTCATCATCATAGTGGCTCTGCGCTGGACTCTTTCCAGTAGCTCCATGTCCCTCTTGAACTGGGGAGCCCAGAACTGGACACAGTACTCCAGATGAGGCCTCACCAGGGCAGAGTAGAGGGAGAGGAGAACCTCCCTTGACCTGCTGGCCACACTCCTCTTAATGCACCCCAGGACACCATTGGCCGCCTTGGCTGTGAGGGCAGTTTTGACAAATATATATTTTTTTTAAATGGTGCTGCTATTAATAAGGAATAATTTAAAATGCAAAGAGCATTCAGAGTGTTTTTCAGCTGAAATGCAGAGCTCATAATGGAAATTATTACCTTGGCTATTCATTATCTCAACGCTGCAAAAGATCACTCGTATTGTCCGTGACATTAGCGTTCGGCAAATACTCCAAAATAAAACATTATTTGACATGTGCACCAAGTAGGTTTTTGTCTGAAATGAGTATTTTAATTACATTGAAACATGTATATTTGACAGTGGTTTTATTTATTTACTGATTTACTTAGAGAGGATTAAGAGGACATGAGTGCTAGGTATAATTTGTACAAATATTAAGTGAACGCTCTGTTAAAGCAACTTTTATACATATGCTTCCTTAAGCACATTGTTTTTATTTGAATTTTGAGTTATATTAGTAACAGATGAAAAATAGGGCTATGTAATAACTACAGAATAGGTGGGGGCTTCATTTCCTGGTGCATTTTCTGCTTGTGTGAAAAAAAACCAAACCTTGTGTTGGCATCAGGCTAGCAATCTATAAGGGATTCAGTGGCCTCAAAAGGAAAGGCAGTTCTAAAGGCTAACCTGGCTCCCTCTGAAACCTGCAGCAACTTTACTTTGAACTGCAAGGGAGTTGTGTCGGTTCTCAGCTGATGCTGCAGTGCTAATAAACACGTTGCCGTTGGAGGGAGGGGAAGAAAGTGTGTCTTGACACTGCAAGACCTGTGCCTGCTCAGCCAAAGAGAAAATACCAGCTTCTGAGCATCCATCCTTTCATTTAAATTCTTCAAAGAACTGTAGAGCTGAGATGCCCTTCACAAGAGTGCTTCTGTCCATGAGCGAGGAAACAGTGGAGGAGCCATGCTTGTTTTTCCCCGCACTGAGGCCAAGAAAAAAAATGTTTGAAGAAAAACTGATGGAGCTTTTCTAAAGAGGTTACTGTTTTTCTTCCCTTTCCTGCTGCACCCTCTGTTCTCTCTCATTGCTCTCTTTCCATGGCAGGAGAGCAGGTGCAAGGCAGACGCTTTGGCAGATAAAGATGTTCTAGTACTATAATTATAATCAACATTTCTGTGTAAAATACCCAAGGGTACCCAATGCGTATAGGAGGTCCCACATGGAGTTTTCAGTTCCTTGCTCTCAGTCATTATATCATAAATGCTAATAGCTTTAATCTTCTGGAGAATTCAGAATTTTTGGGGGGACCAGAAGGTAGTATCCCTAGAAAGTACTGGTTTGAGCAGGCTTAATTCTCCCTTGCGTCCAAGATGCCCTCAGTGTAGTGGAATGAGAGAGAATATTTGGAATACTCTGCAAAGGCATGGATTTATGAATGGCATCAGCCTCAGCCTCCCCAGCAAACCGTTTAGGTTTGTGTGTAAGGCTGATGGTGGAGAAAGAGCAGGGGCATACATGGCATAAGGCTTTGTTATTTTCATGAGCTTTACATGGACACAGGATTGTTTATCACAGGCCAAGTACAGGACAGATGTGGATGGATCTCAAGGACAGAAAGCAGCAGCAGCATAAGCTTTCTGGAAGTACTCCCTGGAGGAGGAGGACACGGGTTTTCTGTCCTCCTCTGTGCTGCACCTGCAAACCATAGCGACAGTTGGAGTACTGGCTTTCTGAGGCAGACACAAGAAATTAGCTCAGCTTAATAGCATGCCTCAGTGAATGTTGGAACCAAGGATATAATTTTCAACAAATCATTTACTTCAAAAGGTTGATTTCTGTGTGTGAGAGTGTGCATGCTTCTTTTATTTTGTAATATAACTGTGAACAGGCTGAGAAATACTTGAATTTTATTTCTTTACTTAAAAAAAGGCATCTCTATTTTTAATCAATTATGCACAAACCAATTTTGCAGTTTTTCCTAACCAAACTGAGCTGTGCTGAGGAAGTCTGTCAGCAAGATGAACAGACTCACCACATCTCTCTGCTCTCTCATTGAATTGGACTGCTATGATTAAGTTTCACATGAGGACATTGCACACATTCATATTTAGGGCAGTGGTGGAGTCCCCATCCCTGGAGTTGTGTAGATGTGGTGCTGAAGGACGTGGTGTAGTGGTGACTTGGCCGTGCTAGGTTAATGGCTGGACTTGATGGAAGTCTTTTCCATCCAAGGCTATTCTATGATTCTATGATTCTAAGATTTCTTTTCCCTGAACATCTACAGTAGTATGTTTAAGAAGAGTCTTTGTTTCCATAAACCAGCATTCCAGTAAACAGAATAAAGGCAAAAGCAGAATGTATGAAAAACCCAGCTTTCAATGTGAAGCAGAAGGAGTCTGCTAGCACTCAGGGTTAAAAAAAGACCATAGGAGCATTTTTAAATGGAGGATTGAGGACAAGATGACAGGTGCAGGAGATCATGCCAGTCTGAATGACTCATTATCAAAAGGGTAAAACTGAAAACACTCTGCATGCCTGAGAGAAGATGACAAAATCCAGATAGGAAACAACAAAGATTGGTGCTAATAATCCAAAGAAAATCAGGCATACAAAAAGGGATTAGATCAAGATTCCACATAAAAGTGCTCTGTGTGAGTGCTGGGAATCTAAGGATGGAGATTAGTGAACTGAACATTTAATATTAAATGTTTGTAATAATAGATCATCATTGGTGTATTGTAATACAGCAGAGTACAAATATATCTGAATAACAAAGAAGATTATGCCATTAGAGTAGCAGTAGTCCTTATTAAAAGAAAGCTAAGTTACAAATTGGTAACAGAATGAAAATATGCCATAAAATCAATTTGGGTTGAAATTTTCCACATGAGAAGGAATGATAGTCAAAACAGAGTTGTCCTTTACTTGGAGGTCAGACCGGCCTATCTAGAGGACACGCACCAAACAAGTAGACCCAGCCACACTCTGCCAGTGCCTGTCCCTCTCTGCTGACAACAAGCTCAGGAACCTGCCTGTCAAGCTCCAACAAAATGCTTTCTTGTTCAATGGGTAAAGTTAAGCATGATAAATCCACCTGATGATCGAGGCTGTGCTGCTAGTGACTTGACTGGGTGGTGACAACAGCTGCAAAACACCCTCAGATTAAAGGATGCAAGGCTCAAGTAGGTGCAATGGGAGAATTCAGCTGTCTGCAGGGGCATTAGGAAAAGTTTACAGCATGATATTATTCGTAGATGACAGTTTTAGACAGTTTTACTTCTTGGCATGACTAGTCAGATGATCCACAAGAGGAAAAGCTACTCCAGATTTAATCCTGATCAGTCTGCAGGACCTATTTTTACATATGACTATAGACAACTAACTCTAGTGGTGAGTCTGAGGTATTCAAATCCAGTATCCCTGCAAAAATGGAAAAGGCATCAACATCCCAAGTTCAGTAAAGGAGCTCATTACAAGTGATGAAGCTAGTCAAAAGTAAATGACAGGAGTCATAAAAGAATAAAGTAAAGGTAAATGTTTTATATGTGAGGGAGTAAGCATGACTTCAATAGGTGGAAGTCACACTTAACCAACATACTTGACATTGTTTAAGGTATCAACTACTCACTAAATGCAGATATGAAAATGAAACAAAACCCATGATTATACCACCCTGTGAGCCATTGGTGAAACTAGGTCTTAAGTATTGCTCTACTAATACAGTATAACTAGAAAAAGTACAGAAAGGCAGCAATTAGGAAATCAGAGACTGGAACAGCATCTAGGCAAGGGGAGGAAACATTACAGAACACTTTGGCTTAGAAAAAAAAGGTAACAAAGAATTTTATTGGGTACCTGTAAATCATTAATGATAGAGAGATAGTAAACAGCTATTTCTCATAATTGAAGATCTAGACGCATCATATAAAATTGCCATGTAGCTGGCTTAAAATTAATGGAAGATGCTTTTTCATATAATGTGTTATTAAATTGGGAAACTCATTGCCACAGGGTGCCAAAGAGACCAACAGCATAGAGAAGTTTTAAAAAGCATCAGGTATAGATAAGGAAGATACATCTGAACCTTCTCAGCAACCAGTGTTGGGGACTGAACTGGACAGGTGCCCTGCCTAGCCCGGCGTAGTTGCTCTTATATTCTCACCAAAATCACTTAAAAATTGGAGGAAAAAACAGGTTATTATTTTCTCCACTTCTACACATCAGATACTAACCTCTGATTATTGCAAACTGGGCTGGATTCCAAGAGATGATTTCAAGATGAATGGTTCCAGCTAAGTTATCATATCCCAGGGGCTCTCATTTGTAAATGGAAAATAAACATGAATACCAAGTCTTTCTTAACTGAATGAAGCACAGCAGCCTCCTGTCTGGCTATTTCAATGAAGATAAACATCTTTAACTCATATGAAATATATCCCTTTCAATGCGCAATTCAATTATTTTCACTTTCACATTCTTCTGTTATAGTGAGAATTTGGTAAGAAAAAATGTGAACGGTAACAGGGTTATGTTCAGACTGATGCTTCCCCTTGTCACAGTTGGTTACTCAGAAAACACAGAAAATGGTGTTGTACTTATCTGCCTTTTTCTGGTGGCTCAGTGCATTCTGTAACTTGTCTGGAGACACCATGAGCCAGGAATAAATTTAATTAAGCTCCTTAATCAACAGCGCTCTGACTCAGTAAACATTAACACTTCCCCTTATGCCTGAGCAAACACAAAGATCTGGTCTCAGCTTGGGAATGGTTAAGAGTGCCAATACAAACAACACAACTTCAGCTATTTTTACAAATGGTCCCGAAAGGTTTTCTAGCAAGTGTTGATCACACTTCTCCCTTAGGAAGGTGATTTTACTCTGTTATTCTGTATCTTAAGAGTGGAATCTCTTGTGTGAATACATGAAATGATGTCTTCATGATAAGGAAGGGGGGAGATTTGTTCTGAGAAGCCTCTAAGTGGTTCTCCCATAACTAAAAAACCCCACAACAACAACAAAACCCAATCTCCCAAGTAAGTAGAACTTAAATCTGCAGGTATTCCCCAGTGACATGGAGTAGGTTGGATTTTTTACAGCCTCCCCGCCACGGCCTGGAGGGGCTGGAGTTATTTTTGTCCAAGTTTGTATCTGGCCAATCTAGATTTTACACAGATATGTAAAAGGCACATGTGCACTGGCATGTGCATGGTTATACACGAGTTCATATATTGATCAATAAATGCCAACATTGGCATAGAAGTGTTTCTCAGAAGTTTCAGGTGGCTGTATCAGCACAGGGACTGCATCTCAGTGTGAGACCAATCGCTTGCTCATAGTGCCCCAGCAGACCTTTCTCCCCATCTGAGGGGATGTGTAATGCTCCAGTCTTCAGAATTCACTTTATTTGCATTGTTTTTTTAATCACGGACTGGTGTTTGAGGTGAGCAGGTGGGGGCGCAGAGGAACAACACAGGAATTGGCCAACCTGGTACTGTGGAAGTGCCATATGACCGCACATGTTTGGGGCTCCTGGGTCTCTTGGGGAAGGAGGGATCTTCTCAGGGCATACTCAGAGAGGAACAGCATTGCATTAACTCTTTAACTCATTCACAAGAAGAAAATTTGGGAGCAACGATGTGGTAGAGCGATGGCTTACCAGTGGCAGCATGGCTGAGATCCTGTGGGCCTGCTAGAGGGTCTGTGATCATTCCCTAAGGGTTCTGGGCAAGGCAGCTTTGGAGCACTCTGGGGATGTATGCATTGCACACTGGCCCAGTGATGCCTCAGAAACACAGTAATCTTAACTTAGAGTTAATGAGACTGAGCACTGAAGTTGGATCTCATTTTGCCTTTGAATTAAGCCACGTTTAAACTCAGCACTGAAAATACAGTAAAATGGGATTTTTATTGTTATGGTTTCTTATGCCTTTGATTACAATGTAGAAAGAGAAAGCTGAAGGGGTTTCTAAATTGTCAGTATTTCTGTAAAAGGAAACCAGAGCACCTACATACATTTGCACTGGAAGACATCAGTCCTCAGCCTGATTACTTGCCTTAGTACTCTTTACTATTTCTGTTTCATCCAAACTAGAGGCAAAAAGATCAGATTCACTTGTCAAGCTTTCGTGCTTATCATTTTGTGTTCTACTGCTAAGTGGCAAATTTTGTGTTGCAAAATCTGAAAATAGGGAAGTGCTTGCATCCAAGATTATTTTTCATTTGAAATACAGGATAGGAATATTATTTAAATAAGTCTTTGAAGTTTTATGAGCACTGAAGGCTCAATTAATGTTCTGTTCAGTCAACACATCATCTAGTCCTTACTGTTTTCCTGATTCCAAAATACGTTTTGTTTATAAACACACACTTGTTTAGCAATCAGCCTTTTTGGCCTATGTGAATTTTGTGTCTCGTAGGTTCTACAGGAAAGCCCCTGGTTTAAATGATCCCTATTATTTCACTATCTTTGTTATCAACTGTGTTTTGTTTCCTCTTAGGAGTCCCACTTCCATTCATCATGTTTCTTTTGTTCCCTTTTATTATCAGGCCGTTGTCTCAGAGAACATGAGCTAAACACCAAACACCCCTTTGTTAGTTAGTTGTCCTTATCGTTATCGTCAGGATCAGTTCCCTTTACATTTTCACATCTGACCAGCCTTCCTGAAAGTCAAAATTATATTACAATTAGTAATGCTATAGACGTATGTGCACAGGAACTTCCTGTTCATATCCACAGAGTTGTATATCTTGAACTGAGCAGAAAAACAAATCACTGCGTTTGGAGGGCTAAATTCAGGGATAAGGCAGGGTGAACCACAGACTGCTGTGGGATATGTCCATTTTATCTGCATTATTTATCAGCTGAAGAGGGCTTGATGTTTCTTATAAACCAGCTGGGAGATCTCAACTGAGCTCTGCCCCAGGATATATCTCTTTAACTGTTGTAGAATCACAGAACAGTTTGGGTTGGAAGGGATCTTTAAAGGTTGTCTAGTTTAACCCCCCTGCAATGAACAAGGACATCTTCAACTAGATCAGGTTGCTCAGAGCCTTGTCCAATCCAGCCTTGGATGTTTCCAGGGATGGGACATCTACCACCTCTCTGGGCAACCTGTTCCAGTGTCTCACCACCATCATAAAAAAATTCTTCCTTATATCTAGTCTGAATCTACTCTCCTTTAGCTTAAAACTACTACCACTTGTCCTATCACTACAGTCCCTGTTAAAAAGTCTGTCCTCAAGTTATTTCAGGCTGAAAGAACTGAAATTTATGTCTTCAACTTTCCCAGAAAATAGCCTAAGGAGGCAACTTGCCATCCCAGTGGGGGAGGGAGAAGGTTTCTTACTCTCCCAAGGACACTCTGTTGTCTAGAAAAGCATTTCAGGATTCACTAGCCCTTAGGTAGAAGAAAGCATCTCCCAAATCTGCAGTGGTAGACAGGTCACAAGAAGAGGGTAGGAGCCCAAGCCCTCTCAGCACATCAGCTACATCAGCTGGGAAAATGAGTGTAAGGAGGGAGATGCATGGAAAAACACCTAGGGGGGAGGTGGGGGCAGGGGGAAGAGTGGCCAGACAGGGAGCAGAGGCACTGGGCTGGCAGGAGGAGGACATGGCCATCAGGTGGGAGTCCCTTACTACTGAAACCTACACCTGCAGTCCATGTGAGGAGGTTGCTGTCAAGTGTGAATGTAATTTATGCCTATTGGCATGATTATCCTGGGACTAGGAAATTCACACTATTCTCAAGACCCTCATTCACAGGTTAGGTAGTTAAAATGTAATTGGTAGCTCAAATATATAGGTCTACTTTTTCCTTTGCTTTCAGGACTTCCTTGTACAGAAGCATTTCCAAAGTCTTATTTTTTTCCTCCTTGAGAGCCTCCCTTGCCAACCATGTCACTGATAAGGTAGCTCTCAGAGCTGATTTTACATTATTCTCCTTCTCACTCACCTTCCCTACATTCAGTGCCGGATTTCTCAGTTCCAATTTTAAACTCCACCTGTCGGCATTTCTTCAATATGAGAGTGACCTACCTTTTCTCCAGAGATCAGTGGAGAAAAGAAGCTAAATGTGTGCTGTCTGAATCTCATCCCTCATTATCTCTGCTGCTAGTATGAAACCTTTCATTTTTTCTTCCTCACTGTAAACCTCGAGAGTGGTTTTTGATAACCTCAGCAATTCTCTGAGCAGATCTGGCTGTACCTTCATCCGACACAATGCACAAAATTAGGAAAAGTATAGGGTTTGAAGTTACAATTACTTGTCAGTATAGAGACTGCCTGTCTTTTTGGTGGGCAGCACTCGTGGAGAGACTCAAGGTGAGCAGTCTTTAGAGGATGAGCTTTATGTTCTTGCATAACCCATGGAGATTTTGTGTAATACTCTTCTTACACTGCATATTTCCATAATGTAAAATAAAAACAGATTTAAAGTTCACTCCTTGCTCCAGGTGCATTAAAAGCATAGTGGGAAATCTGCAGATCATTGTGTTGCACCCAATACCCTGTGTATTTTTTTCTTATATAACCCTTTCTTTCTGATAAAGATGTTATGTGTCTATAAGAAAAATTCTGTACAGTTATTGCTGTTTTCGTTTCTTTCTTTCAAATTTTGTAATAAATCAAGATTAGATGCCAACATTCATAAGCCAAATTTCACTGCCTGTGCTAATATTAATTTAACAAGAGGGCAGTGGAGGGAAGCAGCAGTTGGGATTGAAGACTTCTTATGATGAAATGATATAAAAACTGAAGTCACACCCTGACAAGAAAGCAAACGATGTAAGGCTGGTCCCAGAGATTCGTTCAGTTCCCAGAGCATCACCTCACATTGCCACGAACCATGTTAATGCTGCGCAGTGCTGGTGCCTCACTGACTGGGTGACCCTGCTCCACTACAGATTACGTGCTTCTGCAGGACAGTCTGCAATCTCATGCAGGAAGTGCGGAGCCCAGAATGAAATTTTTTGTTAATAATATTTGATTCTGTGTGCCTCGAGCCTGAAGGGCCTTACCTAACACATTCAACACAGAAACAGATCAATCTGAGAGTTTTTTTCTTATACCTAGAACTTTCCGCTTTCTAATTGTTTTCCTTATTTGCGATCTGAATGTTTCACTCTTTATCTCATTTGATACCTTAGGGCTGACTCTATATCATATAAACTGAGGAAAGAGATTATACAATGTGGTTGCCTGTGTTCCTAAGTCAAAATGAGTTTTGCCATCAGTGAGAACGGCATCATATCATATTCCCATGACAGATTGTGATGACAAACAGGATTACAATCTGCATTTTAGTATAGGAAAGAAATAGTGGAAGGAAACAAAGTCTTAAGAAACAAAGATCCTGTTTTCTTTCAGCTAGATTTAACAGCACAAAATGAAGTAACGTTATGAGAATTTCCATTTGGAGATCCCTGGCAGGCATTTTATCCTGAAGTTTTTCATCATCTCACATTTGCACAATTGCTAAACCATCAAAGTTGGCGTTTGCTAGTGTTACATTTCATGACATGAAGGAGGAGAAATAAGAAATCTGAAAAATGGAAACCTAATAAGTCAACAAAAGGTAGAAGAGAAAAAAAAGTAGGTCTTGGACCTGTGATTAAATCTCCCCTAGTTAACTTCAGTGGAGACCAGGACTCACAGGGGTCTTGGAGCGTCTAAGACAACAAAAGCTGAAGCTCTGTAATGTCACAAATCAGAAGCCATCTTTCTAACTTCTCAGCCATGCAGTAAGCCTCAGAAATGCCCATTCAGCCTGTTCTAGTGCAGACTTATTTACAATGGACACTTAATTAAAAAAGCTTTTTAAGGATAATGTTTCATTTGAGCAGCTGTACTTTAATGCTTATTCTATTTTCCTGCTCTACTAGCTCAGATATATCAGAGATGAATATATTTTTTTAAACTTACTACAATTAAATTATTAGTTCAGAACCAACCATCAGTGAGGGAAGAGTAACTCCTGAGTTATGATTTCACATCTTTTAAGTAAAGCACCGTCCTTTAAATAAACTGTATCACATTAGAGCTAAAATTGCCATATGATTATGCCCTGGGGAAGCATTATCAAAACAATATTATTCTTCCTGTGTTCAGCTCAGCTCACTGAAAGTGAATGCCTTTGATTGCAGACTTTGCTGACCCGTCACTCAATGCATTCTTGGGGTTCGCCGTCGTTTCAGGCCAAGGTGCTGTGCAGAGTGCAGAAGTCCCATGCCCTGTTAAAAGGATCTGGGGACAAAACCTCCCTATCACTTGCCATCTTTCATGGTGCTCCTTGAGCACTGTAAGATTTTGCATTCTCTGTGCTACCCACAGAAGGAAATAAGTGATAGTTTGGAAAGCTAATTGCATTTCTAACAAGAAACCAGGGAAATACACCTTCTCTTCTCAAACTGCAAGGTGTTTCATTTCATATTTTCATCAGCTCTCTGTGTCTCATGGAAAGAGGAGCAGAGGAGCTCCCACACAAAGGAAATGCATTTACAGATGTGCTGTATAATAAAAGCAATGCTTTCCCAGATGTACACTAACAGTTTTATTGCACTGTGACTGCATGTGCGACTTGTGTTAATGTTATATCTATTGAATCACTGCTTGTCTAGGGAACCTGTAATTGTCATGTATAAAAAGCAGAGTGATCTACAAAGGCTCAGTTGTGCTATTTAGTTGTTTTGATGCTATGCATCTTTGATACTTGAACAAAACACAGCTCAGCTGAAAGAAGCACCAGGCGTGGAGGACTGGTAACTGCCCTCAGCTTGTGCACTGATCCAATGTAGGTGAGACTTCCCAGGTTTTGCAGTTCCTTGAAGGGTTGGCTTGCTTCCTGTAGGATGAAGAATCCACCTTTAATTATATGTTTATGATTATATTGTTCTTCAGCTGCTTCACATGCTTGCCTAACATAGGCCAGTATTTAGTCAACATGCTTTAGCATTCCTCATCTGTACTGATGACACAGCTAGTAATTATAAAAAATAGATTTGTGTTTAATATTTCCTATTAGTATTATATTACTTCCTTGAGAATGTGAGATCACTTAACAAGAGCAAGAGATTATATGTGAATGCTCTAACACACTGAGAATGAGTTAAGATCATACATGTATGCTTTCAAAGGTACATTAACTTAAAAAGATGCTGTCAGGTAATTTAAGTACAAAATAGTATAATGCAATATTTAAGTTTATCTGAGCATATCCATTTCTCTTAGCTGGATATGGTTTTGTCTACCTGCTTAGCTATTGTGGACAATTTGCTTAAAGCATCAGAAGTGTTTTATGAAACCAACTGACAGCATTTAGGTTTTATTTAAATATTTCCGTTAAAGCAGCTGATGCTTAGGTTCACATCCATAGTACATAAGAACCAAACCAATTCCTGGCACTTTCACATTATCCCATGAATTTTGTTCTTCACTTTAAGTGAAGCTTTCTGAAGCTGCTGGAACAGGTTGCCCAGAGAGATGGTAGGTGTCCCATCCCTGGAAACATTCAAGGTCAGGTTGGATGGGGTTCTTAGCAACCTGATCTAGTTGAAGATGTCCCTGCTCATTGCCAGGGTTGAGCTAGATGACCTTTAAAGGTCCCTCCCAACCCAAACTGTTCTATGATTCTATGAAGCAGCAAGCTTTTTTGTTGTGATTTTTTATTAACAACGATAGTCCAGAGAAAAAAAACAAACCCACCCTGCTGTCTGTCAGTGTGCAACGTGACAAGAAAGAAACAACCAAAGATGGTTGTAGCTCATGGGGAAACTGCTGGAGTGCACTAGGCAATCCTGAACCAGCCCAGCAGTTGCCTGATCAGAGTTACTGTGGCCAGACTGTGATGTCTCCCCAAAATCTACTCCAGTGATGGATGTAAGCTAGTTGTAGGAAGCCTGTTTCCACACTGAAGGCAAAGTGATTTAAATAATCCTCTCTCATTTATGTAATTTAAAATTCAGTCCACTAAAAATGATAATTAGTATTTGATAATAAAAATCAGTATTTGGTGCAATCTGAGAGCAAAATGCCCTACGGCAACAGAGAGGCAGAGTTCCCAAACCACAGTCATCAATAACTTCAGTATCAGTTAGGGTCTGTAGGGGAAGACCTGATATAGGTATCATAAGTTAATAACTGTGAAGAGAGAACAGGACTGGTAATGCAATTACTGCCAAGGTAGGCAGTAACTGCTTTGCAATCTGCTAAATTTTGTAGGGCTTAAATACACCCTGAAGATCAGAATTAAGTGTTGGGGAGAGAAAAGCTGTAGAGCGGGGTGGGGAGTAAAGGCACAGCATATCATTAAACAGTGGTTAGAGTGCTAAAACCAGAAATGCTGCTTGCTTTGCAGCTCTCCGCAGGCTTAGAAAAATAATCTGGTGAATCACATTGTGTCTGATCAGGATGCAAATCAAAAACTGTAAAAACTGCAGCTGAAAGGGAATTTGATTTATGGCTGCTTCTCAAGAAGAAGCTGAAGATAAAATAGCCATGAGCGTGCTGTGGGTGTTGATGAATGTGGCAGGCACCAAGGGATGTGTGGTACAGTGGATAGCCCTGAACACCCACTGCCACAGTGGCAGGGAGGGCTTCCTGAAGCCATTGCCTTTGGGTAAAGTCTCACAGGAGGCTCAGATTTTCTCTGTAGACTTCAGGGGTATGAAAGAACCAGCTGTCTGCTCAGTGTGTGTAGGCAAAACCAAAAATTTTTCAGCTGGTACAGAAGCTTTCTTTTTCATTCTTATAAAATTAACACAGGAGAACACAAAGCAGTACCTACTAAAATTCAAGATTTTCAAATGTACAGGTCTAGAGATTTCACACCAAGGACTTTAAAGGAAATACATGACGAGATCTTGTAACCACTAACACTAATATTTTGATGTATTGAAATATTTTCAATGTATTCCTTTGCAATATTAAAAAGAAGGGAAAATATACAGAAGTTAGCTTATCAGGCAAAACACTGGAATGGTTTCTGTAAGACTGTAGCAGCAAAGAGGTAGAGACTAAAAATACAAGTAATGAATGTCATGGTTTCATGGAAGGTAGATCTTATCAAATGAAATTTCACTGCAGTGAAAAAAGACTCGGCTGCAGTTTGGGCAATAGCGATAATGTGTCAATACCATCTACGTGGGTGTCTGCAGAGCATTTATATATATTTATATATTTTTAAGATAGGTATTTAATTTTGTATATTTAGATCTAAAAGCTTTTATCTGGTGAAAGTAAAAAGGCAAGTGGGAAATTCATACATTCACAGACAGGTCTCAAGCTAAATGAGAATGGAGACCTCCAATGAACCAGGCTGGTCTTGTTGGGTCTCCCAGCATTCAGTTTCTAGTCCAAGGCTATTCAGCATTTGTGCTTATGATTCACAGAGTGAGTCACAAAGTCTTTGCTGACAAGATTTTTGGATCTGACAAGACTGCATCGATAACATACACTAGGAATTGGCTACTTAGTGCTCTGGATCTGCTGTGCACATGGTCTCAATGCAGTAGGGCTTGTTCTAACATCTACAAATGAAAGATCCAATTATTGGGGGAACAAGCTTATTTCTACACATTTTCAGTGTGAGAGAATATGCAGGAAATGAGCAGCTCCAAGGACAATGAAACAGGAAAGGGAAACATGAAGGAGAAGACAAATCATGATGCACCACTGATTCTGTAGCCGTAAGGAAGGAGAAGTCACCTCGGGTGGGAGGTGGCCTGTGAGCAAGGAGGCAAACATGTCCCCTGTGCATCTCAGCTGGAAGAGCGCCCACACTGCATGGGCCTTGAGAAGAGACCCAGAAATAATCCAAAGATTAGGAAAAACCTTTCACAAAAGGAAGCTAGGAGGTGTCTCAATAACTGTCTCATATGGAGAAACTGTTTAACCACTCGGGTGGTTTCATCCTTGGAAACAGGAGCAAAATGTGGTCCAGGAATTATCAGCTTAGATGAAATGAAGCTTCCTTTGAGCAGGAAGAGGAGAGAATGGTTGATCACTTTATCCAGGAAAGCAATAGATGCTGCTCATGTGCCTTCAGATGAATTAGCTGTCTCCCTCCTGCCTGTGTATACAGTAGGGAAAACTCTGTGTGTGTGTGTGCGTGCACATGTGCACGCATGTGAAATCTGGGGCTCACCCCATATACCCACTGGTGGTCTTCTATAGAGAAAAGGAAACTTGCTGCTCTGTTCTTAATGTTCATAAATTTTGCAGCTCTGCAACAGGAGAATGACTATAATCAAATCTCATGTTTCAAAGCTTCAGGGTCAGGAAAAAATAACACCTTCCATGCCACCAGCCATAAATGCTCCAAAACCCTCCAGGACCTAACGGGAGAGTCTTTTCATTTTCCAAGAGCTCAGGCATGCGGGGGACCTGGGGAGCTTTCTATCTGCCTGAGCATGTGGAAATGGTTTTACTGCCTGAGATCATACAAATCCATGCTCAGTGCTGCTAGGTTTTGGAAAATGGGTGAGGTTCAACTTATCTAAAAAGCAACAGTTTGATACTAGATGTCCTGGGACCTGCAGGAAGGCAGATGCATTTATCTGGTACTCTGCTTTGGACTTCATTTCTGTGAAGGAGATGATAGAAAATAAATTGCATAATAAATATAGAAAATAAATTGGAGCTGAAAATGTTCTGCATTTTTAATATGAATATTAATTCAGAGGGGGTCATTGGTAATGCAGAAAACCAAGCAAAAAAAAAGACAAATACTGAATAGCTAAAAGGAATGGAAGGACAGATGAATTTATATTATATATTTGTATTCAATCTTTACTGAGGTAAAACTCCCAGTAGGATTATTATTGATTTTATAGCTACAGTGTGCTACAGAATACACAAGACAATCCTTGATTTCTGGAGTTTATAATCTATGTTTAATGAGAGACCCATGCTGAACAAAGTCCTAAAGATCTGAATTTGTGTTTGCAAAATAAATTTGCCCATCCTGTTTACATATCCATGTGGTACTCTCCTCTTCTTAGTCTCTGAAGCAATCACTCAGTATCAGTCAATATTCATTGACTAAAAAGAAATGGAAATGTAATGAAAGCAAAGGATTTCTCTCAGGTGTAATACTGCACCTCTGAGTTCAGGATTATGAAAACAGATATTCAGACACAGCAACTTGAAAACTCTCTAGCCCCTGTTCTGAACTGAGGATACACAAAACTTCCCTTCAATGTGTGCAATTAAGTTTGCAAAGAGTAGTAGAGCTGGACCAAAGTATAGTAGCTATGTTTTGGGACAAATTTCCCATCTCTGGGTAAGTACTGCAAATGAACCTTCAGTGTTGTCAGTACACCAGGTTGTTGTTTAATCCTAATCAGTCTCAGTTTCCTCTTTTCAAAATAAATTACTGTCCTGCTTTCCCAGGAACAGACCCGTGGGCCAGCCATGCAGGCAGGCCATGAGTAGCCCTGAGTCAGCTGGGACTTTCAGTCAGGGCAGCTGCCCCAAGCTGACTCACAGGCGTACCCCATGCCACTGACATCAAGCTCATTATAAAAGGAGGGAGTTCAGTAAACATGAGGAGTTAATTTGTCTGGATTTGCTCTCTTTTGGTCTTCTGCTGCTCCTGAGGACTAGGCTGAGTATAACCTTGTACACTTTATGTTGGTGATTGTATTAGTTTTATCATTTCATGAAATCTGTTTCTATTTCAGCCCATGGGGCTTCTCCCTTTTCCCCCATTTCCCTTCTCGGCTGGAGAAGGGACATGGGGTGATAGAGCAACTGCTACAGTTTAGCCTTGGATATGGGCTGAATGTACACAATGACCTGTTTTGGAGAGGAGAGAGGTCTAACTGGAGTTCTGCAAAGTATTTAATAAGTAAGTACTTCAAAAGTGGAAAAAACTATTAACTGTACAAGGGAGGCATTGTGAGGGAGTTTCAAGGTGGCCATATCTGAGGAAGAGGGAAAGAGAAGGAGGGATAGGATAAGAACAGCTCACTGTACTTGAAGGTAGGCTGCAGGAGGGTACTCTAAGAAGTACTGGAGGATCACCACTGGGATCCAGTTTAATGGCCAAATTTGGGGTGTGGGTGTGCATTGAGGCACACACAGCTGCGGGACACCAGTAGGTGAGGGGAGCATCTGGCTGGAAAGATGGAGGAGACTGTTGCCCCTAATGGCAAGAGTCCAGGACAAGAGGTAACAGCAGGTAGTGAATTGAGAGAGGCCTTGGCCTCATGTGCAGTCTACAATGCCTGTTTTCTAGACTCCTTGTTATGCTCAGGCAATGGCAGAAGCCTCCAAAAGTAGTTAAGAGACATGGTCTGCCCCAAGCTGTCTGTGCCATTGCCCAACCCACTGCCTCTTCTCCAGAGATCACATCCTCTCACTTCTTTCCTTGCCTGCTTATACCTTCATCTCACCTGGCTTATGCCCCCTGGATGGCCCTCAGTAAGCTGATGTCTCTAAGCCTTTTGCCCAGGCTGTGATGCTGTAGCCCCAGTGGCTGCTGCGCATTGTGTTGGGAGCCAAGGAGGGGAATTCTTATCTTCAGCATAGGGAGATGAAGGCTGAAAAAGAACATGTTCTTCCTCCTAAGCCTGTGAGTACATGGCTGGGAGACACACAGTCTAATGGATCTGATGGGGAGCTCTGTTGAGCAAGAAATACCAGGTGGGGAGAAGAGTTACTCAAGCTGCAACACAATGTTGGTATGGGAATGAAAAAGGATATGTCCACAAATGAATGTAGGCTGGAGATTAAAACCTTTCTAAGCTTGAGAGGCACAGGAGCAAAATGCCATCCCAATAGCTGTTGTGGGAATGAAGTGCTGGGGTCTGAACCCCAAGCCCTGAATTAAGGTTGACATATGGGTGGTCCCCATGGTCCTTTGAAAGGAGGGGATGAGTTTGCCTTTTGGCTTTCCTCCAAGGTGCAGCCGGCCTTGGAGGGAAAGCCCTTGGGTAAACAAGCCCCAGGTGCCCTGCATTGGGTAAATGAGTGCCAGGTGTCCTGCTTTGGGCATAAAAGCTGGGACCACTTGCAGGAAGGGTGGAGTGTCTGTCTGTGAGGTGGATGCACTTTGTAGAGTTTCCCTGTTGGGGAAGGATCTCCTGACTCTCCCTGCAACTGGGCCCTGGTCAGGTTTGGCACTCACAAACACTGGCTCTGTGGGAACAACATGAGTTTGACTCTGTCCTATGTTATCAGTCTCTTGGCTTGGCTGTCTCCCATCTCTGCCATGGGAGACTTTGTTGCTTTGTTTGTTCCACCTGTTGTTGGTCATGCTGTGTCATTCCTGGGGCCATTGGGGTTGTTGTCTGTTATGTGTAATCTGACTTGTTTGTACCCCCAGCGATCACCCATGTACTGACCCTTTTGTGTACAATAGAATCTGGTTACTGGTTCATTCTACTGCTGGCTGCATTCTTTGTACTAGGCCTAGTAATTGGTGAAACAGGGAATAAAACCCAGTAATTAGATTTTAAGCTAATTTCATCAGTTTATGAATAGGATTACTTTACCTAATTGCTTGCAAACACAAAAAGTAGGCTTTGACTCTGAAAGTCCCTTACAATCCTATGCAACAGCCTGTTCAGATTGCTAGGTTGTCAGAGCAGCAGTGGTCCCTTCCTGTGCTCTTTCAAAGTGCCATCCATAACAGTAGTAGGGCTTTTTTTGTGCTGCTGTATCTGAGGAAAAAAAAAAAAAAAAAAACACCCCACAAACAAAACAAAATAAAAAAACCTAGGGGGAAAATTAAACATGAAAAAATAGTTGTGAAGCTCAGAAAGGCGACTTGATTCTTTTGGTGATATGCAGAATTGTGTCTTGGAAGAAGCTGTGAAATTTCTAGCATCTCATGGCAGAGAGGCTGTTTGCTGTGGCTGCCCCAGGATGCAGCCACAAGCCAGCAGCCCCAGCCGGGCTGCTCCATCAGCAAGAAGGGATGGCTCTGCTCGTGGCTGTTTGGTGCCATCTATGGCCAGAAACGGAAACTCGTTCACACATCTCCGGATCCTTTTAGGAAGGCAAGCCTGCAGATGTGTTTTAATGAGATCAGCAACTACACTGACATATAATGCATCTATAAATATATCTATGGATATTCGTGTATCACTACTGCCAGATGTTGGACATTACAAGTGAGCTCCTAAAGGCTAATTAGCAGCTTCTGGGACTACTAAATGTTTTTTAGATTGGCCTTCATAGCCAAAGCACAGTGTACTAGTTTGGGGTATGGAGTCTGAAAACTTTACTGGAGAGCAGGAAACACAATGCTGGAGAAGATACAGCATCCATTTTTATACACGAATGATGTATTCATTACAGATGACAGTTCCTGTGTCAGTTCCCCTTCTTCCTCCCATGCATCCTCAAGGATGAGCAAGAGACTCTATTGCCATCTTTTCAGAGCTTCTGATAATACATGACTGGCTGGTGCTGCCTATGTATAAAACAGACCTCAGAATTCCCTCCAGTTACTCACAATATTGTGCCAATAATTTCTACTGACATAATTAATGGGTGCAATGCCAGTTATTCAATTTAGGTTGTGGAAACTTCTACTGAATTTAAAAGAAGGGTATTTTAACTGATCATTTAAATACACAAATTACTCTCAAATTGTCTACAAATCTGTATCTGCAGTCTCAATCATCTAATGTTTACTGATGCGGTGTATCTCCTGACAACATCAGTGAGATTTCTGATGTAATACTTGTATGAAGAAGGTATGCATCCACATGGTCACACAGAGAACCAAAGAAAGGGGGTGGGAGATCCATTCCCATATTTTTACTAGGATCAGCTGTTTCACATTGATAGTAACATTGCTGTAGACTACACGAGACAGAATTTTACTAGTCAGGGTTTTGAAGGCTCAGAATTTGAAAGCCACTCGCTATTTGTGACAATAGGACCTAAATTACTTTGTTGGATTTTAGAAAATAATAATACTAAGAAAGAGATGTTGTTTCCAAGTATTCCAGATCCATAGGAACCAAATGTAGTAGACCGATCCCAGTTATCTAAACTGCTTAAGATATATATATATATATATATATATATAATAGAAAGCAATGAATATAGCTGAAGAGTAGGGGGAAAAAAAAGAAAGGAAAACAGATGTGTATCTTTGGCATACAAAATATACAAGAATATTAATGAGGAAAAAAAAAAAGTCAACAGTGAGTATACCAAAAGTGGTTGCAGGATCACTGAAAGAGAGATTTTACAATGATGAAGCTGTCAAATGACAAAAACACTGTAGTACTGGGGCCTTTTTTCTCAAGGTGAGTAGGTGCAATGTTAAAGCAGTACTTACAAATAATTTTGATGTTTTTTGTAATATCAAAAGTATAGGAAATAGGATTGGATATAGCACTGTCGAGAGTGTCTGAATTTGGTCAGCAATGGTAAAACTATCCCCTAATAGTATAATAATCACAGCAATTTCTGAAGAGGTCTTTTTACTCAATTATCCTCTTATTTTCTAATTTAGACTGGAGGCAGAAGTCTGGACCAGGCAGACCTCTCTGATATGCTGTCGTTCTCCTTCTGCCTGACAGAAAAGGAAAACAAAAGAAGATGGGAAACCAAGGAACAACGAACTTCAGAAATACAGATGTTTTCCCTGCAGTGACTGTGTTAATATGGCATAACTGGCATTGTCTGCAGTTTGTGTGTGGTGTATAGAAGCCTTGAAGAGGCATCTGGCTTTGGAAAATCAAGCTGATAATAGTCAGAGAAATATTGTTTTAAGCTTTACGAGAGCAATTTCTTTAAGGGTAGTAAACACTGCGGCCAGCCTCAGGAACATACAGCTGAAATGATGGGTTTGTTGTTCTTCAGGTGACAGAATTCTAATGCTTGGCACTTACAAGTGCTTTTATTTCAACAGGATGGAAAAGATTTTTTGGTTTTGGATAAGGAGATGAAGAGACATTGAGGCTGAGTGAATACTTTAGATCATAGGTCATGGCAGAAAGAACAATGCAGAATTCAAACATCCTGGGTCTAGTTATAATGAAAAAAATGCAGCAATTTTATGCAAATCAAACATGAAAGTGAATGCAAGTATAGGAGTGCTATGTTGTCTTCCTTCCCATTTGGATCTCAGCATATTCATATCATTTTTTTTAATAGGTTGGTCACTATAGTATAAACAGGTCCAAAATCCTTGCAGTATATTACCTAGAATTTCTTTTCTGTATTTATGGCCTGACATCTACATTCCTGTGATTAGATGATGAGATTTTTAGCCTAGTCATTTATAAGGAGTTTATAATTTGTCTCTGTTGCATGAGGGTGTCTCAACCTGGGATCTGTAGTCGCAGTGGAGACTCACTGTAGATCACACGATGGTATAACATCTGCCGGCTCTTTCAAAATATTGCTTTTAACACAACCTACCGTTCTCTTGACCTTTTTCACACAACAGACCCAAAGAGAATGAAGGAGGGTTTTTCCCATGGCCTCAGTGCAGTGATTTCAGCTGGCTGCCTTGTCTTAGTAAGGTCTGGCTCTGCTCAGCTGCACCAGACAGGCCCCAGCATTGGTCACCCTCCAAGCAGAGGCCAAACTTAGACATTGTGGACCAGCTCCTAAAGCCTTCTGCCTACTGAGAAAGATCAAGGAGACCAGACTCTGTGCTTGGATGGCTAAGGCAGAGGGGTATTCACATAATCTTTGTTCCAGGATGAGGTCATTAAAAACTCAATTTGGAGTTTAAGGGTTTTCTGAAAGAGAAAGGCGTATACCAGGGAGAGTTGATAACCTGGAACCCACTTATTAATGCATTTTTTTCTCACTAGTTCCTCCCATGGGCATGGAATTTTCAAAGAGCTAAGGCATAAAATTAGTCATTATTGTTTGACTATTCTGATGGCTTTGCTGTACATACTATTGAAGATGCTTGAAATATTTGGTGTTGAAATCCTTCTGGGTGATACTTCACGGCATTTCCAATCAATTGTACATTTGTGGTTTTGACTGTAGGTGTGCATTCATATTGGATACATGTCCATATTTTACTGGATCATATTCATGCCTTAGAGGGACCTCTTGCATTTCATGATCCAGTACCTCAAAATGCAAATCTACATGAAAATAGGAAAACCAAAAGTATGCTTTCAGTATCTGGAGTATTATCAGAGTATTTGCTGTATTTGACCTTTAAACCCAGAATATTTTTTATTACAGTAAATGTTCTAGCTGCTCTTAACATGTAAGGGGTTAAATAACTGATCGGCCTTTTATATACAGGGTGTGCTGCAGAGATAGAAAGGAAAAAAACATTTGCAGATCTGTAACATTTGAACATGTCTGTATTAAAATAAACTAGTACATAGCCAGCAGCCTCACTTCTGGCAAGGCATCTAAATGCAGCTATACAAATAAGCCAGTTTTTGAAGTTGAAGCAATAGTCAACCTCACTGAAGCAGAATAATCTATCTTCTCTCTTGGCTCATTGACAGAGATGCAGTCATCTCCAAAATCCAGAATTATCCACTGCTGTTAATCCTGCTTCCCTTCACTAAGAATGCAGATGACCTTCAATTTGCCCCATCTTTGACAACTTTACTTGCCTTCAATTACCAAATTTGCATCCATTCTTTTGGTGAAATCTGGATCACTAGGATCTCCCCTCTCATCTGGTGTTTTTCAGAGCCTGGGATACAGCTCTGGCTCCAGCTGTACCTGGGGTTACATCCCAGAAGTGTTCTATAATTGAAAATGACCACACAGATGTGCTTCAATAGACTGTGTGGCTGAAATGCATAAAATACTCATTTAAAAAAAAAAAAAAAAAAAAAGAAGTTGCTTTCATCTAGCATCATTGCTGCTTTCTGTTGGCAGCTTTCCTCCACGGTATTGCACATCACTCTGCCTCCATTCATTTGAGCAGAGGTAATGAATACCTTTTCCATTATTAAAGCCTTGGGAACAGAAGATGAAATCCTGTCTTCGTTAAAGTCAATGGCAGAACTCCCGTGAACTTCAGTTCCTTGAGTATCAGGCCAAAAGGGATCATTAGATCGTCCTGCATATCATTGATATTGATGTTGTGTTGGACTACTGCCTGTCCTCCAGATGGCATCCAAGCTGTGACTCCAAAGGGACAGAAAATCCACTACTATCATTACCGGTGACATGTTCCCATGATTAGTTACCATCCCACTAAAAAAAATCCTCTCTTTTATCCTATTAAGCTTCCTCAGTTTAAAATTCCAGGATATTTTTTTTTCTAGCTTTCCTTCCCAAATTGAAGACATGTATCCTACCTATCATATTTTCTCCAGAAATATGCTGATTTACCGTAATTTAATCTCTTTTTACAATTTTAACATCTTTAACTACCCCAAGTAATGACTACAATTTCCAGCACTTTGCCAGAAATTATCTGGTTTCTCTGTCTTTTGCTTGCACTTTTTTTCATTCTCCCCTAGCTTCTAAAGATGTGTACAAGGGACTCTGTGTGGTGTTTCAATATCCATCTCACCAGCTCCACCTACAGCATTGTCTTCCCACACTTCATATGGTTGCAACCTTGTCCAAGCACAGTGTGTGTGGTGTTGGGTTCTCATGACGAGCTGCTTGTCTGCTGTGGTCCTTCTGTCCTCTCCTGGACACAGGCAGTTTGAGTACATTGTTCCCAGATGCATAAGAAGCTTTGGCCTATATTAAAGTAAATTTTAGTGCAGTTAATCAAATAGTTCAGATCAGTGTGTATGATAGCCCGGTCCCCATCATTACCATGTCGCCACTGCTTGTTCTCTGCAGACCAGGAGTGTTTTAGATCTGTTATAGATCACAGAGAACGTTGCATATGCTACAGCCATGCATCCTGCATACAGCCCCATTAGGAATACTCACATTTCACAGTAATCCCCAAGGATAATTCTGAGATATTTCATTTAGCTTATTCTCAATCCCGTTTAAATATTCCTTATTGGTATTTTGTGCTGCTCAACCATACTTGGAAGCTGGGTGAAAGTCCTTAGAAAAGTCTCTCAGGTGGCAATCACATAGCTACATTTATCAACTAAAGTTAGAGTCTTACAGAAAAATGGAATATGTGGGGCCACGCTCCTGTAGCTAAGAATCCTACGAAGCTGACTAAGTAAACTGGATATAGCAGTAAACAGAAAAGGAGAAGAATTGCCAGAAGCAGAGTATTAAATACATAAAACTACAGTGAAATTCTGTTTGGACTCCAAGTCATCCCAGTTAAAGGCAAGCTGTATGTATTTACTTGGTGTTCTGACAGCTCTGAAGCCAGGCAGTGATGCTGGACATTTTATACTAGCCATCAGAGCCTTGGTACTTAATCATCACAGGATAAGGAGAAACAGTGATATTAATAAAGATCTCTTATGCAGCAGATAATTTATAAAGGCTTATCTCCTACTACAATGATACCAGTGTTAGTATTTTATAACTCGGTCTTGGACACTCGAATTGCAGCATGCTATTGCATAATACTTCATACTTGCATTGCCCATTGCACCTAAGAATCTGACCCTCTACCCAGAATAATGAGTTGAGCTCCACAAAACTGCCCTAAAGCAGACCTTGTGCTAGTCCCAACCTTGAGATGATGAAAAGGAATGACAGCAAGGATGAAGAGTGCCCAAGGTCACTAAGAAAGTCTATGGCAGAAGTGATTCTGGAACTTTAGTCCGTATTTCCTTGCCTTAGACTTTCATCACAAGACTGTTCCTATCCAGAGCATAATACTGGGAGGAAAAATAAATCATACCTTTTATTAAGAAATAATTTCAATATTGTGTATGGAGAGGCCCCCAGCATGCTAGTGCGTTGATGTACTAGAGAAGGCTTTGTTAGCATTGATTAAAAGAAAGCAGAGTTTGCCAAGTCAGGCTCTCAATAGTTGGGCAATGCTAAAATGAAGGTTTATGTGCTACCAAATTATGGTATTTTTCTGACAATCTTTCTGTACATGGAACATGTAGATATAACTGGAAAGAAATCATATGCAATCATGTAATAAAAGAGGGCTTCAGGGTCGTGTAGCTGGTCTAGCTGTTGTCAGTGTGACTCCTGCTTTGCAAGCTCCTGAAGTTATAAAATGTGCAGTGAATGAGGCAGGGGACTCCAGGCAGTTGAATGCTGCCCTGGAGAGACTGATGCTATCCCTGCCTCTGTCATTTTTCATTTTCTTGTGGCCCAACGGGAGAAATCTGGGTCTAAATTAGAAAAGAGTTGAACATTCACAGCTGCACTTAAAATTGCTAGCTGTGATTTCAACACATGGAAAAAATCAGGTTCTGAGCTTCTAAAATTGGGCACCCAAATTTAGATGATGCTTGATAATTCCGAGTTTAACATCTGTTCTTCAGGTCTCTCTCTGTCTCAGGTCCCTGGGCATAAAATTGAGGGAAGAGTAACCTCAACACAAAGCTGTAGGGATACATTAATTAATGTTGGTAAACAGTGATAATATGGCAAAGAGATAATTGTAGTAAATCTCATGAGGAAATTAATAATTCAATAGAGGATTTGAATAATTGTGTTAATAATGTGTAAGTAAGGCTTGAGCCTACTGAAAGTGGAATATTTGATTATCTTGCCCCTCAGTGAGATCTGTCCATCCTCGCAGACAAAATGAAGCAGGAATGCTGTGGGGAAAAGATGTGACTGTGTCATTAGGTACAGTATTATCTGCACTCACAGATGAACTAAATCACTCTCCTAATTTTGGCACTCCCTAACTTTTAAGAGGCTGAATAGCTCTTTAAAAACATTCACTTTCTTATATTACATGCCTTTACTAAATTCTATGTATACTAATTTTTTTCAGAATAATTTGGCTGTAATTGCCACACGCCCAATGACAAATATCGGTTTCTATGAACTTGCGATTTATGTGAAGAGTACAGTGAATTATGGCCAGACTGCTGTTGTGAGCAGACTGAAACATCATGTATAGATAACAATCAATAACACCTCTTTGTTTTAAATACGTACTTTTTGTGCTTCCTGCCTCTTCTCAGGCTCGTTTATTATGAAAATCACATGTTTCTGCTATCCTGAGAAGCTGCTATACTTTCCATATGGAAAAATCTTTGGTCTCACTGTGGGAGCACAGGCCTTTGCATCCAACATGCAAACTGCTGCCTTCAGTTACACAAGAGCCGCCTTTGCAGTATTACAGAGCAGTCATAAGGTCCTTGACACCCCATCGGTGGGTTTTGGCGGTACGAGGGAAAACCAGAATGCATCTCTTTTAAAGGGATTTTTGCTAACTGATGCATGGATATTGTGTTTTAAAATTTGTGTGGCAGAGGGATGCTAACAACTGCTGTGCTGCTGTTCTTCTGCCTCAGGAAAAGTCCTCGTAGGGCTTTGCCACCACTAGCTTCATTTTGCCTCTTTCACAGGCCCTCTTCATCACCAGAAGGAGTTCCCTGGCAGTTTAGGGATAAAGAAATCCCATCCCAGTGTCAGAAAGCACCAATATAATAAAGCTGGATTTTTTTTACTGATAGACATCAACCTGCTTACTGTACAGTCCTACAGCTGCTGCTTGAAATCCAGGCTGTGCACACCTGTGGCTACAACAGGCTACAGGGTAATATTTTGAAGGGACAATGCAGCTTGATGAAACACCATGTTTTGGATTTGTCTTCTTTCTAGATGGTAAGATAATCGAAGCTGCAGTTGATTCTTTCAACACCTTCAGCTGGCTCTCTTAAATTGCTTCCAGGTATTGGCAGCCCCCATTTCAGTCTGGGGCCAGACCTTGCAGACCGACTTCCTCATCGTTAGGAAATGGTGATTGATATCTACCCAAATAAGAACAGGACTTTTTGCTTTTAAAAATCAGCTTTTTATCTATATGCAAAATTACACAGTGACAAAAACTAGCACTCTGTTATCTGTTCCAACACCAAAACAGATACATAATATAGCTTAATTCTGATGCCATCTTGTAATGAAATAATCTATTTTATATTATTTCTAGTCTAACTTCATACAATAGATTTGAATAGGTGTTTTTTTGTTTTACAGTATGTGCTTTAATTTGGAGAGGACTTTTTTTTTTTAGCTTCAGAGAACTTTTAAGGCAGTCGGCCAATATAGAAGGTGTATTTGGATACTTTCCCTTTGTTCAATTAAGATTGCTGGGAGCAATCCAGATTCAATGCAAGGCTTTCTTTAACCAGCTCTCATGAAATTTATTATTCATTTTTTAAGCTTAGCTTTCAAGTAAAACTGATGAGGATATTAAACTATAAAACGAACATTCAGATGAAGGGCTGACTTCATCTCTCAAAAAGCAAGAGAGCCGAGGTTAAAACTGCCACTACTAGGAGACCTCTATAATATTAAAGAGACACAATGAGAGCAAGCTAAAAATGGTATTTCAGGATTAACTCAGTTTTTTTGTGTGTGTGTTTGCAGATTTGTTACAGTACCAACTCCTACTTCTGTTAGGTGACTAATCTCATTGCAATGGAATAACTCACATAAGTAAGGCAAATAGGACTTAGCCTTTACTGACTGTTAGCCCACTGAATTAAAATATAGTCTATTTTAAAAACTCTTTAAATATATAAACAACTGCACTGATTTATATTTTTGATATTTGGTCTTACCAATGACAGAATGAGTTAGATTTTAGAGGAAAAAAATCAGGAAGAGTAACAACGTAAATCATGTTAAACAAGCACTGCTTGGCATGCTCTGAGCACTGCCATCACAAGCGAGCCAGAAAGCAAGCATATAAAGTCAGTGTCATGTTAAACTCTGTTGCTTGTCCTTATAGATTTTTGATTTTTTTTTTTAAAAAAGAAAGATTACCATCTCCCATGTGTGCACAAATTGGGCTGAGTTCAGGATTTAGAGTGGTAAATGGATCCAGAATTGTTTTTTGATAGTAGAATTATTACAAAGTCTAACTGACTTCAAAACCTGTAGCAAGAATGCTGGATAGCTGGTGATCAAATACCAGTTTGTTCTACTAGAGAAACATGACATGGTAATCTGCAATGAAATATGTACCTTATTGGTTATCCATCAATGTGCAAAAAAAATATAAATTTGTCAGAAGGTAGAATAATATTTATCAAAATTTAATATTATAAAGAATAATATTTGTCAGTTTACTACCCAGAAGTGAAAGCATTGGTTTTTTAAAATAAAAGAACCAAATACAAGAAATATGCGTATATTAGGCAGCAAATTCATCTTGTAATCTCAGAAAATATTGAATTGTAGAGGGAAACATTGAAGGAAATGAAGACTGTTCTAAGTTCTGAAAGATGATGCATTAGCTGTTTGTTGTAATAGTGCTGGAGCAGTGTATGTTGTGATGATCTATGCCTGCCACTTCTATGCAAGTTCAAAAATTGGGCAAAAGAAATCTAAACACATTCAGGAAACTCTCTTAGATTCAAATTCCAAAACTTTTATTCACATCAAAGAATAACGTAATCCTTTCGTACTCCCATAGTCAGCAGTCACCTTCCTCAGTGAGGGACTTTTCAGTAGATACATAGTGACCTGCATCCTTCCTACTAGTTGCTTCCCTCATGCTTACATATAAGCAAATTAAATTATACTCTTCTTCAAGGAAAGATTTTTTCTCAAGTTTATATGAGACTACAAAAACTACCGAGGGATACTGTGTAGGCACATCTTCACATACTTCCCACATGTCATGGTGCCTTCTTGTTCTGTGTGATCGTGTTCTCTAAAATCTGTCATGTTATGTGTGCTTGTGCACGTATACACACATGCAGAGTCTCCCACTAAATTTTCTTCTGACACCTCCGCTAGCTAAAAGGCACCGGAGCTGCCACTGGGTCTAAGTGTCACTGAACTGGGTACAACAGTACAGAACACCTTTTCTATATTTCACAGACAGTTTCTTCTCCTCAGATAAAATGACTCTGATTTACACTAGATGAAGATCTTAGCATTGCATTTCTAGTAAAATCTGTCATATTGAAGTCGACTTGCTGAGGGAATGAGATAGTAATATTAAAGTGAAACTCTTTTACCCATCCTTGACAGCCACATGGACAGGGTGGGGGTTAGCCTGTGGGGTGCCTGAGCAGTGCATGAGGGGAGTCCCTGGAACAGCTATGTAGACAGCTGAATAAATCACAGTAACTTTCTCTGCTTTAATATTATTGGGTCATGTAAGTAGCAGGAGATAAAAGGACATGGCACAAATAGGTCAGAAACCCTCCTGATAGTCTCTTCCAGGGAAGCAGGCACTACTGCAGCCCACTGGAGGAGCAGATGTCCTGTTCCTGCTCCATCTGTGTCTGTGAAACAGAGGGAATTTCCTTTCCCTTCTCCTTCCCCACCTCTCCCACTCAGTTTCAAGGAAGAATATTAAAGCCCATTTACTTGGGATTTGTGGAGAGCTCTACTTTTGCCCCCTCTAAAATCTCTTTTCCTTTTAAAAGAGGACTGCAAAGAAGGATGATTTGAAGTATTTTCAGCAGCTCAGCAGGTCTCAGGTTTTGTGACCTTTGATATAGTCTGGAGCCTTTATTATTGCTGAAGACCAGGTGTTCATCCTGCATTTCAGCAGCCGCCAAAATTGTCAGCTATAAGGAACTGGTGACACTCTTGAAATCCCTGGCAGAAGCATATGAAGACACTGGAGATGTTCCAGTATGTTATGTGCTTTCCAGAGCTAATACTCATCAAGTGTCCTATCCCATCATCTCTGCTTTGCATCATTCATTCAGGGTTAACAACGGTATTAAGAGGTAAGTAAAGGCCATGGAGTTTTAATTATATTAGTGAAGCCAGGACTAAGATCCATATTTGGTCACTTCAGATGCCCACACCATGGATATTTATGTGTGAGCTCATTACCTGGCTTTCCTTTATTGTCAAGGGGAAAAATATGCAGGGATTCATCTGATCTTTATGAAGCCATCTGTTTTGTAATAAGATGGATTGTACCTCAGAATTGCCACTTCTTGGCTAAAAAGCAGATAAACAGCTCAGATAGATGTTCACTTTTCAACAAATGAATCACATTCCTAGAGCTGGATCTTCATCTCTTCAAACCTGTGATATTGCCAGAGAATATACTCTGCTGTAACAATGACAGGAGTGTAAACGAGAACTAACACCACACGTAATTTTGAAGAAGGTTTTAGAATATAGAAACAGCCAAAGATGGGGACATCACCCTTCTGAGTGAGAACTGTTTCTGTAACAATCTTGTACTTCCCCAGGTACAAGTGTCTGACTTATTTTCATTTTTTATCTTTTTTGTTTGTTTGTTTTCCTCAGTGATTCTAAGAAAATTTCTGCTTTATTTACTCTTTTCAAGACAATATGTACACATTAGGTACTGTGAAAAGCAACATGAAAGTATTCCTTGTTTAGGTAACCTCCTCCCAATAAATTATCCCCAGAGTATCCTCAACTGATTTCAAGCTGAATATGACTCAACTAATGGGTTTTTAGATCATGAAATGTTAAGTAGCTGGTTTTTTACTTGTCCCTTGGGTGGGTGCTCGAAGCAGGTTCTCTGCAGTTTTTATTATTGTTTTAAGAATACCCTATTTTATTTTCTCTTGGCTGTGAATTTTTGTAATTTAGTATTGTCCTTTTGGGACAACAGAAATATAATGACCCGAGCTGGAATATATCCAATGCCACTCAAAAATACTGTCTAATTCTGTATTTGTTACGTATGTTACATGGAGAAGAAATGCTTAATTATCATTGCTTTAAAAAAACCACAACCTGAAGATGCATATGCACTTGAACAGATAGCTATATAATTTTCCCCTAAAATACTACAAGAAGTTTCTTGTTGCTGTGGATTGAACATTAGCCAGACCAAGTTTATGGACTCACAGTGCTTAGCAGTTGTGAAGAATCCACCTCATCCAGTTGTCCAAAATCAGGAAACTCCAGTGCAAAACTTAAAGATGGCTCAGTGAGTTTCAGAGAGAATTTTTGTTTATAGCTTTGTGTGTCGGGGTTGACAACAAAGGCCATGAATGGAGACATTGCTGAAAGTTTTGATAAACCTCCACAGCAATACAAATGACAAAACTGTAATTAAAAAACCACAGCGTTATTGTGTCTGGGTTTTTCAGATTCCTGCATTTGTGTGGAATTTTGCATTGTAAACACAGTGTACTTGATTTGCATGAAGACTTCTGTCTTCCTTAACCCCACTTGGTCTCAGAAGAATCACGTCATTCTTACAGAGCCTTTGTACAAGGTCTTATACTTACTGTAATTCAGACCATTGATTGTGAACGAAGACTGTAAGACTCAGGTTATTCTTTTACGTCTGCATCAAACATATACAGAAAATCTGCCAAATTTTAATATTTTTTATTCTGTACTTTTATATATCCTTCTCTTACACTTCATGCTCTAGTAAAGCATCTATATGGAAACTTTCTATAGGAATACTGGTCCAGGGCATGGCTGAATTGTAAAAAAAGGCAATCAGACATTAACCCTTCAAGGTAACTAGTGCAGAGACTTGTAAGTGTGCAAGGGATGCACAGGCAAAGCTGCCCGTGTTTGATTTATTTACATACAGAGATGTCACCTCATGAGCTTTTCCTGCCAGTGCACAAGAGAAAAGTAAGTTTGAAAAGTTCTGGTTCTGTTTTTCCCAGTTTGTGAGCCAGTGATACAGGAGCAAACTTGATTTTCTTCCTTTAGAATGTTTTGAGGCAGGTCAATAACATTTCAAGGATGTCTGAGTGCAGTGAAGAACAAACAATAAAAACCAGGGGCATTCCTGCGTTGTCTTGTATCATCCAAACAGTCTAAATGTTATGGTAATCTCTAACAGTTTGAATTAACTCTATAAACTGCTCTGGCATTTTAAATAAAGGCTTACCACATAATTTATAGGCCTAGCTTCATCAATACAGCTGAGATATGGTTTCTTTGATGCATTGCAGTGACCATTAGAATTCTCTTTGATGCCTCATATAGGTTAGAAAAACCATGATGAAGGGCTGCAGTGTCCCCATTACAGTCATTCCTGGTTGAAGATCAGCCATCTTTCCTAACCAAGAGCTGGAAAGAGACAGTGTGCAATCCATATATTGGTTTTATGCCAATAATACTTGTGGGATGATCGTGGTAGTTTTCCAGATCCTTCGTGGGGCGGAACTGGCATGAAAGGGCAGCAGCAGACTGGAAATCCAGCCCCACTATTCCGCTCAGTTCTTTGTTTGCCGATGTAGATCTGCAACAGCTACTTTTAATCTTCAAAAATGGGTGTTTTAAATTAATAATGATGTTGACAAGATGCAGTCTAAATGAGTTATTCCACTTTATTACATCTATTTCAAAGTAATTATCAGAGATCAGAATGACGATCAAGCATTCTGGATATTGAACTTCCATAATGGATTTTGTGAACTTTCCAATGTCAAGCTTGAGAGAAAAAGAATCGTTCATCCCTATCGAAAATTAATTTCTTTAATGATGACACTACTATTAATGTACATAAAATGCACACATTCCAGGTTTATAGGAATGGTATGCACCTTCCATCTTTTTCATGAGTAGTTATCAAATAGCTTTGTAATTCCAGTGACATTCAGTGTAAGTAAAAATCAGTGTCTAATCCAGACATGCAGAAAAAGCTGTTTATTCCCATGTATGCTTACTAAAAAAGACATAAATGCATATCATTAATTATTGAAAAGACATATAAATATAAATACATTAGTGTTATGCAGTGGGTTAGCCTCCCTCTATGGTAGTCCCACTCAAACTCGTCAAGATGAAACACCCACAAACACTGAGTGTTCTGTCCTGATCTGCCAAGTCTGACACTGTCAAAGCAAAAAAAGATGCAAAAGGATAAACTTCTATATTCTCCACTGTGAAGTACAGCCGTAAGACTCATTAACTGCCATGTACACAGCTGAAAGCCACACATACACATCCATGTGCTTATTAATACTGTTTGTACACCAAAATATAAATGGAGTATAACACAGGATATGTATTTTCTGTATGACATCTTTCTTGTGTCTTTTTTACTGATTTTTTTCATCAAGCTGCATTTTCCTGCTCATTTTTAAACTTACTGCTTTGAGATTTACTAGCAGAATTGTTTTGCATTGAACAAAGATAGCTTTATTGGTTTTGCTCCTTAGGTCTCTAGCACTGCAAACAGGTTATTATAGAATGTCTCTAGCAGTGCCAGCAGTCTGGTAAGCACTTCATCATAGAGAGAAGGCAGTCCCTGGGGGTAATAATACTTACCTTCCACACAGTGAAGTTGGGAGGTTAAATTAGCATTTGTGAAGTACTTGGAGTTCTTTGAATGGAGGATGCCATAGAAATGAAGGCTAAATCAAAGTACGTTGTGAAGCAAAAATGGCAACAATCAATGCTATTCAATAATGGCCATAATTTTTCTATTAGCAACACACAGAAATGAGACATGCTAGATTTAGATCAGTTACTATTTCAGACTGAAGTCTTCTATATAGGCACTTAATTATATAGCCAGGGATGTAAATAAGTAGCCCAGCAGACATGGTTAGAGAGGCAATCTCTATCCATCTCTTGGTCTCAATCCATGTTTGCTTCTAGAGGCTGTTCCTCTCTTTCAAGGATAAGAATTGTAATCATTAGCCTCCTGCTCATGCAGGTCCTATTACACTGCATTTTATGTGGCCTCACTCTGGGAGTACCTGATTATCAAGCCACTCCCCTTACCATAGTTCCTCCTAGAGATCATTTTTGTGATTCTGCCCATCAGAAGCAGCATTTCTTGATGAAACCATGTGTGCTACATATGCAAGTGTACATGCTTAAGAGCATCACATTTTCTAGTTCTAGCCCTACTTCACCCCAAATTTAGCACAGTATTAGCTCCCACATATGTCATTTCTAATCTGAGCCTGGGTCAATAACTTGCTCCTGTCAATCTTTGGATCTTAAAAAAACCCCACAACAACACTTACCAGAACTGCAAGATACTCATAGTACCACCACTTCCAAGGAGAGAGCTGGCACTCAGTACTTATAGGAAACAGGCTGTCTCATCAGAGAGCTAAACAAAGATTGAAAAATCTCAATAATGTTGGGCTCTTTCTTCTCATAGGCTAAATTCAACATGGCATCAGGAAATGTTTGGCTCTTTTTCTGAACACAAAGTAATTAACAGGTAATTGTTTTCCTCTTAGAGAGAGTATCCTACAGCAGCAGGATAAACACAGTTTGGCCTAGTTAAAGATGATGTTTAAACACCTCTTTTCATATTTGGTATATTTTTGTATATTTTGAGCAGTCAACATTGTTCTTACCCAACTGCACAAAACTCAAGGAGAAATTAACTTTGATGCATATTCTTTAAGTAGTATTTCAGTTTACAAACTCAAGTCAGGTCCTGCAACTGCTGTGGAAATTATGCTTTCTTGTGCTAGCCTACAAGGAAACATTCCTGCCAGGGGCTTAAGAATAAAATGAGCTCATCTGTCTGCCCAGTGCCAAATCCATCACTCCTGATTTTCAAGAAGTTGAGGACTGCTTTTCTAGATTTCTATTCAAGTATAAGCAGCTTTGATGAAATGGGAAAATCATTCCACAACCAGAAGATACAAGAAAAGAATTGGGGAATTCCCCATAGGCAAGGAAACATGTCCCCATTATGTGCACTGGATAGAACTGCTGAAGGAAAAGTGGCAGTGAGCATCAGGGTTGCACTGAACAATGCCTATGCCAAATACTTACCTGCATGGTGTGTGTGCAAACATAGGAGTGGCCAGTTTTCCTCCTGTGCCAGAAGATATTTTTTTTCCAAGTAAGTGGTCATTATCAGACTGCACAGTGAGCTAAGGAATGGGCAAGGGGACTTACATTTGTCCCTGTTCATTACAGTTTTCTGTGTCAGGACTAGAGATTGCAAACAGCCAGAGTGCAATCCTGCCCCTATGAGAGCCAGTGGAAAATCTCTCTTTTAGCTTGGAAGCAGCTTGAGCCAACCATCCTGTACAAAAGGATGCCTCTTTCTCTCCAGAAATAGTAGAAACATCTACAGCTGGGAAGAGAAAAAGTGCCAGAAATAAAACGCTACCTCTTACAGATGCTCCTGACAAAGAAAATTATTTGCCCTCTTCTGCTTCCTTCTTTATCAAATGATTTATCTAATTTGGAGACAAATTCTTCCCCTTTATAGAATCATAGAATCACTATGGTTGGAAAGGACGTCCAGGGATCATCAAGTTCAACCTTTATCCCATCATCTCCCTAACCACTAGACCATGGCCTCAAGTCCTTCATCCACTTGTTTTTTGAACACCCCCAGGGACGGCAACTCCACCACCTCCCTGGGCAGCCTGTTCCAGTGCCTAACCACCTTCTCAGGAAAGAACTTCTTCCTAATATCCAACCTAAACTTACCCTGACGCAACTTGAGGCCATTTCCTCTCGTCCTATCATTAGTAATTTGGGAGGAGACCAACACCAGCCTCACTACAGCCTCCTTTTAGGTAGTTATAGAGGGCAATGAGGTCTCCTCTCAGTCTCCTCTTCTCCAGACTAAACAACCCCAGTTCCCTCAGCTGGTCTCCATAAGGCCTGTTTTCCAGACCTCCCACCAGCCTCGTTGCCCTTCTCTGGACTCGCTCCAGCACCTCAGTGTCCTTCCCATACTGTGGTGCCCAGAACTGGACACAGTACTCAAGGTGTGGTCTCACGAGTGCCGAGTACAGGGGCACGATCACCTCCCTACCCTGCTGGTCACACCGTTTCTGATACAGGCCAGGATGCCATTGGCCTTATTGGCCACCTGGGCACACTGCTGGCTCGTGTTCAGTCGCTGTCAACCAACACCCCCAGGTCCTTTTCAGCCAGGCAGCTTTCCAGCCACTCTTCCCCAAGCCTCTAGCGCTGCATGGGGTTGTTGTGACCAAAGTGCATAACCCAGCACTTGCCCTTGTTAAACCTCATACAATTGGCCTCAGCCCATCGCTCCAGCCTGTCCAAATCCCGCTGCAGAGCTTCCCTACCCTCAGGCAGATCGACACTCCCACTCAACTTGGTGTCATCTGCAAATTTACTGAGGGTGCATTCGATCCCCTCATCCAGGTCATCGATAAAGACATTAAACAAGACTGGCCCCAAGATCGAACCCTGAGGGACACCGCTTGTGACCGGTCTCCATCTGGATTTAACTCCATTCCCCACAACTCTCTGGGCTCGGCCATCCAGCCAGTTTTTAACCCAGCGAAGAGTCCACCTGTCTAGACCATGAGCCACCAGCTTCTGCAGCAGAATGCTGTGGGAGACAGTGTCAAATGCCTTACTGAAGTCCAGGTAGACAACATGGCAAGCAGCCTACAGCCGTGGTCCATATGTCTATCATGAGGGGATAGATACATGGACCTCTCTGTCAAGAGGACAGAAACAGCCTCCTAACACTTTAATCCATTTTCTCAAAATTCTTTAAAAAGCACATGAGAATCAGAATTTAAGCAGTCTTGTAGTGGCAGTGTCATTCACGTCATACATAGAAATTAAAATCACACTCCGGTCCTGTTGTTGGTATCTGATTATAAAGACGTAAGTCTTTAAAGACCAGGTCTTTCCACACAGCATCACACTAGAAGTTCAAATATGTTGTTTGCCTGCTATGACCCTTAATCCTTTTTCAGAGCAAAAGCTTTCCAGCAAATAATCTTACAGGATTTGCTTCTAGATGTACGCACTTGATTGTATTAAATTGTTGGTAATGACCCCAGTTTACGAAGCAATTCAAAATCAGAAGGGCTTAGTCCTTTATATGATTGTAACACAGTCAACATTATGCAAGATGAATTAAATGTATAATGTATGAAGTCAAGAAGAAGGGGCTGACTACATCCCACCACTGAAATGGCCCTTAGGTTGCCACTGGAGGCCAGTACAATCAAAAGTGTCCTCTTGTGGGTGGACAGATTCGGTTAAAGAGCAACTACAAGCTTGGAGAGTAGGAAGCGAGAACATACCAAGCCATATCGGTCATGCTACCACTTAAAAAGCATAGCAGAATAATTTGGTTTTATATTAGCAGACTGAGCTTTATGCTCAGAGGCCTTGGCAAAATTATAATGTGCACTGAAAATATCAGAACTATCAAAAGATTATGGATTGAGTATTGGTAAAAACGTAGAAAAGAATCACTATGATATACATATCCACAGGTATAAGTTTTAGCACACATTTGTGTATCTAATTGCCTAATCCAGCTTCTTTTCAAGTGAACAGACGTTTTATTTGGCCATAAGGTATTACAATGCATAATCACCTTCCCTTATTAAATATGTGCTTATCCTTTTTTTGCTTAAAACTTGTTCTACCATCTAGGTTGAAAATTTTACTTTTATTTGACATGTATCTGACATCTATTGAACCTCCACTGAACAAATCTGTCACTGAAATTACAACTTCAGAAATTTCTTAGCAGACTTTGACAACACTTTGCTGTCACTTTCCTATACAGCTGTGTATTTCTGAGCCTGGAGCAGCAGTAGATGGGGCACACGGTATGTGGTTGAAAGCTCAGTCCTGAAGTTTGGATGGTACCACACTTTCACTGACTGTGAGGAAAATGCATTATGCTGAACCCCAGAAACCTCTTCCTTGTAGTTCAGCTTTTTTCTACAATGCATTAAGTTCTTATTTGGTTAAAACCTGCTTCCAGGATGTTGAAAAGCTCAAATAAACAGTTCATGTCACCTGGCAGAGCTCTTGAACAGTAGGTGTGTTGTCCTTCCTGGCCTTGACTGAAGGCCCACTGTCTTAATAGCTTTTGCGTAATGCTTTCTGTCCATCAGCTCCTGGAGATACCAGACAACGCATAAAATAAAAACATGCTGTAAATGCATGTAATTTATTGAAAAGTATTCAGCATGTTTAAGTTACTGCTTAACAGCAGCCCCTCTTCTACAGTAATGGAAAATTTGTTGCTGCCAAGAGCCAGACAAGAAGGTGAGAGGCCAGGCTTAGCTTCCAGGACAGCAGCTATGCTTTACTGATTTAGCACAGCAAAGAAATGAAATTGCCTTCTCTTGATGGATTTTCTTTTTGCAAGAGTATAGAGAAGCTTTCTCCTTTGCAAATCATTGCTGACTGCTTCTCGGTCATTGTCTCAGCCACCTGTGCTGTTTCGCCTCAGTGTAAGCTACAGCAGCGTAAGGCTTGCACTAGCAGAGCAGACAGAAGCTGAACAAGTGACAGTCAGTGAAGCACTTCTGGCCACAACAGCCATAGTCAGAATACAACTGCAGTTGTATTAAAATACAATTATTACAATTGTACAATTATTGCAATTATTAATACAACAGCAATTCACCACTGACAACTAAATGCTGGCACATTGTCAGTAGGAATAACAAAATAATGCACCTTTACCAAAAAAAGTTGGTTTTGCTTGAACTGAAAAATTTAATGACCGCAAAGCCAAGGCAGGTTAAGTCTGTTGTCTGTTCCATGAATCACAATTTCTATGGCACATGGAGAAATGAATTTCGGACTTTATTTCAGGCGGCATCCTTCCCTCTTCGAGGAAATGATACAGCTGTGATCAATGCCTTCAGAGTTACTTTGTATTCAACCACAGGGGACCATCAATTAGTCAATGAATAATATATTTTAAAAATCAATTAGTAGTAAATTATCTATTTCTGTATACTCCCATAAAACTGTTTCATGCTAATATCTGTGAAGCCTAGCATGACTTTGCCTAAATTGTTTGACAGATGTTCCCCTTCCTGCTACCAGCAGTTTCAATGGAATATTAAATATTTGTATTTAAGCTGACCTGCAGACTTTCTTAAATGAATTTTCACATCTGTCTAATATCAATATAAAGTTGCTATTTCTACATTGAATATATTAGAATACACATTACCTATAGAAGTAGCAGATTAGGTAGCTTTTGGTACACAGACTTGTTTAAATAAGTCCATAGAATTTATTGGTGTGTTCAGTATAAAAGGTTAAAAAAAAAAATAAAGCTTAGTTTCACAAGCAGTGACTTTCATGATTACAGGACTGTTGTACCATATCTGATACGTGTGTCCATCGGTCCCATTTCTGGTCTATTAACCTTAGTGTTATTGCCAAACCAAGCCAAAAGCTACTCCAGCAGCAGAAGTTATCCTTGTGATGTGGACAATTTGGTCCACTAATGCATCAGACAACAGAGGTCTCTAAGATTATACAGATTTTAAGGTTGTCCTTGTGGAAACCAGCATGCTAGATAAGGGGAAGGAACATAGCTGGTTGGTCTGTACAGAACAGCACAACACATACCGATTACTACCTTTCTGTGTTCATCAATTCTGCAATGCCAACTGCTCCATATTCTGCAGAACATGACCTCGGTTTGACATGGTTTATGGACCAGTAAAGGAGCCTGTTAGCTATTCTTCATGTAACTTTCTTCCTCATGCTAATTCTCTCCCTTATCTGTATTATATTTTTAATTCTTGAAGTTCTTCAAACACACAAAAAAGGGCTTTTCCTATAGGATGTAGAGTATGTACTCACACCTCCTAGCCTGCACCCTTACCACTGTATATTGTTGTTCTCTTAGATTCATACACAGGAAAAGTAATTCAAGTGGTCCCCTAGAATTTAATGGTCTTCCTGGGATGTATGAGCACATCTAGGCTATTTCCTTCTCGAGCCATAATTCTGACTGGAAAATTGACAGCCTGCTTTAATTTCTCATTGGTGCTTTTTATCACAGTAACCAAAGGAACCATTGGAACCGCTGCCATTAAGGAGGATGAGTACAGAGGCTGAGTGAATTGTCGTGGACAGAAGCTGCATAAGACCAAGCAATGAGGTTGTATTTCATAGAATCATAGAATAGCCTTGGTTGGAAGAGACCACTAAGATCATCAAGTCCGACCATTAACCTAGCACTGCCAACATTTCGTAGAATCATAGAATCATAGAATGGTTTGTGTCGGAAGGGACCTCAAAGATCATCTAGTTCCAACCCCCCTGCCATGGGCAGGGACATCTCCCACTTCAACAGGTTGTTCAAAGCTCCATCCAACCTGGCCTTGAACACTTCCAGGGAGCGGACAGCCACAACTTCCCTGGGCAACCTCTGTCAGTGTCTCTCACCACCCTCAGAGTAAAGAATTTCTTCCTAATATCTAGTCTAAATCTACTCTTTTCCAGTTTAAAGCCTGCAGAAACATTTAACAGCAGAAGCATAGAAACTCCTGGGTATTTCATAATTTGGGCATCTACTGGTGTTTTGCAATTTCTGCTGTAGGTGCCGTAGAGGGAGAATACTGCTACCTACCCGGCTCCATCAATCCGAAACAAAGTCGGGAGGATGCTCCTCCTTTGAAAAGTCCTTTTCTCCCCCTCCCCAGAGCAATACAGATCTGTTCAGGACTGCTGCTATCACTATGGTTACAGACAGCCTCTCCAGGAGCTGTTTGTACCACTGGCTGGCCCTAAGAGCAAGAGGGAGAAGCAAACCAACACAGGCCTGACACTGGCTTGGGCATAAACAGGATGGGGTCTGAACCTCTTTCTGGGCTGTAAAGGCAAAAGAAAAAGGCATTGAAGCTGGATGAAGAACTGGAAGACCTGAGCGGAAAAACTGGGAAACAGGAGAACAAACGGGAAATAAGAACATAAGGAAATATGGTGAGAAAACCTAACTTAAAGTGCATGAAATAGAGTCCTACTAGCTTTATACCACCTGAGATGTGGGCACCTGTGGTACATAATTCTGGTGTGAGGTGTGATGAATCAGCCTCTAGACAAGCCTCCTTCCCTCCGCATGGGTGCCTGAAGGTGAGATTAACACAGATCAGCTCTTTTTTCCTCATTTCAGAATCAGTTAAGAATATCTTTGACTGTATGTCTCAAAATGGCTGTTCAGCTTGTCATTAATGTATCTTCTCTCCTTTAGAGTCTTCATTATGAAGTTAAAAACAGTTACAAACAGTCAAGAAAAATTCCACAATTCTGGGTTATTCTTAACAGCAAGAACCCTTTCCAGCTGCTGATATGGTCTTCGTCTAGACCTCCTGGTGTATCTCACCAGCCAAGCTGTGAACCTGGGATTCAGAGGGCCAGCACAACAGGCAACTTCTCAGGACTGAGTCTAAAACAACTTGTCAAACAGTAACCCCAGGCTCCTCTCTATTTAGGCCTGGGTAGCTCCCTCCACGATCTCTCCTTATTCAAGATGGTTCCTATTCCTATGTGGCTTTCATTGCAAATCTGAACTCCCGTTCTGTGGGTTATTGGGGATTTTTCTGGGTGGTGGTGGTGGTTGTTTTTAAATCCAAAAGCCATACACCTTCAGTAGATCACATCCCTTTACTCTGAATTTTAAGAATACTGATGTCTTCATCGCCCTCTTAAAGCACCTTAGGATTTCAGAAAGATCATCATGTACCAAAAATTCAGGCAACATGCTTCTTGAGAATGAAATCTGGCTGAAATACCTCTTGAACCTCTCAGGGTCAAGTGATCCTGGTTTTGCTCAATAAAATCCATGTATGCAGTGGTCAACAGCAGTCCATCCACTGACTTTAACAATAAATACAGAGGAGCCCCATGTAGAGCAGTACCGAACATGATACAGATATAAGTAAGACACATTTTCATAGTGGTTTGTATTCATGACACCAGTCATTTGTTGCTGAATACGGCAGATAAATTAACATCTTAAAAATGCTTCTGAATGCAGTCTTGTGATATGTTCCTTTTGCGTACTCCAGCTCATAACTTAGCAACCTGCTGGCTTATAACCAAAATACTGGAGGATCTCTTTATTCTTTGCATTTAAATTCAGTTTGAAATACACACATTTTAAGGAAATAGTACAGATTGTCTAACTAATCTTTTGCTTAAATATTTTGACAATATGAAAATATAAGATGAACTGAGTTCTAAGAATCATAGTTTTCGGTGACACAGCCAAGAATCTCAGTGACAGAAACTGCTGATAACAATATGGACTAGTTCAGAAAGTATTCAGACCTTCACATTAAACTTGCAGAAGATGTATACTAGATATTAATAAAAAATTGCATCATTAATTAAATACTTTGCCTGGTATAAAGCTGAAAACTATCTTGCTTGTGGCAAGTAAAGCTACTCTAAATTTCTGCTGGGTGAAATCCACAAACTCCGGAACAGTTTGTGTATTTTTTTTCCCCTACAATATATCAGCTAAAAATAAATCTTCTGCCTTTTTGAAAGTCAAGGCATTCTAAACTCCTGTCAGTGTTACTGAGAAGAGTTCAGAGTCACTCTTAATGCCAGTAATGGAACATGAATTATCTGTAGATCCCAACTGTTTCTTTCCTTTTAAATCAATTGGCACTGTGACCCCAATAACTGACTGGGAAGTACAGAGGGAAAACTCTGCATGTGCCTCTGCTAAGACATGCTTCTAGCTCCCCCAAATCACCCCATTATTGATGAATTTCTAGGAACAGAACTTAACATTACTGTGGTGAATGAAACGTGATTTCTAAATATTACTGAAATTTGTCTTTACTTGAATAGTAGACTATAGTAATGCTAAAGAACACCACGTTATATTATCTCTCTGTGCAACTTCAGCATTTATTCTTTTGCCACTCATTACTGAATACAGCTGACAAGCACGGACACTGTAGGCATGCACCCTCTCACTATGGGAATATGAGTCTCACTGACGGGAACATTGAAAGCTTGCAGACCCCTAATGCTTATGGACAGCAGTTCTTGACATACACTTTACGTAGTTTTTGAAATGAAATCCCTCTCTGTATTCAAACACCACATTTGAGAAAACATTTGAACCTTGAAATTCAAACATCTCTATCTGCTCTGCAAAAACGAAGGAGATTTAACCAATGTCGAAAGCCTGAAAATTCTAACACCCTTCTTCAATGGACAGAGGCACCATTTCAACAGTTATTTTGGATGAGATTTTCTATAGAAATGGTAACTTGAAGTTTTGCACATTGTTTTAGCAGGATTCCCAAGCTTTCAGGCTACCTAGGACTTCAAAATCTCTTGGTTGTTTGGTAAAAAAAAAAAAAAAAAAAAGGTAGTAAAAAAAGCTGCTGTTTCATACTGTCACAGACCACAATCCCTCATCAGTGTTCTGCTTCTGGCATAATAAATGAGAATGGTGCCGTATGTCTTTGTGTGCAACACAACCCAATTATCGCTTCATATGCACAGATCTTCAACACTGACTGTACATACTGTTTTCCTCGGCTAACATGCACTTATTGTCTTCTCAAAATTGTCCTAACGGCAGCTCAACCAACTGCTGCTGGTATCATCTAGACCCCACCCACTCAAATCACTTTACTCCTAAACTAAGTTCAGCCAATTTATGGTGATATATGTACACCACGTTTCTCAGCGCTCCACAGATCGCTCCGTGAGGCTTCAATCACACAATAAAATTGTGGCAATCACATCCTCCCTAGCGTAGCGCTGCCGTGGAATCAAGACCTTTAGGATATCTTAGATTTAAAAAAAAACAAACCACTTTCTGGGGACATATTTCGGATATCTTTGGTAACAACAACCACATCACGGATAGGTTCTGGAGAAATCTGGTGTGTGTGGAGCTCGAGGATCGCTCAGTGCATAACTAAAGCCCTAAGGACAGGAGCACACTGCAGAGAGGGGAAGCACCGGTGGCTTCGGCTCCCCCAACCCCCGCGCCCCGTGATTCCCACCGGGACCCCGCAGGCGGCATTCTCCCGGGAGCGGCTCCAGCCGCCCGCCCCCGCCGGGCAGCGGGAGGGGAGCGGGCCGAGGTGGCGGCCCTGGCCGCGCCGGTCTCACACCCAGCGGGCGGCGGGGCGCGGCGTCCCCTTTAAGAGGCGCGGCGGGGCGAGGGGCTCTGCCCTGCGGTACCGGGGGCTCGGCCAGGCCCGGCCGCCCCGCACCGCCTGGGGTCACCTGACTGCGCCGGGCTACCGACCTGCGGCGGTAACGGCTACGGCAGCGCCGCTCCGCTCCGTCCCGCCCTCTGCACCGGGGTAGGGGGCGGCGCTGCTGCGGCAGTAGCGCGGGGATTAGGCTGCGGGAGGATTAAGCCGCCGGCTGGAAATAACAGCGGCGGCTCCCGGGCGTGGACGCCCAGCGCATCCCCGGCGGCGGCGGGAGGGGGCAGCCCGCCCCGCACCTGCGGCTACCGGGGCCGGGGGGAGGGCGGGCGGGCGGGAAGGAGGGGGTGCAGCGCCGCGGGGCGCCTCGGCAGCGGGCAGGGCGGCGTGCCAGGCCGGGGAGCGGTCGCGGCGGGAGGCGGCGGTGCCCTCCCCGGAGCGGCGGCGGCAGGAGGACGGGAGGGAAGGACGCACTGACAGGTCGGCCGCTGGCGCTCGCTTCAGCCTCTTCTTCCCCCGCCGCGCCGCCCCGGGCTGCTGCATGGCGCCGCATCCAGCGGCGGGGTGGTCCCCACCGGGGCCGGGGGTGGCGGGGAGGGGGAGGCCCCGAAGGGCATAATATGGCGTGAGGGTGCCGTAGTCTCCCGCCGCGGGGCGGGCGGGGCCGGGGCAGGTGTGTGTGTGTGTGTGTGGATCCTTCCCCCCGAGGCCCGCACGCTGTGTGTGTGCAGCCTCCTTTTGCTGCCATCGTTATTCTCCCTCCGTTCTCCCCTCGCAGCGTCTAGAACACCCTTTATTTTTGGCCCAGGCAGCTTTTAGAGAGGCGAAGGCTTACACAACGGGAGCGGGGGGAGGCTGCGCCTCGGGAGGGGCCGGGCTGCCCGAGGGACCTTTGTGCGTGTGCCCTGGCCGTGTGTGCCTGCGTGTGCGTGTCCCTGCCGTGCCCCCCCGCCTCCTCGCGGCGATAAATCCGGAATCTCCCGCTCCCCTCCCGTGTCCCCCCTCTGCAGAGCCGTGAGCGGCAGGCACGCCAGCGAAGATGTCGGGTCAGACGCTGACAGATCGCATCGCAGCTGCTCAGTACAGCGTTACGGGATCAGCCGTGGCCAGAGCCGTCTGCAAAGCCACCACGCATGAAGTGATGGGGCCCAAGAAAAAGCACCTGGACTGTGAGCATCCCTTTCTGTACCCCCCGCGAAGGCCCCGGGGCTGAGGGGCCACCACCGGGCTCTTTGCTGTCCCTCTGAGCTGTGGCGCTTGCTGTAATCCAGCTTGCAAACCGTAAGGGTTAAGAGAAATCTCTGGGAGAGGATGAGTTATTATTGCATTTCTTCTCTTATTGCATAATACTGCTCCTTCGGCCATTTTTTATTTTTATTTCTCCTCGTGACCTCTTGCCTTTTATCTAGGAAGGCGGCATGAAGTATGCCTTGTGGAGCAGGGGCTGGGAAAGAGGAGAGGGAATTGGCACAGGGCAAAACGGACACGTGCTTGTTGCTGCCTACTTTGGTCAGGTTTAAACTAGGCAGCCACATAAATGCTACACCAGGAGCTGGCCAAGCACCGGTAGAAGTGTGGTCATCTCCACAGCAGACTGCTGAAGAGGTTTAGATGATGGTGTGCTTAAATGGCATGGCACTTGGATAACGCTGCACTGTAGATTGGGACAGCCTTTGGAGAGTTTAAGGGCTGTTGCTGAGGTCCCAGTTATCTAACAGCTTCATGAGCTGTCCAATAGTTTGCATCATGCTTTATTGAAGATGGCTGGTAGCGTTGTCTCGTAGATTTATGATCTATTCTGGCCTGGCATTAGCTAGTTAATGCATGAAACAAGGTTGAAGTCAAAATGTTTCTTACAAAACAATGAGCTAGTGAGGTTTTGTCTTGACAATTTTATTTCTTTTCAACCCACTCAACTGTCAGTCCCTGCTTGGAGACACCAAGAAGTAGAATGGTGAAAGAATTTAATTGCGTGATATGAATTAACAGGTTGCCCAGGGAAGTTGTGGCTGTCCCCTCCCTGGAAGTGTTCAAGGCCAGGCTGGATGAGGCTTTGAGCAACCTGTTATAGTGGGAGGTGTCCCTGCTCATGGCAGGGGGGTTGGAACCAGGTGATCTTTGAGGTCCCTTCCAACACAAACCATTCTATGATTGGCCCTGTTTACCAATAGTAACTGTCCAGCATTAAACTCAGGAGATCAACAACAGGCTTTAGTGTCTAGAATTGTTTTTCCCATTTTGTTGTTGGACATGGTAAGAAATACTTTTAAGTAAAGATCAAGTAGGTTTTATACCAAGCAGTCTCTTGGCTGCTGGCAGTTACTAAGTAATGCTGGTGCAGGTGCATGTAAGTACAATTCTGATAATCCTGTATTTCTTAACAGGAGGTAGTATTACTTCCAGAAATTAGTTACAGATTTCAGTTTTAGTGACTTCATAGCTAACCCTTAAAGTGGCAGACAGCATGCTGGTCTTCCAGTATATCTAAATACTCTTGTATGTATGTCTGAGAGATGCTGATGTAAGCAGCATTGATTGAAAACTGACCTGAGTCTAAATAGATCAGCAGCCTTGATAAAATGTATTCTTTCTTATTTTCTTGTATATTTTAAAAAATCATTTTGGTTATTGATGTCTCCCATGTTGCTGTTTGGTAGCTGTAAACAATTGTTAATCTGTAGGTTGTGTCTGGATTGTCCTACTGTATCTGTTAATAGAAGCTTTAGCTTAGGGAAAAAAACCATAGCTCATATTTAGAAGCATGCTGTGTCTCTGTGTGTGTATTTATATACGTACACACATGTATATGTAAATAAATAACTTAAAGTACTATCGGGAATAGACAGGATTAAAGTGAGGTAGAAATTATTTACTAGTGCTATATTAAGGCCTAGAAAGGGACTGTGTTTCAATATTGGCGCTAATATTACTGCTTCAGAAAATGAGCATGGGGGAGACTGAAGCTGGTAGCAGTCCATGCAATTTCATATCCACTGGCATATGAGACACACAAGAGGAAGAGAAATCATCATTTCCTGGGAAGATATATCCCTGATCATTTTTCCTTCTATTTTCAAAGCTGTATATAATAGTTGAGAGTTTAACTATCTGGTATCATTAAAGACAAAATCTTGTCGGTGGGAGATACTCATATTCAAAATTGTGGACTATAAATGAAAATCAAGTTCATGTTTTAAAAGAAAAAATATTCTCAGGCTCTTAAATCCGAGGCATCTCCTCATAAATATGAATTGATAGGCAATTCCTTGAACTCTGACGTATATCTTGTGAACAAATGTCAAAATGGGCTTTATAATTTTGTAATAAGAGAGTAAATTACAAGTTCATCCTCTGAAAGAGCAATGCCCCATGCATGTAGGAGGTACTGCTAGCTGGAGGTAGCGGCCATGTGGCTGACTGCATTTCAAGTTGGATAAGTAGCATTTGAAGACATGGAGAAAGGAATGAAAAATAAAGCTTGCTAATGCCTTAAGATAAGTTTTGAGTGAAAGTGCAAAGGATTTAGACGATTAAAACTTCACGTACCTGAGAGTGATGGTTGGAGTGATGCTTTATGAAGAACCGTAATTCTGGTATTGGTGTGGGGATTCTGTGTCCTTAGGGAACTCCATAGTTTTATTTAGTGTCTTAGTGACTAGGTGTCATGTACCACAATGTATCTCCCACTGCCCTGCTTAGCAGATGGGCTTTGTAAATTAAATGGCGAGATCAACTATTTAACGTGAGTTAAGTAGTCCTGTGAGGATGGGGCACAGTGATGCTTGTCTTCATAGGTTTTCTTACAGAAGATATTAGTTCCAGAAAGATGATAGGTGACAAGTTGTGGGGGTGGTGGTTTGTTTGTTTGTTTAGGGTTTTTTTTGGTGAGTACTACTTGGAGGGAATTTGCTCTGAGGAATAACAAGCATGATTTGGGTGTGAGTGCATGTGTGTGAGGAAGGGAAGAGAGAACAGAATGAATGTTTTCTGTGAACAAAAGCTGAACTGCCAAGTGTTTACCTTTGTGCAGTGTTCTGTACTTGTCTAGCTTACAACTGCAGGCTTTAATATGGATGCTGCATAGCAGCTGTCCTTTGGCATGCATGCTGGGTGCTGCACAGGCTTGTCATGTGAAGAAGTACTGAAGTATGATTAGATTGCTGTCATATACTCATGAAGATTTACCATTTTGTTGAATTCTAGCTCTCATACTAGTGATTTTGAGCAGCTGTGGGAAGTCCTGCTGGATGGTATTAAATGTGTTTTCCAAGTCCCTGTGGGGAGAAAAGGAATGTAAATCTAGGGTGCTCTGATAGTTTGGGGCAAACTATTGCAGTTGGCACATTAAGAGCTCTGCCCCTTTTGGACTTAGGAAACTTGTCGTGAATCCATATCATAGTGGTGACTTTATGTCCCTGAGCTAACCATGTTATGTTAAATAAATTATGATTAGATACAGCAAGTGAGGAAAGCATTTCCGTGGAGAAGCGGGGATTAGCAACTTGATTTTGCTGCAGCGAGAAGGGCCATCGCAGAGTGAGTGAATGACATGTACAGACTGTTAAGGATATATGAGCTGTGGTAATTCAGCTAGGAAGGCAATCCTAGTGCAGAGCATAGAGGTTTCATTAATAGAATTGTTCTGAAAGATATGTTAAGGCTTCATTGAGGGTTTAATTGTGTGGGGCAAGTAAAAGCCAGCATCCAGCCTCGAATGAGGGTGACTGACAGTATCAACAGGGAGAAGCTTTCGGAGGAGGGAAATAACTTTCAAATGTTAAAACACACAATAGATGAGGGGAAAAATAGGCAGAACTAAACTCAGCTTCTTTTGTAGAGGTTCTAGCTCAGAAACAGACCATCAAGCTTTTATTTAGGGAAGTGGATTGGAAACTGGTGAGGTTGTTGTGTCTGCGGTTGGTTTTAACAAGTTCCTGTTTCTGAAAATGGTCAAAATGGCTGGGATTTTCCTTGGATTATTTTGTTGAGTGAGCTGTTGTGCAGCAGGAGGAAGTTCTGGAGTGTGTATTCTAAAAAGACCATGTGGTGCCTCATTACTTCTTCAAAATAACTCTCATAAGGCAGAAGGCCCTTCCAGAGGCCTGATGCAAGAGCTGGGAGTTTTTAATGAAATGTGGAAACAAAGCAGGTGAAGACCAGGACTCAATTATTTTGTGGCTGTGGAGATCACCTGTTTATCTGTAGTAACATCCAAAGTCTAATTTTGCATATTTGTATGTGGCTGGAAAACAAAGGCTCTAAAGGAAATTTGTAGTTTAATTCATGCTGGCAACTGAACTGAAGGGCTGGCATCAGGATTTTGCTTATACAGACACTTGTCCTGTCCATGTTTTGCCTTTCTCCTGCAAACTATGGGGATGACCTAACAAGTTTGAGTCACTGGGGTCTCCAGTGTTGAAGCAGAAGTGGCTGTTGACCAGAAGCAATGGGTTAAATTTTTTTTCTAGGCTCAGTAAAGATAAAGGTGCTAGATCTCACAGGTTAGTCTTAGAAATCTCTGCCTCATTCCTGAGGAATGTGTCTGTCAGTTTTTTGGGAGAGGTGCGGGTCAGTGGAGCTATCTGGAGTCACTAGGCTTCAGCGGCTGTTAAGGTTAACTTGGATGCGTGTTTCAGAAGTGGTTTGCTGTTGAAGTGATCTGGGGAGTGTTCCAAGTCTGTTGGCACTTGGGGCCCTTTACTAGCGGGAGTAGCGCAGATGTACAAGTACTGCATTGCTCTGCAGTCCAGGTCACACTTTGTCTTTATGGCTGTGGAAGTACCTTCAAGAAAGTCGCCAAGAGTCCCTATGCTAACTGGGCTTAATCCTTCACACTTTGCTGATGAAACTAGTTTTGTATGTCTCACTCTATCTTGTATTGCAGTAATTTGTCACAATTTCCATGTACGAGAGAACTGACTTTTGAACGAAGTTAGCTTTAAAGATCAGCTGTAATACAGGGTCTTGGTATTTTTGTCACACAGCTGGGGTGTATTCTAAATTGTGAACTCCTCCTGGTCACCCCTTTTCACACCTGAAAAGAAAAAAAAAAAAAGCCAGGCAAGCAATTATTTTCTTTAATTCATTGATGGGTATTGAATTAGCACATTTATTTTTGTATGTGTGTAAGGACTTGCCAACAGTCTGTATGTTGAATAGCTTTCTGTTTCTGTTGGCTTCTCTCGTCTGTTCCCAAAACAGTATTGAAGACTCATTTCATTTGGAGGTGTGTACTCTGAATAGGAGTAGAAATGTCTGTCATGGGTAAGGGGAGCTAATAAGGGGAGCATTTTAGATTAGTTAATGTTGTGTGTTTCAATGACATTAACTTTCAGATCCCCCCTGGCCCCATACTGTTTTTAAGGCATGTATAGCACCAAGAGAAGGCTGTTCTTTTAATGCAGATAAGACTTAGCTAAGTAATAATTTTTCAAAATATGTTTGAAGCTGGTTAGAAGCTTGAATTCATGTTAGGATACAAAGGTTGAAACATGGACAGGATCACTTGATCTTGTGTGTCTGAACTGTTCTGTGTTTAAGTCCGCTTATGGTACAATACGCAAGGAAAGGAAAGGGAGGATGAGGAAACAGAAGAGTGGGTAGACAGTGTAATATTAAACTTTCTTTCATCCAAACAGTGTAACTTGATAAAGCTAGTTTGACTAGTCCTGCCCTCCCTCCCCTTGGCTCTTCCTCTGCTGAAGGCGTATATTCTCAGTCTGTTTTCAATAGCCATCAAGATCCTTCTGTTAAACATGCTTCGTCAAGGTCATGGATGACAAATTCTGGGACAAGTCAGGTCTTTCTGTTGTAATGACTTCCATTAGCAGACCTTGATAATGGAGTAGCCGTGTCTTTCTTTGAGGCCCCTTGTTTGTAGGATGGCAAGTATGAGAGTGACCAATCCATTGTTTTAATCACTTTTATTTAGTAGTTGAATATGTTTCATAATAGTTTCATAGTGTTGCTCCCTTAGGTCCTGAGTGGCAGCAATTGAACATGGGCTACAAGCCCATTTACAAAGGCTTGTAGTGATAGGATGAGGGGTAAAGGCTTTAAACTGAAAGAGTAGATTTAGACTAGATATTAGGAAGAAATTTTTGACTGTGAAGGAGGTGAGACGCTGGCCCAGGTTGCCCAAGGAAGTTGTGGCTGCCCCCTCCCTGGAAGTGTTCAAGGCCAGGCTGGATGGGGCTTTGAGCAACCTGGTCTAGTGGGAGATGTCCCTGCCCGTGGCAGGGGGATTGGAACTAGATGATCTTTAAGGTCCCTTACAACCCAAACTGTTCTATGATTCTGTGGTCTTTTAAACAAACAAACAAATCTACAGTTTTATTTCCCGTGGTTTGGTTTGATTTGTGCCTCTGATTTCCCAGCCTGGCTCTTAATCCCTCCATCTTACCTGTGCCTTACCTGGGCCTGCCCCACTAGTGAGGAATTCTGTGAAGTGGTCAAGAAAGTGCTCTGTTGGTGTGGTCAGCAGTCCATGCTTCTGTGTCTGCCCTGTGAAGGATCCTCCTGTACTCTGTGGTACTGGAGCAGATATTCCCTGCAGCCTGTGGAAGAGACTGCTATGCTTAGAGGTCACAGCTGCAACTTTCCCCCTTGCTACCAGAACCTTGCTATGTGCACCCAGTGTACCCCATGCCCCCAAAGAAAAGAAAGGGAGAGACCTTCCTCAGTCAGCTGTTGGCATATGGTATTGCTGAAGGAGCTGGCTTTCTGGGGGTGTGGAAAAATTGAGGTGGGGGAAGTGGGGAGGAGGAATATTATATCCCTTCCTTAGTCTTACTATAGTCTAAAGATGAGTCAGTGGTACCAAACAGTATCATTAAGTTAACATGCCCTGTTCCTTTTTGGAGCTTCTTTTCAAGGCACAGATCGTGATGTGGATAAGGGTGGAAAAGCACAAGTTTTGGTGTGTGCCTAGGGGAAATTCAGTAGTCTCACCTATGACTGTTGCAACTTGAATCTCCACACTTCAACACATGGCACATAGATTAGGAACAGTATTCTGCCTGACTTGGAGGGTTTTTTTTTAATACCATGAAAACTAAAAAGCAAGGAATAAAGCAAGCCAGGAAATCAGGGTCTGAATCTGAGTGCAGGCTGTCTGGTGTGCCAGAAGAACGGGTCATCTGGCACGGGGCTGAACCCTGAACTCAATCTAAATGATATGATAGAAGAAGCCTTCCTAGTAGCTTTGCAGGCAGTGATCTGTAACAGAGGGTTTGCAGCAGTACTTCTATTCCCCTGAGTCAGCAGAACCAGCAAGACTGCGGTGTGGAGCTTCATTGGTAAATTGATACTAAGAGTGTCCCACCTTGTCAGACTCAGCACGGTTGCTTGATTTTCCTACTGGCCAAAATTTTGCTTGGATAAGAGCTTGGTGGCTTAAATAAAACCTGAATATAATAGAAGTTGGTAATTGCTAAAAGGCAATCGGAATACTTGGCAGAAGCTAGCTTGTCACTTTGCAGAGTATGGTTGTCTGCTTTTTCTGGAGTATTGCAAACCACATGCTAGATCCTTAAAACTGTTTTTAATACTTTTACTCTTGCTATTTTGATCATGCTTACTTCTTCAGAGCTGCCTGAAAACACTGAAAATGAATACAAAGCAAGTTTTGCAAAGGTGGGCTCAGAGATATATTCAACAGTCATAGCTGGCAGCTGGTAAGCTGCTTGTGCTCATAAAAATTTCTTCTCTTTAGGTTGTGAAACACATTTGCTGAAGCAGTTGTGAGTTGTGAGTTCCACTAGGATAGGGAGTATACCAGCACGATGGACTAGTGCCACAAATGGTACTGGACATCAGCCTTGAAATGTCACCATGAATGTAGGTGGGATAGTAGAACAGTGTTTTCTAGACTGCTGGCAAATGGTGCATCCACTGGGGGTCCAAGGCCTGCAACTTCGTGGTGGGCAATGGAAATGGCAGTGCACTGTATTACCACTGACTTCCGGATGAACCAGGTCTGAATACCCTGCTGTTCCTCCTCCCTGCCCAGGATAATGCAGTCTCATGCTTTTAGATTGTATCTGTATCTTAACTTAGTTTAACAAATGAGATTGGATGCTGAAAAGTCCTGGTGCCATGCTAATATTGTGTATTTATTTAATCTGTACTCTGGCCATTTGAGCTGAGGCAGTGTGTCAGTCAGTTGCCTTTCCTAGAGTCTTTTTTCTAGCTATTGATAAAACTCAAATGTGTTATGGTATTTCTTGTAGAGGTGATTTTGCGATCATGCATGAAGGCCACCAAGAAAGCACACCCTGCCTCTCACATGCACTGAGAACTCTAAATTGCTGACAGGACATGTCTGCAGCTTGGGTCTGACTCGTGACAATCAACTTTTTCCTTGGTTGTAAGCCAATATGCAAAATTACCACAGGTAGAAAGCAAGTTGGCAGAAACTCCTGTGTTGTAGTTGGGTCACAGAGCTCTAAAAAAACAGCTGAGCTGTGTGCATTAGCAGGGTGGCTTTAATTTCTCAAAGAAGGAATGAAAAAGAAAGCAGTATTCTTTGCTAGTTGTTTCTAGGTATTTAGGAGACTAGGTTATGTCTGAGATGTGAAACACCGGTAAGGGTTGATTGGAGAGTTTGGTGCCCACTTGAGCTAAGTTTGTTCTGCCATATACTTAAAGGACTGAAGAACATGTCTTTACAAGAAAATATCTTAAACTTTCCTGTCCTAAAGAGATAGAACAAGTCTGTGGCTTGATTACTGACAACGTGTAGTTGATGACTTCAAACTGACTCTTGGCTTGGCACGAGCGTGGATGACACAATGTCAGTAGATGCTTCCATAGCAGATGGTCAGCAGTTAGCCTGCAGAGCCTGGCAGGCTCCTAGTGCCTCTGGCATAGTTTTGTTGTATCTCTTAAGTCTCTTTGATAGTTTACAGAATGTTCTAAAATGATCCTCCATAGAAGTGAGAGGAAGACATGACTGCTGAAAGCATGAATAAAACATAATGACTTGTCGCCCACATTCCTAAAATGTATGCAAGTTTACAAGTTTAGAGGGAGGTCCTCAAAATAAGGCAGTTACCAGTTATCTTGCCACAATGTAGGACTGCACTAGCTAGAGCATACATCTTTACATGTAATTGAAGAGCCCACGTAGATACACTTAAGTGGGAGTTCAAAGTGTTTTTGAAAGGACTCTTCCTTTCATTTCTCGTTTCAGGGGGTGTAGGACTTGTATGAGAGGGGGAAGCCAGCTGGCCTGTTTCGGGTTCCAAAGACTGCTGTTTCTCGTTATGTAGAGGTCGAACACAGATGCAAGCTTTAGCATACCATTGCATCAGTTCTTTAGCAGCCCTGGAGTTTTAAAACCTAACTTTTTGAAATGGAGACTTAGGTTTGGATCTTGCTGCATGACTCTGGAAGTACAGTCATTGTGCCTGTAGCTCTTAACCTAAATTTTATAGCTTTGTCGAAACCTAGTTACAGGAGAATACGTTCTGCTCAGAGGCAGCAAGCCAGAGGAAGCCAGCATATCTAGTGTGCCAGTGTTTTGAAAACACGTACATTTTATCAGCAGTGATGTTTTGTTACTGGCATCTGAAACAGAATGCTATTTTCATATGTGAGCCTTCCCTGTGACTTTCTGATCTGATCTTTCATTCTAAGCCAAGTAGAGTCTTTATGGTTTTACTAAGCTTGATTTAAACTTCCAATTGCTCTGTTATTTGTGAATGATAAGAGTATTAACAGGCAAAGTTTGCTGTGTTTGGAATAGGTGAGTTGAAAGAACTTCCTCTCGTTTATCGAGAAGCTGGAAGTTGCTTAGACAGCATTATGAGAAGCTACCTTTCAAAACTTGCCTCCATATTGTGCTTAGGAGTTTAACTGACACTTCTGGGTGTTCCAGTCTAGAGATCTGCCACTGTGAAGCTTTGCTGCCTGAGTGTGAGCCCACACGATGGATTTCAGCTTCCCCACCCATCAATAGCTTGATAGGAGACTTCCTCTGCCAGTGGCAAACACATCTTTCGAGGCACTGGTGACTTTGATCTGTTAGATGGCAACTTATGACTGTCAGGTGTTTTTGAATGTTAGCAGTCCTAACTGCATCTGCTATCTCTCAGGTGGATGTTCCATTGAAATTAACAGATTTTTTTTTTTTTTTTTTCAACATTGAGAAATCTGCAGTGTATGAAAGGCTGCAGTCTCATGTTGAAAAGCAAAGTCTACTGGTAGTTGATGTTATTTTTTTCAGAATTTCTGAGAATTAAACTCACCTGCATATGCAGGAGAAGCAAAGGATTCTTGTCTAACTGTTGTAGTACAAATGAATGAACATAAGAATTGCACATTTAGTTTAGTATTTTGTTTTTTATTTTAAGCAAGGAGGGAGTAATGCTGTGTCTAATTGCGGAGGACATCAGTCAGTTTGTAAAAAAACTTTTAAGACCCGGTATTTACATATGAGGCAGCTGTCTGGTTTTAGAAACTCTTACAGTCTTTCTGTTGCATTATAGATGCATAGATACAAGACAAAATGGGTTGAAATGATTGCGCTCATGTTGCAAAGTGCTTGCTGTATAGTTGCAACTGTGTCATAAAGCCTCTGGGAGGTCATACTGTTGCACCAACTGTATGGGTGGGTTTGCATTTTTTTGCTATAGATATATGCATGTTTTCAATAGGACTGTCTGCATAGTTGTGGGCATTTCATTCCCTGTGAAGGATTTTAACTCATGCTAAACTTCTGAAGGCTTGTCAACTCAACAAAGTGCATGGGCTCTGGGCTTCTTTGGTTATTCTTCAGGCTGACCCTACTGAAGGTTGTGGAATCCATGTGGCATCCAGTGACAAAATAATGGGACTCTCAGAAGAATCCTGCTGAGAGAGCAGGAAGAACATGCACCACTGTCTGGTTATTGAGAGTTAGATGTGTCAGCTGCTGAGCCTGCCTACTCAGCTGCCCTGTTTCTAGTGTACAGGCTGTAGCTAATTAACATGTCACTGAAGTTGCTTGCATGTTGTCTCATCCCCACCCTATTTTTTTACATATTCCCAATGTGTAACAGTGAAGTAGTGAAGCTGAAACATGAGGCTGCTTCCAATATATTTTCAGTCTCATTCAGATTTGTAGTGGATTACAAATGGGTGTTCTGGGCAGAGTTGATAGGCTAGTGACTATTTCACTTCTACAAGTTTATTAAAAACAAATGGTTTTCTGAGAAAAGCACATCATTTTAGGGGTGGAAAGCACTAACCGGGGTTCATTCTTCTCAGGATAAAACTGGCAGCAGCATGACAACTCAAATAGCTCATATACCATGCCTCAGTTGATTACCACTTTCTGCCAGATGTGGTTGGAGTGTAAGATCAGCCCAAGACGTAAAGGCTGATTAGAAAATGCTCTAGTGCAGAGATTACAGTAAATGACCGCATGCTGCTGTGGCAAACACAAAAACCTCACTTTTCTAATGTAGCTGTGCTCTTCTGGATAAAAGCCACAGTTGTTCCTGTTACTGATATTCCAGTAAACAGCCAAGTGATAAAAGTAACGAATCGATATAACCAACAGGTAATGTTAGAGGTTGTTCACCTTCATGGCAGGATAATTACAGGCCACAGCTGGAATCCCCAGTTACAATAGTCAATTAACAAGATCTTACTGACTTTTATCCTCCTAAGCAATAATCTCGTAATGATATACCCCCTTTAAACTTGTTCGGTAAGACCTAGAATGAAACAGGGCCGTCGCGTTAATGCTTGCATGAATGGAGAGAACAATTATGCCCCTTAAAAGAAGTTGAGTACATGCTTTGAAGGCTTGGCAGAAGATTGGCTGGTGGCTGAAGTTTCATATTTCTTCTGTAAATTAGTGTATTTTGGTTAAGGCTTCCAGATTTGAACTGCTGAAGGAAATGGCTTGTAGAATGAGGTCTGAGATTTGCCATGGGGGATAGAAGGTTGTTTGTTTGGGTTTTTTTTTTATGCAGTTATTGGTCAAACGCTTAACACAAATGCTACTTGCAATGTTGTTTTTTTTTCCATGTCCCTTCCTCTAGTGTTTGGTGTCTGAGATGCCATATTACAGTAGGATGGGGAATAGCACTTCAAGACAATTGCTTTTATAGTTTAACCTTATAACCATCATTTGGTGTCCACCAAGTGCAAATGGCATTTTGTATATCTTCAACTATTGAGAGCTGTGTAAGAAAAGGTAGTACAACGATGATTTGTGGTTCAGCTGCTTTTTGCAGTAAATCAATAAAATGGGGAAGTGACACATCTAGCTCCAGAATTACTTGGTGTTTCATACTGACATAAGCAGAACTGCTCAGTTCTTGTCTTTGGGCAGAAAAATCCACATTTCTGTTGAGCTAGTTGTGGAGTGGGATTTGGGTGGAGAGAGGTTCTGGAATGGGGTCTCTGTGTGAGAGAGAGGCATCATTAGAGCAGTGGTTTCGCCTCCTTCCCCTGCTTTGCTCAACTTGTGTTCTTGCCTGAGACCAAGTCTTTGATATTGAAAGTGAGTGAATTCTGTACAAATGAGGTTCAAGACTGAGCTTCTTACTACTTTGGATAGGGGAAAGATTTCATATGTAATGACTAAGGCTTTTGCCACAGCAAAGCTGCTTGGGAAAGCTGTGGTGGCTGTGGTTGGGAAGAAACCAGGCAGGATTCTTTGACCATGGGTCCTTTTCCCATTGCTTAGTGTTCTGGCTTCAGGCACGTGAAGCTAAAAAGCTGCTTTCCTTTGCACATTTGTACTAGGGAGTTTGTGTAGCCTGTTTTCTGGGTGACAGCTCTTTTGCTCCAGATATTTAATTCCTGAGTACAATGGAAGCTCTTCTCAATTGCTGGATTATGTGGTCTCTGTAACATCTCAGACTTTGTCCATAAAATGTATTCATCACTAATTAATTAGCAGTCTTAAAGACCATACTTAAAACCCTGATGACTGCTGCTTAAACTTGAGCTTCTGTAGCTGGCCTGAATGTCATCTTTCAGTTGTACTACTCCCAAGGAGAGAACTTCAATGTAAACACTAAAGGTAATGCACATTATTCTCACCCAGAGGCAGTGGTGCTGTATGTTCTGGGAACTTTTAAGTAAAAAGTATTCATAGTTCATGGAACCTGAAGGAGCTGCTTATGGCAAGAATATTTTTTTAACACAGTATAATCACACTTTTTCCCCATTACTAGTACTTAGGGAGACAGCTGCCTTGGTCTCACTATTTCAGATCCAGTAGAAGACCATGTGACAGTTGGCTTTTATTTTCCCCTTTCCAAGAGAGCTGCACCTGAACCTCTCGGGCAGAAAAGCCATATGTATAAACCATTAAGAGACAAAAGGAACCCAAATCCAACATAACTGGTTTAATACTGCTAATGAGCTGGGGTGGCTTTTGCAGATGACTTACAGCCAAATATCTTGCATTGATGAGGTGGGGAAGGAGGGATGCAAACCATATCGAAGTGCATTGTAATAAAATCCAGCAATGTATATGGGCAGTAGATTTTTCAGCCCTGTTTTCAGAACAGGTATTTGGTGATACATTGTTGTGTTTAAAAAGCAGTAGTGTGATAAGATGATTCCAAGACTAATTAAACTCTCAGTTTGAGAAATAATTGGAGGAAGCTCCAGGAGAAATCAGCTGATACTCGAAGTCATCTGCCTTGTCTCTCTCTCTGCAGATTCTTCATGTAACTGATAGGGAAGAAGAAACTCATTTTGTCTTTTGCAAAACACTTAATACTACGGGTAGTACGAGTATGCCTGTGAGGAGGCAGAGAGGAAGAAATTGGATACAAAAGGTTCTCTTGGTGTGACATGCAGTTGTTGGTTTGTTCAAAGATTGACTGCCATGACCTCTCAAGCATGAGGATCTGCAGCAAATACTTGTCCTCACAAGAGTCTGAGATACGTTTGGTAAGAAGGAGGTCTGTGAAGTAAGGCTAGAGAAAGGAGGTAAGCAGTCCCCCTAGTTATTTGTAGTCACGAGGGCTGTAGTTGCATTACTGGGAAAATCTTTATAGTACCTGGAGAGAACATGCTCTGTCAAAGGTTGTCTTTAGGCTTGTTGAGTTGGCATAGGCATGAAAGTGCATAGGCAGTGTCTGGAAGATGCTGGACTTTGATAAAGGGTAGGCTTGCTGGGATCAAGGTGAGATGTACTAACTCTTGAGGTAGACTTTTGGGGAGGAAGGAGGAGACAGCAGGAATTGCTCTTCTGCCTGGGGAGATTATTACAAACCAGATTATGATGCTTGTTTGTGGAGATGGAGCAAGCTGGAGGTGAAAAGAGTAGATCGTAAACTTTAACCCACAAATAACTTTCCAGCTCTTGTTTGTGTAATTGCTTGTTAGTCAAAGCCTACAACATTAAAATCATCTGATGTTCTCATGAGCAATTACCATAGAAGCAGAAACCGATAACTTTGTTCTGCTTTCCTGTACTGTTTTGTGGTCAGTCTTATGTAGACCTGGAAGTTCAGCTCTTGCGTTGGTTAGCACAATGATGTAGTAGCTTCCTGATACGGTTCTGTATCTTGCAAGGGAGAACTTGTGCTGTTACTTGCCTATTTAACATTTCTGGTTGAAGCTTGTCAACTCTTACTTTAAGTCACTTATTTCTATTCTTGACTAGCCTGGATTTGAAACAATCCTGTCCATTTCCTTTTTTTATAGCTTCAAGACATTATTTAAATACTTGGGAGCAAGGAAAAAGACTTTTGAAGACTATTGTAGCATTCAATGTAATAGTGAGGAAGATCTGCAAGGGGGTTACAGTTGGAGAGGTTTGGCAAAGTATAGGAGCTGAATGTATGACACAGCTCAGATGCTGAGGCAGCTCGCATGTTAATTCAACCTGGAATGACAGCTGCTCTTAAGTGGGCACTCCTGTCCTTCTGAACAGAGAGATCTTGTGCTCTGCTGCTGTTTCTCTGCATACTGAAATGTAAATTGTGAATAATTAACTTTGAACTGGGGAATATCAGGTCTCTTTATTAAAGAATTGAGTTCAAAAAACCCCCCTAAAACAAAATGGGAAAGAACCCTGCCCAGATCCAGAATACAATCTGAGAAGTTAAAGGAATATGAGAGATTCTTTAAAGTATTGTATAATCTCTCTCATTAAAAAAAAAAAAAAAAAAAAAAAAAAAAAAAAAAAAAAATCTCAAAACCAGGGAGTAGTTGTTGAGATTGAAGTCTGATATTCTGAAGACTTTGAAACTTTATTACTGTTCTCTTTTTTTTTGTCTTATGAGCTTAACAAACGCCAAAACTGGTCACATCTTTCAGGGTTCTCTTTAAAAGGTCACAAATAGCTAAAGTGTCATCTTGCTGACTGAACCCTCTACTGGTCTTCCTCAATTTGGCAGGTTTGTCTTAATATTAATGAAGGTGTTAATAATACTCTAGCTTTGTTTCTCTTCCCTAATTAAGTACATGTCTTAAGACTGGGTCAAAAAGTTGGCTAGCAAGAAGTTTAAAGACTGGTGTTTAGATTTAAGTTGTGGTGTCAGAGAGCTTACAACCATTTATTTCTTCTACGTGTATTGGTTTTACATCTCAAAACTTAACTACAAGAAGTATATGGAAGTCACAGAATCGCAGAACGGCATTGGTTGGAAGAGACCTTGAAGTTCATCAGGTCCAACCATTAACCTAAACTGCCAATTTCCCAAATTATAATTTAAACAAGGATCTCTAGACTGAATAACTGTTCAAAAATCCAGCTACCAAAATATGAAGAGAGGAAATAGGAGAAATCATGTACTTTGATTTGGCAGTAAACAAACAGATTGAATTGAAGGGTGTGTAGGTCTCCATTCTCCGACTACGTTTCTGTGAAAGTCGCAATGAAAGCACTTGCTGCTACTGCTGTACAATTCCTGAGTTCTTATTCTGCTTGGAATTTGTATTTGAGCTGTTTCTGGGTTTGGGGATTAGCTCTCAGTGTACTTCATGTGGATGCCTGCAGTAGCAGAAACTTCATCAGGAAGGTATCTTTAATCTTTGTTTGTCCTATGTCAGTGTACCCCAAATGAAATCAGCTTTTTAAGATTCCTTCATATGGCTTCTGATTGGCTGTTCTTCATCTAGTGCTTGTTAGTATTATCTGTTTTGTATGAGCAAGTCCATCTCTGACTTGCTTGAAAGACTGAACTTTTAAAAACTAAGTTTTTGTGGAGAGACTGTGCCTTACGATGCCACATCTGTCTCACCAGTAAATGTCTGAATCTGTTTCTTTTCAAAATGTAGTTTCTAGATTTTCTTTTCTTGTATGTGTTTTCTTTTTTCTTGTACCTATTCTTCCCTGACACACTGAAGTCAAATTAATTTTGCCAAGTCTTATTTTAAAATTTAGCTTAGCCACCAAACTCTGCTGCTTAGTTTGTTACAGTTAGCTATGCTTGCGAGTTGCTCCAGATGCTGATGATTGCTGTTAAGCTGAGGCTGTGGTATCAGGGAAAGAAACCCAAGAAGCTTGAATTCCCTAACTCTGTGGTGTGACTTAATGGGAAACAGTTCTGCAAGAGTTACTTCCCCCACCCCATCTCCCTTCCTGCCCCCCTCAAATGATGAGTAAAGCCTTACTGCATGGTTTAATTCTTTTCTGTGCACTGGAAGTGATAGACTTAAATTTAATCCTGCCTTTCCACTCGGCACACTATAGTGAGTTGTGTCCGAAAACATTCAGAGCTGCAGACTAAGATGCCATACCCTCCAGCACTTTGGAGAGGAGGAGGCAGAAATGACTGAGTGACTTCAGCAGTGCTGAAGCATATAGGAGTGGTGCCTTGTAGCCTCTGTTGCTAACATTGCTGAGGGTGGACTCCTCTGAAGTTTCATTATCTAACATCCACCGATGGAATACACAATTTATAGCACCCCTCTTCCATAGTGAGCTACGTTCTGAAACACAGGACTGAAAGCTTACAAATTTGATGCATGTTCCCTTATACTAAGAACAAATGCTATCATCTGCAGTAAAACCTCCGAACAGGGTAAACGGTGAGCAAGCCCCTTGTGACTTGCTTCTATGCTTTTACAAACCACTGTCTTCTGTAGTGCATTAATCAGCAGTACAGGACAAAAGATCATTGGTCTGTTTGTACAAGATCAAGGAGAATGGTTGGAGCTCTGTGAGCTTGAACTACTGTCATTCAATAGCATGGCTTTACTACTGTAATACTTTGTCTACAGAACTGCATCCTTCAAGGGTAGCAGTACTGAGGTTATACAAGTTAACTTTACGTTTCAGATGGTGTTCTGCAAAAATACCCAACTCCCACAACCAAACCAAAAAACACCATGACAACAAACATTTTAAAATCAAACTTGGTGAACAGATCATACAATTTTTGTCTCTTTTCTCATTACAGAAAATCATTCCACTGACCTGAAACTGAAGACAACTTGCAGCTTTTATGCCCATACAAAAGACAATTTGAAACACAGGCACTGCATTTTTCATAGGCTTCTGACTCTGAGCTATAGTTTTCTTCTATCTTGAATGAGTCTGTTTAATAGAAGTAAAAAACCCATAAAAATCACTTGCCATGAATTAAAAAATATAAAATTACTGAACTTCTGCATGCTTCCAGTACAGCAGTGTGGGTTTCTGAACACACCAGGTAGTCCTCAATAGCTGATGCAACTCATCAATCTGTTTAGGCAGGCCTGTCCTCTGGACTTTTCCTGCCCTGCAGAGGCAGAATCTGTAGTTTCACAGCAGTTTGAACTTTGGCTTTCTGGTCTTAGCAGCATTAATGTCCTCTATTACATGGGGTTGTGTTGGGGAGGGAAAACAAGTCTGTAAAGTGGTGACCCTGCTGCCTTGGGGAACTGAACTCCTGTAGAGTGTTTACAGCAGGGACACATAGTTTAAGTGTGCAAGGATCAGTCACAGAATAGCCTATCTGCTTCTAGGGTAGAATATTTGTCATCACTGAATTACTTGAATAGTTGGATGGACATTTCTAGCCTAGGGAAGGGAAAAAAGAAATGTGTGGAGAATCATTAACAATGGTTACTGTCCTCTCAGGGAAAGTAAAAAATGAGTATTTTCATTAGTAACACAGATGATTCTTAGTCAAGTAGTTAAACTTTTTATTTTTTAACTTTTTCTACTTAGGTCTTCAAACTTTAAGCCTCAGCCCTACTATTGGGTCTGTATACTGTGTTGTCGAAGTTGTATAAAGTCTTGCCAGGGGTGTATCTGGCATCACGCAGGTTTTGGTCATGCACTTGCAGTATGCAATTTCCAACTGTGTCTCAAAAACTAGGTAATAGCTTGTAGAAGGTCATTGCTGGCTGCCTAGCGAGAGTTTGCAGGTAATAGGTGATGTAGTAAATCAAAGATCCTATCAGTAGGTGTGGGATAGTGATGCTAGTGGAAAGCTTGCTGCCTATGGTTTGATAGAAGTGCTTATCTTAATTTCATATACTTTCCTGTGCATGTCTACACCTTCCTAATGTACAAGACACAAAGCTGTATTTTATTCTTGTTCCCTAAGGCAGTCTAATGTCTTATTTCTTCTGTGTAAGGTGCAGTTGCTTGCGGAAGACTATTACTCTTCAATATAAACTAATTTTTATCCTTGCCTTCTTTTCTACTGTTGGAGAGACCTTAATGCATGTCTGAAAGTGCTTGTCTGCTGTCTAGGTCTGTAGAGACTCGAGGAGGAGTGCTGTAGCATGCTGATGAAACTCTAACCTTGGAGATGAAGAGAGTATCTGTTTCTGGTGTTACCTCTTTTTGCTGATGTGACTGGGTTCAGCATGCTTGAAGTACTACCTGTAGGTGAAGAATTCAGTCATACTGATTCATCTAATCCAGAGGTAGTGAACTGCCCCAATTAACTTGAAAACCTGCAAGTAGTAAGGTCATGTGATGTTGTGCACCCTAACTGCATCTGGGATGAAGATGGAGAAAGGTTGGGACATAACACAGGACAGAACTGTTGGAAAGCTAGTACTGTTGGCTGAAAGAGTCAAACCAGTGTTGCTGTCAGCATATACTAATATAATCTCAGGATTTTTTTTGCTTTGTTTTTGCTTTGCTTTTTAAATGTGGCACATAAGCACTGAGCTTGCTGTTTGTCACAACCATGGCCTGCAGCCTGGAGAAGTGAGAGCTTGGCCATGCTGCAAACTTTTTTGTCTTATTTTGTAGTGCCTAACACCTTTTTTTTCTCTCTTACAGACTTGATCCAAGCAACTAATGAAACAAATGTGAATATCCCTCAGATGGCTGATACACTGTTTGAGCGAGCAACAAATAGTAGCTGGGTGGTTGTGTTCAAAGCCTTAGTTACCACACATCATCTAATGGTTCATGGCAACGAGGTAAGTGTAATCAGCTTTCTCTAGAGACCACATTGGCACTGAGCAGTCTCCAAGCCAAAAACATGAGTGGTGTAAAGGCATCTGCTCTGAACCTGAGGAGAAAGGGCAAGAATGATTCTTGATGAGGAGCAAACTTATACATAGTTGGAGGCATGCTGATTATCTGTCCCTTCATTTACAAAGCCATAGCCTAAGAGTAAGCAGCAGCCTGTTCTAGTATGTTGACAATTTATGAGCTATCTGAAAACAGAGCTACACAGGATTAAAGACTACGTGGGACTTTTTAACTAGTGTCAAAGCCGATGTTCTGACACGTGTACTGCCATCCAAATAGCTGCCTTTTATGCATGAGCGTTAAAAATCTTCCTAGAGCTGTAAATTCAACTTGATAGCCTTTTGGATTGTGTTTTCCTTGCCATTGCTTTTTATTGACCTGTATAGTCTGGTATTTCTGTGTAAAAACAAAAAACATAGTTAAAGAGCTTTAGTATAACTGTGAAACAATTCCTCCCTGACTGTATATAAAGTATTTTCATGCAATGAACTTCTTCGATGTCACAGCATGAATTTTTTTCCTTTCCAAGTTTGGCTAATATTCTGATTTGCTTTCTGTAACTGTTTCAGTCTGTTTGGGCCCTGTACTTGATATTGGGCCTTTTGTTATTAAAAGAGGCCCTCGGCTTGTCTGAAACTGAGGGCTGCTGGATTAAAAAGTCTGGGACTAGCCTGGATATGCTGCTTTGCAAGCAGATAAATCTTGTACTTCCTCAAATCTCTTTGAGAATTTTTACTGCTCCTTCCACAATCTGGTTTGTATTTGCATAGAATCTTTTTTTATATAGACAGTAGGATACTTAGTAGAGACTCAGGCTAAACATAATCTGAATGGATGAAAAATGTTTTGAGGAAGGTATTGCAGGCTAAGCAAAAATTTGGGTTTTCATATGTGTATGGTGGAGCTAGACGAGTGATCTTCCTGCTAGGAGGTAAAAAGCCTTCAGATACAGCCTGCAATAAGAAAACAACTTTGTGTTGCAGAGATTTATTCAGTACCTGGCATCTAGAAACACATTGTTCAATCTCAGCAATTTTCTGGACAAAAGTGGATCTCATGGTAAGCCTACTCATGTCTATAATCTTAACAAAATTCTAAATAAGATACTACTGTTAATTTACTCCTTCATTTATAAGATGCAAATAATATAAAAATGTGCTACTGTAACATTTTTGTAAGTACTTAATGAATACAGGAGCTCAAGTCAACTGCTGGACAACTTGAGAACAATGTTTCTCGGTTCCTGCAAGATTTTTAGTCAGGAGGTGAAACTGTACAACTTAGAAAGTGCTGGTTGAAATCGGGGCTGGGTCAGCTATCTCCTTAACTGTTACTTAGTTTTCTGGGGTTTACTCAGTTTTAACTGGTAATTTGGTTGCCTGGGGACGCTGCACTTTTTAGGAATTGTCTATACAAATGTTTGATTTGGGGAGGCGGGGGGAGGCACCAAAAGAACTAGCTGGCTGTGTTTTGAGTAGTGAATTTAGAAGATATAGGCAATAATTAAGGAGTTGTTCTCTCTAAAGATTACAATGTCTGCTTTTCTACTTTGACTGGAATTATTAGTCAATTTTCCTGTTGCTTCGCTTAACAGAGAAAAAGCTTGTTTCATGCTAGCTCTAGTAGAGAAGAGGAAACTTACCATTTGGCAGCTGTCAGAGAATATTTCTAGGCTATATGCAGAAATGCTATAATAATAGCAATGCAATATTACTCCATCTCTGGATGGAGACATGTGACACGGAGACTTGAGCATCTTTTAGAAATGGTAACACAGGGCAGGAACAAAGCCAAACAAATACTAAAACTGTTTGTGTAAGGAAAACATGCTATGCATGCTCAAAGATACTGGTATTTGACAAAAATGAATTCTATTAAATGTGTGCTTTTTTGTTCTTTGCTCCTTTCTATAAACTTAAATTGCAATTTCATAGATCATACAATGGTGTGTCATAGGTAATGAGGCATCAGAGTTGGTAGTGTTAAGCCTGAGTTGGCAGAGCTACTTAACATTGAGAGATATTAAGGAAAAATACAGTCAGTGACTAAGTTGAGGGGTGTGGATTTTAACAAAGGTAGCAAAAAGGGACTCGTACTGAAGAGGAGGATGAGTTGCCTTCTGCACGTATTTCTGTAGCTTAGAGGAAGAAACTTTGAAAGAAATACCTGAAGGCTAAACTGTAATACTAACTGTTCAGAAGTCTTATAGGCTTGAAGGTCACTGAAGTTTGAGGCTGCTTGTACAGTATCATGTGCCTTGAAGATCTCTGATGTAACAGTTCAAAGGCGGCACTAATCTCTGAATACCAGCATAACTTCTTTGTTCTGGTAAACCTAGTCAGGGGAATTTTGAAGATCCATTTAAGAGTTGGAGGGACTGATATATGTGAAATAGTGCGATTGTTCAAGTTGAAATTGATCTTTGTCCTGGAAGTCATGTACCAGTTAGGTGTAAGATCTTTGTTAAATTGACATTTTCCCCCATTAATAGAAAGGTAACTAACTTGCCATCAAATAATGTTACTATATAACTGTGTGAGCCACTAGCCATTCTTCCCAAGAACCATGCCACTGGTGCACTGGATGAATATGTTTGAAGCAGAGGACAGTGGTGGATTGTTTTGGTGTAACACTTCTGCTTTTTCTTCAGAGGGTGGAAGATGTCTTGTGATGTCTGTTCTGTATGTGGAGTTGTATAGTACAACAGAGATCACGTAACCTTAGAGTCTATTGACTGTATATTATCATTTACTGAAAAACCTCAAGCAAGCATGAAAATTTAAATGTAAAAACTTTACCTTTTTTTGCAGGTTATGACATGTCCACCTTTATAAGGCGTTATAGTAGATACTTGAATGAAAAAGCATTTTCCTACAGACAAATGGCATTTGACTTTGCAAGAGTGAAGAAAGGGTAAGCTAAGTTTAGATATGTAAACTGATAGGGTTACCTGACCCATAGCAAACATCTTGTTTGTGGCATTATGCCTAATTTTAGTGTTTCAATGACTTCATTCTTATGTTCTTTGTTTAGCCACAATAGAACACCAAAATGGTTGCATTTCCTAAGTATTTGTAACTGGTTAGAAATTGCACAAGGAAAGACTGTGGGTAGTAAGGCAAATACTGGAGACTAAGTTGCCTTGCAGAACTGGAAGCTCTTAGTGCTATGTGTTAAATCTGATTTTTATTAAATTGTGCTGCAGTGAGACTGTTTTCAGGATTTGAAGAGGGAAACAGTTTGAAACTATAGGATGTTTCATTACTCTGTAGACTCTTTCCATAAGAAAGAGGACTGATTGCAAAGGAAAACTGAAGTGAACACTTCAAGTTTTTTGCAGGCAACATAGTTGTAAACTGAACAGAATAAGGTTGTAAACTACTATTTTTATTTCCCACAAGGATTGTGTTTTTTTAAAAAAAAGCAAACAAATAAATTATCCAACCTCAGAGTAGTATGTTGGTATTGTTGGTATTTATCAGAACATTTTTTAGTCTGACTCCTCTCACTGGGACTTTAACAGCTCTAGATTCTCTCTTGAAGCACAGACAACACAGCAAGTGACTTAACACTCGCTGAAGGTGCAGCTTAATTGACTGCATGCTAAAAATGCTTCTGCTAATCATGAGTTGTGTACAGGATCCTTCTCGCAGTCCTGGTGTATTCTGCAGCTTGGGATTCTGAGCTGATCATGCAGGCGTGATCTGCCAGGCTTTCCTTTCCTGCTTCTCAAACTGCCAGAAGTGGGAACCAGAGTAGTTATCTCTTGAACCTATCTGGAATATGAATCAGTAAGAAGTTTTTGCTATAAAGACTGGTATCTAGTTGGTTTGATATTTCAGGCAGCTTTTGATCCAGCAGGCTGCTGCAGTGCTAGCATCTTAAGTTCCCTTTGTCACCTAGTGCATTCAAACACTTCATGTTAAATAAACATAAGTTTGGGTTCCTGGGAATCCTTCTATTCCTGCCTTTCTATATGTTCCTGAAAAAACTTTCTATGTGTGTTGTTTCTGATGCTCAAAACAAGGTGCTGCCTCAGAATATAGCATAAAATAATTAAGGGTTGTGTTATACATTTCCAGAGAGGAGATGCTATACCTGTCCATGGCCAGAATGGGGCAATACATAATGGTGGTTGTGCATGTTTGTGATATTCGGAGATGAAAACAGGCATGTGTGAAGACTGCTCTAAGATCATGGGCTGCAATTAAGGAATGCTACATATCCATGACTACTGCGTGGTCCTATTGGACTAATAGTTCAGGATTGATAAGGCAGGTCGAAATGGAAGTGCTATAAAGGAGTAATGGAATGAGTACTGGGAAAAGTGTCCTAGGCTAAGAAGCTCTAAGCAAAGGTTGCCCTGATGTAAATTGTCACCAAATTGACATGTATGTATTGTGGCACCTGATGGAAAAAAGCAGGCTCTAAGGGTGTTTTGTCTTCAGAGACCACAGACATGTCATTAAAAAGTACTCTTAGCAATGAGTTGTCATTAGCTATTCAAAACAAAGTTAATGCACAAAGCCTATCAGTTCTCTAAGTACTTCTGCAACAATAATTCTTGACAAGTTAGTAAACACTGGCTTCTTCCCATAAAGGGATCAATCTTGCACGGGTGGCTAGATGAAGTCTTTTCCTTACCAGCTCTTGTGATGATGTGGGAAGCAGGAGAGTCAGACAGTGGTCGGAATGTTTGAAGTGGGTTATAGCAACCTTAAGTATTTAGGTAACAAATCAATTTGGGGAGAGGGAGTGAGGAAACACTATGGATTCTAATCTATATTCCCTCTTGCAGGGCTGATGGTGTAATGAGAACAATGGCTCCTGAAAAGCTGCTGAAGAGTATGCCAATATTACAGGAACAAATTGATGCACTACTTGAATTTGATGTATGTATTGAAGCTGACCTAGTATTAGCACTGGGCAGAGACTTATAAATGCTGTGTTGTAATGAACACATTTCAGCTTGTAGGTAATGCTTTACTGATCATCCCACCACGTGGGCCAAAAAATCCCCTTTTCAGTGTCCTGCTGAGGTAGTGTGGTGAAGGATGGACGTTTCCTATGTGTACAAAATGCGCAGGTTGCACTCTTTTTTTAGAGAGGATAGAGGAACAGCATGGAAAATGAGAGGTGATGAGGCGTGCTGACTTCAAGCTTTGAGTTTCATCTCCGGCATCAGTGAGGGGAAGAAATGGACAAAACAAGGAGACTGAAGAATTTTTTTTCTGTCTCTTGGCAACCAACTTTTTTTTTTGCGGGGGAAGCTGTTAAAATACCACATGTCCATTGTTTGACTTCCCCAAGTCTTCATCTGATTTTGAACTGAGGACTAAATTGGTTGAACTTTAATCTAGACAGTTCATAGAAATAAGTGTCTACATATGAATGTGGATTATTTATCTGCCTTAAGGATAAAAACACGAGTCAAGTGTTGTAGGAGGTACAGTGTAACATTGCGAAGAGGTCTTTGAAGGAATTAGTTTTGAATTTCTTCTGTTCTTGAACCTGCTCAGAAGGCAGTGTCAGCTACAGCTTTCAGAGCTTAGAAGTACATGTCTTGCTAAGGTGTTTTTCATTCCTTAAATGGCTTAGGAATTGTGATAGTGGCCTTGGGAGAGGAGGTATTTTTAATAAAAGAAAGATCTTTTAATAAATGAGCACTTATTTTTCTGTCTAGTTAACTTCAGAACTGTATGGGTCTTGAAAACATTAAGCCAACTGTATTATCTAGTAGACCATGGAGGGTTTGTCAAACTATGCTGTGAACTGACATCTTTTGTCCAGTTTTTTTAAAGCTTTATTAATAGCATCTCTGACTTCCTGTTCTTCGTGATAGGTGAAGGAGTCAAGGCTAAGATGTCTGTTGTTGATGGGATGCTACTCTGCTGTAGTGGATTGTTTTGGAGTGGTGAAGAAAGCAATTCTCAATCTGCTAACCAAAACCTTTGGGGGTTTTTGTGTGTGTGAAAGCTTGTATTCAGTGCTCAATTCTATCTACAACGGCATCAGACACCTGGTGCAAGCTAAAACTTCTGATTGCATTCAATACATCTCTTGTAAATAATGTATTTTATTTGTAGGTTCATCCAAATGAACTGACAAATGGTGTCATAAATGCTGCATTCATGCTTCTATTTAAAGATCTTATCAAACTTTTTGCTTGCTACAATGATGGGGTTATTAACTTACTAGGTAAGTAACCTGCTGTCTGTATCTCACATACCATGAGCGAGTGAAAAATGAGTTTCAGATCTGCTTCTGTTTTTTTATTTAACTTTCATTAAAACTACGTTTTTCTTGATTGTTCTATTCTGAAGTAAGAGAAAACTTTAAGCCAAAACCTTTTACATTAGTGTTCATCTGAGGCTGAATTGTTATTTGCCCTTAATGTACAGATGTCTACTTAAAGACACTCAGCATTTCTGTGCTTAAAGAAATGTACCATGCTGTGTGAGCTTGCATAATATGTCGTGCAAGGTTAGGAGAGCAGCTTTTGCTCTTTGATTGCATTTTTAAGATGCCCAGATTCTTCTTTTTTTTATAATCTATGTGGTAGCCTTACATGAATATGCTCCTGAATAACATTACTGATCTGTCTGAAAGCGTGACTGCCAAAGCTGGATCCCCTTCAGAACCCTACCTACCATCAGCTTACAAAGTCTATAGGAGGCTGCAAGCATGTTCTAAAGTTCAGAAAGCTTGGCATAATCACCAGCATAACACACCTTAAGCTGTCCCTGCAAAAGACTTTTTTTATGAAGTCTAAAACCGGGAGTTGCCGTAAACTGCAGGAAACATAACTGACCCTATAGAAAATGAGCTTCAGCTATTAAAACGTGAGAGCACTTTTGCTGGCCTGTAAAGACAGCTGAAAATTGATTGCTTGGCCAGCATGACTGACCTACAACTCTGGCTGAAACTAGAACAGGAAGAAACAGAGGTTGTAGAGACTGAACAGGCAAAAAGATGTTCCTCAGCTGTAAAGCTCAGACAATTTTTTTTGTATCTGTGCTGCAGTGCTTTCTGGTGGTTCATAAAAGTCCCAGGTGTTTTTACTGAACCTATAGATATGGGAAGCTTATGGAGCAGGTACAAATGCATTGGGCATAACAACTGGCTTGAGATTTTGCTGTCTACTGCTACTTAAAGCACAAGTTCAGGTTGAAATATATGGCAGTTGTTTGATAATGGACATGAATCAACTTTAGAGAGCTACTCAAGTAGAAGAAGTACTGTTCTTTGGCATGAAGACAACTTGGGAGAAGACTTACGTTAATATGTGTTTATCCTTAATTACTTTAAGTTTGGTAACTAGCTCACCTGCTTACTTTTTATCTTTAAAAACCTGATTAACATCACACACAATAGTACAGCTGGTTGGGATGCAGTTTTCCAGTCTATATAATTCTTTAGCAGCTCAGCAAGCCCAGCTCCTAAATTCTACTAAGGACTAGGAAGGCCACTAGATTAGTGTCCAAGTGGAAAAATGTTAACAGAGTGCAATATTCTTGAAACGTGATTTTCCTGAAAACTAGAGTTGCTGATGAATGCACACCTAATGCAAGATATCTTAACTGAAATTTGCCAAATTATTTCTCTAGAGAAATTTTTTGAAATGAAAAAGGGACAATGTAAAGATGCTCTTGAAATCTACAAACGATTTCTTACTCGAATGACCAGAGTATCAGAGTTTCTTAAAGTTGCAGAGGTAAGTGACTTCCAGTCTTCTGGAGTCTGGCACTTAAGTCTTTTGTGATTATTTTAGCACCAATATAAAATATTAATTGCACTTGGTAAGCATCTGACTCACTGTGTATAAATGTGAGGCAGTATAAAAGTTCCTGGATCTGCTTGTTCAGCTGTTCTTGAAGTAGTTAAGCCCTGCTTAGGACTTCCACATGTCTCTACTGTGCAGACAGCCTCAACTTTCCTGGCAATGTAACAGATGACATGACTTTAACTGTATCAATATTTCTTGGAAATGCTGTAATAAATACATGCTTCTAGGACAGGGTTGAACATTAGAGGAAGATAGAGCAATTAGGGATAAAAGCATAATGATTTTATAAATCTGCTTTATAAGTCTTTGCAGCCAACTACAAGTTCACTGGAATGTGAGTTTTTCCTTGTTTTGATCCTTGTTATCATCCTCTTATGTGGATAATACTAATGTTACATGGTTAATTAACTCTCTTGCTAGGCTCTCATTTGTGGTAGTTAGCTCCTTGGCGCAACATGCATATTTTCCATGTTTCATGCTTCATTACAATGGACAATAGTAATGAGCTGAATAAAAAGTTTATTTCTTTGCTAATTTACTTAACTGTTTATGAAGGAGCCTGCAAGACTCCCAAATGGCATGTAATTTCTGAAATGAATGTTGAACTTGAGGGAGTGAATTACTTAGACACTTACAGGTCAGCTTTGCAGGACAGCGATTATAGGGACTATACTTCAGGATTGCTTGGTGCAGTGGAGCTTGTTCTTCTGCAAAAGCAAAACCAACAGGCACTTAGAAGAGCCATAGTGAAGCAACAGGGCAACTAATAGAAGATTGCAGACCTAAACCTCATCTTGCTGCATTTGAAATGCTAGGAGAGAAGGGTGGAACAACAAAGTGACTTGAGCGTTAGCATTTAAGTGATGTCTTCTAGGGTTTGCTCACTGGCTGAATTTCAGAGAACTTCATTAGGACAGTCGGGTATCTGGATGGTATGTGTGGTGTTTTTTTTAAAGTTGATATTTAATTTGTAAAAATAAATAAATACTGCTGCAGGTTAAGGTAGCTACTGGAAAGATGGGCATCTGTACTTGCTAACTTCGTAGTCTTTTTCTAAAGACAAAGTGCACTATAGGTTGAAAAGTGTGCCACAGTTCTAGTCAAAATTAGTGCCTGCTGCAGTGGAATAACACACTTACATTTTACTTCTTTTATATCCACAGCAAGTTGGAATTGACAAAGGTGATATCCCTGATCTTACACAGGTAAACAACTCTTGTAGTCTGCTGGGATCTGTGTAATAACAAAAATCTCTGTAATTAGGAAGCACACCAGGAATGTAAATGTTGGTCATACCACCTAACATTTTGAAGTCCTCCAAACTTGCAAATAAGCTATTTTTGAGGATTGATAGAACTAAAATAACATCTTTCGCAATGACTTCTCACCTGTAGTTGAAGGGTAGACTGTTTTGCTCTTTCCTTCCTAAAGGACATATTTTCACAGCTTGTAGCTCAAGTTCATTTTTGACGACAGACTGCATTGAGATTGTGGTGTGGTTTGCTTCATGATTTCTCCCTGACACAGTCTTGTCCAGAGGTGAAAATCAGAGAAGAACTAGCAGTATTGCCTTGTTCTAGGTACAGTGAATTTGAAGTTTAAATGCAGAAGTTGTGATCTGATTGCTGAACTTCTCTGTCAGTATGTGTCATAACTTTTAACATCAGAATTCGCTTACGGTGTAGCTGCTTAAATTCTGTTGTGCTGTTCTGTTTTCAATATCACTTGCAAATTGGCCTGGGTGCCTGGCTTTATTTAATGTGAAAAGGATATTTACTTGAAGGAAGAGATCCATGCTTGAAGAGTTCACTCATGGCAGTTTTGATGCTAGTAAAATTGGAACAGAAAAGCAGCCCAAACTGCCTGACAGTTGTAAATCCTAAGTGTTCATAACCTCTGAAAGTATAGTTTTTGAAAACCTTTTGCAAGCCTGGTGTAAATCAGCATCAGAATAGTGGTTCTCATGGTTAAAAAGCCAGTTAAAAATTCTGCAAGTGAGACATGATGTGAAGGTAGAGATTTTTAATCTTTATGAGTTTCAGATGCTCTGGGCTAGGAAGCCTGGCCACTGTCAGTGAAGGAAACCTTAGACTTCTAGCAGTGTGTGGAATACCAAACTCAATTATGAAAGAGCTGAAGTACGTTCACCTAACCCTGTAACTCAGAGGCTCTTTTCTAACGAGGTCCAGTCAGTCGTGAGCTAAGTCCTTGAACCAGAAGAACTCACCTGAAGCTGAGTTATTGAAATATGCGTTAGAAATTTCCTGTAGCACTTTATCTGCTGCTGCTTGTGTTACATCAGTGGGCTGGAAAGGCTGTCTGCTGGGACTGCCCAAGCCCTGGTCTGCATCATCTTGCTCAGCAGCACTTTAGTTACTACCAGAGGGTCCCTTTCACCCTTCCTATGGAAGGGATCTACAGCCATCATCTAGTCCAACTGCCTGACCACTTCAGTCGTCTTCTCAAGTAGTCCCTCATAGCTGTTTTCCCCTAAGGGTTGCTTGGGACTTGCTTGCTAAGGCTCATTTGCAACATGCTATAGATTGTGTATAAGACCTAGGCAGTGTATTTCAGTGAGAAATAAATAAAAGGTGAATAATAAAACTGAGTAATATATAATTGTACGTAATATCAATGGTATACCTAAATTCCTAAAGCAAGCTACAGCAATTGTAGTATTCCACAGTAAGTTGGTTGTGTTGACACTTGATGTGTGTACATACTCTGTAAATCCAAACAAGTGGTCACATTATTGAAATAAAATTTAATAACTGTCAGCTTTGCACTTCTAGTTTGGCTGCAAGGTTTTGGAGGCTGAGGAGGCATCTTAGGAGCTAAAGAGATTGGCTTGCTTTTATTTATAAGCAATTTTTAAAGTATGGCAGTTTTGCTTCAAATAGCTAGTGAGGAACCCATATCTAAGGTTCCATCATGATGCTGACTGATACAAAAGTTCAATGTTGAAGCAGTATCTAGAAGAAATTCAGTGTTGCAAATTGGATACCAGACAGTATTTAATTTCCAGATTGTTGCATCTGGGTAGAAATATTCTGAAGCTCCCTCCGTGAGTTCTGTTTGATAGATGAGTTTCATATTACCTTGTTGGCTTTTAAGTAACCTGTGAGTAATATATTGAAAAGTTACTGAAAGTGTGTAGAGGTAGCTGGTACCAGGAAATAATGGATTTTTTATTTTTGAAACATGTATTTCTGCTTGTATGTTTAAGTAGGCGCAATTTGTATCTTACGCTATAGCATTTTTGAATACACAGAAATCTTTTTTCTTTTTCTTTTTTTTTTTTCCCCAAATGAGAGCCTTTGCTCATATTTTTCTTAGTGCTGGAGAATTCTTGTAACTATGTCCCTTGTGTTTAACCAGATTCTATCTTGTGCTCAAATCAGTTGAAAATGAATGAATATGCCTATAAAAGCAGCAGTGGTTAAGATGTTTCTGCACTGTGTATGTATGTGGGACATATTTAAACTCAAGCCATCATTAAAGGATTTTTTTTGCATTTTAAATTTCGTCATGTGTTAAATTATCTTACTGCTAAGTTTTCATGCCAAAATCACTATGTGGACACTATAAGTACACTTACCTGTGAATTGGTACTAGCAGGTAGTAATCATCCTGAAACATCTGATTTAGCCAGCCAGCTGTTTTTCAGTGTGCTGTACATAGGAGCAGTGGATAGTCTGCCCTCAAGCATCGCAAACTGACTTTTTTTGATGCATATGTATACTCTGAAATTAAAGACATTATTTATGAAACACACCATAGGTATTGCTGTCAGGAATTGTGACTGATCTGAAAGAGACCAATAAAGAGAATTCCCCATTTAAAGACTGTACCATTGATGAACCGGTAACCCTGATGAAATACTTGTCTATTATACGCTACTGTATCTCTCAAGAGTTTCCTCCTTGCTTGTTGATCTTGTAGGAGTCTAGTTACATGGACTTTTATTTTTATACTGGAGTTTCTAGGCACACTGTTTGCATTTACGGCTACTTTTCCTATTTACCATTCTAACAGCAAGTGCATACCTGAGGGTATTGCCTGATCACAAAAAGGTTGCTTAAAATATAACTGAAGATCAGGGAGGCTTGAAAAAGCTTAGGTTTTGTAGATGTCTAAAATAGTAATCTTTCTGAACTTTGAGTTAGCTGCTAGGCTCAGTAACCTGTGTCTGACTACCATTGTGAGAAGAAACAGCTATGAAAGGTTTTGTGATGTTGGGAGTCTTGAACAGCTGCTTTTAGGAAAGGACTTTGAGAAAGCAAGCTGCTTTGGAAAGGACTTTTGTCTTGTTCAAACTGCAAATACTGTCTAACTCTCTGGTCATGAAAGAGGTGTTGGAATTCTGACTAAAAGCAAAACTGAAAGGATGACCTTGAACCTATTACTCTTAAAATTAACCCTGTGGATGCCTGTGCTGTTGTCAATGTTTAACACTGACTCAAAGCATGACCAGCAGCAAGTGCTGTATTTCGGCTTCAGGTGCTGCTTAGTCGAGGTAAAAGTTTTCTCTCTATACATTTGGATATGCAGTATTCTTTCAAAAGCTGTTCTTACCTGAATACTTCTAGCATGGAAATCCACTATTTTCACAGTGGTGTAAATAAAATGCCAGCATGAGCATGTACATGGTGGGCTTCAGGGAAGTTGGTGCTGGATTTTGAAGTATCGTTAGGTTAATGCAATGTGTTTAGAAGTGTATCTTTCTCTTTGCTTTCAAGGCTCCTAGCAGTCTCATGGAGACCCTTGAGCAGCACCTAAACTCACTGGAAGGAAAAAAACCTGGCAACAAGTAGGTAGATGTTGTGCCATGTATCAAGGCATAATAGTAACAGTATGAGACTAGCTGATGGTTAGGTTTGCCTTCCCCAAGCCTCCTTTTGCCACTTTGGTGGAAAATAAGCTGTGGTAAGACTAGACTTTCCCTTTCCCTTACAAAGTTGTCTTAATGGCAACTTTTTTTTTTCTTACTGGGTGGTGGTGGTGGGATAACAAAACATAGAACAACTAGACACTTTCCAAAATGAAATAAAATTAACTATGGGAAACTCCTAGGAGGCACTTTTCCCTGCTACTAAGGCTTTTATCATCAAAATGGATTTGATTTCTAATGGATTTGCATCTTCTTGCTAGATACTTGTCATGGCTAAGTCTAGGAATGATTAAACTAAACCTGTGTTTTCTCTTTTACTGTTGCTTTCCTTGCAATTTAGTGAAGGGTAAGTATATATGTTTATATGTCACTTGCATAAATACAGAGTTATGGGTTTGGTTTTTTTTTAAGATGGCTTGGACAATTAGAAATAGATATCATCTTTAAGTTATACATAAACTGTTGCTTGCTTTTGTATGTAGTCTTTAAGTGATGTTTAGTCATTTCTGTCTTAGCTCCAGATCTTCTAATCACTTCTGCATCTCCTAGGACTTACTCAATTCAAGTAACCTATAGGATGGATGCTAGTTCAATACTGATGCAGTTTTAACTTCAACTCTTCCTTTCATCTCTTAGATCAAAGCAGCTCGAAAAATATGTAGCAGTATTTTAATACCTTATAATAATGAAAGTAAACAAATGCTCCGACGTACATTTTAACTTACAGTTAAGGCTTTGTTGGTTAGCGTTAGTGTGATTTTGTTGCATGTGGGAGAACTTTCAGCTTGGACTTTCCAACTAACTGTTTCCATGTTTTTAAATATCCCTGTTTTAAAGTAGCTCTGAGTTTCTGTAAAAAAGAACAGTAGACTTGGAAAATTCGCTGACACATCCTCTGAAGACTTGTGTTAGATAACTGCTTCCAAATTGGTTTTACTTTTTTGCTGTTGCGTGATTTTATAATCTGGCAATGTCTTACCCCAACAGCTCTTTCCTACTGGCTCCTATATGCCCTAATGCAAGACACTTGCATGCATCTCAGCCTTTCCTCCATTTAGTAGAGCTTATTTAAAAGGCAGAATAATCCTGTGATAGCAATTATCTTAAATGATTCATTTAAGCTTTGAAGTAACAATTTGCATTCCCTGTCTAAAGCAACACATGAACATTTGAGAAATGGGGAGGGCATGCGATTGCAGGGATCTTCAGAAACCTGTCATGCTTAGCTTTTGGTCTTTTTGCATGCATTTTGATGGCCAGAAACATAGTTTCCAAAAGTGTACTTACCTAAAACACTTTTTTTTTTTTTTTTTTTTTTTTTTTTTCCCCCTAGATCTGGGGCTCCTTCTCCTCTGAGCAAGGTAAATACTGCCAATCGCTCTACTAGTTAATTCTTGTTCAGGTGGTATGCTTTACAACATCTTAAAGGGCATAAAGAGTTGAATTTCTATCTCCTAATCTGCTTCTTAGATTTCTCCACTGAGGCCCTACCTAACTGACAAAATTGTATCTTTTAATGGCCTTGTAAATTATGGCTCCATAACAGTGCTTCACTGATCTGAAGGGCTATAGTGCTTATATCAGTGCAGGATGCTAAGCAGCTTTGCCAGGATTTGATGGTCATGTTTTATGAAAGCATAAAAGATAAACGTGTCTCTATCTCAACTTCTTTTTTGTCTTTTTTTTTTTTTTTTTCCTTAATTCTAATTCTCATGTCAGTGAAAAACTTACTCCATACTGTTTCTCCTCCAAATTCTTCACTCCATTTGAAGCTTTCTAGGGGGAAGTTCTGACAATCTTAAAAACACCTTCATGTGAAAAGCCAAGAAGAAAACTTGCAAGTTTCAGAATTGACCTTTATTAGTGAGACTGCTCATCTTAATCTAAAGCAAGAGTTGCCAGTGAAAACATCTTTCCTTGAGTGTCAGATAAACTACCGAGCTTTATGGTGTTAGTAATAATAGTTCCTGGTATCCCTGAAGCATTGCCGGGTGCTGTAGTTCTGTGTCTAATAACAGGTGTTGTGTGGGAAAAATGCAATGAAAACCTCTGAATCTGAGGGAGACAGTTCAATGATTGATTCTAGTGAAAGCTCTTAAGTTTCCTTCCAAAAAGCCCTTTTCAAAAACAAAGTAAAAACTCTTGTCCACTACTGTAGCAGTTAGTGAGAACTACCTGATGGCTCAGAAAGAGTTCTTTAAAACTTTAAGTAACTCCCTCTTCCCTGATTCATATGAATTTGGACCAATCTATTCTCAAACCTTAGTAAAGGCTTGAGGAGAGTCTAGAAAGCTTATATCCATCTCCTGCTAGAGTTGTGATGATGGCATGGCAGTAGCAGAACTCAGAAGAAAGTCACTTCAAATTTGCCATTCTTTTTCTTTTATGGAAGTGGTCAGAATGGCAAACAGTACTAAACATAGGACTTTGTTACAGCATCTCACATACTGGAGATACTTTTCCTAATGAATGAAACCAAGCTCATAGTATCTTTTAGGATTAAATTTACACTCTTCAGGGTAAACTTGAGTCTTCAAGTGCACAGAAGAGTTGCAGTACACTCTCCTGAGTGTCTGTCCATGCCATAGTTATCGTAGATATCCTTATCTAGAATTGGAGGAGCTAATGAAGCAAAATCATAGGCTGAGCTGTCTTCTGTATCTTGCCAAGGACTTAACACCACTGGTGATCACTCTTAAACTCTCTTCAGCCTCAAGGTTTATGTACACACTTTTACCTTTAGTTTCTGATTATTTCTCTTCTCCCGCCATTTCTATGATTAGGGTTCTAAGGTGCTGTTGTGGACTAACAGGTATTTCATTACATGGAAAAAATTGAGAGACTGACAGATGTAGAAACAAACCCATAAAAATACTTTGTTCTTCCCATCGCCAGGATGGTATTAAAACTGAGAGGAGGGAGTTTTTGGGGCGTAAACTATTTTGTTGGAACTTGCTGAGAATCCTTTAACACATAGGAACTGTTAGTTACCCTAAGTGGGATTTTAAAGGGCAGGTAAGGCAACTCTAGATCACAAGTCTGAGTTAGTTGCCTAGATGTTGGGTGAATCTTGAACCAAAGTGACTAAAGCTCATAGGAGGCTGGCCACTGATGCCTGCATGCTTTCAGAGCATCTGCAATAGGTATTTCCTATTCAGCCAGACATTGCTATGTGGAGTCACCTTGGAGTTTCTCAACATCACCACCCTCTGAAAACTTGGGCTAATCTTCCTTAAATTCTTTCAGAGGGTGGAACAGCTCACAATAAGAAGACCAAATATCAAAACTGGCTTTTTAAAGTGTGTGAATCTGTGAGAGTTGTTTGTGAAGAAATGCTGGTATATTGAATGTATATTTAAAATACTTCTCCAGTCTTCTCCAGCCACAACTGTTACGTCTCCTAGTTCTACTCCAGCAAAAACTATTGATACATCTCCTCCAGTTGATCTTTTTGCAACTTCATCTACAGCTGCTCCAGTAAGGTAAGTTAAAAAAACGTATTTGAGTTATTGAGCTCAATGTAGATGCCAAAGTCACACTTACAACAGGAGGCCTGACTGCAAGATTTTGCTTACTTTACAGATAGTATACATCAGTATTGAATGGGATACATTGTTCTACCAGTATAGATCACAAATGAACTCTAACAAAAAAAACAACAAAAAATTGTGGCTACTCTGATTTGCTTTCAGTGTAGTAGTGATGTTGTACCATTCCCAACATAAGCTTTTAATTGAATAGACTGAAGTAATATGCAAATCTGAAGTTGCTGATCTTCAGTATTCTGTTTTGAAAACTGCTGAATTAAGACTTCTTTTTCTTGCAATTCAAATTAGTTAAGGAAGCACAAAAATAATGATCTTTTGGAGGTTAAAATGAAAAATAAACATTTGACCAATGAGAAAAGCTGAACCTTGCTTTCAAGTCAAAATCAGAGCAAACCACTGTTGCTCATTGTAATGAGCAGAAATGAAAGAACTCTAGACACGTAAAATCTCTTAAGCTTGAACCAAAAGCCTGAAGATATGGCTGACTTCAGTTAAATGTCAGATTAAGTGCTTCACTGAAGAAAGTTTCTACTGTTTATTATTTAAATGTTCTAAATGAACAAGACCTTGTTTCCTAAGCAAATACCTGGCTGGCTTAAGCCACAGTAGTTTTACCAGCTCTCTTCTACCTAATGCCTATTTTTTGCCTGCATTTTGGAAATGCAGGTTTCTTGCTTTCTGACGTGGCACAATGGAATATTGAAGTAGAATGGAGCTGCTTGCAGTCACAGCAGTTACTTGATCTGTTCTTAAGGATCACCTGGCATTTTGGTTTTTGGGTTTGGGGATTTTTGTTTTGTTTTGGTTGGCTGTTTTTTTAGGATTGTAAAAGTCTCACAGATCTCTTACAATGTCGCTAAGTAATGGAAGTAAGTAAAGGTACCACCCTGGGTGTAATGTGTTCTTGGGACTTTCTGCAGTCGACGTTTATGGCTGCTGCTCTAATCCTAAAGCCTGAAAAAGTCTTTCTCAATGGTTTCATCAGTCATCCAAACTATGGGTAATTCCTACAATCCAGTCAAGATTTTTTTTTTTTTAACTTGATTAAAGTGGACAAATTCCTCCAGAATTTAATCTCTCTCTTCCTTTCTTTGGCAGCTCTTCCAAACCATCCAGTGATCTTCTGGATCTTCAGCCGGATTTTGCCGCTACTGGACAGGCGGCTCCAGCAGCTGCTGCTGGAGCCACTTCATGGGGAGGTAGAGAAACCTCACTGTCAGCATCTCTTCTTGCAGTCTCCATCTTCTTGCCTGGCTGAACTGAAACCTGGCTCTCTCCGCTAGTGCAAGATGTTCCCAGCTCACTCCCAGACTTCTGCTGACCTGACAGTCAGGCATCCCTTCATAGCACAAGGCTACTCCTTTTTCCAGGGATATGCATAATAGTATAAGCTGCTTATAAGGGCCTGACTGCAAAGCTGGGGAGAGCCAGGATTATGTGACTAAAAGTGAGCAGGAAGGAGAAGGCTGAAGGTGAACAGGTAGGGTAGGCACTTTAAAACAGAAGAACTAGAACTGCTCCTGTGCTTATTGCCAAGGTCAGGGTGGAAATTGGCTCTTCCACTCATAAAGCAAAGCCCACAGGTCAGTAGGGGGAGGATCAAAATATCTTTTAAAACAAAAATGTATCTAAAGCCAATGGTGGCAAATTAGTTCTGCTGCAAGTGTGATTACCTCTAACAACCCTTAACATACTTCATTGAAATCTTCCTTGGCTGCTTAGAATAATAATAAGAAAATGGAAGTAGAGGTCTGACTGCTTTCAAATTGAAATACCTAAGGAGATCTCTGAAATCTGAGCTCTGTGGGGAGCTGAGCCTGTTGTTCCAGGCAGCACTAGCAGCTGATGGTCTGAAGAGGATTGCAATAAATGTAGGCAATGTTCGCTCCTGTCCTGTGAAGACAAGGAATTAGGCCAGTGAATGTGATTTAACTTAACATAGTTGTAAATCCACTGTGGTGTAATCTTAAGAGATCTTCACTTGTGTGGCAGCTTAATAAACTCATCAGCCCTCTCACGACAGGAATGCTACACTGAGTCATGCTGACTCTGCTATGAAGGCTGATACAGGGTACTAGTGGCTTCTGCATTCTCTATTTTCTTCACTTTAGTTCATTAAAGATGACATTGTATCTCAGCCACTTCCATTATGAGAGGATAACTATGGCTGTCATGTAGACCGTATTTTACGTATTCCTATTTAATCTGTTGAATTGAATGGTGGGTTTTTGCAGAAGTGTCAGTTTTATTAACTGAAAAGTAATCTTACCCAGAAAGCAAGCCCCAAGAGTAATCTATTCCAGGATGCCTGGGACTAATTATTCTGCAATTTTTGATTGCATCCTATTTGTCTTGCTTTGTCACTGCCAAGTACTAGAACAAAAGCTTTTGAGTTGTTCAAAAGAGCTCAGGCCTCTCAGCTGACTTTTTAAAGCAGTTGCTCATTTCTGCAGAGTAAATAGCCATAAATATTGTAAAATACTGATTCACATTGCAATTGAAAACTGATTTATTTAGGTTTTTTGCTTTGTTCTTTTGGGCAAAGGACCTGTAGTTTGGAACTTAGATGTTTTTATTCTTCTGAATTACTGAAAACTTTGAAATTGACTAGTAATGCACCTAGTCCTCTTTTTCCACAATGGAAAAGGGCAGCTTTTTTCCTTTGACCAGGATTATTGTTAACCTCATCAAGTATACTTCAGTCTTATCTTTCAGAATAGCATTTTGGTAACTTAGTAAATTTCAGATTTGTCTGCTTTATTGCTGGCAGGAGCCCAAGTGAGATGACCTGTTACCACATTGAAATATTCTGGGTTTTTTTTCTTTTAAAACTCTTTTAAATAATTGCCAAACACCATGTCAGACATGCATAAACTGACTGGAATGGCTTTGTTGTGAAAATACTGAAATTTCCATTAATGCTGTATTTGGTAATGAGAAAACCTTTGAGCCTGTGTTAAGGGTTGGGGTTTTTTTTATTTACTTATTTTAACTAAACCTGCAGGATGAAGCTGGTAGTCATTATAAATTGTACAGTCTCATAGGTACTGCAGAGCCTTCTAATTAGTGCATATGAGGTGACATCAGGAATACTGCATCCAGTTCTGGTCTCTCCACTTTAAGGGAGAGGGGGTTGGCAGCGGGCTACCAGGATTCCAGGGATGTAGAGCACATCTCTGTGGAGAGAGATTGAGGGATCTGGGCCTCTGTCATCTGGCAGTGAGGAGGCTAAAGGGGATTCTTAATAGTGGCCTCCAACTGCTTGAAGAGTTACACAGCAGAGCCAAAATTTTCTTGGAAATTATAGTTGATTATAATGAAGGGTAGTAATGACAGATTTCAGCTTCAGAGGTTGATTGGACATGTGGAAAAAATGTTTCACTTAGAGGGCAGGGCGGTACTGGAACAGATCTGCGATGCGAACTAGTGGACTCGCCATTCCTGGAGATTTTTCAAGACCTGACTAGGCAAAGCCATTGCTGCTCTGATCTGGTGTTAGCCATAATATCGTTCTGAGCAGGAGGCTGGACAAGATGACCTTTGTTCCACCCAGGACTTTTGGGAGGATGTGTTGTAACAGTACCTCTCTGCTACCTGAGCTTCTTCCTTGTCTGTAAAACTCCTCTGGCCCACAGTAAGGTGACATGGGAACTCATGAGAAAGAAGTAGTAGGGGAAGGAAGCTGGAAGAATTGCTGCAGTTTGGGATAGCTAGGAAGATGTGAATATTGAATACTTCCAGTTTGATACTTCATCTTGCACTTTAAGTGTCACACAAACCTTGGGAATACGTGTCACCAACAAATCATCCCGCTTTCTCAGTCTCACTGGCAGCATAGGTTCTATGTATTCTGGCATATACTGTGTATTCAATGTAGTACACTGTATATTTAGTGGTGTATACAGTACACTGTATATTTTGTTGTATACCTAGTGTATTTCTGAGTACAACATAAGTTATCTAGCAAATGAACTATAACTTGTGAAGATCTACACTTTGGTGCTAATAGAATATGATCAAGGTAGGGTAATAAGTTGCCTGCAGCATACCACAAGATGATTAGAGAGGGATTTGGCAGTCAAACTAGACTTTAGTATTACAAAAAATACAGTAGATCAAATTCTGCATCCTTGCAAGGTCTGACTCGGATATAAAAGCTAATTGGCTTGAACTTCTGCTCTGAACTACCTTGCAGTGTGCCTTAGAGAACAGATTTGCTATTAGTATTGTTACTTTAATATTACTATACAATAAAGCATTGGTTTTAATTCTTCCCATATTAAGAGTAAGTGTAGATTTCCATGTTGGATAATTTCACTGTATTGTGATCTATAACATAACTGGATAACAAAAATGCATTGAAGAATAAGCTAATAGAAGGTGAAAGTTTGCCAACAGTTGTTTATTTCAAGTCTAGCTGTGAGGCATCCACCTGGTGTGCAGTAATGAGACACCAGAGTGCTGCATTTTTAATATACTGTTACACTCTTTCAGAATGGTATTTTGACTTACCTCAGCATGTACAGTCAGTCTCAAGTACAGCTCTCCCACGAAACCAATTATGAAAATACCTACATGTCATTTCTTGGTGCCTTTTTAATAAGTGTTGTAAAATAAAGACAAATTTGTGAAGATTGAGCTGTGCTCAAAGCATTTTGCTTCCTACATGCTGACCCATGGTAAAGCATCTGGACTCTCTGCTTGCTGTTCAGTGTGGATCAGATGAACCCATGACCCTGTTAGATGCACAATGAATCTAGGAGCAGCACTGAGCTACTGGTTAGTAAACAGGTAGCTGTTGAGCTCAGACTAATCTAACTGCAGAATAAAAATGCAATAAGCCAAACTGGTTAGTTTTCACAGGTTTTTATAGCTTATAGTTATTTTTTTATATAGGCAAAGTTTCCTCTGTCTTTTGAGTTCAATCTGAGTGATCTCAGAGCACACCACAGTGTAGAGAAAGTCTGTTATTAAAGATGCTTCATTGGCTTCCACAAGCAGTTGACTAAAGAACTGAAGTTGGAACACAGCCAACTTGCTTATGCTGTCAATCATTCATACTCCTCATAGCAAGTGTTAACGGAGGTGGTTGGTTTTGCATAGTATGCTTGCTCTATCACAAATGCAGGAAAAGCTTTCAAAAAGGAGCTGCTCTTCTATTTATTTTTTTACTCAAGTTGTCTCAAGTACAAGAACCACAGCCTACTTGCCTCTCAGAATATACTTGGGGCAGTAGGGATGTCATTAATTGTATCCTGAAGCATGCAAGCTGCTCCCTGCTACTGGCTTTAGTGCTGGTTTTGTGAAGGGTTCTAGGGCTGATGGGTGAATCATAGCAGCTCACTTTGGCAGAACAGTAAGCTGAATTCTATCTACTTTTAATGATTGTAATGTTGATTTTGACTGCTTTCTGACTACTTTAGTCTAGGAAATACCTGCAACTAAGCAGAATTATGTTGAGATTCTCTTTGGTATCTATGTTCTGCTGTTAGCTCAGTGATTAGATTAAGCTTCAGCTGTGCCTTTTTGCTGTACTTATGTGTGAGCACTGGGGTTCCTTGAAGCTCACTCCTCCAATGTATGCTTTTACTTGGTGGAAGTCTTGAATCTGTGTGCTGTCAGGCCCAGGGAAGTGCCTTTAAAATTTTCAGTGTTCTTGGAGTATTAGCTGTTCATAAACTTCAAAAAAGTCTACCTACCTCTGGTGTTACTCTTGCACTGCTGAGTGAAATGCCAGATAGAACTAGTATAGTGGTGAACTGAGTTTCTAAAGAAGTGGTTCTTGGCTTGACCCTGGGGCAGTGAAAAGTAGGAAACCCTGTTAGCTCTTACAGTCCACTGCTTGCTTCTCTCTGTTACAGTTTAAGAAAAGAAAACCAGTTGTATAAAACAAGTGATAAATACTACCAGTGTTTGAGTATCTTGCTGATTAAATATTAAGGAACTTATCAAATACGTGAAACTTATGTACTGGTTCTGATTTGAACAGAGCTATTAAACACAATGAGCTTTTTCATGTAGCAATAACTTCCTGAATGTTGGAAAATTAAGTGCAGAAATTGTTTAACCTAGACATGTCACTTAGAAAATGCACATATGGCTAATGAACATCTTCAGTCCGGCAGTTCTACTAATTGATCTATTTTTTTATTCTGCTGTCATTTTAATGGACAATCACAAGATCTCTTGGGAGAGGGTGAGTAATATTTTTGATTTCTAAGACTTGAATTTTAAGACTCCTTATTAAAAGATCCAACTTTCTGGACTTGAGTGATTGTGGTCTCTCTCCCTCTTCTCCTTACTTCTGTTTGATCTTCATTGTATGGTTGCATGTAGACAATCTGGCTGCACTTTCCGGTGTTACCTCTGAGCCACAGATTTCAGATCCATTTGCACCAGAGCCTAGTGCAACTACTGCTGCAACTACTGATACTACAACTACTTCAGCTCCTGCTGCTACAACTACAACTGTTACTGCTGCCACTGCTGAAGTGGATCTCTTTGGAGGTTAGTTTGGTTGCTTTAGTGCTCTCTACACCAGCTCATAAGGCAGATAAAGCAGTATAGAGTTCGGCTAATGTAATAAGGCCTCTGATTTAACTAAGGATACCAGAGGAGCCTGTGTGTTGGATGCTAGAAGGAACAGGAAATGTAAACTGTCCAACTACCTCTTTGTTTGCTATGCTTTTAGCTAATAGACTCCTCTTCATACATATGGAAATGGAAAACTGTATGCTCTTCAGACTGACTTGAACAACTAAGAACATTAGTTTTCAGGTCCACACTGGGGTAAGCAGGTATTCTTTCCACGTTATTCAATAACTATGTACTGTACTACAATTTCTGGGAAAAGCAGTTGTGCTTTCATAGTTATTGCACTGGAGAGGATGGACATGGCAGCTTCCTGCCCCCTCATTACATGTCACGCTTGAGCTTTGTTGTGTTTCTTTTGGATCTTGCCTGTAAATACAGTATTGAGCAAGCTGAAATTACTATATTTCAGCATTCTTGAGTCTGGGTTTTATTTCACATATCATTACAGTAAACTAAAGTGACATGAACTTGTGCTAAATGCCAGCTATACAGCTAATGCATACAGTTATGCTCTTTCAGTCTTTAATGTTAGCTGCTAACCTCTTGAGTAAGAATAACATTCCCCCTCCATATTGCCAGTTTTCTTGTCACTCTTATGGAGCAGGAGGCTTCTCAACAGCATGTCAGAAACTATTGTTTCTTTTCAACACTATACCAGCCCAGGTTAATGGAGAAATAATCTGATTTACAAGCTACTAACATGTTTGAGATCACTGCTGTATTCTAGTTGTCTCTTCCTGTGATGCATACTTCCAGCATGACAGTGGATGTCAGGAACGAGAAATAATTTGCTTGCTATCAAAGCTGAATATCAGCATATTCTTGGTGGGGGTGTGTTTATCTGTCGCACCTAGTGACAGGAGTGCTGGAGACGTCTCAAACAGTGTGAGTACAAAGATGTTTCCTAAAGACTGAAAATTCCCAGTTAGAAGTTTTGTTTAGGACTGACTTCAACAGACAGCTCTAAGATATCCCCAGTATAATTGCTGAGAAGTTGTAAGGAAGGAATACAACAGCTACCTGCTACTTAACCCCTCCTTTTACCTTTGTAAATAGTAATAGTCCAAGGTAATAGTCCAAGTGCCACAGGATCAGGCAGTTCAGAAGCAATTTTAAAATAGTTATGGGCAGCAGTTCTGGACACCACTAGGAGCAACGGAGAGTCTGATGCTGATTACTCTCAGAAGTCTGTTGCAGAAGCCGAGACCTGTGTTCATTACCACCCCTGCAGATGCACAGCGTGTGAAACTCCTGGTGTGTATTCACTGGGGTTGAGCCAGTCTTGGATACAGCACTTTCAAAATGCATTATTAATTCAGCACAGATATGCCTTTAAAAAGAAACCCAGACAAAATCCCAACAGTTAAATGGATAGAAATCACTGAAAACTTTCAACAGGATTAGAAAAACACTTGCCCTTGCCTATTCTTCCAGTACTACAGTGACAAGATGTAACCTTCTTTTTTCTACCTTTTCCACTATTCTGTGCCTGGAAAAATGACTGCTACCAAATCAGGTGTCTACTTCCATGTTCATAAGGTGGCAGAGAGCTGAATGCTTTTAGTTTCTAGAGATTTAACTGATTGTTAGATTACTTAGTGGCACACGTTAAGAAGTGGAATTACCTTCGTCCTCCAGTGTGGAAAGAATTTTACTTTTGCAGTGTCCAGACTTCCATGACTTGATCTCTTCTTTTAAAGAGAATGTATTTTGTTGCTCAAATACTATAAATCTCCAGTGGATTGTATATTAAATGAATACTGACCCTTTCCTGGAACAGTTCAGGAAGAAGCGAGGTTTTATTATTTACAATAGAACTTCTAGTTCTCAAGCAGAAAAATCCCTAGACACCCAGCAGTGAAGGTACTTCTGTAGTGCCTTCAAGGCAGCCACAGGCTTGACCCTGTTAAGATCGTGGAGTCCATATTGAACTTCTGTCTCTCTGCTCATGGGTTTTTTTGTGATTTTGTGTTTTGGGTTTTTTTTCCCCTCTTTCTCTTTTCTTTTTTCTTTGTTTTTGTTTTATTTCTGAAGCTTCTGTTGTAAGTGATGTCCCATACTAACATTCTTTGTTACTTTAAGGCTATGTAAAGTGCAAGAAGCAGTAGTTTTTGGGCAGACTCTATTGCTCTCTAGCTCTTGTGGTGCTAGGCATGCTGACCTTTAATCTTAATAGATAGGTATTTGACCTTTAAGGTCTGCTAGAGATACAGTCTTCAGGGTCACCTTAACTTTCTGCAGCTTGCTGGTTCTTAGTTGCTTTACTTGCTTACTTGTGGTGGGGTGCGGTAGGGGCAGGTACAGGAACAGTGATTTTAGGAGAAAGAATGTAGAGTCTGGGGAGTGGCTGGGTAGGGAGAGGAAGCTGAAAGCTGCAGGAAAAAAGGCAGCCAAGTTGGTGGAAGAAGCAGAAGAGGAGCCACTGTAGGAATGACTATTGACTGTTACTCTTGTGCTCTATATCACTGGTACTTTCGCTGACAGGAGCCTGCGTGCTGCTTCTGACTGGGATTTGTCTTTAGGAGGAAAAGCAGCTCTGCATTACGTCTTCATCTCTGACATGGTCTTGGAAAGCAGATGAGAAATACACAATTGATCAAGTATAGAGTTTTTTTGAAGAATTCAGTCTGACTAATGGGCAAGTGTTCAGTTACCTGGGCCAACTTGAAGGATTTCTTATCTTGTTTCTAAGAGAAACAAGAGGAGGCTCTTCTCAAAGTGCAGCTGGAATCATTCCTGAGAGGGAGAAATATAAAGGTAGAAGAAAGGTGAAATATCTTGAAATGCCATATATCTCAATATTAGAATTTGGACACAGTATTTTTGGACACTCGTGATGTACTTCTGAATTACATTCTACTGTGTGATTGTGCAAGTAACAAGTTATGGCAGACACAGTGTGAATGTCAGTTATTGGGAATCTAGATGGAGAGCAGGAGAACTATGGTATGACCTTTAAATTAAACTCAAGGTCAAGTGATCAAAACATTTTGGCACTTTAGGGCTAATGAATGTCCCTTATGCTGGAAAATGCTGGTATAGCAAACTAGGACTTATGTAAAAAAACAAAAAGCAACTAAAAAAATCCCGTAATTCTGATGATTCTTTTCCTAGCGCTGAGCCTAGTGGAATATTTTGTGTTAGGTTAGATTCTCCCTGGCAAAAAAATTAATGAAGGGTGACTGAAGAGGAAAAAAAAACAATGGAAACAAACAGAAAAAAATTCTTTTTACCTGTACAGTTCAATTCTGTGACCTTTCCTATACTGTGACTTTCCATAGTGCTGTTTCACACGTTGTATAATACATTAAATGATAATAAGTCAGCTGTGTCATGTTGGGAAAGTAACTTTTGTCATGTATTGATGCTATGACATCAAATAAAGCCTGAATTTATGAAACTAAACAGATCATTCTTCAGGAACACTTATTTTGCTGCAGACAAGACATACTGAAGCATTACTTCAGTATTTCAGAGATTGCAAATGTCCTTGTTTGCATGTCATTTCAATAAGAACTGTTTTTATTTAAAGGTATAAGTGTTACACAGGACATAATACATACCTGTCACTCCCAGTAGATGTTCCACGCAGTGTGAACTTTCAAAGGATTCAGTAACATCTCTAAGTTTCCTGGCTGTCTGTAGACCAAATTGAGGATTGTGTCCTGCTTGATTCTAGAAGTCAAAAGCTAGTTTCACTTTTGAAGCAGAAAATGCACCAATGTAATTGAGTAAATATAGGAACCACTTTAAAGGGCGAAGATCTTAGTGCTGGATCTGCAAATGTCAGATTACTATGCCAATATGGAGAAACAAAAAAGAAAATAGTCCAACTTTTAATTTTTTTATTGTTTTCTACTAATAAAATCTGCAGTACTTACTTGCATCCATTTCTGATGCTAGATTTTAGCAGAGGGCATCTGTGCAGGTGCAGCAGAGCCTTTTGAAATGCTTCAAAGAACTTGATAAGCATTGACTTTAAAAACCCACAACAACAACCACAAACAAAACCCCCAATGAAACAAAAACCAAAACCTTTGAACTGTGAGTTGTAGGGTCACCTGTTCAGGTTGGTCTGTCTCTGTGCTCATATAGGTCTCTTGAACTTCTCAGAGTAATTAATAATTAAAGTTCTTAATATGGCATTTTTCCTTTAGGTTCCATTATGAACTTAGGTGTTTATCCCACCTGCCATTTAACCCAAGTATGATGCTAAAGAAAATAGTAATGGTTGGCAACAACCTTATTCAGAAGGGGCAATATAATAAAGCTGGTGCCAAGCTAGCTGTTCCCTTTCCATCTGTGGTCTGGAAGGAATTTCTATGGCTGTTGCACGCGGAACTTTAATACTCTAAATCTGAATGGGAATAGGTGTTACTGTGAGGCTGAAGTAGTCCCAACATAGAACTTGTGACTAACTATGCATTCTGAAATCCCACTTTATATTAAATCTGGAAGCTCTCCTTTCATGCTGGGAAATAATTCTGAGTAGTGTTGAATGACTTCTCTGGTGTTGGCCTACAAACTTCTGTGGATAGAAATGTGTTCTTTTGAAGGAACCCAGGGTGACCCTCCTTCTGAAAGCTGGCCCTGTAGAGCAAAACCCAACACATATGACCTTACGCATAGCATATTCTCAAGTAGTACAATTCAAAACTCTTCAGTCCAGTTCTGTTCTGAATTTCTTCTGTGCAACGTATGCCAGTGTCTGGTTTACATACAAAAATGTGACAGTTGACTAATAATGATTCTTTTACCTGGACAACTGCCATCCAGTTTTGTTGTTGAACTCTGTTACATGAAAAAAAAATAGAATTATATTTGAAATGGCTTATTAGCAGGCCTTTTTTGCTACTAACTCATTTTAATTCTATTGTACAAGACTAATTGACTTTTATCTCTTCTGTTGAAGTTTCACTGCATGTTCTTGTGAGCTTTTTAGATTAACTGGCACAAACTTGTTTTTAAAATGGTTGTGTTCATTTTAAAATTGATATTCAAGTTAAGCATGTTAAGCTTTTTCCTGTACTAGTTTAACGGTGCAATTCCAGTATTTGCCAGCAGATTTTTTTTTTTAACTTGCTGACTCTGTAGCAGTAGAAAAATGGCTTTTGTGAGCATCTTGAAGTATTTAATCTTAATTGCACAGTCTTTTTGTAAAGAAAATGCCTATGAGGATAGTCTAAATGGCACTGTCCATTAGGACTACTTCATGGAGTTAAGAGCTGCAGATGGTGGTTTAAGCCTAGGAATAATGCTATAAAAGTTCAGAGCCTGACATTTAAACATACCACTTAGCAAGTGGCAACCAAAGAACAGTCAAAGGAAACTCATGAGCAAGTCGTTCCAAAACCCCAAAACATTTGTTTTCCCTGATGTGACTGTTTGGCCAGAGGTGATCCTCAAAGGAGAGACAAACTATGATTGGCCAGTAATTAAGATGGACATTCTTGATCTGTTAGAAGCAAGCTGGGTAAATATAACCTATACATCAGCTTATGACTTCAGAAAGATCCAATTGGAATACTGTTAAGAAACAAGTTCAGTTTCTCAGATGTTGCATGACTGACTTGCCTCAAAAGCTAGAGATGGTAGGTGCATATCTCTGCCAGTGTACTTGGATTGTTATTCGTAACAGTGCTTAAGTTTGCAAAGGACTATGCAAGTAAATTCAGAGTTGTAGATTAATCACATGTATTACAGGCTTTAAGCATGCAAGTTTTTAATATCTTTATTAACACCAACTTACTGCCATACCTCTGCTCTTTCTTAATTAGTTAATTTTGGGTAGTACATGAGCATGCTGCTCTGAACCCTTATACAATGAGAATAGCGTGTTCTTTACACTCACTGTACTTCCTGCTGGCAACCCAAGAAGCTCCGTCTTCAAACCCTGTCTAGAACCTGCTCATGTGGGGTTGGGGGAGACAAAGCCTTTTGCACTGCATGACTTGTCTTGCTGTCAGAGTAACAACATTCATGTTGTATAAGGGGATCTACCTGAGCAATTTAACTTGGTTCTTTTACTGTATTTTTCTTCTCTTTATTCTTTTTTCTTTTAATTTCTGTTCTTTAACTGCACCCAAGATGCCTTTGCAGCTTCTCCTGGGGAAGCCCCTGCAGCAGCTGAAGGGGCAGCAGCACCAGCTACCCCAACACCTGTAGCAGCAGCTCTTGATGCATGTTCAGGAAATGGTGGGTTTTATGTCATTAGATAGTCTCTTGTTTAGCTGTTTTTTGGTTGGTGGTGTTTTGTTTTGTTTTTTTTTTTTTTTGTTTAAACTACATGGCAGTGTGTTTTTCTGAAATTTTCATAGTGTTTACAATTGGTCAAAACAAGCCTTAGACTGAAGAGCATGCCTAACAAAACTGCCTGTTTCGGAGTCCCAGTAACTTTATGCTTGTTCAGTAGTGCTACTAAATGATTCTGGCAGTGCTGAGTTTTGTAAGCAGTAACCTCTTAAACGGGATATTTTTCCATCATATTTCCTGTCTTTTTTGGCCTTGTCAAACAGCCTTTGAAAGTTCTGCCCTTTAACTAGACTGCTCAGCCTTTCAGATGCTCTTTATTTTGGAAAAACATAAGTAACATGTCTGGATAAGTAGGTGACCTCCTCTGTGTGCGTGCGTGTATTTGCAGTATGTGCATTGCCTGTAGTTGCTTTGTTCTTAACTTCCTCCCTCACTGATCCTAAGTATGCATACACATCTATTTCCCCTCTCCTTTTTACAAGACCCCTTTGCCCCATCTGAAGGTAGTGCAGAGGCTGCTCCTGAGCTGGACCTCTTTGCTATGAAGCCAACAGAGACTGCTGTTCCTGTAGTTACCCCTACAACTAGTGCAGCCACTCCAGTTCCTGCAACAACTCCTTCTCCAGCTGCTGCTGTTGCTGTTGCTGCTACTGCTACTACGGCTACTGCCACTACCACTACTGCCACCACTTCTGCTACCGCCACCACCTCCGCTCCTCCTGCTCTAGATATCTTTGGTGGTAATTTTATTTTTAACTCTTTGATTCTAGTGGATTGATCTGTCAGGAGTACAGAACAAACAAATTGTTATTGCATGCATGCTGTATGCTAGGCTTTCAAGCCAGAGAGCCTATTAATTCCAAATATGATGTGTAAAACTTGAAAGTTCTGCTTTCAGACCTGCCTTTCAAAAATGAGTTAAAGATGTGTTATGTTCTTGGCCTTAGATTTATTTGAGTCTGTTCCTGATGTACCTGCAGCACCTAAACCAGATTCTACTCCTAGCGTAGATCTCTTTAGTACAGGTAAAGAAAGAATTTTTCCAATACTCTGCTGCTTTGATGCTGTGTAACAGTGTAAACTGACTTGAATGATACTTACTTCTTGATTTTTCTTTAATTTCTGGAAGATGCTTTTTCATCTCCGCCACATGGAGCTTCTCCTGTGCCTGAGAGTTCTCTCACTGCTGATCTCTTATCTGGTGAGTGTTTGTTTTCACAGGCTGTCCTACAGACTTATGGTGGGGTTTTTTTCCTCCAAAGTGAAAAAAAAAATAAAAAAAACCTTAAAGCTGAGATACTGAATTATGGGTTTCTTAACACTTTGTTCACAAGATTAGCAGCTGCTGAAGATGCAAACCATAAAGTGGCTGACACTGAAGTTGAGTAAGCAGTGTGGTTGTTGGGAGAGTAAATCCTCATTTTAGGCATAAGAAAATTCTTTAATGAATAATGCTTTCTTTAAAGTACTGTGGTTTTCAGTTGCTGTGTGAGAAATGTAACACTTTGTTTGCAGTTCTGAAGACTGTTACCTGAATTTTCTGACCCTGTGGTGGAGCCCATGTGGCTTTGAAATATTTAGCTATCGTTGTTGCCTTGCTGATACTAAATATTATTTATCCTATGCCTACTGCAGTGGATGCATTTGCAGCCCCCTCACCTCTACCCACTGCCTCTCCAGCAAAGGTGGAATCTTCAGGTGTGATTGACCTATTTGGTGGTGGGTATTTTTCTTTCCTCACCACTTCAGAGTTGAATCACTTCATTTCAATTACCTTTGCGCTTTGCTAAAGCTGTGAGTTTTCCCTTCTCACAGCTTTTCTCTGTGGCATTATAGCTAAGACTAGCATGTCCAGTTCTTCATATTGCACAATAACGATCTGCAAATGAGGTGTCATTGTGGTCATTCTGTTGTCATGACGCTTGCTATTCTGTCTTCAGTCGATGCATGTATGGCACTCCCTCAGAGGTCTAATGAAAGTCCCTTGTGCTCTTTTTTTTTTATTTTTTTTTTTTTATTTCTTTGTAACTCTCTGGTCACGTTGTTTTCTCTCAGTTCTGTTTCTCAAAGCAGCTGAAGTTTTGAGGGTGACTTGCCTTAAATTGGGTGTCTGAATCACAGAATCTTTGCTGGATTTGACAAGGTGGAAATTAGGATGAGCACAACCAACTCTAGGAGTGTTGTAGAACAGGAATGTTGCTTAGAAGTAGTGAATTTTCAAACATTAGTGAAATATTCCTCTAAAAAGACTTAATGTGAGTCAGTAGGTTCTGGCTGGAATTACTTCAATCTCTCATGCGATGCATTCATCTCCAGAGGGCTTAACCCTCTCATCTAGAATGCTGTGGTTTGTATATTTTTTTCTGACAAGAGGCCCAACTAAAAGAAAAGATATTTCAAATGCTGGTTTGTTGCACCTCCTTTTTTCCACCTGGGCTTTTCATTCATCGTACTGCTCTGCAATAAAGATGGCCAAGCACTTTCATTTTTTCTTCTGATGAATGAAGTGGTTATCCTTTTGTCATCTGTTGTTTACAATGTCATGAATTGATGCATTTAATATTGAACTCTTTACCTTTTCTTGATGCTTTCTGGAATTCCCTTTAGATGCTTTTGGAAGTAGTGCTTCTGAACCCCAGCCCACAACCCAGGCTGCTTCTAGTTCCTCAGCTTCTGCAGACCTACTTGCTGGTAATGAAGAACATCTAAAAACTTGTTGTTTTAAGGAAAAACCATGAAGTGGTCTTTGAAATATTTTATGTTACTTGGGTGGTGTAAGTGGACTTTTGCAGTGGAATAAAATTCTTGTTAAGATTTCTTAGTACTTTAGACATCTTAAATTAAATCTACAGTGTCTTATAGTGGAGGTGCTATACTAAAGTACAAGTTAACTTCCTAGATTATCTTTTTCCCATGCTCTTAGTTTTCCTACCTACTACACAGCCTTATTTTTCTGTACTATTCACTGAATAGGAGAGTAAACAAAGTTTCTTTGGCTGACTGTAGCAGTACTTAAGCAGTATTGCAGGCTATGCTGCTTGTTCCTGCTGCTAATTCATCTTCATTTCTTGGTTGATTTAATTGAGGCAGGTTACATGCTTAAATGTTAGGAGCTTGAATGAATGACTTGGTAGCAGTCTTGCATTTAGCCACAGAAAGTGGGATGATGAGAGTTTTCCTGAGCACAAGGGCATAGAAGTGATAGAGACCCTCTCCTTATGCTGGGTAAGATGAGACCTTTGCTAGTGCTGAATGTGACATCACTGTCACACCTATTTCAAAGGTTGAATAACTTTGTCCTTGTAGTCTGCATCCTACAGATAAGCAGCTTCAGATCAATTCTCTTTGTACCATTCTCCAACATTCATGCTACACTATGTATTTTAGTGGCTATAACGATTGTGCTAAACAGTCATGACTCCTCCCCATCCCAGTTTGAAGTTTGTAGAGAACAAGATCCTGGCGCATCTTCCTCAGATTTAAAGGAAACTAATGGACTTATGGTTTGAGAAGGACTTGGCTTAGTTTCCCCCATGTTTCTGGAAGGTGAATTTGTCAGTAGAATTGGTTGGTAGGTTATCCTTTGTGAACTTCGAAGATGATTGTTAGCTTCATGTTGTACCTTTGTGGCTTTTATTCTGAGCTGGAGTGAGAGTCTGCCCTCTATGCAGCTGCTAACCACTCTAGGTATGGTGGGCCTTGACATCTGTTGCTGTCTGTAGGTCTGCAGGTCTCTTATGCCAGCTTACACTATATCAGAAGTCCAACCCTTTGTATGTTTTGCCTTTATAGGCTTGTGAGAGATGCTCCATTGTATGAGAAATACATACCATAAATGAGATACCTCAGTATGTAATCTGCTCTAAGTGCTGTGAGTTGATACAGGTGCATGCTTGCATGCTGAAGCCTTCTCAGAAGAGGACACTTTTGCTAGTACCTGCACTAAGTGTGGGCATTGCCTAGTTGTGCTGCAGGAAGGTAGAAGTAATCTAGAGAAAAGCAACATATATGTTCGTTCTCAATCAGTTCCAGTGCTGGCAAGCCCGCTACTTAAATTGGGGCATAATGCATAAATGCATGCTAAAGCTTTAGTACAGGCAGCTTCAGGAATTTAAGGTAGAAGACCACCTATTGTTTTAATGTTACTTCAGTAGGTCTTTGTATTAGTTAGCCGATGGAGAGCTTAAGGCCAGAGATCAGGCTTTGACTAGCAGATTTTGAAACATACCAGTTATTTGTGGTTTTGTGTGGGTTTGGGGGACTGAGTGCAAAGATGTTGTTGGGAAGAAGGTAATCCTGTTTATGCAAATATTACAATACAATATATTTTATGTCCTTGTCTGTAACTAAGCTTAAATTCCAGTAGGAATTATGTTCCAGATGGCTTAAACTTCAGCAGTATGCTCTCTGAATATGATGAGTCACATTAAATCAAAACCTAAATTATAAAAGGGGTGTCATAAGTCTAAACACTCAAGCAGACCTGAAGCAGTTGGGGTGAACAGGTGATTTTAATTTTTGTTTTGGTTTTATATATACTCAAAGGGGCTCCGAGTAGATTTGAATCTCCATTTGGCAGATATAGAGAGTCTGTAAACATCACAGCATATTGCTAAGCATTTGTTCACCTAGATAATGGCAGATGTATAGCCTGCAGTGCAATCCAGTTTTAAATTTAAGATTTCATGTGGTGGCTGAAGGCTTGTCCTTCATGGTTTATGAATGTTTGGTTGTAGTAAGTGTTTATATGCATCATGTTATGAGTATACTTACTATGCATCACTATCTTAAATGTTCTGCTGTCAAATAAGTTGCTAGTCTCATCTCACTTGGGAAATGTGGTGGATTTTTTTTCATACTATTCTAAGCCTCTCTGCAGAGAAGGCTAGCACTATGCCAATAAATACAATAGTTTAGACATTTTCCTTTCTGGATCTTTCTATTCAATTAAACTGTGTGCATGCATGTCCCAGTACATACTCTAATAGCATGTTCTTATAAGAAATCTTACTTAAATGTGTAAGTAAAAGCAACGTCAAACTGGGCAGTTGAGGATGTCCAGACAACACATCTCAGTAACTTAGTTGCTGCTATTACTGTAGACTGACTCTGGGTCTTGTACAAACCCTAGACAACCAGGAACTTAATCTGTTAAGGCATTTTTATGGCTTCTCTGCTTGATGTTGCTGTTAAATTGCACAAGAGGCTAAAAGCCATGGAATTAAGACCAGTTGACATGCAAACTTCACCTGAAGCTGGGACCAGCTTGGGACCAGTTTAAGTTACGATATGAGTGTTTTCAGTCATATCCAGCAATCTGGCAAGTTTCAGCTGAAGGATGTAATTTATGAGGTGTTTCTAATCAGGCTGTGTTCTCCTGGACCCGTAGTGTATAGTCACATTAGCTGTCTTCTTCCAGCTGTGTCTGGGGCCTGTGTATTTGTTCATACAGGCCAGGTGTTCCACAACTAAAGCCTGTCTGTTAGTGGGTACAGCAAGTTGCTGGCCTGGTACCCAGGACCCTGTGATGGCATCCCACTCTTGTTTCCCTAGTGAGGGGGTTTTTTTGAATACAATTAGCTAGTGATAACTCGTTTCTCTTCTAAAATACACATCTGATGTGTAAATAAGTCTGATGCTTGCATCAAGTGTGTATGTATAAATTTGTCTTATTCTTTCAACATTTGTTAAATATTTGGTGTTTAGTCTTACTTTGTTCTCTGAGGAAGCAAAGTTTTCGGGGAGAGCATCTGAGACCTCACAGTAATATTTGATGTAATTGGTGCTCACAATTTGAGCACAAGTTCTTTATGTTGAGCACTGCCCTGTCTCATAGTTAAATGTCTGGCAGATGCTTGATTTCATAGCTGGGGAATGTGCTGTTGTCACTGTTTGTAAGATGTCTGCATAATGTGCTGTAATTGATATACCCTGTGACCATGGAAAGCAGTTTGGATTTAAAAAGTGATTAGAAAAATCTTCAGAATTTTCTTTATTTTCCCATTTTTAAAAAGCTGACTTCCCCACTGAACTGGGGTATCGTCCTCACTGACTGACTCTAATGTCCACACCTCTCTTATGTGGCTTTTTCAAGGATTTGGAGGTTCTTTTATTGCTCCCTCTCCATCACCATCCCCAGTCACTCCAGCTCAAACCAGCTTACTACAGCCAAACTTTGATGCAGCTTTTGGGACAACAGCTCCAATGACTGGCAGTTCATTTGATGCATCAGGTGAGCCACAGGGTTTCTTCCTGTGAATTTGCTAATGTTTTATGTGTTAAATGAGTTAATAACACCATATTTAGGCTCTGAATACAAGCAGTATCAGTGATTTCCCTGCTCCTTCTCTACTGGAAGAACCCAGGGTGGTGTTTAGGCTGATGTGTGCCCAAGAGCTCTCTGTACCCATTTTTTGTTCTAACAAGTCAGTGAAAACAAACTAGTGTGAACATCATCCTTGCATGTGCTTGATTGCATGAATCAGGAAAGTACTGTTCTGTAAATCAAGTATATAGGCAAGTCGTCTTCCTGCTGCTGCTGAAGCTGTTCTTGAGCTTGCATGGCACCTGAAGGTACACAAAACAGAGACTGAGGTCGTGTTCTTTGCCTGACTATAAGCTTAAACTTTCATCACTGCTATCATTTTGTTTGTATCTCTTCCATTCTATATTTTCCATGCTGGGTCCTTCCTACAAACTTAAAATTGGTGAGTTCTGCAACTGTACAAGAAAAAAAAAAATTGAAGTAGTACTGCTGCTTGGTTATTTGGTTGCTTGCTGGTGCACATGCTACCCCTTCCTGTTGATTTAACATTAGCATGTACCTGAAATACAGATCAGAAGATAGAATGCTGGCATGAGATGTACCAGGCAGTTTGACTTCAAGGAATCTAAAAAATTAACTTCTGAGTTAGATGATGGGACTAAGGAGGCTAGCTCTGTCAGTGTGGATGGTTCCTTCTGATCTCATAAGATGTTAGTAGGTTTTCCCAATTCCCTGCTGCTTGCAAGTGAATAGTAACATCTTGAGACTTTCAGTCCCATTGCTGTAAGATGTTAAGGTTGCCACAGTAATTCTGACTGGTGTTTGCTGCAAGATGTTCATTTTAAAAACCTTCAAATGAATATCTCCTGACAAATGTGTGTGCATCTGACAACTGTCTAATTATGACTGTAAGAAAAATAGTATCATGTGGAAGTGGTGTTGTATCTGTGTAGATTCAACTCTCCAATTTAAGTCCTTTTAGGCATATTCTCTCATTAGTTCTCATTGGAAGAGCTCTTTCAGGATTACTGTACATTCATTATCTAGTAAAACAACATGCATGCCCTTGTTGGCATTACTTTTCAATGTCAAACAGTGTTTTGGTAAGACTTGTGATGTGGTTTTCTTGTTCAATCAAAGCAAAGTGGCAGGCAGTGTTTTTCTTACCACAGTTGCTGTTCTAACCCCCTTTCCTTTTACTTCTAGTGTTTGATGGCTTAGGTGATCTTCTTATGCCAACTATGGTTCCTTCTGGTCAGTCTATAGCACCTTCAGCCACAGCAACAGTCACTGCTTCAGCAGCAAGCAAAGGCCTTGGAAGTGATCTTGATTCATCTCTTGCAAACTTAGTAGGCAGTAAGTGACAAATTTTGGTTTTAAGTGGTGTGGCATACAGCTATGTTAATTCTCCACAGAGCCAAATACCTGTCTATTTTAGCTTGTTTCAATGTTCTTCTGTTTCTCTGGGGAGACTGGGGAAGCTATAGGCAGGAGTAAGGCCTGATTTAGACAGCTGGTAGTCTGGGTTCGTAACTTGTCCCTCTTTGTGTCCAGGTTCTGAGTCAAGTAATGGGATCTGTTTGGCAGGTGTGATTTGTAACATGTGAACATCCCAGGTACATTCAGGGGCACTTCAGACTTAATGGATGTGCCCCTGTGTCATTAGAGATGGAAAGGTGAAAATTGTCCAAAGCATCTGATAGCACTGTGGAATTTAAGCAGAAAAGCTGGTGGACACAAATAGCTGACTTCTGACTTAGCAAAAGGAAGAGTAGCAGTGGGGTGAGGAGTGCAGAACAGCCAAGAACAGACCTTCTTGCAGATAGTGAACTTTCTAAAACATGTTCTTGAAACACTAAATTTAAAAAAATGTTCGCTTTCCTGTAGTAGGAAGAGGGCTAGAGCCTTTATAACTTGAGATCAGTAGCTACAGCCCCCTGAAAAACCTAACAAAGGTCCACCTAGGCTAAGGTGTAATACTACTGAAGTTGTACTTTGGAGGGTTGTATAAGTGGAATAATCTTGTTAGTATATGTAAACACACTACAGCAAAGATATAACTGATCTTATGATGCATACTTTTCTGTAAAGTGTCTGGGGAAACTACCATGCTTAGAAGAAGCTTAATCACTTGAAATCGCTTCTGTAAGTCATTTGGCATATCCAAGTTTGGGTGAGAAAATCAAACTAAGCAATTTGTGACTTAACAGGACCTGTACTGGTCATGTGAGAAGAGTATTCTTTAAAACTTATCTTAAAACTTCTTCCAGAGAGTAACTAAGGAAGCTACTTGGAGTTCCCATGTAGGATAGAGCAGATAAAACAGTGCGAAACTTCCAAGTAATATTCAGATTTATGTGTATGTGAAAAATAGCTTTTTTTTTTTTCCCATATGTATAATAAGGAACAGAAACTAGTGTTGTCATTTATGGTAAATAGTTCAGTGATCTTAAATAACAGTGTTTTATAGACCTGAATATATTGTTACTTTGGTTTGCTTATGGGACAAAAATGGCTTTTTCAAGTATGAGACATCTGCAGCATTCCTCAAGTTTGTCCTGAAGAAGGGGTAGATGTAGCCAGTCCTCTGATGCTGTCGAAATGAAGACGGCCAAAACTTTATTGCTCTGTATAAGCCCCTGTGCAATGAAATGTGAGCTGTTACTTTGACATGCTTTAATTTACTGAACACGACTTCCTTTTTTTTTACTTTTTTCTTAAAATCTTCAGATCTTGGAATTTCTGGTACCACTTCAAAAAAGTAAGTTCAACTTTGTTTTTAAAAAAAAAAAAAAAAGTTTTTGACTCTGTTGCATAGTCTATCATCTATTTCAGTGTTTATTTAGGAATCAATGAATTGGGTATGTGCCCCTTCTTCCCCTCCAAAAAAATCAGTTCAGAAAAATTCTGGGAAAGGTATTCTGCTCTACACAAGTTCACTGAATAATTGAAGTTACATGTTCCTGACATAGCTTTTTAACTTGCTGGCTTTAATCTAAGTCTTAGAAATTTTTTTCTGTAAATTATTGTCTTCATATTGGATAGCTGATTTCCAAACAACTTCAAATGAGCAAGTAGTCCAGATAATAAACTGTATAGCTCCCCTCAGTAATCTAGGGTAATATGTAATAGTTTTATTATCTTTTTACAGGCATTGGATATGTTTATTGTGTAGGCACTGGAATACTAGTAAAATAGAAAATAAGTCCATTCCATGCAGTGAAAAGCTGCTTTTTGCAAGAAGAAATATTTAAAACATTGCATTTGGTTTTGAATGCATTATCTTGATCTAAGTGATTGCTTACTTCTGTGCTGAGTCTTCCTCTGTATGCAAGACCAGGTTATGGTGTGTGTACTTCAAAATGTGTGGCTCTGTGGAGATAATAGGAGGGATATCATGAGGTTTATCCCCAAAACCTTCCTTCAATCTGCTTAACTCAAATGGTGTATCTTACTCTGGATAGAGCAGCCTCTAACAAAACCCTGTTTTGCAACAGCACTTTATTCTATGAATGATTTGTTTCTCTTGTATCTATCAACTTTTTTCAGAACCAAATGCTTTCTTCCTTCAGCTGTCTGAGCAAGATTTCCAGCAATGAAATGACCTTTCCAAGACTTCTAGCAGGCAGCTCTACTGCCAGGCCCCAGTAGAATAGGCAGTAGCAGTCCCTCTTCCTACTTTGCAAGGGTATCTGCAATAATATGTTACCTTCAGTCAATACTAAGTAAAACTTCTCTAATTCTCACCACAAAGCCCATAACCATGTAACTGACTTCGATATAGAGTGTACTAGTGACTACTGCTAGCAACCCCTGAAACTGACTGGCACTAAAAGTGTATCTTTCTGTTAATAACTTAAACTGCATACACCATGAACTAATGTAGCTGCAAGTCTAATGTTAATGTATACTGCAATTTGGTTTCATTTTCCCTGTGAGAGTGTGTAAGTAATAGCTCTGTCTCTCTCTCCCTCTATTAGGGGAGACCTTCAGTGGAATGCTGGAGAGAAAAAATTAACAGGAGGAGCCAACTGGCAGCCAAAAGTAGCACCTGCAACATGGTCAACTGGTGGTGTCCCAGGTGGTCCATTGGTAGGTGGTTAATCTGTCAATACCACTGGTACTGAAACCTCAGTATTTTATGAGACTATGCAAGAATATGTGGAGGCACTTCTCCTGTCTACTTCAGCTAAACAGTTTGGTTCTGTATAAATGACAGGATTGTTTCAAGTCCCATTTTTAAGGCCAGATTTACAGCTGGGATAAATAAATCATTGATTTCAGGTCAGTGAAAATACACTAGTATATGTACCTGTGGACATTTCCAAGCATGTAATTAGCTGTATAGATCTTGCCAGCATCAGGCCCATGTCAGTTGCCCAAAAGACAGTGGTGCTGATCGAAAGCTGAAGTCCTGGAAGGAAAGAAAATAAATGAATAGTTTTTTCTCAAGCTTTCCTGAGTGAAGTAGATCAAAAGACTAACATCAAACACCTGATCAGTACAAATACTGTGTAGATTAGAAGTGGGTAGCTTGTTTATCACAGTAAAGCAGTCTATTAGAAAAGTTAAGATTGCCCTGTAAAATGTATCAGAATGCACTACCTTTTGGATGGCTCAATTGAGCTAAAAATCTGAATTTGGTGCAACAGCAACTTGATAATGCTACAAGAGTAATGCTACAAGAGTAATCTGAAGAGGAGTCGTACTCATCAAATTTGCACAGGGCATAAACCAACCTCCACTTGAAAAAAGTTGGGCTGGGAAGGGAAGGAAAGGAAAGGACTGTCAAGGGGGAGCATGACCAGTTCAGTTCCCTGCTGCCACAGCCAGATGTTAACATGACTCCAAGCCTGTTCCAGCTTGTTCCTTAACCCTATGGAAGATACAAGAATTCCCTGAACTTTGTAGGTCTTTGACTGTATTAGTTGTAACATCAACTTTTTTTCTTAATAGAAAGGCTGGGCAATACTGTACAGTGTAAGTGGATTTTTTTTTGATCTCTTACTGTACTTACTAAACATGAAGATACTAACAGTACCTCACCTGCACTACAGTTATTACTGATGGCTTAAAACTAGCTAGAAGCTGCCTAACATGCACTGTCTGTCCAGCAGACAATTCTCAGGCAATGTGTTGAATATGGTAGTAGTGATTAACCATTTCTGTGCTGTAAGCTTGAAAATAATGGCTTCAAACTGTCTTGTCCTTACTTGGATATGAACTATCTGATGACTTGTACTACCTGAAATTTCTAACTTCTGCAACATCAGCCTGACCTTATAGTGGGTTTATCATCTGGTAAGTAATTAGCCTTTCTGGAAAACTGGGTGGTTTTGATAGCATTCATGAAACATGGGTGCTTATATATATTTCTTCAAAATTATGCACTTAGGTATTTTTTGAAACTATAGAAAACCAGATCTTGAGGAAAAATAAACATGGAGACCAAAATGAAGCTTTCCTTCATGTCACTGTTGAATCACTGAAGCATAAGCATATGAATGAAAGGTTAAGAAGATAAGCTAAACTCTCATTAGTGAAGTATTTAATGGTTGTGACTGTGGCTTTAGTATGTGAACTTATTCTTTAACTTAAATGAATCGCACTGCATAAAAATACTTTTTTTTAAAATTGGAAATTAATTATAGCAGTTATTTCTCTTAGCTTTACAATCAGCTTAAGCTTTTACTAAAATACAGTGCTACAACAAGTACTATAGAGTGTTAGCTATCAATTATGAAATTGAGATGCTTTCTTACAATATGTAGGAGGAGAAAAGTACATATTTTCTTGGGCCTATTTTGAGTTTTATTCAGTAAATGGACTCTACTCATGAAGGGAATGGAGTCTGTCACCGTTGCTTTCCTATGAAAAAGCAAGCTGAGCATCAGTGTAAGGACTCATTCAACCCTCTCATTCTTTGAAGCACTGTGGTTTCGATGTTAGGTTTTATCTGCTACATAACAGCCCTACTTTCCAGAACAACTTTGAGGATGCTGGAGACTGTGGTTTCCAGATAGTTGGTGTTACTGAGATTCTTGCATTTTTTAATTTTTTAAAAACATTTTTTAGACGGGAGCCGTGCCTCCAGCAAGTGCTGTTCCTGCCACAGGAGGTACTCCACCTGTCCCACAGCCAGGAGCAGCATTTGGGATGGTGAGTCTCTTTTGTTACACTGCTGTCCTTTCATCACCCAGATCCCTACTCACACTGTTAATCTACAGCCCCCAGCAGGCACAGGCGTACCCATGATGCCCCAGCAGCCAGTCATGTACGGGCAGCCTATGATGAGGCCACCGTTTGGAGCTGCCACTGGCCCTGGTGTACAGGTAAGTGTCACTGCTAGATGAACGTTTAATTGTTCTCTGTTTCTCTAGGAAGTAGCTTGTGTGTATGCATTATCTCAGTTCAATTCTAGCTATAGGTCTGTAAATGAGATTTCTTACAGTATCAGCTGCCTGACTTGCAACAGATCACATGAATCACGTTGATTAATTTTTTTCCAGTTCCCTTGTATGAGACTGATAGAACAGATTTGAATAGTCTCCTACAGCTAACTGCGTCTTATGAACAAGCTAAGGTCTCCAGTTCCTGAATGACAGCTGTTTCTCAGGAAATACAACTTTACCTGTTTCAGCTTGCCAAGTTTCTTTTGGTGCAAAACAACTGCATTCAAGTATGGTGTACCGTAGTGAACATAACATAGGAGTGCTCAGGGTTCACATTTTTCAGTGTTGTGCAAATTTAAATACAGTGAAGTTTTCTAATGTACAGTAAGGTGGAGAAATGCAAATGAATTATCTTAAATTTCAGTCACTCTTTATTCTTTTGTAAGTGGGAGATACATGACACTGCCTAGTTTTTCATGTTTTTAAACTATAGTTACCTAGTCTGGCTTTGACAATCACTTATTTAGACATAAAGGGGACACAAGTTTGGCCACCTAAAACCAAAGCAAACTCTTCTTAATTCTATACTAACTAAAAATAACCGGGAAACATTGTCACAAGTTACTGGTTGCCAGGGAGATGAGTCCTTTCTTTAATATGATTTTAAAAAATCTAATGGAGTAATTATTGATGAGGTAGGTTGAGTGAATGGAGACATGCCATCCTTCCTGTTGAACTGGGTGGTATCAGCTGCTTCTCATAGTTTCCTAAAGGATTCTTTTAAACTTGAAGCTAGTAAGTGCAGCATGCTTTACCCGCTCTGATGCAAAGCTTTTAGCTCATAGCCACTAGGTGATGCAACATAAGCCATAATACCTGTTCCAGGCTATTTTTTTGAAGTAAAGTTTGGTGTGTAATAACTCTGAAAAAAAAGGATCCTTCCAGAGGAGAGACAGGGAATTACTTAGCTGTAGTTTTTGCTTCTTTGTAAGTCGGAAGTCCGTATTATCTTTCAAGTAGGGTGGGAGATGGAAGTTGATGTTGCAGCTCTAAAATCTGACACTTGAAACCAAGCCACCTCCCTCTTCCCCCCGCCCCCCCCCCAAATATTAAGCATCAACCTGTAGCAAACCACACTGTTTATGCAGAGAGCCACACTCCTGTTGAAGTTTGTCAGAGTTTTCTGTGTAGAAATGGGAAGAACTTGAAACTGCTCTAAGTGAGAAGGTAGGTTGCAAGTATTAGAGCTCTGCATTTCATATGTAGCTGCCTGGAGTTGCTTTTCCTCTCTCTTTAAACTGTCTCTGCACTTGTATTGGCAAGAATGTTATTGAAGACACAAACATTTTTTCTTGGAGAAGGGTAGTCATCAAGATGTCAGGGCTATGTATAAAATACCTCTACTGCCCAGAGTAAGGACCAGATGGAAGAATCATTTGATTCCCCAGTGAAAAGAGTTACATGAAACTTGAAAAAATGGACATTTTCTGTGGAATAACTGATGATTTTTATACCTACCAGAGGAGGAGCCAAGTTATAGTATAGTCACGTCTAGTACACTTTGGACTCTTGTTTACATTGCCAATGTAGAACAGCTTGTACTTAAATGCCAGTCACCAGGATTTTCAGATGTATTCTGCAGCATGCACTCTGCTAATTCTGCACCTTGCTGTTTAACATCTAACAAGTGTTTAACTTCTGTCTGGATTGATGATCCTAACACCATTCTGTCTTACAGGGAATGATTTGAAGCTACATTATTTAGAATGTGCAGTGTCTATAGCCTTATCCATCAAACCAGCCAAACATTATTAACCTTGTAGTGAGGATGGAGTCTAAACAATGCTTGAGCAAAATGGCAACATGCTGAACTTGCAGAAAAATGAGAACTCTGTATGCTTGCAATGTGCCTGTGTGAGAACCAGCTATACCTACCTAATGCTTGCATATGCTTGTCTGCTTTGTTTTTTTCTGCCTTCCTGGTGGGCATCTGTTAGCTTTCTCCAAGCCCAACTCCTGCTACTCAGAGTCCCAAGAAACCTCCAACAAAGGACCCGTTAGCGGATCTTAACATCAAGGATTTCTTGTAAACGATAAGGTATTCTGTGAGTGCCTGCCTGAGCATGTTACGCTGTGGTACGTGTCTGGCGCACAGATGTTGATTAGGCCAGTAGATCGAATATGGCTGATAGAATTGTAGGTGCAGAGATAGGTAGAAGCATGCACTAATAATGTGGTTTAAACAGAAAACCAAATTCTCTGTCCATACTAGCTTGACTTTTGGCTACCTTTTTTGCCAAAAGTGACTGTCAGGAAAATTTATCTTCAGTCTATAACTTCCATTTTTATCTTGTTTCCATTCAATCCAAGGGTTCATGTTTATGTTTTGTTGGGTTTTTTCCCCCTGGAATTAATAAGGAAACAAATAGAATCGTACAGGGTACAAATATTAGGGGCAAAACGGTGCTGAAGATGCTTGTTCCAGTCTTATGGGTGTGGAAACAGATTTGGTATCATAGGTGTGAAGAGATCAGAAGAGGAAAAACTTAATGTATCCTGATCATCAAGGGAAGGTTGTTTGCATCTCTTAACTGCTGGCAGCTTATGTTCTCCCCCACCATACAATTTTTCAAGGCACTGCTTTTCTGAATGCTAAGGTGAGCAGTGCTATGTAGAACAACAGTGGGGAAGAACAGAGGAGTAAATGAGAAGAAAGAAGGGAGAAGGTAAAAAACAGTACCACAGAATGGAAGGAAAAAAAAGGCAAAAACATTACTGCAAGGGTTTTGGAGAAGGATGTGAAGGAGGCCAAGTAGAAACATCAGATTGAATTGAACATGTAAGCCAATTAAAAAAAAAAAACAAAAAAAAAAACACCACAATTAAAAAATAATAATGCAGAAGTAAGGTAGGCACTTTAAGACTAGAATAATTTGCCAGGTGAGGAGAGGACAATTATTGCATATCTTTAAAGCCTTCTTCATAAGTCCATTTTCTTTCTTCCTATAGCTTAATTCTAAGACTTGTTCTAAGCCCTCTCTGCACTGGAGTTAGCAGCAGTGGATGGGATCAGGCTGCTCTTAGCAGGCATCACACAGTCCCTCTTTCACCTTCTGCAAATTCTAGCCCTGGGGAGGTATACCTGACACCTGGTGGAGGTGCACCTTCATTGCTGGGACTCGCTGCTTTCAACTTGGGTTTATAGTAGACAGATTCATAGCAGTCTGTGGGAAGACTGCTGCTTCATTAAAACTGATAACTCTTGGGATGTAAAGTGATGAGCAGATTTGGTGCTCTTTCTAGAATGTGCTTTCACTCATTATTCTGTTTTTCATCTAATACTTTTCTATATTCACAGCTGCAGTTTTTCTGACTGGATGATTAAAACAGGCGTTTGGAGTCTACAAGCGGATGCTCAGAGTTTCAAAGTGAGCCACCAATACCAAACCCAGCGCTTACTCAGACTTTCTCTTCCTCCTGAAACGTGTAGCACAGCTGTGAAAGTGAACATTAGGAATGTGTACTACCTTAGCTGTTATCCCTACTCTCTCAAAATTTGTGTACTTGGGTTATTTGTGTTTTACAATTTAAACAATGGATGTATGTTTCTGATGCCTTCTAGTGCTTTTCTGAACCTATCCCACAGGGACAGATTATGCAGCTGTTGTTTGGTGAGCCATTTGGAGCGATGTCTGTGGTTTTTGAAGGTTTCAATGTATATAACTTTTTGAGGACACCTAAAATTTCCCTAGGACTCAATTTCTCCTTTATCTGTTATGAAACATAGTGTGATAATACCAGATAGTAAGGAAAATACTTATGAAATTGTGTGGAATACCTTTTTTTTTTTTTTTCCCAGTCACAGGAATCTCAATTGTCGTGAAAAAATGTTTTATTTTTGTGGCACTGTATATGTTAAGATAATTTAAAGTAATATAAAGGTAAACTTCCATAATGAATACTTTTTTGATGATTTACCAAGAATGAAAAATCATATCTGAAAGAATACCATATTTATTGCTGTTTTTATTTTAAGATCTATTTTAATTATTTAAGTTTTTGCATTTAAAATTGGCATATTTATCATTTCTTGTTAAATGCACTGAAAATAAGTAAAGGGTCAGTTTCTCTCCATGTAGGTGGAAAAAGCAACCATAGTTGTGCTGGCATTAAGGGATTTCAAATACAAGAGCACTCTTTGGTATACCTGTAGTCAAAACATTACAAGTGATGTTACTCATCTCTGTTCAGTTCTTACGTACATCTCTTAATTTAGTGCTTACCTGTGTATGCCTTAGACTAGTGTTTTCTCCATTGCCCCGAATGCGCTGTGAGTAGCTTTTGTACTATTGGTGATTAGATTTAATTCTGATCCAGAGATCCATGCCCTTTACTGTACATACTGTGTTTCTTTAATTTTTATTTGTTCTCATACTGTTTCTGCTGATGGCTTGGCGTAAGATCTTGACTCTTCAATGAGGTCACTGTTGATCAGTGTTACAAGTGGCTTGGCAGTTCTCTGTAAAAGCATATCGGGTTGGAAAGATTTTCACCTAAAGTCTTTCAAATGAACTATTTAATCAATGTATGGTACCATTAAAAGTGGTTGTATCTGAATTTGCTGTGGGGATAACCTACACCGTGAAGGGAAAGTTCTATAAAAAGCTAATTTCAAAATGGCTTCTTCTTTGTATTTCAGTTTAAAATAACAAAACAAAACAAAAAACAACCCCAGTGCATGTGTGCCCTCTGAGATGCAATAAACACCTTAATCAAAGTAAATAGCTTGTTGCCAGTTTCATGATCATTGAGATGTTGAGCACAATAATACATTTTGAGAGGGGGAGAAATGTGTATAGGTCCTGACACTGATTGCTGAGTTGGCTGCACATGGTGGTGACTTTTGCTGATTTTCAAGCAGTCCAGGAGAGATCCATACAAAGACTGAGCACAAAGCTACAAGTGAAGTAGGGAGAGAAGTCTCTAGTTTCACCTAAAACACCTCAGGAGGCTTCATTAAAGCTCCTCATCTCTTTGTAATAATATTGGAGCTGTGAACATTTATAATACTGGTTCTGATTTCTTTCCTGAAGTATCACTCAACAGCTTATTGAGAGCTAGCACAGCTACAATGCTACAGGAATTGCTTGTGCTATGGTTCATCTTGCAGCAGCATGAAAGGAGGAGAAAACATTTCATACAGTTTAGTACATTAAAGTCTTTCTGGTATGAGGTGACTAACTAGAGATGTCCTTGATTTAGTAACACAATTAAGTGATGAAGTAGTACTGAATGCCAAGGGCTGCTTTGAAGTACTTTATAAACAATAGAACTCGATCATACTCTGGTAAGGTTTGAGTCTTGAATTGGCTTTCAAACATATTTACAAGTTGTGCAACCAGTAAGGGGGTGCCATTGCTTAAGAGGTTTTTTTGGTTATTCATTTGGGTATTTTACTTGCTACTGTGTTGGTATTCTGAATCTATCAAGTTTGGCCATGGAAAAGTTGATTTTATACTTCAGCCTTAGGACAAATACCCTGTTGAGTCAGGACGTTCTGGAGTACAAATCTGTAAGACTCAGCAAATCGCTGTGTTTTCGCAGTATTTCAGCCCAAAGACCTGAACAAGGTCAGTAACTGCACCCCCAGAAAGGCTCACCATGGTTTTGCTCATCCTTCCTATGTGCTGTGGCAGAGAGCGCTCAACTTCTTACCACCGTGTTGTGCATGTCTTCTCAAAGTAAGGACAGGATTTTCAGAGGACAGTCGTAACCAAACATGTAAATATATTCAGACCAGTTCATTAGTGTCTCATTCTAATTAAAATTATTAACTACTGCTCACTGAATTAAAAATTAATGTTTGCTCTGTTACATGTTTTGAGGGGCCGCACCTCAGTGTGAGGGCTTTTTCTTTGCCAAGTACATGCCCCTGCCATGCAATAATTGTCTTTCTGCATCAGCTTTGTCCACGTCCACAGCCCTTTGTCTTCCATAGGTCTCATGGCCAACATTTCTGTGCAAGCCTGTGGTGTGTTTGGCATTTGATATCCTGTGAGGAAAGAGAAGCCTGGACAGAAAGCAAACTTGGTGGAAGAGCAAGAAGCTTGTGCACTGTGAGAAGTAAAACCAGTGTATTTCCCCAATATGCTGAGTAAGGCTAAACAAAACTGACTGTTATAACTCCTTTTGTGATAGGGAGAACAAAATCTGGCTTGCAAGGAAAAGAAGTGGTTGTCTCCTGGCTGGTAGACAGGAACATGTTCTTGTTATCATCTGAGTTTCATCATCCAGGCATGAACGCATCTGTGTCCTGCTATGACTAACCACTCTCAATACAAGCTATAGAGAAGAGTGGGTGGGGAGGAGGGCTCGCATCTGAGTGAGGAAGAAACTGTCTCCTTCCCCTGCATTTTTCATGAGAGGAAGACAGGTTTCAGTCGATATGTCCCTTACTCAAGCTCTTGCTGTTCTGTGTGCTGGCTGGTTTAGAAGCTGGCCCCTCTGGCCACATAAGACTTTTGTAGCTCCCCCTTAAGCCTTAGGTGCCTTAAGGTAAATACCTGGAGAACATTAATTTAGCTTACTGTAGAGGTTTGAATGAAAAAAAATCAAACTTGTTCCTCAGAACTGACTAATTTTTCGAACGTTTTGGGTTAGCAGTGCTCCTACTCCTCTTCCCCATTTGTCATTAGTTTTAATTGTCTTTATTTGAGATTTTTAGCTGTTTTATAATGTATGCCTTTTGAAATGTACTGTGGCTTGAGTTGAGGGCTTCTGGACTGATGCCAGCGTTTCCTCAGGTGAAAGCCTGGATGGTGAGAACTAAATTGTCTTCTAAGGTGCTAGGGACCACCTTAGCATTTTGGGTTGGTTGCCAAATTAGACTTCCCCCCGAACTTATGTTCTTAAGATTCAATAAGGCAACTACTAAGGCTAGAGACTTGCCTTAGAAACCAAGTGGGGAAGTCTAGAGTAAAAACTGTAGCTGCGGGGGGGGAGAGGAGGGGAAGATTTGCTTTGTAAATGCATTTGAGACTTTGGTAATATGAGGTGCTATGTACTGGTGGGTGACAGCATCTAGTTCATGAAATGTCCAGTACTCACAGCAGACCTTGTTTTGTCTTTTTGGCATGAAACTTTACTCCTACCCCTCCTTTCCCATCTCTTACCCCAAAATAAGAGCTGCCTGAGCAGGCAGCTTATTCTGCATGGAGGGGAAAAAAGGGTCCCAATAACTCTTGATGCCTAGAAAAGCCAAGTGAAACTTACTGCGGCAGAAGCAGTGGCAGTGACACAAAGACAACACACCAAGTTAGTGATCTAGCTCTTCCAGAACATGAAACATATCAGAAATTGTATTAAAAGAGAGAAGCTTTTCTCCATGTATTGTATATTGCTAGTGCTGTGAGCAGTGTGGGAAGTGGCAGACGCTGAGTGGTAATGAGTGGGTGAAATAAGAATTTCAGAGATAGGATTACAGAAGGAGAGAGTCTATACATATTTTAAAGCAGATAGCACTGCCATTTTTTCTGTTTCACATCTTGGCTCCTAAAACTTCACCACCTCTTCCCTTTCCCTTAATTAAACTCTGCAAATGATGTGGGTAGCAAAAGCTCAATGCTTGTTCTGTTGCCCAAGACATCACTGAAAGTAATTATAGGTGTAAGAACAGTTGCCTTTGGGAGTTAGCAAAGGTGGTAGAGCAGAAGCAGAAATTGAAGCAAGTAAAGAAATGTGTATGTGGGTGTGACATCTTCTGCATGGACTAAGGAGAGCAAACCTCTTCTCCAGTGGCACAGGGGAACTTGTGAAGGGTCTGATGAATGTCCACCCTGCAACAGCACTGTAAAGCACCTACATCCAAGTGTTCATGGTTGAACATGGTGAAGTTTGACCCATATTTTTGAAATACAGTGTAGTATGAGGGAAGAAACTTGTTAGTTTACTTCAATGTCATAAATACCTGAAGTCACCATCTTTTTTGAAGAAAATCGAGAAAAATTAGTAATTGAAACCAGCATACTGTATCAATAAGATTGTCTTACTATACGAATTCTGGCTGAGGTATTAGAGCATCTTTGAATCTACTGATCTCTCCCAAACCCTTGCACAAACCATTGTTCACAGGGCTTCAGCCACTCTGAGGTTTTGTTTTTTCCACTTTTATAGGAGAACCAAATTTTAGGAGCTATTTCAGTGGGCACATCTTTGGGATAGAGCACACCATTCTCTTTGTGCTTGGAAGAAGAGGTTTCCAGCAGTGTCTTGAAATCAGTGCTTCCCAGCTCACTCTACCCCACCATGATAGCATCTAGCACCTCTCCAGCAAGCCTGCTGCTCAGGGATGAACAGACACACTGGGCCTTGCTCAGCCCTGCACTCTGTGGGACATGATCTGTCCTGATTATACATCTATATTTAAATATACAAATATATATTATTAAATATATTTCTAAATTTGCAGGCAGCTAGCAACTTTGCCTTGTTTCCTGTGTCCTGTGCCGCCAGCAGTTTGCTTTGTGCTTCTTCCTGCAAACCTTTGCGGCTGCATGACTGAGACACTTTCCCGTGGCTGGACACGGCACTCTCATTTCAGAAGCGGTACCGATGGAAATCCAGCTGCTCACCTCATTATGCTTTCTTGAAGATCTGGTTGTGCAGAATTTTCTTATAGAGCCCTTGGCTTCAAGGCAAGTCATGCTGGAAATTTGCTTCACACCCTAAATATTTGAGCGCCTGCGATGCCTGTAGGATGGCTGAAACATTTTACTCTCTAGGGCGTGGTCTGGGCCCAGACAGGGAGAGAGGCAAGGCAGCATTCAATACACTGTAGCTAATTTTTAATTGATGCAATAGCTCTATTAATTCTAATTGCATATGCGTCACCCAGCAGTGCATCTGGTTTTGTGCATGTGCTGGTTTTAAGCATCCTCCTAAACTTATGGGGAATTAAATTAGGCTAGTTATTTGGCTAATAATTCAGTCAATTATTTTTTTCCTCTCTAAAATTTGCCTCTATGTTTTAAAATCCAAGATATGCAGATGAAATTACCTTCTTACTACCATAGTCCTCGTACAGAAAAGAGACTTTGATTAACAAAGAGACCATACAAAAGGTACTGTTCTTTTTCAAAGTAATGTAAATAAATTACACGGTGACCGTAAGCAGGTTTTCTATTTAAGTGCTCAGCTATTGTTTAGGATTGTAAGTAGTAATTATAAACTAACATGTGTATGTATAAGTCTCTAATGCTCCGCACACTTTTTAGTCTAAGATACTACTGAGTAAGCCTATTTCTCCCGAGCAGTTCTTTAACTGTGTTACTGAAGGACACCTAATACTTGTTTCCATGTTTCAATGCTTAAGCATTCCTGGTTTCTCCAAAACCTGGTATCTTCAGTTATCTAGAAAAAGTGCACCTTGTGGTTCATAAGTTAAGTATTTATATTCTGAAGATTTGAAAATACAGCCTGACAGATTAAGTTCCTGGTGGTTAGTAAGATGTAACATTAGGTTTTGGAATATACATCTTGCACATACATAATCACTACAGTTAAATCATAGAATCATAGAATGGTTTGGGTTGGAAGGGACCTCAAAGATCATCTAGTTCCAACCCCCCTGCCATGGGCAGGGACACCTCCCACTAGACCAGGTTTCTCAAAGCCTCATCCAAATCTGGTCTTGAACACTGCCAGGGAGGGGACAGCCACAGCTTCCCTGGGCAACCTGTGCCAGTGTCTCACCACCCTCACAGTAAAGAGTTTCTTCCTAATATCTAGTCTAAATCTACCCTCTCCTAGTTTAAAGCCGTTACCCCTCATCCTATCCCTACAGACTGTTGTAAAAAGTCCCTCTCCATCTTTCTTGTAGGCCCCTTCAGGTCCTGGAAGGTGCTATAAGGTCTCCCTGGAGCCTTCTCTTCTCCAGGCTGAACAACCCCAACTCTCTCAGCCTGTATTCCTAGGAGAGGTGCTCCAGCCCTCTGATCATCAATGATTTAATTTAAATGTAATTTAGAAAAGTGTTACACTGTTCTGTCCACCCAAAATATAGTATTTTGTATCCAGGATTGATTTTCCCAGGATTTCAGGATCCTGGCAAATATTTATTGTAATGAAGTAGCTTATGTATCTGTTAAAATATTTTGCTTCTTTAGACATTTGGCTTCATGACTGATCATCAAGATTGACTGTAATCCTACTCTGTCATTTAGCCTGGCCTGTGGATTTTTCAGACAACTTTTTATTTATTTATTTTTTCCCCAACAGATGTTGAGGGCTGGATTTGGGTTGTTTGTGCTTTTAACAGCTTTTAGAAATACTTCAAAGAATTTGCTAGCATATCACTTACAACATCCATCTCTCTTTAGATGAGTACATACTGAAAAACGGGGAAATCACCTATATTTCAGTCAAATGCAAATTTTAGAGGAACAGAGAACTGCAAGAGAATTGCAAGCCCTGGGAGCTGCAGTGATACCTATGCCAGGTTGTATCCTATGGACACGTCCTGTCATTAGTAGAAATTATCCCATCTCAGACCCGCAATGTTGTGTTTGCTGTACCTTCACCCCTTTGGGGCTAAAATAGGAATAGCCCTCACTTACATTTTAACTAAAACACTTTACACCAATGTAGTATTGCAAGTGGTTGGCCTGGAAATCTTAAAATGAAGCAGCTGATCTCACGTATGAGCCATTTACAGTTTAGCACAGTTTGCATGAAGAGCCTGTCGTGGATGTGTTTCTCTCATTTAATGGCCTTTAAAATAGCTGGCAGGCTTACAGAATATTATTTTTCTAGTTGTACAGTTCAGCTTGCCAGCCAGGCTTTGCCATTTGAGACTGAACTTACAGTGGCTGGAAACTAACTGAGAAGTCCAGTGTTTTGATAGATCTGTCAGAGATGGAGGAGAGCTGCAACTAAAATCATTTTCCCCTAGCCAAACTGAAGGGGTAAACTGATTCAATCTATGCTGTACTGGAACAGACTCTTGTGTGAAATACAATATTTTTCTCTTGGCCAAAGCATTTTATTGCCAATATAAAAGTTCTGTATAACTATACACACTGTTTCACTTAAAAGTTGGCTCTCTGCTACAGATAAACAAGACCAACACAGCTTGCTGTACTCCACTGCAAAGGCAATGCATTCGGAGCATGTGAAGTCTCCACTTTCAGACTCCTGGGCAGGATCATAAGATAGAAATCACAGAAGACAGAGAGCCATCTACTCTATTCCCCTGCTCTAAAGCCAAAATTGTATAATTCCCAACAGATTTTTCTAAAAGACCTCCATCACGCCACAGCCTTTCCAAACACCACTGCAGGACATCACCACCTTCACCCTGAAAAAGCTGTTGTTACTCTATTACCTGATTCCTCCTTGGTATGCATTGAACCGTTATTTCTTCTGTCTGTGGGGATACTCCCTTTGTTCTCTGCAGCAGCAAATATTGTATTTGGGCAGTTACCACGTTCATTCTTCTGTCTTATGTGCTCTGTCTTCAATCTTTCCTTGCCAGTCAGGTTTTCTAGATAAGTGATCAATCTTGGTATTCTCTGCACTCGCTTCAGCTGGTCCACACCTCCTGAGAAGTGCAGCATCCATAACAGGCCACAGCAGTGGAGTGAAGGCATGCCTGTGCTGTGTGCAACAGAAATGCCGTGTCCCAGGGCTTGTGGGCCATGCTTTCAGTCATAGATCCAAGTGTGGCATCTGCACTTTGCCCAGCAGTATTGCGTTGTTGGGCCACGGTCAGCCTACGCTCCTCTCTCTGCTCTTAAAGCCCTTCCTGAAGAGCTGTGGTTTAAGCGATAGCCCTTCAGCATACATTTGTGAATTGTGTGTAGCCATTTGGGAAAAAAATAAAAAATTAAAAAATAAATAAATAAAGGGAAAAAATTTTTAAAGGAATGAATTTGGCAGTTTAAAGAATTTCAGTATTGAGCATTACTGTGTGATCTACTCTAGGATCCTGCTCTAGCAGGGGGGCTGAACTAGATGATCTTCGGAGGTCCCTTCCAACCCCTACCATTCTGTGATTCTGTGATTACTGTTTGGCTCTTTATGACATTAATAAGACTCAGCATACTGCTCAATCTTTTTAGCAAGGGAAGAAATTTGGAGAGGAGGAGCAGGGCCATGGGCTGAATGTCTCTCTGCATCCTGGTTTTCAGCTGGTTGGATCTCTGTGTGCATGGGGAGTTCTCCTGGGAGAATTCAGGATATGGCAAAGATGGCAGGGCAGAGTGGCTCTGTAGGAGATGGGACTGTCCATCCTCCCTCAGCCCTTTGAATGCAGGATTCTCACACTCTGTTTCTCCCACATGTGGCTTGCTCCGGCACCTGGCAGGAAAGACAGAAACAAGAAGCAGTTCCAGGTCTCAGGATGGTGATGGGAGAGGTGAGGGAGGAGACAGTGTGGTGTGGGGGCATGAGATCAGTGTCTCAGATGCTGTGGCAGCATCATTAGCTCCTCTTCAGATACTGTTTAAGTATCACATTTACAATCGCACTACTACGTATGTATTGTATGTAGTTATATATACATAGAGTGTGTTCACTGACGTACCATGTGTATGTATACATACACATGATACACTTGGTATCTAATTTTCAGCATGGCCTCTGAAGTCTGCAACTGTATGTTCTTTGTAAGAAGCTGCTATGTACAGGTTAGAAAATGTAAAGTACCTTGTTTGGTAACCCGAGCTGGTGTTTGGCAGAGTAGTGCTGGTATACTGTCAGTTTCTCTGGTTGCAAACTTGAGGTTGCCCTGACACAAAACCATATGGAGCAGCACATTTGGTGTGAGATGCCCTCTCTGCAGGTGAGGGTCAGCAGCAGGGTCCTCACTCGCAGGGTGATGAATGTGCCCATCTAGGAGAATCTCCCAATGAACGTAATGATGCAAATAGCTGGAAATAGCAGAAGGGAGAGGTTTAGGTGCCTCTCAAATAAGGATGGTGATAGCATTAACAGATCCAGAGCACAGGTTTCATTTCCTTACTAGCTGTGCTGCATTCACAGCTGTGAATGTGTAAAGGGCAACAGGGAGAGGCAGAATACAGCTACCAGCTGTCATCTGGCCACAACACAGGTCTGAACTGCTCTGCTCTCATGGAAAGTTTTAAGGGTTTTAATGGCCATCATATTTGGATGTTGTTTAGATGTCCGCCAAAAGACTCATCAGTAGAAGCTTCATCATCATCACCAACAGGAGCTACAGCCTTTGGATTGCTCCAGGGCATGTACCACTACCTGCTGAACCCCTAATTCTGTAATTAGTGGAGCTGCCTAAAAAGCCCTCTGCTGAAAGGAGAATGATATTGGCATCATTCTAAAACAAAACAAAACAACCCCCCCAAAAAACCCTAATTGCTTGAAAATTTTCTTTCCATGTACGTAGTCAATATGTAGTAGAAAAAAATATTCCTGGTTCCACAGTGACATTGCCAGACAAGCCTGAAAATTTACAAAAAGTTTGCTTTCAAATTAGGAGGAGGGATCTGGCTTCTAGATCTAAAAATGTGACTTTTTATACGTCTAAAAATACTTGCCTTGAAGCTTAGCATTTGCCAAATTAAAAAAAGTTGCAGTGAGGCCTGGAAAAGTATGTGGCTGCACCCCTCTGTCTCAGGACTGTGTAATTTTGGCTCTGATGTGGTCAGAGACAAGCACACAAGGGTCAGCATGGGCTTGGCAAACAGACTGTGCTTACAGCCCTGTCTTTAAAAAAAGGGCTGGTATAGGGATATAACAAAGCATGGAGTTTCCTAAGTTCTTTCCAATATTTACAGTGTTTTAAATTTACACTGTTTAATGGCATTGAGGGGGAAAAGAGGCAGGTGCTCTTCACTGTACAAACTGGAATATGAAGGCTTTACCCCTTCTGTAGAGTTGTGATTTTCTCTTTTGCAAATCGTACGTAAAGAAATGCTGCAGATAAGACCTATCTACAACATCTGTAGTTTTTCTTTTCCAGGGTTAGTCCTAGGATTAGCCCTAGAAGGCTGTGTTGCTGCAAGAAGACATTACCTTGGCAGCAGGCTTAAATAACCGGTGTGATAAATCTCACCCGCCACCAGCTACTGAGAAGGACCCTGCTGAATTTCTCCAGGTATTGAGCAGATGTGGCTCCCACACAGGTACATCTCCCTGCCCAGGATCGTTCACTTTACACTTGAAACTCTTATTCCAGTGGATCTTGCAAGTCTGTGGGAGCCATTTACAGTCCAGTTAGCATAATCTGATTAATAGCATCAAATTATTGTTATTTTTGCAGTCAGTTAAATGAGTGAAATTAAATAAAGCTTCCCTTGGAGAGTGGGATGTGTCTAGGAGATTAAACCCCATGCTTCCTGCTGGGGTGTGGAGCCTGTGACCTCTCCCTCAGTCAGCATCTGAGGCAGGAGGAGCTGTCAGGGCAGCCTGGAGCTGTTGTGTAAGGGACGTCACAAGATCGCTCCTTCAGCTAGCAGCCTGCATTTACATTGACACAGAGCATATGAATGCATTTCCCAAGGCTGACTCCAGATTCAATACATTGTTTTGGAGCTATGAACACTGGTTTGTTTGCAGTGAATTTGTCTTTAGTTCTCTGTTTGCAGCTGTTACCTTAATAGCACTTTGAAGTGGTTTCTCTTGGACAGAAAGCCAAGTAGCTCATTGTATAGCACCAGTGGTCCGGCATTATTTATTTAATTTAATTTTAAGTATTTGGTGTTTAAGTAGAAAATGAGGTGAAATTGCAAAGCAGGCACAATTAAAAAAATTAAAAAGTGGAATTAGCAACAGAGAGAACCCAAGACAGGCAGGGAAGCATGAGCTGCAAACAGTGCGTTAAAAATAGCTGAAGTTCAGAGAGAGAGACTAGCCTCACTCCAAAGGGCAGGACACCGAAGAAGAATGGGCACGGTAGAACTGTAAAGATGCCCTGGGCAACCAAGGTGCTGAAGGAGAGGCTGGAGCAAGGAGAACCAAGGTGAGCCCTACAGGGAGCACCCCACAGTTGCAGTTCCTGGCTGGGGCCCTGGCTGGCACTGTCCTGCTCAGTCAAGGAGCTGTCTTTCCGGTAGGCAGTTTGGGATGGGATGGGGTGGGATGGGATGGGGTAGGAAGGTGTGCTCCGTGTGGTGGGAAAGGCACAACATGAGATTCACAGAACAAGGGACGTCTAAGCCTGTACATCGGTGACAGGGATATTTGGAGGAGAGGGTCTGGGCCCACCCCAGCAGCATTTCCTCCAAGGTCTCTGCAGCAGAGCAGGGGATGGGTTCCCCAGTCACCTTCATCCCTCAGCTGTGTCAGTGCCTGCTGTGAAGCTGTTTGAAGACTAAGGAAAGCAGTGTGAAGCAGCACCCAAAAGCAAACAGCAAATCGATGGAGTTTGTTGCTTGTAGGACTGAGGCACATGTTTTGTAGCTGTCCTGGTGGGAAGCAGCAGCATCAAGTCCATAGACTACTGGAGCAGGGAGAACCAGGACTTTTCCCCACTATAAAAATAGTTGCCATAAGATAAGAGTCAAAGGCATGAAAAACAATTCCTAGGGATAGGATCAAGGCGAAAAAAAGCACATTGGCAAGTTCAGAAGTGGCCTGTATGTAAACTTTCTGATATGCAAAAGAAAAATCAAGAAAAGGTGCTTCATTAGCCTGATGATAAATGAATGGAGCATAGGGTGGGGGCAAAGTTGATGTTGTTAATGTGACAGATGCAAAGGTGAAGGCTGAATTGAAGAGAAATATACAAATACTGTATGGCATTTCTTTTATGCTTGTAGCTGGAGATAGCTAATACAGTCTCTGCAGAGACTTCAAGCTGAAGATGAGTTTAAAGCTGTCCATCCTTGTGTGTGTGTGTAGGGTACCATGGATTTGTACATCAAAATAACCGAGCAGAAACTGCTTCCAAAGTCATAACCCGGTAAAGACAATTCTCTACCAGTTTAAAGGTAATGAAATACAAGTAGTGGCAGCTGAATTTACTTTTTTTTAAGCTTGTGGACAGTTTTCACAGTACAGACAGAAAACTAACCTCACATTGGTCATTGCATAGCTACTTGATTTTATTTAGTCCTAACTGGTAAGGAAAAACTCAATAAGCAAGAAGCAAAGGACTTGAACACATGAGTCATGTAAGCAGCATTACTTGATGACTGATCACTGTTGTAACAGGTTAATTTACAAGCAATGAAGTATCATATCTAAACTGAACATTGCCAAAGGTACTTTCCCTTTTGAGTATTGGCTTCCTTTTTATTTCTTTCTAAAATAAATAAAACTGTTTACAGATCATAAATGCCTAGTGTATAATGCTCTATAACAAGTAAATACATATAATATGCAATGGGTCAGATTTCCCTCTAAGGTTCACCATTGAAAAGGAGAGGAGAATGTGATGCAGTGTTTGTTTGATTACTGGATCTTACTGTTTCAACCCACCATTGTTAAAAATGACTTCATATGTCCTCCATGGACACGTACAGCAAAATGTGTAAAAACCTACCATGTCAGTGGTGACGCACCTGGAAGCTTCTGTTTATGTCCACCATTTAAGAAGACCAGGTCTGAGCCCAAACTCACAATAAGCAGCAAGAATTTGGTAGCATAATACATCCCTGCCCCTGTGGGGAGATGGTGAGATAGACAACCAGCAACTCGTTGTCTTTTTGCCATGTAACTCACCGCAGCTCTGAAATGCATCCACATCCTGTAGAGACGAGCGTGGCAGAAAAACAATGGGAACTACTGGAGAGTCCAGCAGAGGGCAACGAGGATGACTGGGGGATTGGAGCATCTCCCCTATGAGGAAAAGCTGAGAGAGCTGGAACTCTTCAGCCTGGAGAAGGCTGAGGGGTGATCTAATTAATGTTTACAAATACCTAAAGGGGGAGTTGAGGGAGGACGGAGCCAGACTCTTTTCAGTGGTTCCCGGCGACAGGATGAGGGGTAACGGGCACAAGCTGGAACATAGGAAGTTCCATTTAAATATGAGAAAGAACTTCTTTTGGGTGAGGATGACAGAGCACTGGAACAGGCTGCCCAGAGCAGTTGTGGAGTCTCCTTCTCTGGAGATTTTCAAGACTCGCCTGGATGCAGTCCTGAGTGATGTGCTCTAGGGGATCCTGCTTTAAAGCAGGGGAGTTGGACTAGATGGTCTCTAGAGGTCCCTTCCAACTCTGAAAATTCTGTGATTACATGATATTTTTCAAAATATCCATATTTTACTTAAATAAAATTGTGGTGCTTATCTTAGAGATCACTTCCCTGTCCCCCCCAACCTTTGTATGACTAGTAAATCCCCTTTGGGGTAACTTATCACTTATCGTTCTCTTTTTTGTGTGTGTTGGGGAGGGGAATCCCCTGCTGGCATTCAAGGGCATGTTGTATCCCCACCACTGAACAGTTTGATTTGCTCCTATACAAGAGCCAACGATATTTAGCTGAGGAGTTAATCATTCAAGAGAAGACAAAGGAATGTAAAAACTAGGGTTGTCTTTCACTGCAGGAAAAATAGAAATCAAGTTTTCTTCCATTCAATAAGGGACTGTGCTGGTTTTTTGCTGCTGATCATGGTCTTCACCTTTGCCTTCTTTTGTCCTCTTCACCCTCTGGGTCCTGCACTGCTTCAAAGTGCCTGCAGAGAGGTACAGCCAGAAAGGGTCCTTTGCCACATGCTGTCTCCTGGCTGCTTTCATCTTTGATTAAGCGAAGCTGAAACCAGCATTTAATCCATAAATTTGGAAATTAAACTGGAGAGGAGGGAGAATGCTGCAACTGCAGCCAAAGGGCAGCTGAGTAATTTGTCTGAAAAACAGCCCAATTTGTTTTCATCCAATGTTTTCAAACTCTTTCACATGGAAAAGAAGTAGAGCCATAGCAACTGCAATAACTACAGAGAATATAGAGTTGCCAAGAGGCACAATCTTTGTAAAATATTTGTCTAGCTTTTCCAGTATATCTGATCTTTTTTTCTTAGCAATAACGACTGAAGGGTAAGCTGTTATCAAGGCTTAGACACATATTCCAAGCAGAAGGAATGAACGGTTCGTCAGGAATATCTGCATAATAACTGGCATAAGATGCCACTTCTTTAGTGGCTTTGAGTTGCTGTTATTTGGTGAAGGCTGCCTGAGCATTTCTTAAAGATGATGGAAACTGGAAGTACGACAGGAAAATATCCGCATAAGGAACTGGGCTGTATCGGAACATTTTAGGGCTGAATAGATGTTTGGATAGGATACCAGTTCAAGCCCCCATGGGAATGTGAGAGCCACAGCACATCTTGGAATGTGTCTTCCATCATATCAACCACATCCCTGCTAGTGGCTTGGGAGTGGCCTGCAGAGGACAAAGCTTTCAGCCCTGAGTCTCTATGCTCCCTGGGTAGGGGCTGAGAAACATTTCTCAGGCACCAAGACATACTCGCAGAAGGTGGCAAAAAGCAGACTCCAGCAATGAAAAGATTTAGATCCTGTTAACCAGCTCCAAATGGACTTTGGACCAGGTGATGAAGTTGTTGATCCTTTTTATTCCCCTGTGGCTCTTACTCCTCCCCTGTGTAAGTACCATGAGAGCTGGTGGGAAAACCCTTGCAAGATCCTTGTTAAATATTGCTTGTATTAGCCACACTCTTAATCGCTGCTGTAATCATTTCTAAACTTTCCATTAAATATTTCCAGCAGCTCTCATCCTTGCCAAAAATCTCTGCTTTTACTGTCAGGGATCAAATCAGCACCAGTTTCAAGGGCACAGAGTTAAGATAATGCTGAGAACCACAATTATAAGATTTTACACACTTCTAATTTGGCCTTGTTCAACAGCTCTTTGGGGTAGAAAATAGAACAATAGCTAATAGTAGAAACAGAACTAATTACTTATTTCAGAATTAATAAGTTGTGGCATAGTCTGTGAGTCATTTCCTTGCTGAATCATTTTTTTTTACTCATCAAGTTTGCTCCTGGAGTAATTATCTTGAAGACAGGAGTAGACTGAGCATTTTTTTCCCACAACAAATTTAAAGAGACGTTAATATCTTGTAAGACCACATCCCAGATGATTCACTGATAACCTATTACAAGTGTTTACAGAAAGGAGTAACACCACTGTAGCTAACAAACTACATCATGACAGAGGAAAAGAAAAACAACAGAAAATATTTATTGACATAGTATGTGCATCATATAGTATCTTAATATAGCAATAAGGTTTGCATTTATTTTCCCAAATGAGTTGTTATTTTGTGCAGTTTAAGATATTATAAAAACACATTTTTTGAAGTTTGCTGTCAGTCTTTAAAAAGTTAAGAACATTAAAGAATCGTCCAAGCTACCTCTGGAGATTTTTAACTTAAATTCTATCTCACACTCGAAGCAAAAGGCTGATGCAACAGGGACTGAAATATACTTCCAAATCCTTTGAGATCAGTGTGCAATTTTAAGCTTTCCTTTTAACAATATTCTTCCTGCCCCACCTCCCTCCAACCCCCCCCCCATTCTTTAATCCAGGAATTTGGATGTATCTGCAATATTCTGTGCTTTAAAATTAGAAACAGTTAATTAAATTGCTACAAAGATACCAAACACAATCAGAAGGTATTTGAAAAAATTTATTGGCTAGAATTTGTAGGTACATGCAAAAAATGGAGCCAACATTTAAATGCTTCAAATCCGAGAATTTTTATTTGTTGGTTTGTTGTGGTTTTTTTTTCCAGTGGGGAACAGCCTTTACAGGAATCCCAACAAAATGTCAGATTTGAGAAACTTTCAAGTGAAAGAAACTCCCTTTACTCGCTACACTCTCGGTGACCCGGAGTGCTGGGAGGTTCACACTGCCAAGCCTTTTGGCCAGGATATGGATCTATTGGTTCCCAAGGACCCTATACAAGCACAAACATAATCCCTGCAGCCTCAGGCAGGGATTGTAGATCAGGGTCAAAACCCCCTGCCTGCTAGTGGTCCCTGCCGGAACCAGAGCCTTCTTACAGCCCCTTCCTTGGTGCTGTTGGCTGGGAAGAACAGCCTCATCTTTAACAGTGAAAGGCGATTGTTCACATAACTTGTGATTTTCACATCTTAATTTATACTGTTAACGCCTTTACCAGCCTTCCTTCTTCTTACAATAGGTCCCTTTGCTACCTTGCATCCACTTCATCTATTACTTTTCACACTTTCTTTATCCCTTGCATACCACCTCTGGCTTCCCGGTCTTCCAGTACCATCCAGTTCCCTTCCTCTCTCTTTCTGCATTAATTGCTGTTTACTGCCAGGTCATCCCTTATCAGCAGAACAGGAGGAACTCCCCAGCTGCTTCTCTCCTTCACATGTAGAAGAGTTATTTTTTTTTACTTAAGCTATATTATTTACTTCAGCCATATTTTTACTTAAGGCATCCGTGCTGATTCATACTCCATATAGACTCATAAATCTGCAAAATTTGGATGGTAAATTATAAACAGAGTCAAGGAGCCATTTTTAAAGCATCGGGTACCCTACACCTCATGTAACAGAAATAATTTTGCTACCTAACATTGTGTTTTGCTTTTGTTAAGATAATACAAACTTAGACTTAATTTTTCACATAGCAGATAATCCCTTTGTCTTCCATTGCATGCCTCAGAGCCCCAGATTAAACACATGCACAAATGCCTTCCAGAAACTGGTCTGGGTGTGTTAACAGTTTGTATCGGAAGTTTATCTTTGGCCTGGGAAAAGTTTACTTCTTAATATTACAAATTGCCAGTAGCCCCCTAGCAGAAAAAGGGATTTGACTCAGTTTGTTTTTTCCTAAAGCCAGGAATACAGTTAAGAAAAAAGATCTACTATAGCAACTCTTACAGAAAAGCTTTACTACTGAAAACAAATTATGTATAGCGCAGTACTCGAAAGAGGGAAAAATCCTCTGGGGAAACATCACAAGGGCTCTGTCCCCTTCTGGGCTGGGAACCCAGCCTTGATGCTGGTGGCCTAGAAAACAGCAGATCTGATGTACTGAGAACACCCCCCCCTTGTATTTTCTCATTGATAACTAGATACTAACTGCAGGTTTCTTAAGGACATCTGAGATGACCACAGCTCAGAAAATCTTGTCCCATTTGCAGTGGCTGGTACCAAGAGTGCTATGTGGGACATTGACCTCCACGGGCTGTGTGTGTAAATACTGGATTTATGAACTATTTCAGAAGTCCCTGTAGTAAGCAGTCACAATGCCTACATAAAGCATTTCCTTCTCTATTAGGTCAAGTGGCAGACTGAAATGTTGCCCAGCATGTAGATACTACAGGATTAATATTTGACTATGTCTGCTTATGCCTGCCTTCCCTTGCCTGCAGGCGTTGACCCAATCAAAACAGTACATGCTCCACAAGTCCATATATCTGCATGTGTTTGTGCACGTGCACTCAGACACAGAAGCTTGAATATATATACTTTCAATTAATTTTTATGTTGCTCTGGTCAGCCTCTTTAATCTCTTAGTACCATAAAATGAGGCACTGAGCATCTAATATTTATCCTCTGAGGATAAACATTTGTTATCAGCCTGGTATGAGAACTTCAGGTTGTGGCTGAGGTATTTATAACAGATGATTATTATAACAAGACTATTTGAAATCTGACATCAGCATTGTTCGTTCTTACCTTGTCCCTGATTCCCAAACTAATAAAGAAATAGATTATGTTTCTGCTCCTAAGGAGTACACCTAAATAAGACTCACTAAACCAAGGAATTTACTAAGCCACCTTATCTTGATCAGTTTTGGACACAAACCAATGATGTGAATAATTGTAACAAAATCCATGAACCTAGGTTGACTTGTATTGGATTAACGATGTGGTACCTTATTTGTCACAGTAAGTATGGAAAAAGGCACTTAAGAAAAACATTATAGAGCCAACTAAAGAATACTGTAGGTCTGTTGCATAGAGCAAGAGTATTAAATACTGGACTGAGGTGATTTAAAATTACTGTCAACAAAGCCATATGTCTTAATAGAGATGTTAACAACAAAAAAGAATTAATCTTAAAATCTTAGACATTCATTTCTAAACTTTAAAAATTATTATTAGTTTTCTGCAAACAATCATGCAAAATAAAAAAGAAAAGTTAAGTGTTCCCTGGAAAGGTTGACATTAAAAGAAGTTTCTTTTAAAGTGAGATCTCTTGCAATTAATGAAATATTGTTAGAGTTACGATAAGGAAAGAAGGCTTAATTTTTTATGCTTTGGCAATAATATGACAAAGAAAGTCGCCTGCACATTTGAAGTGTCAGGTTTTATACTTTCAATCATCTACAAAAAAGTGGGTTATTAAAATGATCTTATTTCATCAAAAGATATTACAAGCATATCTTAAATATACCAACAAACAAATAGTATTTTAAAATCTTGTTATATTGTTTTCTTCTGAAGAGATATAAAAATGTATTTTGGTCAGCATAAACACATGATCACAAAAATTGAAATATTGTGGTGGTGTATAATCTTAAAACTGTTGAAACCCAAAGGATATGGTTGGAATTGCACCATATCATTTTATGTTATTACATAACATAGCACCATAAAAATCCTGTGCACTTCAAAATCTTGTTATAAAATAAAAGATACAGACTTGTGTAGCAATCAACAACAACTTTTTAAAAAGCGATTTGTGTTCAAAGGTGTTTAAAAGTCAAGCTCACTTTGTGTTTTTACTAAATACATGGTTCAGCAAACATATTGAACCAAGTTATTGGCTAACTACTGCTGCTACCTACCAAGATATCTGTTATAATGTACAGGATAGTTCTTCTACCATTCAGAAGGTGGTATCATTTAGTTGGGAGAAATTTTTAGTTTAACCTTGTAATTCATGTTGAGGTGGAGTCCGAATATGACGTGATTAAACTACCCATTTTACAAAACTGTATAAAGCCATGCTAAAAAATTGCTCTCCAACTCCCAGTCTAATACATACTATCCTAACTATGAAGCTGAACTGGTATTAAAGTAATTTATAAAAACTGCAAAAAATGATTAGCACACAAAAAAAATCTAACATCTGTGAAGCTCTAAATGATTGTCAAAGAGCCACTTCAGAAGTCAGTGACCTCTCCCAATGGTAAAGCTAAACATTTGACTAGAAACTAAACCTACAGATCTCCAAATACTATTTGGAATGCAAATGCATGTGTTTTAGACTTCTATAGCTTCTCAAAGAAGATTTAAAGGCATTAAATTACGTCCTGATGTTTCTTCTTCTTCCAAACATGGAAACTCCTACGTTCATTAATTTATTTTTGCTCTTTCTGCTAAGCAATGAAGTGAAACTTGTCTTTAAGGTCTAACCCTCAGCTACAGAAATTCATGATTTCCACAGAAGTGTTCCTGCAGCAACCAGAGGAGGAAGTTTTCCAAACTAACAAGCATGAACTAGACTGTTGCTTCTCAACATGGAGCTGTGGTCTTTAGAGAATGCCAAAATAGTGTCTTGGTCTCATGCAGCTCTCTGGATCATTCTGAACATACACTAATTTGCTCTATGCAGAACTTGCATTTGAAGAATTGGAACAGAACCCTGAGAAAAGCAAATCCATTGGAAAAATAGTTATTGTTTAATAATATCAGTATGAGACATTTCAATCCTTCTGTTGGGGGGAAAAAAAAAAAAAGGACAAAACAGGTGTAGTCTTTTTTTGTTGTTGTTTCTGATGTGAATGACTTGAATTTATCACAATTACAAACATAAATATAGTTTGGGATTTTAAGTGCATATCTAGGGTTGATTACAATTAGAAACTTTTTGTTTGACAATTCTACCCATCCCCCAGTAATTCAGCATTCCTCAAGTCACCATAACATTACTTGTGAGCTTTGAGTTCAAAAACATCCTGATGTAGAGTGATGTTCTTTCAGTAACTGCTGCAGCAGACTTGCACTCTACGGTAACACGGGTGGTAAGTGAGTCAGGTTCAGCTTTCAGCTCTCTTCAGCCTTGTGTACAATTCTCGTCATTCCCATGTATCCAGAAGCAAATCTGGGCATATTTGAGAGGAGTAATTCTTACTGCTACATTGTAATCCTGCTGTTCACCATTGACATCCACCCACTGATGGCCTGAGTAAACAGCAATGATCTTGCGTTTCCACTTCTTTTTGTTCGGCTCCTTGAGACGGAGATAGACACCAGATCCAGTGGACCCAGGCTCAGCATCACAGTACTGATAAAAGAGGTCATTGGACTCATCAGAAATGCTACAAAATCTATAGACCAGTTGCCCGGATCGATCATTGTCAAAACCTGAGAAGTGGATCATGCTCCCAGGCATCATTTTGATTGTTGGGCTGATTCCCAGCTCCATGTATTTCCTTTTGTGGGGACGCTTGAGCTCAAGAACAGCGTAATCATAATCCAGGGCAATATCCCCAGACACACCCTTAAACCAGCCTTTGGGGATGTGGGTACTCTTCACCCTGGTCCACTGGAAGGAGGGCATGCCATCTGAGGTCCCCTGCTTCCTCCCAGATCTCCTTTGCTTTCTCCCACCACCTTTGGATCGTTGCCTTTGTTCTGTGGCAACTTGAGGATCCTCTTGGGCCACAGAAGTTTCTCTCCTACTTCTTTTAGCACCTTTGCGTTTCCTGCCATCGCCTCTGGATTTTGTCTTCATCAGGCCCACCCTCAGTCTTTTGCTGCCCTTAACATAATCCTTGCCATTGTGCAGACAGTGGGCAGCTGTTAGCACATGCTTGGGGGAAATGAGAATGCCGCTACAGCCGGTGGAGATCTTCACGGCTGTGTTGAATGGAAAGTTGGTCATAAACCGCTTGTCATAGATGCTGAACCTACTGTCTGTTCCATATATCTGCCTCTTCTGTCTCGAAGACCTTCGTGTGGTTGTGTTTCCAGCTGGGTCAAGCACTAGTCCAAGGACATTCACTTCAGTCAGGGTCCGTGTGCCATTTTCAAAAACAGTTTCATAGGATAAGAGGTCCTTCAAGTCAGACAAGCTTGGCACTGGCAATTTTCTTTGACATTCAATTCCACATACACTGTTCAGCTCTAATTTGGTTTTTGCTTCAAATTTAGGGCTGTCAAGGGAGAAAGTTCTTTCGCTCACAATCTGGGGAATCTTCTTTAAGTGCCAAGTAAAATCTTGTTCAGTTTCTGTTCCATTAGTGAGACTCAATATAGGTATGAAAATTATGAATAGCAGTAACATGTGCTCCATTTTATCTATTTTTTTCTAAAACAAGAAAGAGAGATTTGAAAATATGCATTGGAAATATAAACAGTTATCTTAGTATCTTCAAAGTATAATCATGCAATATTAGCACTGACATCAGTGGAACAGAATTTAACATTGCTCAACATAGAAATGCCTCAGATATTCCCTGTATTGCCTCTGATGCTTGCAATGGTCTCTAGCAAGACAAGCACAGACAAGTCAGCCAGCATCCATGCGAGCTATCTACTGGAAGGTGGAAACAGCTGAGTTTTACCTGCTTTCCACTCAGTGGGGCACTAGTCTAAGTCATTCCACTCGGCACAGCACCCTGGTTTTTTTATCCTGTAGGAATGCAATTATGGTTTACACTTCTGCTTCTCTTCTCTATAGCTACTAGTTGTAGGTTGAACATGGTTGAAAATCACCAATGTATTCAAAAGTCGCATTCAAAAGATGGGATCCAGGCAGAGATGGACAGATAGACTACACTTGAGAGACTTAGAAACCCTTAGGAAACCAGACCATGTGTGCTCTTCCATGTAATGGCCAAAAAGTAGCAGCTTTAAGTGACCTGAAAGTCACCAATGGTTCTGTATTACACACCCAGCTCAGACCTGTGAATCTGCCTGCTATGGAAAATGGCACTGTGCTAATTGCTCTCCCAAGGAACCAACTTAGAAAGATCTCCTTTCCCCTTTCATAGGTGATGTTGTCTGGATGAGACAGATGGAGTGATTTGGGCACCTAAACAAGGTGGCAAGTCCCATTTAAAATGCTTTCAGCTCCTGCCACTCTGAAAGGCATGGGTCTCCTGCAGATCATGCATTGTATCTCCCTGTGTGCCATGGCCACCAAAACCTCATTCATTTCCTATGCGTGGGTGTCTGAATCTCTCTCAGGATGTCAGAGAATTTCAAAATCCATGCTTGGAGGGGACAGATGAGTGAAGAAAGTAGGAGGCTGCTGGTCTAGAGAAGTCTCCTGGTTATACAGATGCAGGAAAGCCCAGCCAAGTAGGAGGGACAAGACTGCTGACTCATCACATGCCTTTTTCCTGCAGGATCCCACAAAGGCTGTAGGAACTGTGCTGTCTGTGCCTTATGGTCACATGTGGAAAGCCCCACCTAGATGGGGTGATGCACCACACAAAGAGCTAATACTTTAAATGGGAAAGACAAAAAGCAGTATTATTCCCATCTGTGGGAAACACGCAGAAAAAATGTAAAATTGTTAGAAGTCTGCGGCAGAGCCAGAAACTGAACCCAGAAGTCTTGATTCTGAGCTCAAAACATTACTGAAAAGACCATTTTTCTTCTTTGGCAGCAGTGATGTCAGTGGCATTAACCAGCTACTGGCCTCTGCCATTGGGAAAGCTGCACTCTGTTCTCATATCCTTCATTCCAATTACATGGAAACCTCAACTCTGCAGAAAGAAAGGGCCTATGATTAAACTTTAAAAGCCAAGCAATTTAAGGATATGTATGTGGTTAAGCTCCCTGGTTTACATTGTAGTGGCAGCGTAAACCAGTGCAAAGATAACTGCTTTCCTTTTCTTGAGCTTAGTTTAGAATAATATGAATACTGCTATCCAGTGAAACAGCCTAGTTACAAGCTAGCTAAAGATCTAGCATGAAAAAAAAAAAAGAGTATGTGTGCAACATGGAAAAAGAAGTGGTAACATCACTTTATAAGCTGTATAATGGACTCCTATAATTTTGAGGCATCTTCACCATACAGACATAGTTCTTGTCTATAAGAGGTAATGATTACCACTTTTCAGCTAACTAAGCACTACATTTCAAACACAGCTTGTTGCTGCTGATACCAAAATCAGAGGGTAGTTTTGTTTTAGCATAATTTTTTATGCTTTTCACCTTTACCTATGTGGAACACTGACTTTGACCCAAAGCTTACTTACTAGCATATACATAAAACACATTTTGCAATACAGTATAAAGATACCCACTCTGGCTTTAAAATATCTAACTCAGGTTTTGGAAAAGATCTATGGACTTTCATAAGACATCTGGAGATTACAGTGACTCACAGGTCTAAGCTCTGTATGTGGTCATACTAAAAGATATCTGAAAGTTTTGAAAGCAGGGAAGTCTAGGTTATTGGTATAGCACAAATACACGTATTTAAACCTTAGTTTTTATACACAAAGTCACTGTCAAAGTATTGTTTTGGTTATTGCTCAGTTAGTACTAAATGTGAAAAGGAATCATAATTTTGCTTATCTCTGGATAAGGAGTCAAAACAAAGAAATACTACAATGAGAACATAAGAATAGCTTTCCTGGCCTGACCAAAGGTTCACCTTGCCTAAAATCCTGTTTCTGATACCTGGGCAAATGTGGATGCCTGGGTAGAGCACAAGAATACAACACACAACCCTCTATAGATGCACTGGAGCCTCCCATTTGATTATATTCAAGTGCTCGCTACTTGCAAAGGCAGTCTTGGAAGCCAATCATTTCATAATTTATAATGAACCACTTGTTGCTTGTAATGAACTAACTACACTTCAGTAGAACTGGAAGAAGTCCAAGCCGAGGAACTTGATGAAAATGGCAATTCTCATTGTAGACCAGAGCAGTGGTCATACCAGGCAGCATTGTCATTTATAGTCATGCACTTAAGCTCTATTTACTAACACGATCTCTGTTGTTTGAGCAAGGACAACTTCAAGCATGGACAACGTCAGCAGTTGCCATGGCCCAGTACAGGTTGCTGCTAACGGGGGGAACACATGGTTTCCTCTTGCCAGATGCCATATGGAAGTGTGTAGATGGCTGCAAAGACACCTTTGCAGGGTGAGGGATGGGGAGAGGGAATACAGCCTCCAGAGAAAGGAGGAAAGGTCCTGAGAAGGCTGGATGCAATAAAAAACCCACAGCATCTTACTCACACTTACTGCCACGCTGTTCTCTGCTCTTCCTCCAAACCCCAAGCTGCTCTGCCTCCTCCTTTCCTTCACTCCTTTCCCACACAAATTTTGGGTTAGTTTACAGTAATTAGAAGCCTTGTATCAGCTCTGTCTTTATGGGAGGATGAATTGCTTCAGAGAAGACAGAAGAAGATAGAAACTAGAAAGTGAGAGAGAGATCTCCAGCTCCATGGAAATGTTGAAACTCTTTCTCCAGTTTCCAAACTCAGATGATAATGGTGAGGGCTCTCTGTCCGGTGGCATTCCAGCCGCCAGGCATATGTATACAATTAAAAGTATTTTCAGCTCTTTTCACTTCTTGGTTCCAACATCAAATCTAACTGCATTCACAGGACAAAACCTCCTCATGTCCTCACTTTTCAAGATATCCTTCAAACATTTTGTCAGTACAAGCTCTCTTACTACAGCAGAACTGTGTCTCAAATGCTCAGGGATAGGCTCGTATTCAAACAGTACTGGAACATGTTTCACTTCAGTCTGCCCTAGAGTGAATTTACATGTCAGTGTAGCTCAGACAGAAGAAAAATTTTATCAGCCTCTGCTCTGGGGTTTCCTTCTTATTATAGGAAAGTCAGCACATTTCAAACTAAGCTTACATGGTTTCAAATTAAATTCTCAGACCATAAAGTCTTAGAGGCTGCTACACTAACCAGCTCCTTTAACTGCTTTTGGCCTTTACTCTTGAAATGGCCTGAAAGCTGGAATTCACAGTTCTACTCTGACAAAGCAAAGCAGAGAACAAATTTTGGAAATCTCACACTCCTTGGAAGAAACCATTACCCCAACCTTATCCGCCACTGCCCCCTTCACTCCTCTGGCTCAATCAATATATTGGTGCATAGATATTGTCCTCCACTTCGACTTAGGGAGCAGACCCCACTGCGACTCCTGGCTCTCAAAAAATGTCAGCAGCTTCAGCAGGCACAAGAACTCGCTTTACACGGCAGGCGTGACAGCCCATTCCTGACATCACACACGCGAGGGGAAAGACACAGAAAGGGGGGACGAATGGCCACGCGGAACGGGCTTCACCTCCAGCGGGGCTTTCCCTCCTCCGCCCGCCCCGCCGCGGCCGCAGGGTGGCGCGCCCGGACAGCTGGCGGCTCGGCCCCGCTTCGCCCTCCGCCCGCTGGCCCCGGGCCCCGCTCTGGCCCCGCGGCAGCCTCCGCTTCTCCCAGCCCCGCAAGGCTGCGGGGGTCAAGCCCTGCCAGCCGGGTCGGCCCCGGGCAGCGGCAGCGGGCGGGCGGCGGGCGGGCAGCAGCCGGAGGCACGGCGGGGACGGACGCTTTTCCACTGCCCGCTCCGCTTCTGCCGGCGGCTCCTGTCGTTAGCGCGGTACAGCCCGAGGTCTCCCGGGAAGGAGCCGCGGGTTTGGAGAAGAAGGGCTTTAATTCTGCAGCTCTTTAGGCACCCCCTGTCCCGCTTCCCGGGGGAGGCTCTGCTTTTCCGCCTCCGATCCAAAGGAGTTCCCTTTCTCCAGAGCCTGCAAGTTAAATATCTTGGCACGGGTTTTTACTTTTTTTTTTTTTTTTTTTTTTTGCCATTCCAAGAGAAATTTACTTCCAGCAGTGACGAATCTGGATGAAATTAGTGTCAGTTCCAGCAGAGCGCGGGGATGGCAGCGCGAATACTGAGGGGATGAATCAGAATTAAAGGAGAGGTTGTTTGGAAGGGAGTAAGGGGCAGAGGACACAGCACAGAGATAAACCCCTGAAACCCAAAAAATATGCCCCTTCCTTCCGTGCCGTTAGCCGCCTTGTGAAATAAAATAATTTTAAAAAATGAAGAAAAAAACCATTAATTAAAAAAGGACTAAAGAAAAGTGTCACGTTTAGTCCTACCAAAAACGAGCCCATCAGGCTGAAGAGGCAGAAGCTTCACACAAAACCTTCCCGCTGCCCAGTCCAAGGCACTGACATCGCTCAGCCCCATCATTTTTTAAAACGACCCGTCTAGGAAAATCGACAACATTTTCCCGTGTAGGAAAAGAGACAGATGGCAAAATGAAAAAAAAAGAGACCACCTTACGGACGTTCCCTGGGACTGCCCTGTCCCCGCAGCCCCATGCCAGGCTCCCAGCCTGCCCACCCAGCGCTGCCCCAGCGGGTCTGCCGGGGCAGCCTCTCCCCCCGCTGCCGGCGTCGGGAAGGGTTTGCTTCGTACCTGTCACCCCGCAGGAGGAACGGAGGGGAAAGCGGCCACAGCCCCGGGGCGCAGGCTGCAGGCTCCCCGCTCCCGGCTCCGCGCTGCCTGCCCGCCGCCCAGAGCCCGCGGCTACTGAGCACGGGGCGGGGGAGCAGCCAGGTCTTCCCGGGCGGGGGAGGGGATGGAAAACGGGGGAAAAAAAAAAAGAAAAGAAAAGAAAAAGGAGGCGAGAGGGAGGAGGCCGGGAGGGGGAGGGCCGAGGGGAGCGGAGGCAGATCCCGGTATCTCCTCGGATGGGAAGGGAAGAAGGGGCTCTGCCTGCGGGGCGGGGAAGCGCACCGCCCCGGGAGAGGCTCCCTCTCGGCGCCGGGCGGAGCGCCGGGGTGACCCGCACAGGGATGGGGCGGAAGAGGCTGCCGGGCCGGGGGGCGAGCGGAGGCACCCCGTCCCGGGGGAATGGCGGAGGGCGCCGCACCGGCCGCACCGCGGCACCTGCCCGGGACCGGGGCTGCCGGGCGGCGGCGGCGGTGTGGGCACCGGGGGGACCGCTCCGCCCTGACCCTCCGTAGGTCTCGTGCGGAAGGCGAGGAGCGGCTGCCGGCTCCACGAGAGGCTCCTCGGGCCGGCATGGGGCTGCGGGGAGCCGCGTTCCCCCGACCCCTGTCCTGCCCGCGCCTCTCTGCCCTCGCCCCTCAGGGGCGCCCCGACGCCCGCCTGCCCGCCCCGCTCCTCCGGGCCTCAGAGGCCAGGTGAGAAGCACCTCCCTCCTCTTCTCATCCCTCTTCACCCCTCTCCTGCCTTCCCCTTCCCGTGGGGAAGGCAGAAAGCTTTGGGTGGCGGTTTCTGCTCCACGGATCAGCGCTTGCACTGCCACAGGGTCCCCCCAAAGCTCCCCGCTGCTACACAGGTGAAAAGCTCGTTCGCTGGGCAGTTCTGCAAGTGCTCACCCTGAGTGGGTTCAGTGAGCTCATCTCCTGAAAACTCAGCTCAGCTCACACTAGACGAGGACCCACAGATCTGCCGAAACCGACAGGAAATTTGTGGCATTGCTAGAGATCAGGCTGAGATCTCCAGAGTGCTGTTCCGTCGTCTTAAACGTAGGCATATCCTTCCTCTAGAAGACTTCACTCCGGAAATTTAGTAGAACGAATTATATAAATAGGTTGGAAATGAGGCTTTGGCCGACAACTGCACCCTGCAGTTTCATTTCGAAGACTGAGGTTGATTTCTTCAAAGCGTAAATTTTGTTTGCAGTTCTGTTTTTGTTGTTTTACGAGCAATTTCTTGAACATAAGAGCTTCCATACCGGGTCAGGTCAAGGGCTTTGCTGGGCTGATACAGTATGGCATTCGTACAGGGCAAGGCCATGCAATAGTCCCCTCCAGCAGTTTTCCTGCCACCCGTATTTCAAACCCAAAGATTTTCTGAGGCAGATGTAGTTTCTGTGTCCTTAGTAACTTTCACCGGATTTCTCCATTAGGCACTTGCCCATCTTCCCTTAAACCTACATAGATCTGAACCATCTACAACCTGCCATGGTGACAAGTTCCACAGACCAAACACGTGTTGTGCATACACCTGCCTTCTTCTGTGTATTTTCAACCTGGCTACTACTAGCTTTGTTTGATGCTCACTAGTTCTTTATCATTCTAGCTAAGTTAGTTGTGCTTTACATGAAAGATATTCCTGTTTTCTGTCCTACTGCTGATGTGCAGCATCCAGAACAGCATCTGAAGGATGATGTGGCCAAACACTTCTTGGCAGTGGCAAGTAGAAAACAAGGAGCAACCACTAATTGCATTGGGCAGCTGTGTTGAGCAACAACAACTGCAGCTTGGGAGGTTCAGACTGGACATCGGGAGAAATTTCTTCACCAAAAGGAATATGCAACACTGGAACAAATTGCCCAGGCAGGTTGTGGAATCGCCATCCTTGGTGATTTCTAAGACTCATCTAGATAAAGCTGCATCTGACCTGATCTAGTGATGGCAATAGTCCTGCTTCAAGTGGAAGGTTGGACTGGGTGACCTGCAGAGGTCCCTCTCAACCAATATTTCCAGAATTCTTTACCTATACAGAAGATGCAAGCAAAATACAATTTCTGTGGCAGCAAAAAGATATTCTTTGTTTTGTTCTCTGCTGATTTCTTAAAACACTTCCTAGTATTTTTTATTTTTTGGCAGCTGTTGAGCACCAGGATGACATTCCCATAGAGCCATTTTCATAACTCCAGGACTCTCTCTCCTGAGAAGTAATGACCAGATCAGAACCTACCTTTTCATACCAAAGTAAGGACCACTTTTGCCCTTGTGCATCACTTTGTATTTATCTACATTGAACTCCATCTGCCATTTTATTACTCAGGCACTCCCTTCCATAAACTTGTCTGCAGATCTTCAAGGTTGTCTCATCTTTATTAACCTAAATAACTTGATAGCCTCATCAGATTTGGTGTCTTGACTACTTATCCCTTTTCCAGAATCTGGGCTGGGTCCTTTATTTCATGCTTTCTTTTTTTACCTGAAAGACTGGCTAATAATAATAGAGTTGCCTCCTGCTTTCACACTCCTCTCTTTTCTCAGACAACACTCATTGAAAGCTCTCAAGATAAATGAACATTGTAAAAAACTATTTTAGAAAAATTAGAATACATTTATGAGCATAACTTGTATTTATGTTTTTTAATTATTTAAAACATTTTTTCCTTGAATCATGTTTCATTATTAACATTTTATTTCTTGCAATAATAAGATTATAAACTTTGGATAATTCTTTGTAAAAGTCCAGATTTTTTTTTCAAAAAATAATTATCACATTAACAATTCCTCAAGACATATTTCACAAAAGACATGACGAATATATGTTTCAGAGTATTGATTCTTTAGAAACACACTGCATAACATACATGGTAGGACTGTAAAAATATAATTGTTGGAAAAGTTTCAGCATGCTAATTTTATCCTTCAGAAGTAATTTTATCTCATTAGAAGCTTAGTGAGCCACTTTGGTATTTTTATGTGTTCCAAAAATAAGTTTGACGTCATGTAACAACTGAGAGATGTTCACTTGGAACTGAGCTTTGAAAGGTTAATACCTAATTTTTTAGTTTTATTTTTTTTTTTAAAAAAAAGGGGGTCAGAGAAAAATATAGAAGCAAATCTGCATTAACATCAAGAATGTACTGACTTCCATCAAAATTCTTCCTGCATATCTACAAAGAAAACAAAGGGGGGAAAAAAAGCGCAAGTTTTTACCATCAGATTTGTGCTCTGGATTTGAGTGAATTCACAGAACTGCAGTATTCTGATCTTAGGGTAGATAATCCATAAACTGAGCTACAAAATGTTTCCAAATAAGATTCTTCTAGGATTTTTTCAGGCAGAAATTTGATATAGGAGCTTCAGCTTTCCCTGTGGGCAACATACGCTGAGTGTGGACGTACCGGCTGGGCAGCCGCTTGCAGAATGTCATCTGGCCTTACGATGCTGGAGGAACACACTCTGCTCTCACGAGGGTCTTGCACACATGCGAAAAAGTTTGATTGTAGCAACAACGTGGCTTGTCTGCAATCTCTAAATTGTATTTCATGTAATGCATTATGCCTCAGCAGGCAGATATACTTATCCAGAAAATGTTCTTTCACATATGACTTATGGGAAGAGAAAACAGGCAGGTACAGCTCAGAAAAAACAAACCAAGGTTCACAGATGTCAAAAAGCATGCGTCTATCACCAAATCAAAAGTTCAGTGTATAGTCTCTAGCTATACCGCATAAGAAGTCAGTTTTAATCTCTTCCTTTCTTCTCTTCAGTCCTTCTCCTACTCATGTATACATGTAGACATGTACTTTATTCCAAAACTAGTGATTACTTGGATAGCGCAGGTCACTGCCTTTCCTTCACACTTTAATTCTCAAGCTACCTCTGGGTAATCTTCTAGCTCATGTGGTATCATATATTTCACTTCCTTTCTACTTTTCTTGTCCCGGGAAGACTATTTTTTAATGAGCTTTAACACTTTTCCAGTCCCCAAACACTAAACTTGGGATAACTCATTGGCTCATGATGAATGGACGTGAGATAATTCCTACTGCTTTCAGAACAAAGGGATGTGAAATACAATGGACCTTTCTCACAGGATCAAGAATGGTCTCCATGGTAGTGTCTCTTCTGTGGCAGCTTGTTGCCACAGAAGCCCTTTTGTTTTGTGGACCAGTTGGGGTTGGTTATTGTGCTGTTCAGAGGTTCCTGTGACACAATGCTGACCAGTTAGACTAAAACACTGAATGAAACAGATCTGTGTTAGAGACCCTGGCTTTGAGGACTTGGAAAAGATGCAAGAACTGCAATAAATTGCATCATTTTTTAAGAGTGCACACAGTGAAGATAAAGAGGATGACAACAGCATCGCTAGCTCAGGAAGATTCTGCATAGACCAATGGACTACTGCAGTACAGGCTGGTGAGGTAGTTACTCATTTGAAATTGGGTATAGGTGTATGAGGGAGTATGGTGCCAGAAATAAGGATATTAGCAATAAATGCAATGTCGTCAACAGAAGAAATTACAAATGACATAAAGGAGCAATGCAAAACTCAAGGTGTCTAGTTGTGACCTGATTTTCTCAATATGATTTTATGAACTAGATAATAGACTTGAAAAAAAACCACTTTGTAGCAGCACAAACAGATAAAGTCCCATTTACAAGTTAAAACTATGATGTCAAACTTGCAGTCAAATCAAGAGGATGCTTTCTTCATTGAGGCAGCACGCAAAACCAAATGTGGATTTGTATAAGCATATGACCCACAGGAGAGAGGCTCTTCTAACTGTGCAGAATGGAAGTAAGTTAATAGCCCAGCCACCACCCAGCTCCTGCCATTTATCATTTTTGTCTCCCTAGAGACAAATTTTTTGTCTCTCTAGAGAACATCAGTTGAAAATTAAGATGCACAAGCTTGTTTTTCTGACATTCATATGTTTAGTAGAAAAGCAGAGTCCATTGTTGGCTCATCATTGCTAAAAGAGCAAAACCTACAATTCTTACCTGATGTGTAGCATCATGGAGATTATATACATATATATAAAGTGAACATTTTCCTCAAGGAAGATTTCCACAAGGAGAGGTACTTCTGGAGATGTGTCAGATGGCAAACATTTTTATAGACATGATGTGTTGGCAGGTTGCAGGCAGGTACTGTTAAGGAAAAAAAAAACCCCATACCATTTTTGTGAGTGTATTACTTTGAAGGAAACTGTTTCCTCCAACTGGCATTCCCATTCCGCTCAGCACACTAGCAGCTTTACTGGAAAATCAGTGAACTGTAGATGGTAGTACAGCAGACTATGATATGAATAAATGACATTTTGATGTGAGGAGAAAAGAAATGCATGACTAGAGACTGAGAAGCTTTGGAAAAAAACCTTGACTTTGCCTGTCTAAAGATGAATATTCATTCCCTCCCCAATCCTCTAAATTCCTATAATGGAAACAGCATACCACAGAGGAAAGTTAATAGAGTGATGTTGACATGTTAGATAAAATAAGATTTTAGCTACCATCAGCATGATTGACCCAACAGAGGAGAAAGAGATTCCAGGGAAAGATGAACTGGCCAGGGACATGGTGCCTAATCTCGCTATTAAAACCAGCAGAGGGTCAGCAGCAGTGAAATGCACGTCTTAAAAAGTCTGAGAAATCAGAGGAATTAACAGCAATATGTTACTGGAGAAAATGTGACATTCGGCATAAAACTGAGTGCCTGTGGTACTTCCAAAAAGGATATTGAAGCAATCTTCCTCTAGAAGTACGGATAAAGTAGGAAAAGGTGCAGTAACAGAAATTGCATTTTCAAGCATTCAAAAGAGAAAAGGTGGAGGGAGGGGAAATGTTGGCCTTAATCCATGGGTATTAAGGAATATTGTCTTTACTGTCATTGTTAACTGAAGGCGACCATAAACCATTTATTGCCATCGCAAACACACCCAGGAGAGTACAAGATAATTTTTTTCAGCTGTAGATGCATGACTTATAAATTGAATACAAACCTGAGGGAAAACCACACCTTAAAAGAACAATTTACTTAACCACACTCCAGAATAGTATTCCATCGAAAGGCAATTTTTTTTTGTTTGTTCTTAGTAAACTGTAGGTATGAAGTCAGAGCCGAAGAAAACCTGGTGATACCATTTTAAAATTCCATTCACAACCTGAAATAGTTCGATGTTTCTGCTAAAATTATTAACAGAGTAATAGCTATTAATGTTGGAATTTTTAAGGTTTCACTTTAGACTTCAGACTTAACATTCCACTGAAATGAACAAAGGATTTTTATACCTCTCAGAGCCCTAATTACTATTAGGAAAACAATGTTATATTTGTCAAAATCCATGGTGAACACAGCATCAGGTTTGCCAAATATGCCTTGCTGGCATCCAGAGCGCATTAAGTGTACAGTATCTTCGGGTCTCTGAAGCTGGCAGGAGAAACTTGGACCAAACAACATCCAGGACACAACATTTAATGCAGTCTTCCATCTTCTGCTTTGCACCCCACATAGCTCTCTCCTGGGTCTTCTGCTCATCTGTTCTCACTGACCTCCACAGCAGCACTCAGTCACACTGGTAACTGAGGGGAAGTACAGCTGCAGCTAAAGTAAGTGGGGATCTTTTTATGGGTGATACTGTGCAGGAGATTGAAGTAAATACTCATAACTGCCCTTGGCTCTCAAAGTCTCAGCATATTTCTAATAGTTTTAAAGCTGTCTGTAGGTTTTCAGCTCGCTGCTGGAATTGCTTCCACATGCTAACAACCCAGTGAACAGTTCAACAAGGAGAGGGAAGGCAGAAACACTTCACCCTAACCAGACACCCATTTGCACTTTCTCAGTATCGATTTCTGCAGTAGTACTTGCACAGAATCACATCTCCTGTCAGCCATTCTCACTGTGCTCAGGATTTCTGAAGGTCTAGCGTCATTCTCAAGAGGTTACAGGCAGAAGTGTCCTCAAAGGGAACCCAGAGATAAACATAGAATAGATATTGAGGGATGATTTAGCTTTTTTTTAAAAAAATAAAAAAGCATCTGACCTAACTTTGACCTTTATCTTAGTAAAGACATGTCCTACAACTGTCCAGCAACCCATCCTCTTTCACTGTCACTCATTACACTCCCAGGTTCAGGCAAGGTGCATCCTCATGCAGTCACAAAGAGATTCACTGGGGCCTCTCTCAGAGGAGAAGTACTGTGACAAAGGAAAGACAGAAGGAACAAGCTACAGCACGCATTTTTCCCCTGTGGCAGGCAAATTAACAAAATATGTTAACTGCCCTGACATAAAAAAGAAGATAGAAATTAGAAAGATGTTATTGTTGTCTTTTTCAAATGTTACTTGGGACAACTGTAAATTTGGGGGTAAGTAAGTGGAGGTTAGTTGGGAAAATGAGAGCTGAGTTGACCATGATGTGAGCTGAATTTTTTGGCAAGAACATTCTGCTGTACATTCCTGCCTCAAAACTCTCTAGAAGGTTGTCAAGCTATAACACTTGCAATGAAACATACAATGCAAGCAATACAGAGCAGAACACAAGTAACACTTGGAAGCAGTTTATATCAGACAAGTACTTTCAGAGGTAACAGCAAATCACCAGTAGCATATTGTTTTATTTTTTATCCCAGTGTATCCACACTGTTTATTTTGAATGACTTTTTGAATTAAACATACTACAGAGTCTATCTTTGGTGGCACCTTCCACAACTCCATGGATTATTTGATACCAATTTAATATTCATCTCCATTGATTTATTTGGTCTGCTTGCTGGTACAGCTGATAAGGTATGGGAGACAAACTCAAAGTCCAAGCAAGATAGCAGAAGGGTTTTTTTTTTCTCACTTCTCAGGCCTTTTTATCAGGTCTCAAAAGAGAAAAATGATGGTGGAGATTTAATATCCACATAGATTCTCTTCCTCTACGCATTACAATTTTGCTTCTGCTTGACTCTCTAGCCGATAGTCTCCTTGCATAGTTTAACTCTATTAAAGCAAAACAGATGTGAGAAGACTGACTTTAGAATTAATTTCATGCAAGTTAAAATAAATGGAAAATTATAGTCCCAACTTGTAATGGAAAACTGATACTCATCTTAAGAATTATCACCCATCCACATAACTGCTCAGCCAAGGTTTTTAAACTAACAACTGCACATGACTCAGTTACCAAATCCTCATTACCAATGTATTTTGTCAAAACTCCCTGAAGTGGGGTTTGCCTGCCTCTTGTATTTGTATGAACCTCACCTCATTTTCAGCAGAGGAAAACATTTATACACATCCAGATTATTATCAGAAGTTATGGAACTACTCACTGGATAATCCTTCTCTATCACGGCAACCATAAGCTATTTGCCTTCATATGTGGCTCGTGCTTCCCCTTTTCATTTTGATTAAGATGCTGCTTATTATTACGTTGCCAACTCCTCTTGCTGCCTGTAATGCCATCCAGTATTTTCCACTCATTATGTGTTTGAGAAAACACCATCACGCTTCACCTGCTTCTGGTGTTGGTTCCCTGCTCTCCATTTCACTTCAAAAGGAGGTTCTCTTTTACTTCATGATGCCCCTTCAAATCCTTCCTTAAAGCTATCCCTCTCTGTGACATCTAGACAACACTTGTCACACTTAGGCTATTGATGGGCAAAAACCAAGCACACAGACCGTTTTAATTTTATTATTTCTCTGTACTTTCCTTTCTGTCTGTACCCAATTTACAATATATATCAGCAGATGACTGTAGAGTTCCTGTTTAGAATGAGAATTTTATAAGGAACAATAACACAAATACTAAATGAGTTTTGCGGCATGGGATGAAATACATGCACACATACATTACTTCAGTTGCCACAATACTGGTTTTGGACAACATCCAGATAGATGCAGTTGCTCTGCTTGTGCCAGTACCTATTCTTTTTAATCAGAATTACTGACAGCACACTGTTGCAGCAACAGCTCTGCATTTCCACTTGAAAATCTTGGGTTTAGCAATTCATGAACTGCATCAACAAATATATCCTCATTTGAAAACTGGCACTCAAGCTACAGTCTAGAAGCAGTTCCTCTTTAAACCTATTTAATTAGTTCAGTTTTATCTAAGAACACAAAAGGTATCTTTGCTGTTCCAGAAAGCATTTTTCCATTTTCCCATGTTCAGAACTGACTTTGATAACATTGTTCTGCATTTCAATTATCTCTAATATGAGCTTTAAAATAAAAATAAATTCATTTACCATGTATCAGCTTTCTACTTCCTTGCCCTTTGCCAGTCAGTGCTGAGTAGCAGTAGGAAGCCACCAACTGCAGTCACATAGATTAGAAAAAGGACTATAGAATGCCAAAAAACATATGGAAATGCCCAGTCCTTTGATCTACTTAGCAAATGCATGCTGAAGACTATATGCCTAATTTACAGACTTACTACAGAACAAAATGGCATTGGCCTTCCAAGTTAAACAAGCACCCAGTCAGGAGAAAGGCTTCGCTAACAGCACAAAAGGGAGTCCTCTAGGATGATGTAAAACTCTTCCAGAGAATGAGGGTCCCAAGTCAATGAGATCCTCTCCTGGTTCATTTGTAATTCCTTGTCCAAGTTTATTACCCTTTTTCTCAACCCTGGGAAGGTCTTACAATGTGCAGACATTTACTCCAGCCCACAATGAGCTGTACAAATCTCAGAGTGTCTGAGTGAAGCTACAGAGCTGTTACCGTCTCCATCAACTCTTCTGCACTTCTCCAGCAAGATCTGTCAAATCACAGGGAAGGAGTTAAAAACAAAAGACTGAGGCTGGCTGGCTTGGCTTTTGCACATGGCCAGAGATTGGTACATGGAAACATTTTCCACAGTTGGATACATTTGGTTTAGGACTAATGTGTTTGCGTTGCTACTTGAAACCTGCTGAAAGTCTGAATGGGGATGTGGCACCTAGCAATATTTAGAAAGGGGGCACCTGCCTTCTGGAAACCTCATAAAGTTAATCCCTGTTGAGGTTCATTCAGCAATTTATTCAAACTTTTGAAGCTGTGTGGTTGCATAGGCCTAGAACAGGCTAACTACTGTCCTTGTGGTGGCATAACTGTACACAGATATGGAGCACTGCACGTGACACAAGTGTACATTTGCAAAGAAGGCCAAATAATGCAGGCATATGCTATCTGTAAGAATTTCAAGTGCATAATTTAATTAAATTGTTTGATTAATTTGAGTAGCCCATGGTACAAAAATGCATTATGTACTTACTAACATGAGTGATACAAAACTAAAGCAGCAAATGCAATGGGTCAAATTTCCAGACAAAATTCACTACAAGCCTCTGATTATTTTCAAATTTTGTGTATAAGCAGAGCCCATCACAAATGCACTTACATGTGCAAACTGTTTGAGTGGAGATCACTGCATAGGAAAACTCCCCTAGGAATGTCAACCACTCATCCAGATTATTCTCTGGGCTACAGAAAGCCAAATTTTTTAAACAACAGTTATTACTGATTTAATAATACATGAATATGACTCCAAGATTAAAAGCTAAAGCACAGAAAATAAAATCCAAAGGGAATAAGATAAGACTATGGGCAAATCCAACATATTTGAATTTTTCTTATGTACATTAGCATAGTCATGCTTTTTTGACTTCAGCAAATTGCATTCCTGCTTAGTAGCAGCATTATCTTAACTCCAAAATATTCAGTTAAGATTTTCTTGAATGGAATTCATGAGAAAAATGTGATGGTATTCCCAAAAAATGATCCTGCCTTCATTTTTTTTCTTCTTTTTTCTTTCACTTGCCAGAAAGAGTTGAAAACATTAGATTCAGTTCCACTGACTCAGCTCTTTCTAGCAAAACATACAGAATTGCAACTGATCAGTTTCATTTATTAATTCCAGAATGGGTCTTTTTTGAGATGACTCCAGGAAAATTTCTCCTTTTATGAAATGTTCCTATTTTGCTTCAATAAGTTTTATTTTGGCTTCTAACATATAATTCTAAAAAGAGATAAGATTAATTACTGCTGTGAATTTCTAAAAGTGTGAAATAATACTATTGGATAAAGGTTTTAATTTGTAGAGTGGGCCAAACTAATGTACCTCAGCTAATTTACCTATTTATTATTTTTCAAGCCCATTCCGCTGTCCAAAGAATAAACCAGTTCTGCCAATGTTTGCAAAAAAGCAAATTCCATTGCTCTGTAATAAGCAAACATTACAAAACTGGCAATATCACCAAGATTTAAGTACTAATAATGTCTATAGCCTGTGCAGGAATTAAGGTAAGTCTTAAAATCAAGGTTTAAGATGATACTGAATCAGAAGATCAGTGGGTTAAAAATATTACATGGTTAAGTCATCATTTGGCCAGATCACCCAAATTCATGGAATTTTCAGAGTTGGAAGGGACCTCCAGAGATCCTCTAGTCCAACTCCCCTGCTTAAAAGCAGGATCCCCTGGAGCACATCATGTATCCATTTGTTTATTTCAGCTAAGACAGGACCACATTAGAAGTAATTACAAGCCATTTTCTTTAGTATATTCCAGGTATTTAATTTGGATTTCCTTCTGAGACACAGACATAAGCAACTTTAAAATTGTCAGTACCTCTGACACAAGCTTTCTGTATCTTTCATTAAGTTAATAATCTTCCTCTGGATTTCCTCCAGAAATTGTATTTAGTAACAGAAGGAAAAAAAAAAAAACAACTCGAGCAACAAGCTCACAATATTCTGTAGCTTTGTCTACTCCATCTGCTTTAGGGTGAGATCATTTTTGTCTCTAGGAGCTATCAAAGAAAACTTCATGACTAGATTAAAGGCAAGGAGGGCTAGTAAGGCATGTGAACATCCATAAATCCATGGGTCCTGATGGGATGCACCTGCGGGTGCTGAGGGAGCTGGCGGATGTCATTGCTAGGCCACTCTCCATCATCTTTGTTAAGTCGTGGGGAATGGGAGAGGTGCCTGAGGACTGGAGGAAAGCAAATGTCACTCTGGTCTTCAACAAGGGCAAGAAGGAAGACCAGGGTAACTATAGACTGGTCAGCCTCACCTCCATCCCTGGAAAGGTGATGGAACAACTTATCCTTGGTGCTGTCTCTAGGCATATCAAGGATAAGAGGGTCATTAGGGGCAGTCAGCATGGCTTCACCAAGGGGAAGTCATGCTTGACCAACCTGATAGCCTTTTATGAGGACATAACCCAGTGGGTAGATGATGGTAAAGCGGTGGATGTGGTCTATCTTGATTTCAGTAAAGCATTTGACACAGTCTCCCACAGCATCCTCACAGCTAAACTGAGGAAGTGTGGTCTGGATGATCAGATAGTGAGGTGGATTGTGAACAGGCTGAAGGAAAGAAGTCAGAGAGTTGTGGTCAATGGGACAGAGTCTAGTTGGAGGCCTGTACCGAGTGGAGTCCCTCAGGGGTCGGTACTGGGACCAGTACTATTCAGTATATTCATCAATGATTTGGATGAGGGAATAGAGTGCTCTGTCAGCAAGTTTGCTGATGACACAAAACTGGGAGGAGTGGCTGACACACCAGAAGGCTGTGCTGCCATTCAGAGAGACCTAGACAGGCTGGAGAGTTGGGCAGGGAGAAATTTAATGAAATAGAACAAGGGCAAGTGTAGAGTCTTACATCTGGGAAAGAACAACCCCATGTGCCAGTCTAACTTGGGGGCTGACCTGCTGGAGAGCAGCGTAGGGGAAAGGGACCTGGGGGTCCTGGTGGACAGCAGGATGACCATGAGCCAGCAATGTGCCCTTGTGGCCAAGAAGGCCAATGACATCCTGGGGTGTATTAGAAAGGGGGTGGTTAGTAGGTCGAGAGAGGTTCTCCTTCCCCTCTATTCTGCCCTGGTGAGGCCACATCTGGAATATTGTGTCCAGTTCTGGGCCCCCCAGTTCAAGAAGGACGGGGAACTGCTTGAGAGAGTCCAGCGCAGAGCCACAAAGATGATGGAGTGGAACATCTCCCTTATGAGGAAAGGCTGAGGGAGCTGGGTCTCTTTAGCTTGGAGAAGAGGAGACTGAGGGGTGACCTCATTCATGTTTATAAATATGTAAAGGGTGAGTGTCATGAGGATGGAGCCAGGCTCTTCTCAGTGACATCCAATGATAGGACAAGGGGCAACGGATGCAAGCTGGAACATAGGAGTTACCACCTGAATATAAGGAAGAACTTCTTCACAGTGAGGGTGCCAGAGCACTGGAACAGGCTGCCCAGAGAGGTTGTGGAGTCTCCTTCTCTGGAGACATTCAAAACCCACCTGGATGCGTTCCTGTGTGAACTGATCTAGGTATTCCTGCTCTGGCAGGGGGATTGGACTAGATGATCTTTTGAGGTCCCTTCCAATCCCTAACATTCTGTGATTCGGGACTAAGGAGAGGCATTTACTAAGGCTTTTAAAGGTCAATGAAAGTTTCAAGGCTTTTTGGCTCTGAATCTGTAGAAAACTATAGAGGCAGCCTAGAAAGATTAGCTTGAATGTCTACAGTTACCTTTTTGGAATACCTCACAGATGCCAAACTCTTAGGTGGCTAAATTTAGATGAGGTAAATCCCAGCTTCAGTATGGTGTCAGTTCAGTGGTGCACTTAATCATGAGCTATTTTATAGCAACTGTCTCCCACTGATGAAAATCAGAGAAGAATGAATTTTTTTCTGGATGGGGGATATGAGTAAGTATAATTGAGGATAATTTTGAAATGTACTTTCTTCAGAAAATTATATCAGCATTTTATGATTAGAAGATTAATTAAAGAATAAATACTTTTGATAGATTTAAAGAAAAGAACCCAAGCAGCAAGGTCATAGTCATTTTCTAGATTATTGATCCTTTGATAAACTTGTGGTCTTATGGGGAAATGACTGAGAGTCCCTAATTGAAGGATTGAAGTCCATAGTTTTTGGGCACAAAGACTGAAAGCTCAGTTTTGTGCTACTAATATCTCCTTTGCTATTTCTTAGGATACTTTAATCAAACATTTCTGTCATCCATATCTTTATGTAAAGTCGAATCTGTCTCTCCATGATTTCCAGAGTTTTGTCTTTTGTGGGAAGACTGGATCCACACTGTTCTATCTTTTTCAAAATATGTAGCAGAGATTGTATCTCAAGACTTAATCTCTCACAATAAATATACTTAAAACTTAATCATTGTGTTTTCCCATACTGCTGCTTTACATTTCTCTGTAAGAAACAGCAGATTGAGAGGAGAAAAATTCCAGTACTTGAGGTGCTTGTTTACACGAATTCCTTTCTCCACTACATCAATTATAGAGGAAAGTGATATATCTGACTTCTGTGCTGTCATACTCCTTATTGAGCCATATATCCAAATTCATTGCAGTAACATTGAATTTTGAGCTTTCATATTTGCTATCTTAGCAGAAATGGCAGATTTTCTTTCTTTCCATCTTTTTATCCAATACTTCTCATGCTAGTTTTGCATTTCTTTTGCTTCCTTCTGTTTCCCACTGCTCTGGAATTCCAGTACAAGATAATCCTATGCACAAAAGGAAAAGTAAGACTGCACATGATCTTGTAACTTTTGCAAGATGTTACACTGTGAACTATGAAAGGTCTATATAAACTTCAGAACTGTCATAATGTCCAGCTGCTAACAAAAAGAATATTAAACAGCAGTCTTTAGTTTATAGGCCTGTCCTGTAACCTCATGATTTTGGAGAATGCAAAAAATCCACATAAATGTCACAGAATCACAGAATCACAGAATGTTAGGGATTGCACCCTTTACATATTTATAAACATTAATGAGGTCACCCCTCAGTCTCCTCTTCTCCAAGCTAAAGAGACCCAGCTCCCTCAGCCTTTCCTCATAAGGGAGATGTTCCACTCCCTTAATCATCTTTGTGGCTCTACGCTGGACTCTCTCGAGCAGTTCCCTGTCCTTCTTGAACTGGGGGGCCCAGAACTGGACACAATACTCCAGATGTGGCCTCACCAAGGCAGAATAGAGGGGAAGGAGAACCTCTCTCGACCTACTAACCACTCCCTTTCTAATACACCCCAGGATGCCATTGGCCTTCTTGGCCACAAGGGCACATTGCTGGCTCATGGTCATCCTGCTGTCCACCAGGACCCCCAGGTCCCTTTCCCCTACACTGCTCTCCAGCAGGTCAGCTCCCAACCTGTACTGGTACACGGGGTTGTTCTTCCCCAGATGCAAAACTCTACACTTGCCCTTGTTGAAATTCATTAAGTTTCTCCCCGCCCAACTCTCCAGCCTATCAAGGTCTCGTTGAATGGCAGCACATTCATATTTGACCTGTTCTTACAGAAATGAGTAGTATAAGGACTAAATATAACTGTGATAGCCTACCTCAAATTCTACCTAGAAGAAAAGACTCTTTGCCATTTCACCAATACTAAGACTTGACTCATAACTGACAGATTTTTGTGCTATAACATATATATCGTAGTTGAAAACAAGACACACAATGAATACATATAGGGAATTTCATAAGCTGCTTTAGTCATATCAGTGTTTTACACAGTAACTGTTCCTTTAGCTGCCTGTATGGGTAAGTATACCTTGTCAAAATTAGACTTGAAATTTCAGGTTTCAAATGAAAACAGCATTGGTTTTGATCTGAATTTGGAACACCTTCAAATTCTTAGTGTATCTGGCTATCAACCTCCTTCTCACATAATAATGATTCAAATAATGATTTGAAATTATATAAAATACTTCCATAATTAAGGGCAAAACCAGAATGCCATAACATATTTCAACATTTTTTATTTTAATGAACTAACTTCAATTCTGTTAATAGCTATGGCAATTCTGGCAGAGACATCAATTATAGGAAAAAAATAAAAATACAATAATTAAATAGACAAATGACATCAGTAAATTAAGACCCTTTACAGTTTTGCCAGGAAAAACTGTGGCTAGTGAAATTAGATACTGGATCAAGCATTGAATGCAGCACAGCTTGGCAGAAGGGAGCCAGAAAAAAAAACTCATGAGTCTGGGAATCTGAGCCTGAGAACATGGACAGGATTAGTAAAGGCTAAAGCCCATGAGGAGAACCAATGCCTGCTTGAGAGGAAGAGGTAGGAAGTTTTCCCTTGGGTCCTGTCCCCAGAAGAAAGAGTACTTCTAGTATTGGAAATCTTTGTTGTATTGTTTAGGGTTAGAGGCTGCGCAGTATGCACATTTGGAGACTGTGTTTAGAGCTAAGTGGGTCTTTGGTTTGATCCAGTACAGTTGTTCTAATAGTCTTATTTAAGTACTCTCCTATGTAATAGGGTTCAGAGCCTTGAATTAAAGGACTTGCTTCTCAGACAATTCCACTCCAACTTAAAAATCACTTAATCTTTGAAGTGAGTTTAGATCAAGCTGTAGATGGAAGAGTCCTGCCCACTTGAGATCTGCTTGAGCCCTATTTGCAGCAGTTTCAGTAGCTTGAGCCCAGATAATCAAGCATTCTTGTGAGACATGGAAGATGTGAAAGACACCGTGAAGCCACTAAACCACACCAGGCTGAGAAAGAAGGTGAGCCCAAGGCTCTCAGTTACTTGGTAGCTGCTGTAACCACTAGGACATTATGTAGATGGGGTGTATTAGCAGCATTCAAAGTAGTACCTACAATTGCATTTTAGGAGCACCCAAACCTGTAGATCCGAGTGGCCTCGGAAGACTCAGGCAAAAGAATAGCTCAATGCATCTTCCCAGACTTCTCCTAACCACCCCCAGAGACAGAGAGGTGTAGTTCTCCGAGAGGTCAGAAACCACCCCGTGCCCTTTCCCATGTAATGTGGAGCTTCTGCCAGTTTAGGCAAAAGCTGGATGTGGGAGGGTGGAGTCAGACTGCAGATTAGGACCTTGGCCTCCCTCAACTCATGCCTTCTTTTGATGATGAGTCTTTGATTAGCTGAAGTCCTCTAGCAAGTTATCTTTTTTAATAATGAGAATTATAATGCAAAAGTTAGGGAAATAAAGAAAAACAAATATACAACTCTCAGGGGAAGTTACCTGGCCAGTCTCTAGATAGGTTCTTAGCTGGGCACTGCTCTTTTAACAAAAGAGGTGTTTCTGCTCCTTGTGGGAAATGCAGCTCCTAGTAGAGTCAAAGACTGCAAAGGGAAGTGTTACCTTTTTTAGGGACCCATAACAAGTACTATCAAGTCCCAAGGCCTGCAAAGAGAAGGAGAGATTCAGACCCAGTGTCTGCAGAGTGCCTCACTGAATGAGATGAGCAGCAGTGCAGAGATTGCCTGCATGGTTTCTATGGAAAAATCATGGTTATTTTATTTTGTCAGATGAGCTGAAGAGTTGACATACTTTCCATTTATACTGCCTTTCCCCATAATCAGTATGTTCTTCCCACCTGCTGAGAAGGTACTTGAAAATATCCCAGATATAAGAGTAACAGCCTCTATGCTGAAGAAGTCAATGAAGAAGCTGTATTTTCCTTAATGGAAGCTGGAAATGATTCAATATTATCAGCTATAAGGGTTATTATCTCTTTGTCTTCCCACTTCAGTGTGGCCAGCAGCTTAGCAATATCTTTTCTTCAAAGTTTAGAAGTTTAACTAAAATGCTTAGGACTGCAAAATATATGGAACACAAAAAATATCTATGGGAAGTACATAACATATATGGAATATATTAACACTTCATAACACTTGAACTCAACAACCTAAGCTAATGGATATCTACAGACATAAATCTGCATAACTAGACTTTTTGGAACAGTTTCTTTACATTTGCAATACTGCACATTATGCTGTTGATCCTGTTGACACAGCAATATCATTATCAAATTAAAACAGACAGCAAGTGGCTTACATCAGTTACCACTAGGTGTTTCCTACACTACTGTGAAATAACAAATGTTTCCAACATAAACAAATTAAGAACACATAGTGTTTTAAAAAGCTAGATGTCAACATTGCTGTAGTATTATTGACATTAAACTGGAAAATACTAAAAACTTGGCATTTGCAACCCATCAGTTTCAAACCACCAGTTAATTCCTTAATTCAATCCCTATGTAATATAGCAATGCAGTAGTCGATACAAGATGAGTGCTCCTGGCATGAATTTTTACTTGCACTTAAAGTCATCATCTTGCTTCCTGGTTAACTTTAGACTCTGTTGCACAAACTCTTTGTCAAAAGGCTCTGAGAATTAAAAATAACCTTTTCAGCTATTTGAGAAATTAACTTTGTTTCAAGTTCAAGAGGAAAATCCAATAAGTTATTGGAACATGAAGAAGTGCTTTCACACAACAGATCTTTTCTTCATGGGACTGAATCTTACATGTTTTGCCCTCTCCATCCAAAAGCATCAAACATGGCTGAGGATTTGAGCAGCTATTACAACACAAATGAATTACAATGATCCCCTTGCACAACCCCCAGGCTGGATACCACCAAACCATGTCCTAACTCCCAAGTATTGCATCCCCTTATGCAAACCTACCTGTGGATTCCTTGGACCACAGACTGTCGCCACTGGCTCAATCACGGGAGGGACCCAGCACAACTGTGGAGTGTGGTGGAAGTCATCCCCTGCATTCCTAGTGAGCTAGATCTTAGCTGCACCTCCTGGCATTGTTTTTACAGTTCTCTAATTAATTACTTTCTCCATTGCTTCTACAAAATATATTACATCCGGGTGCTGTGATGTTCTGAAGTGTTTTTGTAAGTAGCTTTACACTCATTTGTCAAATAAATGAACCTGGCACATTCCTTAATACCTTTATTTTTTCTAACTAATTGTAAATCATTTATCCTCAGTCAAATGTAATCCTTAATGCTCTGGTGGAGTTTAATCAAATAATAAAACTAGCAATACAGAAACTACAATAGGATTTCAAATCGCTACAGATTATCAGGATAACATTACAAATGCTTTCTTGTCACATGCCCAAAGATTGCACTTACAGAATATCTTCTTACTGGCTGTGCTGGGTTGACCCTGGCTGGAGGCCAGGTGCCCCCAAAGCCACGTGCCCCCAAAGCCACTCTGTCACTCCCCTCCTCAGCTGGACAGGGAGAGAAAATACAACGAAAGGCTCATGGGTCGAGATAAGGACAGGGAGATCACTCAGCAATTACTTTCATGGGCAAAACAGACTCAGTATAGGAAAAATAATGTGATTTACTGCCAATCAATTCAGAATAGTATAATGAGAAATAAAAAAAAAAATCTTAAAAACACCTCCCCCACCACCCCTCCCATCTTCCCAGCCTCAACTTTACTCCTGAATTCTCTGCCTCCTCCCCCAGAGCAGCACAGGGGGACAGGGAATGGAGGTTGTGGTCAGTTCATCACACGTTGTCTCTGCTGCTCCTTCCTCCTCAGGGGCAGGACTCCTCACACTCTTCCCCTGCTCCAGCGTGGGGTCCCTCCCACGGGAGACAGTCCTCCATGAACTGCTCCAACATGAGTCCTTCCCACAGGATGCAGTTCTTCACAAACTGCTCCAGCGTGGGTCCCTTCCACAGGGTCACAAGTCCTGCCAGCAAACCTGCTCCAGCATGGGCTCCTCTCTCCATGGGTCCACAGGTCCTGCCAGGAGCCTGCTCCAGCATGGGCCTCCCATGGGGTCACAGCCTCCTTCAGGCATCCACCTGCTGGATGCTGGCATGGGGTCCTCCACAGACTGCAGGTGGATATCTGCCCCACCAAGGACCTCCCTGGGCTGCAGGGGGACAGCCAGCCTCACCATGGTCTTCATGGGCTGCAGGGGAATCTCTGTTCCAGTGCCTGGAGCACCTCCTCCCCCTCCTTCTTCACTGACCTTGGGGTCTGCAGAGTTGTTCCTCTCACATATTCTTACTCCTCTCTCTGGCTGCTGTTCTGCAGCAGTTTTTTCCCCTCTTCTGAAATATGTTTTCACAGAGGTGCTACAACTGTCACTGATGGGCTCGGCCTTGGACAGCAGTGGGTCTGTCTTGGAGCCAGCTGGCATTGGCTCTGTTGAACAGAGGGGAAGCTTCTATCAGCTTCCCACAGAAGCCACCCATGTAGCCCCCCCACTACCAAACCTTGCTGCGTAAACACAATACACTGGCTCTGTACCTTATTTTCCAATTGGGTAACCAAAACTCAACTGTATGTCTATGTGCTGTCCCACTTAATTTAAGCTTGAAAGGATCAAGGAGTCAATGTGTACAAATATGATTACAAGGTTAGATATTTCTGAAAGAAAAAAGTTACCCAAGAAACCTACCAAAATAGGTAGGTTTGCCTCCACAAATACTCAACTGACTTCACCCTCCCTAAGCAGATCTGAAAAACAAAGAGCAAATGGAGCATTACCAGGCTTCATTTGTTATTGGATGGAAATAATATGGAACTTCTTAATATTGTTCCAGGAAATGTAAGAGATCCCGGGGAAACTGAAATGAAAGTGAAATTAGGTAGGGGACAAGTGCCATCACCACAGAATAGTAAATAATATTTGCAACCATCTGTAAGTCACTTTCTAAGAAACAAAACCATATACAGCATGTTATGCCTTAATAACTTCAGCACTTTTTGAATGCTTTTGCTTTTCATTCCAGCTCCTCTTGTCTGTCTGGCTTTCCTCATACAAGAACTTTACAGACTTAAGAAACATATCTTTGCAACATGCTGTACAAAGGCTTTGCAGACAAAGTGGGACAGCCAGTAACTGCATGATCAGTCATATCCACAGACAGGTTTTCTGGAAGAAGGTCAAGTCCTTTTCAGAGTCTGAACTACAAAGCTCTTCCACCTAGAAAGGGTCTTTTTAATATTTGTTTTCCATTTACACTGAAAACAAATTTGCAAGTTCCCACTAGTAACTCAGGGACAAGTATATTTTGCAGTTTTTCCATGTTGCTAACAAATTCAGTTATTGCTGGCTTCTCCCCTCCCAGCCTTTTTGCATCATTTTCACATGCTGGTATATAGCCCTATGTGGGTCACACAAAGTGCAGATAATTACTTCAGTTAGCAAAAATCCAGTGGAAAATAATAATAATTTTAATCAAATTGAGCTGCTCATCCACTTTACTGTGTCACCTCCACAAACAGCTACCACAACACAGAGATTCTGTGGAAGTGAAAGACTTGGGATGACACCATGGCACACCAAACCATGGCTTCAGTGACTACAGTGTGCATCTACTGCACACTGCTTTGTGTAAGCATGCGCTTACAGAAATAGATCACTTCTAGATGTTATCAACAGGATGAAATGTATGCTCTCTCTCAGGTCAGAAAGGACATCAGTCTTGTAGTAACAATTGTCAAGGTGGCACGTCTGTGGAGAGTAAATTCATTCTCTTGAGAGCAGCAAAAGTAATGCAATGGGTGCTGGAGTAAAAGCTGAGGTTTCCTGGTCCTCCTTAAGAAAGCACTTACAAGATCCTGACTCCAGAGGAGAATGGAGCACAGATAAGAGGCTCCTCTCCCTCTCTTCACAGCTTGCCTGTAATGGCTCAGGCTTTAAACGTTTACTTCAGTTGGCTGAAGTGAGGCAAGACTTATGTACTATGTAAAAGAGGCCCTTATATATTAATGCTTAAAAAAAGAAGGCCACATTTAAATTTTGTTTTCCTTTTTCACACTAAAATGCATTGTAAATATGAGTGCCAATTAGAAGATCCAAAACTTTTCCTTCCCTGAAGAACATACCCCCTATATATTTGAAATTGTTTGCTGTTCTTCTCTCAGCTCATAGATTAAGTTGCTGTACAAGTCCTAGCTCAAAGCTGTACTATCTTCCAAGAACAGGTTTGGTTTTTATTGTTACACTAGTAACCATATACATGAATCAATTTTTGCACTGTTTTTCTGTGCAGTTCACGTACTTCTATGATCTTAACTGAAAAACAATGTAGGATTTACTAGCTATGTTTTTAGTATATTGGGCCAAATTCCCAGTTCATTATTGTTTGATGAAATAATAATAAAGTTAAAATGTGTTAGATTATTTTAGCTATTAATTTATTTTTGTTATCAATTTAACTTTTACACAGATATATACAGTTTATCATAATCTTAGCATAATTGCAGAACAAGGCAGATGGGATACTGTAAATTGAGCTAATTTTAGGGTCCTCCAGTCTAGCATAATAGTCCCTTTCCTGCCAGACAACTATAACAGGAAGAACAGATTAACTCCTTTATTTAGGACCCATCTTCTGACAGGAGCAAAGAATGAACAAACCTTCTTGGAACAAAGCTTTATCCTGAAAAGTGTTAGAAACTGATCTTAGTCCAGCAGTTAAGTATCTAAAGTCTTGGATGAATGAGAGCCACAGTGCTCAGCACCTGGCAGGAGGAAGTTCGTAGTGAGGCAGCCTCTGCAGGGGATGGGATCACTGCTCTTGGAAATGAGCAGGCTGCTACAGTAGGTGGTTCAGTTAAGAGTGAGAAAAATAAAAAGCTGAATATGAAGTCAGATTTAAAGTCTTCACTTCATGAAGAGTCTTTTTAATATATCTTGAATCAAATCTATGGTGCCCAGGAACTTGGATTGTCATTTGAGAGAATTTTGAGATATCAAACAAATTTTGAGATATCAAACAAATTTTTAGAAACTACAGGGAAAGCTCACCATGCTACAAATTGGTATATTAAGGGCAAGTGTAGAGTTTTAAGGGCAAGTGTAGAGTTTTGCATCTGGGGAAGAACAACCCCATGTACCAGTACAGGTTGGGGGCTGACCTGCTGGAGAGCAGTGTAGGGGAAAGGGACCTGGGGGTCCTGGTGGACAGCAGGATGACCATGAGCCAGCAATGTGCCCTTGTGGCCAAGAAGGCCAATGGCATCCTGGGGCGTATTAGAAAGGGAGTGGTTAGTAGGTCAAGAGAGGTTCTCCTTCCCCTCTATTCTGCCTTGGTGAGGCCGCATCTGGAGTATTGTGTCCAGTTCTGGGCCCCCCAGTTCAAGAAGGACAGGGAACTGCTTGAGAGAGTCCAGCGTAGAGCCACAAAGATGATTAAGGGAGTGGAACATCTCCCTTATGAGGAAAGGCTGAGGGAGCTGGGTCTCTTTAGCTTGGAGAAGAGAAGACTGAGGGGTGACCTCATTAATGTTTATAAATATGTCAAGGGTGAGTGTCATGAGGATGGAGCCAGGCTCTTCTCAGTGACATCCAATGATAGGACAAGGGGCAATGGGTGTAAGCTGGAACATAGGAGGTTCCACATAAATGTGAGGAAGAATTTCTTCACAGTGAGGGTAACAGAACACTGGAACAGGCTGCCCAGAGAGGTTGTGGAGTCTCCTTCTCTGGAGACATTCAAAACCCACCTGGACATGTTCCTGTGTGACCTGATTTAGGTGTTCCTGCTCTGGCAGGGGGATTGGACTAGATGATCTTTTGAGGTCCCTTCCAATCCCTAACATTCTGTGATTCTGTGATTATTGACACCCATAGGTGTAAAGGTGACGATTCAGAAACTAAACCTATGAGACATGCTGTACCTGTTTTGCCAATCACTAGGCCTAACACAAAGGACGCAGCCAGCAGAAAAACAAACCTGTAACCAGATTCTATTGTATGTAGAAAAGTCAGTGTAAGGGGGATTGCTGGGGGTACAAATAAGTCACAGATCACACGTAACAGACATCAACCCCAGCGACCCCAGGAATAACACAGCATGACCAATAATAGGTGGACTAAACAAAGACACAAAGGCTCCCATAGAAAAAGTGGGAGACAACCAAGTCAATAGGCTGATCATGTACGACAAAAGTAGCCCCATATTGTCTCACCACAAAGACTGCATTTGCAAACGCCAAACCTGACTGGGGCCCAGTTGCATGGAGAGTCAGGAGGTCCTTCCCCAACAGAGAAACTCTGCAAATTGCATCCACCTCACAGACAGACACTCCACCCTTCCTGCAAGTGGTCCCAGCTTTTATCCCCAAACAGGACACCTGGCACTCATTTACCCAATGCAGGGCACCTGGGGCTTGTTTACCCAAGGGCTTTCCCTGCAAGGCCGGCTGCACCTTGGAGGAAAGCCAAAAGGCAAACTCATCCCCTCCTTTTAAAGGACCATGGGGACCACCCATATGTCAACCTTAATTCAGGGCTTGGGGTTCAGACCCCAGCACCTCATGTACCTTAACCCCAAATTAAATAATAGAACTATTAAGGAGCTTGGGGTGGGAAGGGAAAGGGAGGACTGAGAGCCACTGCAAGGCTGGCAAGACCTATAGAGTGTTCAGGTCTGACTAAGACAACTGCTAATGACTTTAGGTCATAACTAATACCTACCAGGCCAAAGCCAGGATGAAGAGATTAATACCAGTCATCAGAAACAAATAACAAAGAAGAAATGTGACATTTACAGGTGTAGTGTGGAATCCATGGAAAAGATAAAGGATATATACTTCATTCATAGTGGTTTTCATCTATAAAACATGACACAGCTTCTCAAAAATACATTACAGTAGGTTCCATGAAAAAAAATGTGTCCAAGGGAAACAAATTAGAAACTGAAGCCATGGCTGAGATAGCACTTTAAGTTTATTTCTTTTAAACTTCAAAATTAAATTCTAGTATGAACTGTCTCAGAATTCCTTGATCACAAACATCTATACTTTCATTAGAAATCCATGACTGAACACAAAAAAGTGATTCCCAGTTATTAAAGAAAGTGTGTCATTGGTTTCTGCATTCAGATACATTCAAATAGTGTGGCTTTTAAATTATGTCTCACTGTATATAATCCTCAGTAAGGAATGTGCACTTCAGTGCATATGAAAATATTGGTTGAGACACCAAGACGTTTGATATACTGCACATGCACCATTCATTAATTTTCCCTGACAATTTATATGCATAGCTGTTGGGTTATCCAAATATAAACTTGCACATACCCTGAAAGTTTGGAAGGTTCACACCCTTTTCAAATGCACCCTTTCTTCTCCGTGAATTCCCATTAGGCCTCTGTAGTGCACTTGCCAGAGGGCTGAAGCTCAGCAGGTGTGGTCTTTCTGTAAATTTTTCCCAGTGGAAGCTTAATGGGAACCTCTCACACATATAAAAATATAATACTCACACAAATGTTTTCTGGATCAGGACCTCAGTTTTAATACTCAGGGGGGCAGGGACTATGTCTTTTAGTACGCACTAGCACATCCTGGCTCTAGATCAGGGTCCTACATGCCACAGAAAAGAACTAAATAGTCATTAAAAAGCTGCTAAATCATTTCAAGGCACAATTCTAGAAAAGCCATAGGCTCATTCTGGAAACCAAAAGAAATACAGGTTGCTCAGCACTTTATATGATGAACACTTACTTACTCAGTATAATGTTTCACAAAATGAAAGTTAAAAAGTGCAGCTACGTGTTTTCAAATAGGTGACATGAAGATTATTCACTTTACAAAATAGTTTGGAGACTAAATGTGCAAAGGCTGTATGTTTCTAAAACATGCAGTCTCATTGATTCTCTGCACTGTCATGCTCATTAGGACACGGTAATTATAGTGGTGCTATTCTGAGATGGAGATTACGTTTCTGACAGCTTCTGCTCCTGATCCTACCATAAAATGTCCTTATAGCTGAAACTGAACATACCAACCTCTGGCCTGAGAGCAACCACTTTATACCATTTGAATTGAGATATTATTTCAAGAGAAGTTAAAATCAACACCTTGTAATAAAGGAAAGTTACCTTCCCTCTTTCAGCTGAACAATTTGTTCAAAGCCCCAAGTCTGGACTCACTGCACTTCCCACATAGCTGATTCTTAGAACAAACAATTCCTTTGGGAATCCAGGTCTAAAATGCACACTGGATGCTGACTCAGTCAGAATAGATATATTTATAGTAGGAAAGAATTAGCTCAGTATTGAGGCACACATGATCAGAGAAGTCAAAGCAAGTATGTAGTATAACTTCATTACTAGGAAAAATCTATAGTCAGTTACAAGAACAAAAATTACAGAGAAAGATGTTGCCTACTCAGTTCCCTATTTTATGGATGTACTGCATGGGTCATGACCTCCTGCCTTCTGCAAAACTTCTTTCCAGTTCACCTAAATTTCACTAGTTAATGTATCTACATCATACAGTGGAAAAAAATAAGTTGGGGGACTCTTGCACTGGAAGTAATTAATTACTTTTTTTAATTAATAGTTATTCTCATAACAAAAGGAAAAAAAGCCCACCACCTCTAGGTGCCTGTTTTAGGAAGCAAGATCTGTCACCTTCTATTGGAGAAGTACTATTTCATGTGATAAAGAATACTGACATTTCTCTTTAACATATGACCCTTTTTTGTTTTCTCATGTCCAAATCCACCACCTGGAGTCTGCATTACCAAGGAGAAGTACATACTAAACCTTACACTCATGTCACCTCAGCTAGACTATGATTTCTGGGAACATAGCCCACGTTTATTGCGGACTTGGTTTGGGACTCGTCTGTGTTGCAAGAAGTCTGTTGCCCTTCCTTCATGCAGGTGTATTATACAAGGTATTTGACAAAAACCTTCACATTCAGTTTTATATTTGCTTCTTCCAGTTTCCACTAGGGTATAAAGGTTGTGATCTATTCCTGCATATAGATTTATGGTGGAATAAGCGCTGAGTGACACCACAACATACAGGGCTTGAAAATGATAACTATTAGTTCACGGCATGCTAGATAGCCACAATAAATTTGTAACTGCCCCTCTGTAGAACAGTGCTTCTAATTCAACTGACTTTAACTGACTAGTTGATTTATAAGTTTCTGAGCAGGTAAGTTGCCACTGTGCTCCACAGTATAGCCGTGTGCAAGCTGTATATGGTTCCTGCAGTCCTGATTAGTGTTGGCCAACTAACCATTAAAACAGTTGTGGCAGTGGAGGTTTTGTGGTTTGACCAAAGATTATGGGCATCAGAAATAGGACAAGTTCTGGCTTTCAGAGAACAAGGATAATATTTGTACCAATAGTTCAGTTACCACAAATAATGTCACCTGCAAGATTTTTTCACCATCAAGGCAAGTTCATGAGAAACGTTCCAAGAACTACAGAAAAGATGCATGATATCAGGATTTTGAGAAAGTCTTGTCTTTTCTGACTCATGAAACTATGCCCTTATGCCAGAGAGCTTGGCGAAAGAAAGTCTGACTGTACACTCACAGCTGCAGGGGGGAGGCGGAGTGAGATGGAATTTCAGAACTCCTTGCAATACCAAGGGAGTGAGTGGGTAACAAAATGGCAGATTGTATTTAATACAAAGATTACACACATGCAATGGATTTACTTAAGACCACTTAGGAAAGAGGCCACTGAGTCATTGTAGATAATTCTCTGAAAACTGGCACAGAATTTTAGAGGCAGTAAAAAAAAGTGAATACAGTTTCAGAAACTATACACAGAAACTGAAAGTGAAAGACAGACTATGACCGTGATGTTGTATAAAGTTATACTTAGTACACTTGCATCTTGGACACTGTCTGCATTAGTGGCCATCTGAATTCCCAAAGAGTTTTAGCATAAACTAGAAAAAGTATAGAGGGTGGGCTGCGGTACAAAAGAGAGATTTAAATAGTTTAAGACTTCAGTTTGGAAAATAAAGTACTGCAGAAGGAGAGAACACAGTTCTCTGTATTTTGGTGGTTGTGAAGAGTATAAATAGGTAATGATTATTTAACATTTCTCATACTACAAAAGTAGGGTCAACCAACAAAATAAACAGATGAGAGCTGAGAACATTTTGAAACAATACTTTGTTAATTATGAAACACATCTCACCAGGATATTGTATAAACTAAAGCATAGGGGTTCAGAAGAGAATCAGACAAAATCCATGACTATTAGCTGTGGTGGTTTGCTTATAAACTCTAGCTTGGGAAGTCCCTAGTCCCTGAAGATTATTTCCACGAACCAAGAGGACATGCCATAGAATGTGATGTTTCTTATGATCTTTCCCAAAGAAACCACTATCTGTTGCTCTTAAAAACAGGATATTGTGATAGATGGCCCTTTAGTCAGACAAGTATGGCAGTTCTTGTAATTTACTCTTGTACATTAGACAAACTGTATGTAAGATTTTGCTGCCCACAGAATAATTTGGATACTGATCACTGTGGTTAATACTGTCTGTATGACTGTGGCACACTGAGTCCCACCTACGCAAGGCTAATTACAAGTGTGTTTGCATGCTGTGTTTCTGTGGCTGTAGACCTGATATTATGGTCTCAGGCTCAGCCCAGGCAATTAGTAATGAAAAGATGCTTTCCGTGCTCACATTCTGGCAACACAGAGTGACAGAGGATATTAAGATTTTTTAATATTGGCAGATAATGGTGTAGGAGCTTAATAGGTACTCTTAAAAGTACTGTTTCAGCAGTACCTCTGCTGTTCTCTTTTCCCCAGCAGTGCCTTCCTTGTGAGGCACATTGCAGCACAGAGTGCACGGGCTATATAGAGGTGGGATTTGCTGAAAATAAATAGCATTCTGCTTTTCATGGAGATTTAGAGCTTTTGGGTATGACATATGGGAAATCCACTGTGTGAACATTCCTTAAAGAGTTATGAAGACTCTACAAGCAGTAATGGTAGGATAAAGTAACAAGTAGTGGTATATAACTTTATTTAGACATACTCTTCTGATAGGATTAAACCATTCTAGTTTTTTGCCTTTTTTTTTTTTTTGGTAAATTTTTTGTTATTTTCCATAAACACTCTTAAACATATTTTGAGTAAAGTTTTTCAGTTTTTCTTCAGAAAATCTCTTCTTGCTTCTTACAAGTATGAATCAATAAAACAGCTTGCAAACTTAAGCAAGAAGGTATCTGATTATTTGCCAGGTAAGATATCTAGTGCTATATACCAATGTTTTTTATCAGTCCACTCCATGTACTTTACCTAGAATTTCCCATTTACTCATACTTCTCCCTAGAGCTTGTTTATCGCCCAGATTTATTTAATTTTTAAGTAGTGTTTCCTGAAATAAATAAACTGTGCCCTTCAGCTGTCCCTTGCACTTAATTATGTTAACTGGGACAGCTATTCTTTGGACATTTTACAAAACACTGAAATTCTCATCTGAACTAGGCCACTAACTAATTGCTATGCACAAGCAACAACGCCACATTATTTCTGAAACCCTGTCATCATTGTCCTGTAACTGAAAATCCAAAGTAATCGTGAATTATCTTGTGCATGACCACTTTAAGTCAGAAAATATGCTGCTTAAACAAAGTCTCTGTTATTCCCTTTCTCTGGCATGACAGAAAATAATATTAGACATTTTTACAAATTAAGTTTTAGAAGAAATAATCTTAACATTGTAAAAGGACATAATGCTGTTTGGAAAATATTGTCAAAACGACTAGGTTAGTTCATCTTCAAAATATTTCTTAGAAATACAGCATCCTTTTGGATTTTTGGTATGGCAAGTTACCTGTATAGGAACACAGCTTTGTTTATCTTTGTTAGACACTTGTTAGCTCCATATTGAGAATTTAGAGTATGCATAACCACTGCATAAAAGCTAAAGTATCTAGACCTCTGAGGGCCTCTATAGAGCTGTATAGAATGGCTCTTTGGATGACAAGGTGAATAGATCTATCAGTGAATAGATTCATGGGACATTGACTGCTACTACCTGAGTAATCACAAGGTTGAGAATGACTTCAAAAGTGGTTGGAGAGAAATGATCTTCTTTATCCTCTAGTGAAATGTGAACTGAAAAGAATCTTCTCTGGGGACTACTCACGAGCCCTTCCTTACTCAAGTGTTCTCTTTTAGGTGCTAAGCTTGGTAAAATGATAAACAATATTATTTTTCCTTTATGTTTTGTAGACATACTGAAGCTATCAAGGCCTTTTACAGACATTTACACACCAGGCATCATAGCCATTGATGCCCATGATTCCTTGTACCCAATCTACTCTTAAAGCAAAGACTCCTCTTAAAGCAGAGTGGTAGCACTTCATTATCTCAGAAACGTTTGCCTCATTCTTCTTCCCTGCTGATTTAGCCAATTTTAACTTTTAATTGGTCTTCTCTAAATGATTCTCAAGGCCAGGCAGAATGGGGCCTTTACCAACCTGGTCTAACGGGAGGTGTCCTTGCCCATGGCAGGGGGGTTGCGACTAGGTGATCTGTGAGGCCCCTTCCAACCCAAACCATTCTATGATTCTATGATTTATACATAAAAAAACTTAAGGACAGCTGGAATCTCATGTGCTACACCTCCTGTGCTTTGGCAAGTGAACTGCATGTAACGGACACCAGCGAACTTCCTTTGCATTAGGAAGGATCTCTGATGAACTAGGAATTGCAGATCAGCTTCTGCCAACATTTTTGTCAGGTTTGTTTTTAACATTGCTAATGACTTGGAAAACAAAACGGAGTTTGTGGTACAGTCTCCAAAATATTTATGGTAATTAGCAGGTTGAAAAGAAAAAGCCCTTCATAGGCTCCCCAAATCACTCGTCCTTGTATAGGAGAGGAAGTAGTTAAAAGAGGAAAATTTCTGATCATACTTTGTCTTACTGTGCCAGACATAACCATGGAAGCAAACAATGGAAGCGCACTTGCTGATACTATTTCAAAATTATCCTAAAGGTGCTGAAGTTGTTTGGAATTATGTCTGTAATTGGCAGAGCTGAAAGAATTCACCCCATTTTTATAAACAATGGAAGGAGTCTCGCAGAGTTACCATTCTTATTGCTGGAACACACATCTGATACAGTAATTTAAGTAAAAATGCTGTTTGGGGTGTTTTTCTAAATCCTATTATTCCTAGCAAGACAGTGAACTCTGAGTATTAAGATACAAATCACACCATAAAGTCATAGTAAATTCATTTTGGCATTGAATAATCTTCAGCTCCAAATTCATTGTTAGTGCAACTAAAATGAAGCCAAGAAAAAATTGTTCCGGGACACTTAACCAAACAGTCTAAAAAATTTTAATTCTAGTAATCTGAAACATTCTTCCACATATTATCTCTAAATATTTGAGATGGAAATATGTGTGCACATCTAAATTTCTAAAACTATGCGTAGTGTTAAATGAAGGCATTTGCATTAGTGATGAAAAGACAGCACTATCAAGTTTTCATATCTTTTGGATAAGCAGGCTTGGGAATCCAGGAATATTTTACATTCCTTGTCACCAGCCAGTTCAGGAAATTAATTTTAAAAGGATATTTCAAGGAATATTTGCTTCAACTTCTTTGTATAGTTTGAAGAGAAAGGATGTGATTTTCCATGCGTTTATGTAGGTCATTTAAGTCACTCAAGAGTGTCTGTATACTCAAAATAGAAGCATTTTAGATCATCTTTGCAAATATATTACTGCTCACATTAGATCTGTTCTTGTGTGATTAAGTGACAACTAAAGCAGTTAGGCCTCTACAGTTTGATTTTTATTTTTTTTTTTTTTGGTGTAGAAGTGGTAAAAACCTTAGGAAACACTGCATTATTTGGATAAATACTGAAAACAGTTTGGATGCTTCGAGCATTATTTAATCTCTTTGAATCATAAATTGGGCCAGAATATCTTCTGAGAACATGCTGCACTGTAGCATATCTCTTTTATTTGCCGTGTGCTAGATTTACTATAATAAGAAGGACATTGTCTACAAGGCAAAACACTAACACTGGGGTGTGGGAGAATTCTACCCCAGGCATGCTGCACAGGACAAATGCATGGCTATATAGGCATGCAACTATTTCTATGCGTGGCTCTGTAATTTACAGTGGTCTTGAGAGCTGATGGGAGTTGCTGCTGGTATCATGTACATGCGGATATTCTCACTCCGTGCTTCAACACATCCAACAACATGTGTTGGCCAGGTATGGCTTTTTTCCTGCAACACCTGGACTATGCAATGGCAATTAATAAGAACTACAACAGGCATTTTTACTGTTTTATTATATTTTTATATATATTATGTATATGCTATACCAAAATCATTTTAGTATTTCTATTAATCTGGCATTGGATTCCAAAATCATGGAGTCTTAAGATATTTACCACCAGTTGTTAAGTGAAACAGTTTAATTAGATTTAAGGCATGTAGGATAAAAACCTTGCAGGAAAGGGGTAAAGTGTGAGGGGTATGAAGACAGTTCTGGGTAAAAATCCTATTGGCCAAACAGACATATACATAAGTAGAAAAAGAGACAGAAATAGAGGGGCAAGATCAGAGTCAGTGAATTCATGAGGAGGAATAGCCTTTTGTGGCTGTGATGAAATTCCTCTAGAAATGTCTGCATGTTCATAGAATCTGTCATTCTCAGCAGTGTACTACCCACTAGAATCACATAACAGTTCCAAGTTGGAAAGTACGTCTGAAATTCATCCGGCCCAACCTCCTCTTCAAAACAAGCCAAACTTCAAAGCCAGACTGGGTGGCTCAGGGTCTTGTCTTGTCAAGTTTTAAAAATCTCCAGGCATGGAACTTCTTGACCTCCCTAGGCAGCCTGCTCCGGTGTTCACCACCCTTCTGGTGGAAAATGCCGTGCTTAAGCCTGACTGGACATTCTCCAGGTGCACCTTGCTACTGCTGCCTCTTGGCATTGCACTCCTCATCTGTGACAAGAGCCTGGCTCTGCCTTCTCAGTAACTGTCTGCCATGCCAGGGCACAGAGGGGGCAAGGTCTCCCCATGTGGGCCAGCATGGCAGGGCCTCATCAGCCAGGGCTCATCCCACCACCTCCAGTGAAGGAGGGCAGGTGGGGGGCAGGCAGGAGCAGCCCCCTGTCCAGGTCTGCTGTGGTGCTGAGGCCAGTCTGAGGTTGAGCTGGAAACCTGAAGCAGGGTCAGGCCTGGTGAGGGTAACCAGGGTCAGGAACAGCCCGGTGATCACTGACAAGAGTCCATAGTGATGAGGCTGGCTGACGCTGGGCCGGGAAGTCAGCCCATGGGTGGTCAGGGTCCAGACCAGTGGGGCCTGTGGCCAAGCACAGGAACGGCTGTGGTGGAGCTGGAGACTGTCACTGCTGCTGTGTTGCTGGGGCAGTGACCAATGGCCCTGGGCGGCTGAAATCCTGGGCAGAGTGGGGGAATCCCTGGGAAGGTGGGCAGAGACAGGCATGGCTGGTGGTGACCTCGGAGTGCTGGCACTTTGGGCATGTCAAAACTACCATTAGATTCCTCTCTTAACTTCAGAAGTGCATTGTCTAGTTTAAAGTAAAATCTAAAAAAAAATCCATCTTTATGTTACAAACAACACTTTTCAATAATAAAAAAATATCAAAATTAAAATTAAACAATAACCTTGTACTGATTATGCTGTTTAATTTTTGCTTCTCCTTCAGCTTAACTAACTAAAAACATGCTTCCCAATGATCAAAACAATGAACTTCATTTTCAAATTACCAAGCACAAGTCAGGATTGCTAAAGCTACTGTAAAATGTTTACGTAATAGAGACTTTAAAAATGCTGCAGTTCTATTTTTAAATCATTAAACAATTCGCTTTTTTTAAAGCTAACCTTGTGTCTCTGCCAAACTTGACCTGATATTGCCAACTCTTTTAGCCTGCATCCCTGCAGGAAAGGACACAGGGTTAGAGCGGACCACAAACCTAGCACGAGCTAATGGTGTTGCACTATTGCGAAAAAAGCAAACATTGTGCTGAGAAATATAAAGGGAATTGCCATCCATAAAACATGTGAAGTAAGGCTCTCAGTTGATTCAGGGCTGGCAAGGTCTTGGCTGGGGAACCATGAGCCATGGTGAGCTTGCCAAAGCAGGCTGTGAAGTCTCATTTACTGGAGTTTTTTTAACACTAGGTTGAGATAGGAATGTAGGTACACTAGATGACCAATTTGCCTTCTAGTCTATTTTTTTCAAGGACTATTTCAAGTAGAGATTTTCATATATCCATAGTACCTCTGGGGAGATTTGAGAGAGACAAGAAGTTACCACTAAGTTTCAATTTAATTCATTAAACTAGAGAATATAGGGAGTGGGAGGAAACTGTAAGTGTAGGTACTTATGAAAAATCATGAGTAGTAATAATGCACCATACAGAAAACATTTGAGAAACAGATTTAGGTGCCTGCCAGAAGGGCAAAGCCACTGTATTTTCAATCAGAAACACCCTGGTAACATACAATGCTCACTAATCATTTATCTGAATGTGGGCTAACATTTGCAAAAACACTTGTATCATGTACACAGTCATAACATAATAATTTGGCCACTTATAAAAGCTTTATTTATATTCTTATAATACAGCCTTACTGTGCAATGCAGTCCTCTTTCAGAATAATCACCTCTGACTGCAGATGTAACTGCTGAATATTACTCCTTTGGCCCATTTTGAACTGTTTTTGTGGTTCAAATATTGTGAGGTCCTGCAAGAGTCACTCTAAAATTCCTCTTGCTCAAAGACACTCTGCAAGGCAATACAAATGCATGACAAAATTAATGGGAGGTTATAAACACTAGCAAGGAGAGCAATCACTAGCAGCAGACTTGGACAAATAAACGCAACTAATTCTTGTTTCTTTGGTTTTCCTTTTGAGCTGAAAAGGTCTGTTGCCACTGTTACAACTCAGGGACACATTTATCCTAACAGATAGTAATGATTTTGTTTCTATTAGTGATTGAACATAACGAATATAAATAAATTCTATTTTTAGGAAGAAGAGGAGGAGTAAGTTTGTACTTAAAACACAGCAGTAAACAGTTTCTGAAGTCTGATTACATTAACAAAATATATATTCAAACAAATGTCACCTGAATTAGCTGTTTCACTACATACCTTGTATAACTGGGGTGACGTGAGTCAGGACAGGTACTCATAGCGGTTGCAGTGACTTTTAGCACAAATCAGACGGGTGGGTTTTTTTTTTATACAGTGTTGCAACATGAAGATAAAAATTACATCAGTACACATTGCTGTCTCTTGGACAAAAATACTGCATTTAGGTTAGCATTCTACCAGAATGGTTTCAGTGTACCCACTAAGAAAGGTAAAAGGATGCTTCTCTGTTGCCTTTTATTTTTATGACGACTCAGACATACCTGAAATGCTACCCTAATATCCCTGATACCCGTCGAAGGTAACATTCAGGACTTGGGTAGGGAGATATTCAGCTATCCAGAATATCAAATCCAAGAAAAACTGGCTAACTAGTCACAAAGACTTCGGGTTTAAAGTTCATTCAAAACTTTTTATTAACACTGCTTTCCATAATATTTTGTGAAATGAGGGAGATGTTTATTTACTGAATTTTCTGCTGACTAACACACCAAGTTTCCAGAAACATAGACCTGGAATCCTTCCAACTTTCCTTTGTTAATTAACTGCAAAGGAACTTTTTGGAGCTACTTAACAGAAAAGCCAGGAAAGGCTAGATTCTGTGGGAACCCTTTTTTTTTTTTAATTATTATTTTTATTTTAGTAAAATATGAGGTGAATGAGTAGAATGGATACAAGGCCTACAGATAAGTTTTAGAAGAGCTGCAAAATTTTGTGTTTATTGCTCTTTGACAACAGATAGCAAAACTCTCCATCCTTAGATATTTTTCTAGCCACACATTTCAAGCTGTTCAATTTCTCCAGGACTACGGTATGATTGATTTTGCTTACATACATGAATTTAGAGGAACAAAGCCACAGCCATGCAGTACACAAGGGACTGTATGTAATCAGCTTCAGCACGGGCAGCAGACAGGCACTGGGGACAGCAGCACAGACCAGGTGAACACCTGCTCTGCCCTCGGACTCTCCATCCCCGCCAGGTGCAACCCCAAACAGCACAGCCGAAGCCAGCACACTGCTCCCCCCCCAGACCAAAGCTTACACACACACCTTACACACGCGCTGCTGGCCGTGCAGCGCCAGGCAGCCCAGCCCCGGGGAGGGCTGTATTTCAGAGCCATTTAACAGCAGAAGGAAAGTAAAACCTGACTGCTGCTGAAGCGCACGGCCCGGCGTCACACCCCGCTTCCTGTGCCCTCGCTCGCGGGCCCGTGGGCTGTGTCACGACATGCTGCATGTCAGCCTCAGGCGGTGGTGTTCCCTGCGCTCGGTACCGCCGGGTCCCGTGTAACACCCAGTGTCATGAGGGAGACCCGCTGGTGCCATTTCCCCTGGCAGGTGGTTACAGACCGGCGGGGCTCTAACGGGCACGCAGCGCTCCGGAGGGGCTCTGGGGCGGTACGAGGGAGCCCGGGCCTGGGGCGAGGCTGCAGCGGCCGGGCCGGGCTCCGCCGCCCGAGGCTCCTGGGCGCGGGGCGGGCTGCAGGCCCGCAGCCCCGCTCGCCACCCGCGCTTCCCCGCTTCGCACCTGGGCGCCCGCTGGCCGGGGGTGCGCGGTGCTGCCCGTGACTCAGCGTCGCCCCGGTGACCCCCTCCCGGCGGCGGCGCCTTGCCGCGGCTCTGCCCCCTCCCTCCCGGCAGGATCATCCCACCCCGCCGGGCGGTCACCTCAGCAGGAGGAGCCGCCGCTTTGCCTCCGCTGCCTCAGCGACCTGACAGCCGTGCGCCTCGCTTCTCCGCGCCATGCAAGCAGGGAAGGCAGCCGAGAGCCGGGGCGCCGGCCGGCCCCTGCAGGTCACCATGAAGAGGGGCTACGAGGTGCTCCGCGACCCCCACCTCAACAAGGTAGGGGCAGGTGCGCCGTGGCGGCCCAGGCTGCTGGGCGCCGAGGGCAGGAGCCCCTTCCTTTCCCTTCCCCTGCCCGCCCGCGCGGGACGAAGAGACCTGCCGCGGCTGGACGCCGCCTGCGGAGCCGGAGCCGAGCCCGGGGCGGAGGGGGGGCGCGGGCGGCCTCTCGCCGCCGCCACCTGTCGCGACGCAGCGGCCGGGGAGCGCCCAGCCCACCCCCGCGCAGCGGCCGCCGATGCGGAGCCGGCGGTGGGGCGGCGGGCGCGGGGCAGCGGTACTTCCTGCGGGCCGGGCAGGGCTTCCTCTTCCTTCGGGGCGGCGGGGGCCCGCGGCCGCGGCGAGCGCCTTGTCTTCTCCCCCCACCCCGCCCCACCGGCCTGGGCCGCGGCGCTGTCCCCTCTGTGTGTGCCGGAGGAGGGACCCCAGCATCCCGGGGAGGATGCTGCTCGAAGTTACGCCGCTCTGATGCGACTTGTGCTGCCGCCTCTGTGTTTCCCTGGTACCCTCCCTCTTTTCCAGCCCTCTTTCCCACGGGTGCCCCGCTTTGTTTCCTGCCGGCAAGCCTGGCTCGTCGTGCTGCCCTACGTTGTATCCCCTGGCAGGTGGAAAAGGCATTTTATCACCATTATTCGGCTTGCAGCTGTGGAATTCAACTTCCCAATTTCCCCCCTGCCCTGCTTCAGCGAACGCAGTCAGCTTCTAAGAGATGCTGTAGCACAGCAAAACCTTTCCATCACATCTCTGACTTGCTTAAGAATGGCAATTCAGCATGATAAAACTTTCTAAATGTGATAAATTTATCTGGAGAAAAAAAAAATAAAGCTGAGTAAGTGTTTGCACAGCTCTGATAAAGATGCAAAGTTCAGATAGTAAAATACTTTATCGGCGTGGCAGGCCCCGGATTTGCTGCCAAAATGAAAAATGGGTACAGTCAAAGGTAAGTTCTAAACACCACCTTGCACATGAAGCCTTAGTCAAGTCCTTTCTTCTTGCGTATTACTTTCAGTGGTTAGCTCTGGTGCTCTGACTTGCACCTTTGCTTTAGAATGTGTATACAGTCATTTTACTTATTGCTGAGTTGTATAAATTGACAAAAACTGTGCCTCTGGTTTTACTGGCTAGATTGACTCATCAGTAAAAGCTCCATATATTAGTTAGATGAATAGTGCTTTTATTAGTCCTGGTGCTTGCCTGCAGAGTTTCCTCAGAGGCTGTTTTATGTCTGTCTGTCTGTGTGTAGGCCTGAGAAGGTCTCCTGAGGTGAGGTGAAAGGAAAACTCCAAGAAGAAACCAATAAGAGTCTGTTTCGCTTGGGCTGCTTTTAAGCAGTTGCAGTATTCATGGAAAAAGTCTGATTCAGCCAACCAAACAAAAATAGGACTTACTCTAAAATGTGTTTTATGAAGAGCAGTCAGAGGCAGAGCAGGCTCATTGCTATGTGTTTCCCTCAACCATCATACATCTTGCCCCTGAACAGCATACTTGGAGGTGATGTGATAAAGAGGAAGGGTCTTGTTTGATTTCCTTCCCCCTCAGTTGTGGTATAGCACATCTGTATTCTACAGCAGAGAAGCAGGAAAGAGGAGCTGTTCATTACCAGCCACACCTACCTAGCTAACCCAGAATATGGTCTTTGAAAAGGTCAGCTGAAATCTCTGGTCTTTATGCCTGTGAGGAGTCTGGTCCTGCTCTGATGAAGGAAAGGTAAGCCAGTTTTCTGACTGAGACAGGTGATTTTTGGTAGGTGTGCTTGTATCTCACTCTGAGATATATATATATATATATATATATATAAGGGGAGACCTCATTACTCTCTACAACTCCCTGAAAGGACGTTATAGCGAGGCGGGGGTTGGTCTCTTCTCCCACGTAACAGTGATAGGATGAAGGGTAATGGCCTCAAGTTGTGCCAGGGGAGGTTTAGATTGGATATTAGGAAAAAATTCTTCACTGAAAGGGTTATCAGGCATTGGAACAGGCTGCCCAGGGCAGTGGCGGAGTCCCCATCCCTGGAGGTATTTGAGAGACGTGTAGATGAGGTGCTGAGGGACATGGGGTAGTGGGGAATTGGCAATGCTGGATTAATGGTTGGACTTGATGATCTTAGAGGTCTTTTCCAACCAACACTATTCTGTGATATATATACATGCACACACATATGCACCCCTCCAATATACATATTTTATTGCCAAAAAATATATATATATATAGCAATAAAATAAAATATGTTGAGGACTGCCAACATGATTGCCAGTTTGACAGCTTGTGGCCTGCCTGCATGCATGGGAGTTGGTACTCCCAGTTCACTTTCTATTGCCAAGGCTGTTAAACAAGCATCAGATTGCAGAGAATTCAATTTGAAGTAGATAAAATATCTCCTTTAATGATTCTAAAGTACAGAGATTGTTTGCAGTTCTACAGAAGTGCCAGAACTTTCTGCTATCTCTTGGGCCTTGTCTAAGAGCTGCAATTTCTCTGTATCAGCACTTTCTTTTGGATATTGTGCCAGTTTTAGTAAGTCCTATTTGCATATACTTGGCAAAAGTAGACTGTAAGTATTGAGTAGTGGTATCTAGCAGTGGCTCATAGAAAAATAAGATAAATTGTTTTCAAGGTCTCTTCAGCCAAGACAGCTGGCCTGTCAAGCAGGTAAAGCTGAAGTATGCTGCAATATGTGGAAGCTTGAGGCTTCCTTTTCTCTGACAAGAGGAAAGGAAAATTTTACAGGGAACCATTTATACTTGGACATCTTTAAAAATAGATGTAAGAAGAAATAAGGAGCTAGATTTTTTTTTTTTAATACCCATGTCCATTTAGTGCCCTACTCATCCAACAATAAAGCTGGATTTCTGTACATTCAGTGCATACATCACTTTTTATACTTAACCTTCATGCTGGCGTGAGGTGAGAGAAAGGGCTGTGGGAATGCCATGGTAAACACCCTAATTTTCTTCTTTTCCACTTGCCTTCTACTTCTACCTGGATGGCAGAATTTCCAGAACATACTAAGCACTGGAGTATGTTGAAGCCCTAGGCAATGTCGTTCTGGAATCTTTTATGCTTTACTTTGTAGCCTCACTGAGGAAAATCTTATTAAAAACATTTGGTGGTTTTGTGTTTTGGTTTGTTTTTTTCTTCTTCCCCACGCTGTGGCATTTTGCCTTTAAGAAACCATTACTGCTTTCACAAGGTCCCTGAGTGGTTTGTCCTATCTCAGCAGCAGTGATGCATCAAAAATCATGAGGAACAGCAGATCATAACACACTGAGCTTAATTACTTGAGAACATGTGTCCAAGTCTATGGGCAATAATCACGATTCAGTTTATCATCTGAGATTTTTAGGTCTGTATTGTTTAAAATTGTATTTAGAACCTTTTTGGTAATTGTCTTTCTCCCCCCCCCCACCCCCCCCAGGCAACTAAACACATTGTAACTAGCAGTTACAAGGAAAACAAATACAGTTTCACTTCTCACTGAAGTAGATTGCATTAAAAACCTTTGGCTGGGAGTTGTATGCTCTTTTAGCTGGTAAGTTACAGAAGTGTGAAAGTAATTTGGTCTACTCCTTCTATAAATCTCATTTATACTTTATTCAATGTATGAGTTTGCAATTTTAAAGCACACAAATCATTCAACACTAAACTTTCATCTCATCTTTATTTTTTTACCTTTTAATATTGTTTAAAGAAATCATAGTTTCTCATAAGCTGCTTATTTTCAGAATCTCAGCGTGAAGATATGCAAACGTGTATTTCAATACCAGACTTTTCCAACAGCCTGTGTTAGTTGCCAAGACTAAACACTTCCCTGATTGAGAAACTTTGCCATTGGAGGAGTGCTTTGCTTCCAGGCTGCTTTCGTGTTCTCACAGAGCGAATCAGCGAGCAGGAAATAAGTGATTCTATTAAATCTAAGTGCTGGAGGGTTCTCTCTCCTCCCCAGCTGCTTAATTTTAACCCCTCTCCCCTGACTGACTGCTGTGATCATTGCTGAGTATAAACTGTTGGTCCCTGTTTTTTCTTTCCTTTATTCAAGTTGCACTAAAGCACTGGAGAATTTTGGAACAGACTGATGGGGCTGCTGAGTACCGAGAGCTTCCAGCCTCAGTCCCACCTGCAATGGCACTGATGTTTTATCCTTGCCACCTCCTCTATGTGATGCCCCTGGATCTCAGTAGGTTCTCAAGTAAGCAGCAACATTAGTTGTTGGCTGGAGTTCACTGTCAGTCCATTGACTCGCTATGGGATTTACTATACAAGAACCATACTGGAACAGACCAATGGTACATTTATCCCGATGTCTTATTTCTGACAGTGGCCGAAGTGGATTCCTCAGGAGGAGTCAAAGAGTGAAGGATGCCTCTTAGTGACAGTTTCTCAGAATAATCAATTGCAGGCTGAGGGAATGAGCAGTTTATTAGGGGGTTATTAAGATACGAATGCTTGTCTTTCCTACCAGATTACACGTGGTATGTGTACTAATTCACTAAAAAACAATTGTAAACTTTTTAAAGTTCAAATGAAATCGTTAGCTGAACTAGGGAGAAGCACGGGCTTCTCATTTTGCCCCTATGTTTCAGAGAGTGGGAGGAGAAATACAGATAAATTTTGTTCTGTGAAATACAGCTATATACTTGTGAAATACAGATGTGTTTTGTTCTGTATACAACTAGTTGCTTCACTAAAATTAAATTTGATTTTGAGAAAGTATAATCCTGCGCTTGATGTGGGTGACATATAAAGGGTTTTAGGACTTTTACATTTGTGGTTGACCCTGTAATAGGCCTCAGAAAACCCAGAACTCAGTAAAAAATCAGAAGCATTCCAGTGAGATTTTCTCTATCTGATGGGTAGAAGAGAAGAAACACTTATGAAGCTCTTCTAAATAAATCTATTTCTTTATCAAATACAAAGCAGTAGAAGTCTTTTTTCCTTGCATTAGTAATGTTCATATTTTCACATCTTAAACTTCTGAGCACTTTGGCTGGGTCCTCTGGCGTGACCAGCGCTCACTGAGTATTGCTTTTGCCTTAGCTGTAGATAACATATTCTGGGAAGAAAACTGATGAAGCTGGGGATGGAGGAGGAAAACACATTTAAAATAGCATATTACAAGTATCTACATTAGTTTGTAAAGTGGATTTTCTGGAGTTTACTTGATATTGCAAGGGATGATTTCATATTAAGTGGTAGTAGGTATGATAGCATCTTTTAGATTGGAAGATGGTCAGCTCCATGTAAAAATAAAGGTGTAATTTGAGGAACTTTTTTTGGATTATAGTTGCTGATCACTTTTACTGTCTTCTACCTACCTCCTTTTTTCATATAAACGTTTTGCCCTTTACAACTTTTTAGTTTTTAACAGTAATATTTCTGAGTTCTTATCCCCATCAGATGACCAAGCAGAGCAGTTCTGCTCTTGATAGGGATAAGCACATGCTATTTTTCTGGTCTTTGACCAGAGTAAATGGCGTAGTGGTTGTGATAGCACAAAAAGCAAATCAATCTGGTTTCTATCTGAAATCTTTTACAGTAAACTTGTATTGATTTTGCCTGTGTTTGGCAAGCATTGCATTTTTAGAATTATAGAACAGAATCATAGAATCACTTTGGTTGAAAAAGACCTTTAAGATCATCAAGTCCAACCGTTAACCTAGCACTGCCAAGTCCACCACTAAACCATGTCCACAAAATCACCATTTTTGATCTGTTACCGGGGTCTCTTACACTGGAATTGCTGTTCTGTGGAGTGGCAACCTAAAATAGAAGGTTCTTCAAATGTGAGGTTGGTTCACACCAGAGCTGTTTGCTCTTTAACAGTCAGGACTGTAAATTGCAGACTGGCATAACTGCAGCTACCTTGTACACTTGGGGTTTGGGCAAGGGCATGAGCTCACCAGTGGCTCACCAGTGGGTACCATGGGGCTGGGTGAGGCGGATCTCACATTGACACTGTACTTTCCCTTCTTGAAATCACCTTCTTGAGGGAGGAGTTGTGATGCAGGATGTTTTTTGTATGAGTGCTTTTGTTTACAGTATGTGTGAAGGGGCTTTAGAAATTAATTCCATGCTTTTTTCCACCTTTAAGGCAGGTTTGTCCTGCATACTAATAATAAGGAAAACAGTCTTGGGAAAAGCACAAACTAATTCAGTCGGATTATTTACTGCCATCTTCTATTTTATGTATACAACTTGCAGCATTCATTGCCTCCTACTGCTTTGTTCCTGACCTAGTAGGTAAGTTGCTGTGGTTGGTGTTGTATCCTTTTCTTCCTGTTGGCCTCCAGCTCTTTGCTTGCAGATATAAAAAAGAGTGCTGAGACAGTGACTTGGGAACAAAGTTCTGTGACTTGAATTAATAGCAAATAAAATGAAGGAGAAGTTATGTAGTAAGCTATATAGCAGCGATAGCAACTGAATAGTGGTGTGAGTTATCACAAGAGGCCGATACCTAGAATTGTTTGCTGTGAAGCTGACATTAAAAACACTTTTCAGTTGTGTAATTTTCTTGTGAACTTCAGTAATTGAACTGAAGCAAAGTTGACCTTTTTTCTTTAGACTGAGGTATCCTATGCCCACTAGCTACAAATGCTGCTTGAATAGAAACATTAATCGTGGCACAGAACACCTTGCAAACAGGATTTGTGTATTTAAAATGGGTTAAATGTGCTTTTCTATGCTAGGTTTTATGGAGATGCTGGCCACAGAACTTGGGTGTTGTTTTTTGATCTTATTGATGGATGCTGACAGTAAGTAGGATAAGAGCTCACTGAGAAATTGTACTTCTGTAGAGGTAAAATAAACTGCAGAGAATATTTGTGCTTGCTGCAGAAAGCATATCTCAGAGTACAGAAGTTCTTGTTTTGCATTCTCTCAATTCTGCTGAATCAGTCTCTTGTATCGAGCTGTCTATGAAAAATAAAGAAGTTGTGGCCATAGCAGGCACAAGCTTCACTCCCCCAGCCCTGCTTCCCTCTCTGAGGGGAGGAGGAAGTAAAATGTGTGTAACAGCAATGTTTCTTATTAACCTGTGACCCCAAGTCAAAATGTGCATCTATGCTTTTGTGCCATCATTCGGTGCATGACTTGCTCGTGGCTGCTGTGGCTCAGGCCCGCAAGGCTTGATGCGGGGTTTCATGCTGAAGGTCTCATTGCTCCAGGCTCTGATGGCTGAGTGGCCCACTGCCGTTCTGCTAAATATGTTACTAATGGAGGTATGAATAGAATCATACATAGAATAGCCTTGGTTGGAAGAGACCTCCAAGATCATCAAGTCCAACCAGTATTAATACTCTTCAAATTAGGTCCTTCAATTAGTTTTTTCCTGTTTATATTAGATAATTTTACAGTGGAGCATCTGATTTGAAGAAGTGTCAAAAGCATCATTTGTTGGAGGACGTGATTCTGAGATTTCAGCTGCAGTAGTAAGTGGTTTGTGCTCCCTGCAAATCTGAAGAACTCTTGTATGGTGCCCTTTGTGCTCCCCTGGCTGAAGGAAGTGTAGGGTGGTTGGCTGAGAGCTCTGTGGCCCATTGTGGCTGGAAGAGTAGCATGGAAAAGGGGGAAAAGAACAGTAATAAGAACATTGTTGGGTTTATGTGCCTGTGTAATGAGATTCACAGGGTAGTCTGTTCACTCCCATGTACCTGAAACAAAGAAAAAAGAAACTGTCTTCTGTGATCATTGACAGGAGAGGAACATTTAGCATGTGCTGAAACCTCTAGTAGGTTTTGGGTTTTTTGGGGGGTTGAATTTTTGTTTGTTTTTTTTGTTTTTTCCCCTTAATGATAATGTTGGACAGGGTGGGATGCTTTAAAAAAAAAAAAAAAAAGAGCAGACTGATTCCGTTCACTGTGCACAGGTGCAGTGTCCGGAAGGACCTGGTACCTGTTAAGTGCCCACTGGGGAGTAATGGATGTCCATTCATCTTTATGTGTTCATTGTCTTCATTCCACATGGAGTTAAGCCTATCCTGCTGAGACAAGTACCAGTGGACTTCTCACCCCCAGATGTGTGTACATGCCTATCAACAAGGCTTTGGTGCATGGAACTGAATCTGAAGAATTGTGTTTATTTTTCTTTACGTGGTTGCTGTGATATCACAGTAGCACTGAGGGGTTTCAAGCATCAATAAATTAGATTGCAAATGGGTATAAATTAAGGATCCCTTGAATTTAATGAATAGTGCTATATTTGATCATGCTGGTATACACACATGATCTGTTAAAAAGATGCTGATCTGTGAACTTTAAAAGAGACTTTTACAGGGAAGTTACTGAGGCCTTTGTTGAAGGGAGGTTCAGTCTTGCAGCTTCTGAGCATGAGGGATTATCTGTCATCAGTGGGAGGTTTTGTGAAATCCAAAGATATCATATAACTAGGAAAGGTGCCAGTTTTGGGAACACACCCTGTGACCATCCACAGGGTTAGCTTCTGTAGAAGTGGGTGCAGAGGCTATGTCTCTACTAGCACAAACCAGATGTTCTAACAGCTGGTGCTGTGAGGTGCCATGTCACCAAGGCTCTGGCTGATCTTTCTAGGCCTTTTAATCTTCCCTGAATTTTTCTGACTCTCTCCTTTACCATAATTAAAGACAGTAATACAGTTTGATGGTAGTAGGCCATTAGTTAAGCTTTGTTTGAATGTCCTCTTTCATGGAGGGGCTTTCTTTTTGTTTTGTGCCTTGGCAGTGCAGGGCAGGCCCATGACTGGGAATAGTTTTACAGTAATTATCTCCATTGTCTGGTTTAAGACACCATCAAGGAGCTAAATCTGGTATAGGAAAAAGGCAATAAAATGTTGTAGGATTACTAATTTGTAATATACAGCAGCCAATGTTTTGTACAGGGATGCTGCAGACAAGCTTGTAACAGTACCTGTGTGTCTGCAAAACTGGGATAGGTGGAACTTGGAATAAACTTCCTACTGGGCAAGACTACACATTAACTTGTCAGAGACAAGGCAAAGGCTTTGGTGCCTCCGCAGACACCTAAAATTTGATTCCTAGCAGTCCATTTAGAAGGAAACGTTGAAATATTCATTCAGTGTGCAAGGTAAATGTTTTTGGCTAGTCTGACCTTTCTGAGATGAGTCTAATTTTATCTAAAATGATGAATATTATAGTATCTCATTTTTGATTAGTTAAGATGACTTTAAATAGTCCAAATCTTTGAATGATTTCAGAGAAAAAAATGCTGTGGAGAAAGCTAAATGTGTTTCTGTTAAAAACAGATCTCTAAGTTAATTTTGTAGGAGAATTGTTTTATGCATATTCCTCAGTATAGTTTTTTTTTTTTAGGAGTTATTTAAAAAAAACACTGAATTGCATGCATAAAAGAACAAGTTTTGGTCTTATCACGGCTTAAGCTTTGCTAATATAATTCGTTGCATAATTCAGGAAGCAAAAATCCTGACTCAGAAGAAGGAGGTCACAGGGCAGCTTGGAGGCAGTTCTTGCAGCCCTATGTACTTTCTGTTGAGATCAGTGTCTGTAGTTTACTTGGATACTGTTAGTGCCTATTCCTGTGTGAAACACAATACTCCGTGCAGGACTTGAAGTTGTTTACAAAGTCGAGGAAGTGCAGAGTAAACACTTTTTATATATGTAAAGAATACATAATGTAGAACTGAAAAAAGCATCATGATTCTCCTATGCTTTGAATACTTGTAGAAAGATGGAGAAATACATCAGGGTGTACTTGTCTGGTATGAGTTTAGAAAGCAAATTCATTACTGTTTTACTCAGAGTACAAAAGAGGCATAGAGCAGCAATGAATTTTATCATTGCATGTTTATGCTCAGGTTTTTACTTACTTTATTGTTCAAGTAGCAACTGTTATCTATTCCTGGCTTAAAGAAACTGTGTTGTTTTTTTTCTCTAACAACTAAGTTTAATATTAAAAATAAAGTCACTGTTCTGCCTCTTTTTTTGGTTTATTCCTAAAGTAAATATCCCTACAAGTTGTTTGAAAAATTGCAAACACCTTTGATTCAATGTAACTTTGCTTAAATAAACTCAGTCTTCAGTCTTGAGTTTGTATTTTAGATTCATCTGTTTTATTAATGGATTGTGTGTATTTTTGGAACAGAGTAGGTGCTATGAGGTATTAAATGATTTTGGCATCCAGTTCAGATGGGATATCACAGTTTAGCTTTCTTCCTCTGAGTGATACACTTTTAAGTTTGCTTTTGGCAGGGAGATTGGATAGTAGAGAAGCACTGCTTTGCAATGGAAGAATAAGAACTCTTATGAACTATATCACTCGCTTTTCCACAAAGGCAAAAATAATTCTGACTTTTACTAATGACTTTAAAAAAACCCCTTTGCCTTAAATCTGTCTTGGAGATGACTGTGTAGTGGTGATTATGAAGCATGCTAAAACATTTTCAGTACTAGTGTCTAGCTGACTTATTGGATTTCTTCTTCCAGATCCCTGACTTTAGAAAGCAGATTTATGTGTGGAGGTGTATTTATGAAAGAGGCACTAAAGCCTCTTTACCTAAATAGTACAAAAGAGCTTGATAGTTAGAGATAGAAGTCAGAAAAAAAGAACACTGTATTGCTAAAGTAAAATGAATACCTGTGTCTATGAAGCATGTGATGTTGGTTTGATTTGGCTTGAATCACTTCAAGTTCTGTATGATGTTTTTTTGGTGGGGTTGGACAGCAGCAATGCACCTGAACCAGAGGATACCTGTTTGTGTTAGTTGGTAGGTAGATGCCTTTTTGAAGATATTGATTATGGTCCTGCATCTTTCTTCTTAGACACACACTTCTCCGCTCTGTTTTTGCTTAAGATCTGAAAAAACTTATATCTAGGTAATAAACTTGGGTTAAAAATGTGAGGTGTTAAAATGCAGTACATCACCAGCTGATGGCTGATTAAGTATATGGTTTTAAAACTCCTAGAAAGGACTTTTCAAAATTTTGTGACACCTTTTTGCCATCATTAAACTTGTTAAAATTACAACTGAGTTTCTTTATGTGAAGGAGAAGAGTAATTCAATAGCTGAAAAAACATTTTGGTATTCTTTCAAGTACAGAATATTGAACCCTAATGCTGACATGTTCAGCAGTTTCAGTCCATGATAAATATATGGAATAAAATATTGGTTGGATTTCAGATACTGACTAGTGAAATGTAAATTTATCTGCTGCTATTTATAGGTAAATGGAAGTTGTTATGAAAATACATTTCAAATTCTTGATTTTGTACTGTAGCAGTAGTTGGAGTAGTTCCATGAGGTCCTTAGGTTTATGTAGCTTTGGTTTTGCCCAGGCATTAGCCATTGTTAAAAGTCATGTCCTAGGAGCAAGTGCTGGGGGAAGAATGAAGAGCCTTCTGCCATGGGACTGGGATTCAGGCTCCTGGACTTTCTGCAGGAGTGAGATATTGCAGCAATTCGTCCTCCCTTTGTCCAGGCTTTTCAGTCTTCCTCAAACTGTACATTTTAGGTGACTGCTTGACATCTTCATTCCCAAGGTTTCTCTGAAGTTCTTACCTTGCCGTTGTCCAGAGCCTAACCAGGATAGTTGTCTTGATTGCCACACAACTCTGTCTTGGGATGTTTCAAGTTGCCTCTATCCCAGGAGCATTTTGAAGCTCAGTGATGGCTTCTTTCCACCTTCTTCTCATTCAGGTACTTCTTTTTTCAGGCTTCTGCTGAGTGAGTGTAGATGTCATTTTATAGGCTTCATCTAAAGCTTTCAGGCCTGGTGAAGGAGAGCTGGATCCTTGCTATGCTTCAAAGCTTTTCCTCTGCACAGGCTATTCACTGAAGTTCTTTGAAAAAAATTACTAGTTTGTGTGTAACATGAAGTCAATAAACTTTGGTGATTTATTTCTATGCATAGCTTATGTGTAACAACAAGCTTGAGGTAATACAGTTTTTAACAGAGTTCCAGATGTAAAAACGTCTGCTGTTTGTCTTTTAAGGTGTACAAATTTATGTCTTTAAGGCATACAATTTTTATAGTCTTAGGAGAGCATAAAAGCAGTGTGATTTATCTTTTTTTGTGTTGTTGCTTTTTGCTAAGACAAGACTTCATGCCAAATTCTCTAAGGATGAGGCTTATCAATTGCATTGCTTTCTTACCAGTTGCATTTGTAAGCAAAGGCTGGATAAAGCCTTCCTCTTGCTCATGTGATTTGGCATGGCTGTCTATTAGGTCAGTCAAGGGTCAGGTATAGAAATAAGGAATGGCCTTTAAAATAGCTTGATTATTCAGTTTACTTTGTATAGCACAAATGAATTCTTACCTTTAGAACACTGCAGTGGTTGAACTAAATATGTCAATTGTAGGTGAGAATAAATGAATAAATGTAGGTGAGTCTGTATCAGAAAAGGTGTCTTACTCACTGTACAGCTTTTTTTCTGCATCAAAGGTGGATTTCACCATGCCCTCAGCAGCTGCTTGAAAGGAACACTTTATCTAAGCTCAGGGAAAGTAGAACATCTCACTTTGCATCTTACCTGGGAAAACATAACTAGTCCAGCTCTGTCTCAGAGCCACTGGCCTTGTGTTTGCCAGAAGAGCAAAAATGTTCCAGGTCAGGAGTCTGTATGACACTGGAGCCTCTGCTCTCCTGCCAGGCTATTGGAGGTACCAAGCTCTCGTGCCTCTTGGAGTACATGGATAAACTCAAAGTAGAAAATAAAAAGCGAGTGCTTATTTCTAAGGTGTAATTCTTAGGAAAGAAAAAATCTGTAGGATAAAGAAACACACCCTAACACTAATGTTATTTCCTAAACTTCTTACTTTTGAGTAGTTTATGGAAAGAAATAACTTTCTTCTGTTTCTATAGTTACTGAGTCCTCTAATTATATTCAGCAGTAATGATGTAGTGGGTAAAACACAGGTAAGAAGAAGAGATGAATATAAGAAAGTACAGTTTAGTTGTCATAATGTACCACCAGCAATTTAAACAGGGCGTGTGACTAACAGACTCCTTTTCTGGTTTGCTTTGAGGTACCTTCACAAATCTTTAAACATATGATTGATGCTTTCTTTGTCTTACTTCAGAACTATGTAATGAGCATGAGTAGACACATTTTTTCCCCTTTAGTTAGTGAGCTCTACTTCAGCAAGAAAGACAAAATATTGTAGTAGATTGGGCACTGGACTGGAAACTAGGTCATGCATTTGTGATTATGAAATCTTAGTAATTTAGTTTTCTCATCTGAAAAGACAAGCAGCATTTGAGAAATTTTGAGGATGAAAACAAGTATAAAGTACTTGGTCTTGTATAATTAGTATTTTTAGGTAATGTTTTTCTACGTTGTCTTTGTACTGTTATAAGCTAGTTTCTGTTTACAATTTTCTTTCCTTGGTGGGGGGAATCAACTTCTAGTTCTTGCAGTAATCAATCAGCAGGCTGCTATTTCTTTTAAAGTCACATCTCAGTAGACTCATGTCTAATCTGTGTAGTCCTGACATGTTTTGTCCATATCCTTCTACCTTCTGCTATACTGCAGTTGCATGTAGAGAGGGTGTTAATGGATGTGCAGTCTCCTGCACATACAGTTCCCTAGATTATAAAAATCCATTAGACAGGACTGCAAATAATCACAGAATCACAGAATCACAGAATCACAGAATGTTAGGGATTGGAAGGGACCTCAAAAGATCATCTAGTCCAATCCCCCTGCCAGAGCAGGAATACCTAAATAAGGTCACACAGGAACATGTCCAGGCGGGTTTTGAATGTCTCCAGAGAAGGAGACTCCACAACCTCTCTGGGCAGCCTGTTCCAGTGTTCTGTTACCCTCACTGTGAAGAAATTCTTCCTCACATTTGTGTGGAACCTCCTATGTTCCAGCTTACACCCATTGCCCCTTGTCCTATCATTGGATGTCACTGAGAAGAGCCTGGCTCCATCCTCATGACACTCACCCTTTACATATTTATAAACATTAATGAGGTCACCCCTCAGTCTCCTCTTCTCCAAGCTAAAGAGACCCAGCTCCCTCAGCCTTTCCTCATAAGGGAGATGTTCCACTCCCTTAATCATCTTTGTGGCTCTACGCTGGACTCTCTCAAGCAGTTCCCTGTCCTTCTTGAACTGGGGGGCCCAGAACTGGACACAATACTCCAGATGTGGCCTCACCAAGGCAGAATAGAGGGGAAGGAGAACCTCTCTTGACCTACTAACCACTCCCTTTCTAATACACCCCAGGATGCCATTGGCCTTCTTGGCCACAAGGGCACATTGCTGGCTCATGGTCATCCTGCTGTCCACCAGGACCCCCAGGTCCCTTTCCCCTACACTGCTCTCCAGCAGGTCAGCCCCCAACCTGTACTGGTACATGGGGTTGTTCTTCCCCAGATGCAGGACTCTACACTTGCCCTTGTTGAATTTCATTAAGTTTCTCCCTGCCCAACTCTCCAGCCTATCAAGGTCTCGTTGAATGGCAGCACAACCCTCTGGTGTGTCAGCCATTCCTCCTAGTTTGGTGTCATCAGCAAACTTGCTGAGGATACATTCTGTACCCTCATCCAAGTCGTTGATGAAGATATTAAACAACACCGGTCCCAGTACCGACCCCTGAGGGACTCCACTAGTCACAGGCCTCCAACTAGACTCCGTCCCATTAACCACAACTCTCTGGCTTCTTCCCTTCAGCCAGTTCATAATCCACCTCACTACCTGATCACTAAACCCATACTTTATCAGCTTATCTACAAGGATGCTGTGGGAGACAGTGTCAAATGCTTTACTGAAATCAAGATAAACCACATCTACCGCTCTACCATCATCTATCCACCTAGTTATTTCCTCATAGAAGGCAATAAGGTTGGTCAAACATGACTTACCCTTGGTAAAACCATGTTGACTACTCTTAATGACCCCCTCATCCTTGATGTGCCTGGAGATAGTGCCAAGAACAAGCTGTTCCATCACCTTTCCAGGGATGGAGGTGAGGCTGACCGGTCTATAGTTACCCGGGTCCTCCTTCTTGCCCTTCTTATAGATTGGAGTTACATTTGCTATCCTCCAGTCCTCAGGCACCTCTCCTGTTCTCCATGACTTACCAAAGATGATGGAGAGTGGCCTAGCAATGACCTCTGCCAGCTCCCTCAGCACCCTTGGGTGCATTCCATCTGGTCCCATTGATTTATGGATATCCAGATTGCTCAACTGATCCCTAACCCAATCCTCATCTACCGAGGCAAACTCCTCCTTTATCCTGACTTCTTCTGGGGCTACAGGGATCAGGGGCTCCTGGGGAAAGTCTGCAGGAGTAAAGACAGAGGCAAAGAAGGCATTCAGCACCTCTGCCTTCTTTATATCCTCTGTCTCTAGGGCACCCCCCTCATTCATCAGTGGGCCTATATTGCCTCTAGTGTTTGTTTTTTTAGCTATGTATTTGAAAAAGCCCTTTCTATTGTCCTTGACCTGGCTAGCAAGGTTAAGTTCTAAGGAGGCCTTAGCTTTCCTAATTGCCTCTCTACATCCTCTGACAACTGTCCTATATTCCTCCCAAGTGACTAGCCCCTCTTTCCATGATCCATAAATTCTTTTTTTCCACCTAAGTTTGCCCAGCAGTTCCTTGTTTAACCATGCTGGTCTCCTAGCTCCCTTACTTGATTTCATACCCATTGGGACGCTCTGATCCTGAGCTTGCAAGAAGTGGTCCTTGAATGTTGACCAACTATCTTGAGCCCCTTTACCATCTAGCACCCTGTCCCATGGGACTTCCCTTAACAATTGATTAAGGAGGCTAAAGTTGGCCCTGCGGAAGTCCAGGGTTCTGGTCTTGCTTGGTACTCTATTTCTCCCACGCAGGATCCTGAACTCCACCATCTCATGATCACTGCAGCCAAGGCTGCCATTGACCATCACTGCTTCAACAAGACCCTCCTTGTTGGTAAGTACAAGATCCAGCAGCGCTCCTCTCCTAGTCGGCTTATCCACCATTTGCATTAAGTAGTTATCATCAATGCACTGGAGGAACCTCCTAGACTGTGAATGACTGGCTGTGAAAGTCTCCCAGCAGATATCGGGGTAGTTAAAATCCCCCATGAGGACCAAGGCCTGTAGTTGTGAGGCTGCTTTCAGCTGCCTGTAGAAAGCCTCATCAACTCCCTCGTCCTGATCAGGAGGTCTGTAATAGACCCCCACAACTGTATCGCCAATACCTGCCTGTCCCTTAATTCTTACCCACAGACTTTCAACTTGTCCCTCATCAGCCCCTGGAGAAAACTCAATACATTCTAGTTGCTCCCTCACATAGAGAGCAACTCCACCACCTCGCTTCACTGACCGATCTTTCCTAAAAATGACATAGCCATCCATGACCACATTCCAGTCATGTGAGCTGTCCCACCATGTCTCTGTAATTGCCACCAGGTCATAACCTTTAGACCGCACACAGACCTCTAACTCCTCCTGTTTATTCCCCATACTGCGTGCATTGGTGTAAAGGCATTTCAGATAGCAAGCAGAGCGCGCTGGTGGGACCCCTGGGAGGCAGGAGGCCTCGTGGTCAGGGCCTAAACATCTATCCCTTCTCTTCAATGTTCGAAAATCCTCCATAGACCACCTTCCTTCAGGCCCTAGCATATTGCTCTTGGGCTTGTCTCTAACAGACTCAGTTGTCCCCCCTTCCCCCTTCACATCTAGTTTAAAGCCCTCTCAATGAGCCCTGCTAACTCCTGCCCCAAAAGCCTTCTCCCCCTCTGGGACAAATGCATTCCACCTGTCACCAGGCCAGGTGTCTCATATAGCAGCCCATGATCAAAGAACCCAAAGCCCTGCCTTTGACACCAGTTACGTAGCCATTCATTTATCTGTGAACTCTTCCTGCTTATCTCTTCACCCATTCTTGCAGGAGGTATGGAGGCAAACACTACTTGCACTCCAGACCCCTTAACCAGCCGTCCCAGGGCCCTAAAGTCACTCTTCATAGCCCTTACACTACTTGTAGTAATTTCGTCCCTGCCAACCTGAAAAACCAGCAGTGGGTAGTAATCGGAGGGCTTTACAAGATTAGGGAGTTTCCTTTTAATGTCTCTAATCCGAGCCCCAGGGATTTGAACAGAAGGAGCTGCATACATTTTCTTTACATATACATTCTTATGACATTCTTAGAAATTATGCCTCTGTAGTGTAAACGCCCACCAAAATAAGATTTTATTTGAAAGATAGCTCAATGAAGGTTTAACAGTTGACAAAATGAATCTATTTTCATGTCAAAAAAATGAATTCTATCTTAATCCCCCTGTCTTTTGTTATACTTTATTATTTAAAAATAAATTTCTGTTTTCTATTATGGGATTTCAGCAGTGAACAGCAAGCCTACATGATGAATTAATATTTGTGAACCTAATCCTGAAAATAATTATATAAGTAGCTACAGAAAGGTAATGTTTATGTGGCTCTGCTCCAAATTGTCAGCAGTGCAACTCTCAAAGTATACAATGATAAACATATTTTTGGCCCTGAAAATACTTACATGAATCTATTTACTTAAATACATAGAAATAATCTTTCAGATACTATGAGGAAACATGGCACATGCATAAAAGCCCTTTATTTTGTACTGACTTCTTGTACTTCATTACTTTAGGCAAAGCTGCTGTGTGGAAAACGGAGCAATAATGCAGTAGTTAGACATAGAGCTGTAGGAAACCGAAGTTGCATCAGTTATGGTGAATCTGCTCTGCATTCTGTGAATCTGTTATCTTCAGCAACCTCATTAGCAATAACAAAAACCTCATTAATCTCATTTTAGTGTTGTGCATGTTGGAAACCAAGTACTAGCACTGTGAGGCATTCAGCTTGGGTTGAAGGTGGTATGAATTGAACAGGAATTTTCCCTACCTGTCCTGTCCTTTCTTCAGTTGACAATATATATTGTTATAGGCAGATGAATTTCTGTTTGCAACACTGAATGCATGTTTACAGGAGCAGAACCTGTTCTGGCTGGAAACTCTTCTTTTGAGTCATAGGATGAAGAGGGCCTCGGCGTCTCTAGATCATGTATGCTGCTATTCCACTCTGCCTTGAAATGAGTAGTTAAAGGAAAATGCAAGTTAACAATTGAGTGGTTTTGTCAGACGTGGCATATGGGAATGAAGTATTTGAAGTAATCACAACAGCATGTCCTGGGTTTAAAAAGAATACCTACTAAACAATTTCATCTCCCTCCTGTAGTTTTTCACGCTAAGGAACTTGCAAAAGAGACTATTTTTGTAAGCCTTTTCCATGACTTAACCTGCCCAGTTTAGTCTGTTCTTTGACATTTTTTCTGTCTAGTAATTTTTGTCAAACCATGTTAGTTTAATTTTGGGGAACAATGTTTTTGTGCGTATGTTTATTACGCTGCAATTGGCCTACCTCAATAAGGCTTTCTAATGCTTTGGCCCAGATTCTCTTGGTTTACACAGAAAGCAATGTGAGTGTGCGTTCATTTTTTTTCCCCTGCCTGACTCAAAGAGTAACATCAACAACACTAATAACATAAACCAATTGAAATTAAAGTACCTGGCATTCCTCAGCATGAAGTTGGTTGTTTCCAGTGTCTGGTGCTAAAATCTGCAATGCTTCTTGAAATGATCCTTTTTTCCTAAAACTATGAAGATCATTGTCTGAATGCTACCTAGCAGAAGGAGTTTGTAGTATCACCACAGGGAAGGTGAGTGGAATATTAGTATAAAACTATAGGGCGATTCCTGTCAGAAGGGATCTCAGGAGGTCTCTAGTCCAAACTCCTACTCAAAGCAGGGTCAGATATGGAGAGAGAACAGGTTTATTAGGGCTGTATCCTGTCACATCTTGAAAACCTCTAAGGACGGAGACTCTATAGCTTCTCTGAGCAACTTATGTATGTGTTTTTGCTCATGGGAGGATTTTTTTTTTTTCCTTATATCCAGTCTGATCCTCTCTTGTTTTATCTCATGCTTGTGTTTTGTCCTTCTGCCGTGCACTGCTCTGGAGAGCCTGGCTGTGTCTTCTAGATAGCCTCAGCATAGGTGCTGGAAGGGTGCTATTAGGTCACCCCCAAACCTTCTCCAGGCTGAACAAGCCCAGTTCCCTAACAGAGGATGTGCTTCAGCCCCTGATTATCTTGGTGGCCCTTTACTAAACTTGCTTCAGTTTATTGATGTGTTGCCTTGTATTGGGGACCTAAAGTTGGACTCTATCATAAATGCAGTCTAATGAGTTCCAACGAAAGCGGTATGATCATTTCCCTCAATCTATACTCCTGTTGGTATGCTATGCTGCTGATAATATAACCCAGGATACTATTGGCTGCCTTTGTTGTCTTCTGCTCAGTTTGCTGTCCAACAGGTCCTTTTCGACAGACCTGTTCCTCCTCAGCCAGTCAGTCTGTTGCCAGCCTAAATCATTGTAGCCTGTATTGTTTCCTTTCCAGGCTGCAGCGCTTAGCATTTGTCCTTGTTGAATTTCATAATGTTCCTGTCAGCCCATTCCTCCAGGCTAGGTTCCTTTGGATAGCAGCCCGGCTCTTGGGTGTATCCACGGCTGCCCCTATTTGGTGTCTTTTGCAAACCTTTTAAGAGTATGCTCCCTTGCCTTCTCCAGGTCGTTAATAAAGATGCTAAACAGGACAGGTCCCATTACAGACCCCTGTAGCACTCCACTTCTTGTTGGCCTGCAGGTGGAGAATAACCCATTAACTGTTTCCCTCTGAGCACCATCATCCAACAACAGTTTTTTACCCAGCTGGTTGTCCACCCATCTGATCTGTAATATCTCAACTTGAGTGCAAGGATTTTTTGGGAGCCAGTTTTGAAAGCCTTGGTAAGGTGAGATACATGACATGTCTCCCCTGGTCCATAAATCCAGTCATTTTACCACAGAAGGCAATCAGGTTGATCAGGGATGATTTATCCTTTGCTTGTCCAGTCTGTAATGTCCTTTCTCAGTCCCCTCAGGATCTTGAACTGTGCTAGTCCATTGTCACTTCACCCAATGCTGACATTGATTGTTTTATCCCCAGTCAGGTCTTATTTTTGAACAGCCAATCCAGCTCTGCATCACCAGTGACTGGCTCACCCAGTATCTCCCATGTCATCCCTGACACTCTCCAGTAAGATCCTGGATTGTTTGTGTCTTGTCACATTGCTCTTCCAGCATAAGTGAAGGAGATTTAAGTCCACCATAAGAACAGAGGCCTGGGGACTCAGGTTGTAGGTACTGAAGGAACACGAACAGTTTGTCAGGCTGATATTTGGTTACTATTTTTGGTCAGATAATTCAGTTATTCAGCTAAGCATTTATATTCTCCTTATGTAAATCTCAGGAGGAAGAAGAAATGCCTGCATACACATAGGACACATGGACGACTTCTCCGTCGAACTTGTAAAATCTGTTGAATACAAGCCTCTTGGAAATATTGTACAAGTTTTGGAATACTATAAAAAAAGAGAAGCTGTTGTGTCTCTGTTTTCTCTGCTGCTATCTGTAGAATTTTCAAAGAGCTATCAATGCTTCTGTAAATGAAACACAGTGCAACTACAGCAGCTCCTTGAGAAGCTGGAAAATACTTATCGAGGCAAACCCAAGGCAGTGCTTTCTCTTTAGAGCTTCATTCTATTTGTGTAAGTAGCTGTTGCAGGGGAAATGTCTAGCAGAACCCTGTAGTTCTCATCCCATCCTGCTCTGTCTGGCCTGAGAGAAAGCCATCTGGGGCTGTTTCTAAAGCAAAATTGTTAATATTAATTTCAAGGGCATGCCCTAATAACTACTAAGTGGACAATCCCATCATCACTAAAGAAATTTAATTCTCAAGTTGGAAACCTTCTGGCTGGATCCACAGAGCAAATCATCTGTGGCAGTTTTGGATTTTTTTCCCCTCATACCCCAGTTGTTTTCACTTTCCTCAGCTCATTTAGATATCTCAGAGGTTTTGATGCATGGAAATTAAACTGCAAGCCACAGTCCAAGTGTGCTGCAGAGTAGACGTAAATGAAAGGTTTGAAAAGCCTCCACGCCAACTGTTTCAAGCTGTCATCTGCTTCAGTTGACTGAATTGTTAAAGTATGTCCTACCTTTGTTACTACATAAACTAATATGAAAGCTAGCAAAGGCAACTTGAAACTCTACTGGGGTAGCTACCTACAGATAGGTTGCAGTAGTTGAGAGTTCAAGCCAGGTAGAAATGATGGTCTGTCTTGCTGTCATAACTGATTTTGCTCACCTGGAAAAGGGGGCAATTCGTATTCATCTTGCTAGATTTCTGTCTCTGATTTTGGGAATCTTTCATTCTCCTTTTTTTCCTGTCCATTTTCAGCTGTCAGCTGTTCCCATGCCAGTTACCTTTCTTAAAGTTGTTTTACAGCTTCGAGGTTTGTTTGGATTTGCAGAGGTTTCTGGATGCCCTAATAGTAGCCTAGAAACTGAGACCCAGGAACCCCTGGAGCTTATCTGGTCTAGCTTTTGCTCAAAGCAGGGACAATTTCAAAACACTGCAGCGTGTATGAATGGAATGAAACTAGGTCAGGTGGAGTCTGGTGGGCTTATAGCTTATAGGAAATGGGAATGCCTATGTGCTTTTACCTTTGGGTTCTTGAGAAAAGCTTGCCCCATTGACTTGAGAAACTGCTGAGTGTGACACCTATTTCAAAGAAGGTTTAAAGCAACCTCCATGGCATTGACTAGCTAACTGACCACGTTTCTTTTTGTAGTGTTGCCCTGCTCAAACAAGCTGGAGCTCTACAGACTCAGTAATGTGGGTAGCTGGAAAAGAAACTCATCGTGTAGAGCTATGCTAGCTACAGAGCTTGCAAGAGATAAGAATAAACCATGAAGTTTGGCTAACAATAAAGAAGACATATTGGGACTGCACTTAACCTAATAAAAGATAATGGAGTAGAAATAGCATGAAACATCTTGGGGTGTCTGAATCTCCACTGACCAGGAACCTCTTTTTAGAGAGAAAGCGAAATCTGCTGCTGTTGTTCCTCTTGGAATTATAGGCTGTTTTTTTTCAGTTTGCAGTTGTTCTGAGTCATGTGTAATTCTTTATGACTGCACAATTCAGAATAATTTAATCATATTATTCCTGCTTATGTTAATGTGTCAGTGGAAATATAACAAGTGCACCATAAAAAAGAATGTGACATTTTTCTATTCTGTAGTCTGTTGAAGAGAAAAACAGAGTGCTTGCAGTACCCCATGTTCATGTTAGAGTAGTTTCCACACCAATCTCTTACATCTTAATTAAAGTAATGCACTTACATGTATAGATTTGCATACAGTATACTACTGTATGCAAATAGTATGCAAGAGCAGCACTGTGCCCTTTATGGCCTGTGTTTTCAATAGTAAAATAGTGTTGAACTATAGACTGGATGCCCACAGTATACAGTGTCAAGGAATTTTTTTTCGGAGAATCTGAGGCTTGGAACTATTTTAAAATTTATTTTAAAGTTTTTTTCAGGAGGTAGATTTTTTTAACCTTTTTAAGGTTTTTTGAGCTTGGTTTTCTATTGGTTTTGCTTTGTTTCTTTGGTAAGGAGCAGGAGATTTGGGCTTTTTCTGTTTGATTTTTTTTGTTGTTTTTTTTTTTAATTTTAGGCCAACTGTAGTCTCATCCTATGGACTGAATGCCTGCTTACAGCTCAGACATATTAGGTGAACTATTGGAACATATCTTGTAATTACTTTTTATCCAAAAAGAATTCACTTCAAGTGCACTGAGATGGTTCCACAGTATGACCCAAATACAGTAAGTGGTGAAAATCAGGAAACTTGATTCAAAAGCCTGCATCCTGTTCAAACAAAAACCGTAACGTGAGTGCACCTAATATATATAATTAAGAAATAAGGGATTCAAAACCTTTAATTTGAAACTTCTATCGGTCCCAACAGCTTTTAGTGCAGTAAAATATGTTTCATAGGGCGTTTTAAATGTATATAAATGTATGCTATGGTTTAAATCCATGCAAGAGAAGACAGTAGCCTTTCTGAGATGTCACTTGTTTATCAGACCCAATATATGAAGTTGCTGTGGCTCAAAGTTAGTGCTGATTTACTGTTTGTTTGGTTTGATTTTTTTTTCCACTTGAGCAGCCATCCTTCTCGTAACAAAGAAATGAGAGAATTTCACCTATGACTAAATAAGATCAGTGAGATTAGACATGTACCAAAATGCAGGCAGCACTTTCCTGGCAGTGTCCTGTCATTTCCTCCAGTTGAATGAATTGTTAAAGCTAGCAAAGGCAACTGAAAACACTGCTGGCTAGCTACCTACAGATATCTTGCTGTAGTTGAAAGAAATACAGTATTTATAGGATGTAATAGTGAAAGAGTGAAAAAAATCAATATGTAGACCTGCCTACATACAACATGCTTTTGGGTCTTTCCGCTTATACACAGTTTAGGGAAAACCTTGGTTGGGAGCAGTGCTTACTCTGTGTGCGTGTGGGTATGTAAACAGGGTCTCAATAGCCATCAAAAAGTTTTGCGCTCTGAGACAGACTGATGAAAATATTTCAGCTGCATTTGCTTTACCTGATGTTCTAAACATTAAGTGGGATTCAATGCATACCTACATTGAATCCTGGTGATCCAGAACTGGTTTAGAGATTGGTGGTGCCAGCAATCCCTCTGGAATTTCTTCTTAGCTTCGAGAAAAGCAGAGCTGGTTCTTCTTTTTCCTTCCTGACAAAAAATTTTGTATGCTATGTATATTAAACCCTTAGCAAGCACATTTTCAGCTTCCTTCCCTTGGCTCTTATCTAATCAGTTTGGATGGATAGTCTTCGGGTCAGTGTGTTTTTGTGTGTTTACTCCAATCATATTTGGAAGGAAAAAAACAAAGTAGAAGTACATGTTAACATATAGTAACAAAGTCTAATGCTGAAACTCCTGTGGCTATTACTGCTGTTGGGTGGCTACTGCTATCTTCCTGTGTAATGTCTTAATGAAGTACTATTTTATAAGAGATATTTAAAGAGAATAATATAGCTGACTGCCTTTATGCTGCTAAGCTAGTTGTATCTTGTTATATGGTCTCTCTTGCTATTGCTTAGCACCAATCAAGATGCAAACAGTTGCATCTGAACTAATGTTCAAATGTGGGTGATTCTCCCAGCCTCGCTCACTCATTGCTGACCTGACTGCAGCTCCTCATGCTGGCAGGCACATACATCATGATGTAAATTCCCAAACCCCATTGCCTTTGAAAAAGGGTTGCAGCCCCTCCCATTTATACATTTTTCTGCATATTCATTCAAGGCACAAAACCCGTAAACCAAATTAATAAAGGGATCGTTAGAGATTGTTTTAGCACAATATGGAAATGAAGAACCAGCTTTTTAGATAAAGCATCTTCTGATAGCCTGTGAGACCATCCACAGGCCAGCTTTTCCATGGATTCTCTTAGAAAGTATTGGAAAGAACATGCAATAGTATTTGTATTCATTAATATTGGTGATGTATCCCCTGATTTTTATTTTGGTTCTTTTATGTGTGTATACCTTGGGGAAAACTCCTTCCAGAGATAAAAAATCCTATATAGGAGTATCACCTGGAAAATACGTTCTACTTGGAAAATGTCCTGACTGATGATCCGTTTCCCCTTCCCTGCTTCAGAAATGACCTATGTGACCTTCAGCAAGGAGAATAACAATGCTTTTAATTTCAGTCATGGTACTGCATTAACCAGGGTTATATATTAGTTTCCATTTCATTTGGTACAAATCTTGTTACAAATGTGTGACCAGATGGAAGCAGTTTTGGTGTGTGTATGTGTTTAAAGGGCTGCTTGCCCACACTGTTCAGCGGAAACAAGCTACACAGACAAAAATTATTTAACCAGACTTTTTAATGGCAATGATGTGAAGAGTCGCTCTGGAAGGCTCTCTCGAGGAGGGATGGACAATGATTTTGTGGAGGGCTGCAGCAGAGCCTCTGCTGATGCAGCCTTGTGGGTAGAGCCGTCTCATGGAGATGGGATGTACGCCTGCGGGAGGAAGTTTCTTGTCAGCATAGTTTTGCCACTGTCTTAGGCAATGTGAACTGATCTTCCAAAAGTGTTCTTCTGCTGGCACGTATGTCAGGGCTGTTGCTCACATAACTACTTGGCTAGAATTTGTGCATAGAGGTCCTCCAGGTCTTGGTATTTCCAGGGCTCAAGCTAAAACAATGTGAGAGAGAGGGTTGTGTCTCTCCCTTCCATTGCTGAAATGTCTTACTGTCTGTGGTGTTTAAAAAAAAAATTAAAAATATTTTTTTTAAAAAATTCTGAATTACTTTTCTGTATGTGGATGAAAATGATCCCTTCTGGAATTCGTTTCTTTAGTGTACCTTAGAAATATATTAATCAATTAACAGATACTGTAGGGAATTGTGAAAAATCCAGCTGTTTAACAACAGAACATTTGTGGTTTTGATGATCCTCTTAGAATCAGTGTACTTCAATGTTGCTGCAATGTCCACTGGCTTATTTTGTGTTTCTTTTTTTAGTAAGAACAGTCCAAGGGTGAGAATTGACCTAAAAAATCCTCCCAGCAATGTCTTTCTTGACAAGGCTGGACTTTAGATTTTGTTTCTGAATTCCCAAATAGTGTAAGATGAGTAAACACAGTAGAAATAATAACAGAAAAATATTTGTCTGTCTCCAATTATCTGTGCTATGCTGAAACAAAAAAGTCACATTAGTGCTATAAATATTTCTGTGATCTAACTTAGAAGCAATATTAACTGTGTTTAGGACAGTCCAAAGAAAAAGAGATTATTATCTTTCAGCCATTAGTCATTCCCATTAAACCATGGATAAAATGAGGTTGCTGATTAGAGAAAATGAGGTTAGATTTATCTTCCCACCTTTCATAATCTAACTAAAAGTTTCCCATGCAAAACCAGTAGGCTCTACTGCAAAAAATTGGTCTTCAAATGAAAAGGTTTGGTTCAAGCAAACACAGAAAAGCCACTAGTACATTAACAGATATTTATCATGCTTTTGTTTGTTGCAAAGAGTATTCACCCCTTGAACAGAGAAACAAATTAGCTCCTAGATTCTGTCCAGAAAAAGACAAAGTTAGAAGGGGAAGCAGTTGTTAGAACCTCTTACTTGTTTTCTAAAATGAAAATGTGAAAATAAATACTTTGAGTTGTCTTTGGAGACATATTTCTGCAACGTTTTTGTTTGTATGCCTTTTTGAAGAATTATTGTAAACTGTTCCTTTCAATTTCTAAAAAACTATATTTAGGGAGAAACCCAAACCCAAAAAAAATCCCCATGATTCAGAAAATCGTGTCAAAGATCACAGATGAGTAGAGGTTGAAGGGAGGACGGACCAAGTCTAGGGAAGATAAGGAGAGAAAAAAAAGGTCTTAACAAAATGGAAAAGCCTACAAAGTAAAAAATATCCCTTTTCTCATTTATTATTAGATAAAATGAAGAGTAAACAACTAGTTTGGGAGACCAGAGAAACTAAAAGAACGCTCAAAATCTAAAATAAAAAGAGGACTGAGTTTAGAGGCAGCATTTTAAAAATGACTGTGTAGTAATTTGCTTTTCTAAAGATTAAATTACAAATAGTATAAAATTACTTTCCTGTTGGATGGTGAACTGGTAATAGGTATTTCCTAGTGCAAAAAAATGTAAGCTACAGCAGTTTCATAGGGTTCCCGGCTGAAAAAGTTGTTATACTTGCTGGCGATCCTGAGTGAGACTCTCATCTGGGTATCACAGTGGAGTAAATTACACATGGCTTGTTCTGACTTTTACTTGTAAGAGAGGAGACTTGGGAGTGATGTTGAGAGGTACTTAGTTCAGACCACTGCTTTTATGCTCTACTCAAATTCAAGTTTTATGTTCTGCTGGGAAGTAGAACAAAATTATTATTTCAATTAATGAAATATTGTGGTTAAAATATAATGGGCTGAACTATTTATCATCTGTATTAATAAGCTGGTTTCAGAGACGTACTGTACTATCTGCAAGCCTGAGGACTATACATTTTAGAAGGCAAGCTGCTTTTTGGGTGACCTAGAAATGCTGGAAAAATGGGCTAGCAGGAACTCCTTGAAGTTCGACAAAGGCAGATGAGCAGCCCTGTGATTAGATAGAATAGCCCTGTGCAACAGTACAGCCTGGGAAACAAGTGGAGAGAAAGTAACTCTGTAGGAAAAGGCCTGGGTGACCTGGTGAACAAGTTGAAGATGAGTTACCAGGGTGTACCCTTGCAGGAAAGGTGGCCAAATGCAAACCAGGCTGGTTAGCAAGAGTATAGCCAGTATGTCAAAGCAAGTGCTCCTTCCCCTCCATACAGCACTTGTGAGACCACATCTGGAGTACTGCATCCAGCTTGGGACTCCCCGCTACAAGATGTGGACATCTAGTAGTTAAGAGAAGAAGAATTTTTACCTTGAGGAGGGTCAAGTGCAGTGGTAGGCTGCCTGGAGAGAAGTGGAATTTTCATCCTCAGAGAGACTCAGTACTCACTCGGAGATGACACTGAGCAACCTGGCCCTGCTGGATCTGCTCTGAGTAGGGGCTGGGCCAGGAGACTTCCTGGAGTACTTTCCAACCTGCATGATTCTCTTGTATTTGCGGTTATTATGAACTATATGCATATAATAATGGTTTGGATTTCATGACTAACTAAATTATAAATTTTTTTTTCTCTTAAAATAATGTCCAGTTAACCATTTTTCCTGTATTTTAAAAATAACTTTGGTCAAATTGCTTCATAGGGATGACATCTGACTTCCAGGGAGCTATTAAAACTGATTTAAATGGGTAAAGGTGGTTAGGTATGCACTTGCTGGTTTTATGATTAAGAACAAAGGACTGTAAATTATCTGGTTAAAAACCACCTCTCTCTTCACTTTGATACAGCCAAAGAGCCACATATGTGCAGGGTTAGATGTTACAAGAGGAAATTAACCCCAGAAATCCTATTTTTGCCTATCAGTTGCTCTGCCTTTCATCTTCTTACCCAGTGGTGTATTTCTGTCTGTTTTTACAAGTGTTATCAAAGGACTAGTTTAAAGTTTTGTCATCCATGGTTTTATGTCTCTCATGGACATTTTATCAACTTGAGGATTAAAAAGGTTTTTTTAAATCAAACACTTTAGAAGTGAAGCTTATAACTATCGTGGAATTAAGCTGCCAGGAGAATATTTAGTGGAGAGTTCATTACAACTATGAAGTTGTAACTAAAACATTTTTTGAGTGCTCTTGTGAAAGGGGAGAAACAAGTTGGGTTTTTTTTCAGTTAATATTTATGCCTGTAAGAACAAGCCTATGTAGGGCATGTGAACTGTGGCCCCTTAAAACTGTCTAATGTTGGCATGTGGGCTTTTTAGCATCCAGTTTTGATGAAAGCTCGGGATGTATTTTAGTGATTTCCCCTCTTTTGAAGGAAATAAAAAGAAGAAAAAATAAACAACAGAAACCAATCTAGACCTGGTCCCTCTCCAGTGATAATTATCTAAAAAACAGTGCTAACATAAGCAGATATTATCAATTTCTGGTCTGCCATTTCAGAGTCCGCCATGTGGTTGGGTTTGCAGGGCAGTGGTGGGGAGAAGGGGGCTTTTATAATCATGTGATTGCTTTTACTTGGATTCTGTTTTATCCAAGCTTCCTGCAGTATTATTTATGGAATTTACCAATCCATTTATTTATTTTAAAAAACCCTCTAAAGTCAGACCATACATCTAAAATCAATACAAATTCTTGGGAAGGTTATGGAAAGCAAAGAGCAGAAAGAACTAAGAGTTATTTCTTAAACTGAATGAACAGCGGTGACTTCTGTAGTAGTTGTATATTTGAAGTGTGTGAAAAGATACCTAATTGTCTAGATAAAAGTTTCGCTTTAATGGGTTAGAAAGTATGCTGAAATCTTTGGGATTTTGTTGGTGGACTTCTGCCAATGTTGTGTATTTTCATGCAGTGTTCATCTGAAACAAACAAACAAACAAAAATGTTTTATTTCTGAAAGACTGAGTTTCCTGTAATGTAGAATTCCTCTTAGGAGATGAGTTGACTGGTTTTTAGTTTTGAAAGACATTCAAGCTTGACACAGTTGTGAGAACAAGATGCATTGGGAATGAAAATGGGACAGAGTTATGTGAGCCCAGCCAAGAGGTTCTCCTGACCTACTTTTAGGTAACAGATCTTAAACTTGGCTGTCACTGACACTTCAGAAATGACAATTAGATACCATAGTATCATAGATAATAACCCAAACAAAAGTTTTGGGACTTACTTACTTTTACTTTAAAATTGCATTTTCCTTTTGTTGTTTGTACAGGAAGATATTTCTTCTTTGGCAAATTGTCTTTATTGGAGTTGCATATGTACCTTTCACAACTTGTGTCCCTACTTTAGAATATAAAAGGTTAGAAGTCTCTAAATGCTGCTCAGCTCATTCTCCCACATGTGGGTGAAATTAAGAGTATCTAGTAGGGGTTTTTTTATTGTTTTCTATAATGCTACTAATAATAGACTTGTTTAAGCCCTTAAACAAAAGCATTCATTTTGCAGAGGACTAGTAAATAGTTCTGGTTCAACACAGTAATTTAAAGATTCCAGCTTTAAAAACTTGCCAAGCTGGGAGATGCTTTCACAGCAGATGATGTACTTTGAGTACCTCCTTTGTTTGAGGGACCCTCATGTTCCCCTCTTAAGTGTGTGCTTTGTAATTCCCTCTGAAAGCCAGCTAGGTTTCAGGATTCATCCTTGGGAATTTCCAGTGGGCTAGTGTAACACGTGAGAATTCTTTCTGTGGTGCCTTTTCAGAAATTAGTTGCTTTTCCCACGTTGATAAATTGGGGATGCTGCTCTTGGCCTTGGAGTCAGATGTGCTTGGTGCTGCCCAGTAGAAGAGGGTTGTATGTCGTTAAATTGTTGTTTCAGTTCCTTGTGACAGAGAGTCAGCCTGGAAAGGGTGCACGTAGGTGTGAAATGAAGTTGTACATGAATGCTTGTTCTGTCAAGATAGGTGACAAAGTTTGGAGATTGTGATCCTGGTGAACTTAGAGTTTAGATTGTCATTAGTAGGTGGGAACAATTAATTTGGCGAAGGCCATTAATTCCAGTACTAGTGAATGTCTATAACCACTATAAGCGCTCATTCACCAGGCTGTAGTTTTTCAGTGCTGCTGGAGAGCCCTCCCTTACTCTCTAGCCTGGTCAGTGCCCATCCCTTTGCTGTTGAGGCTGCCCACCCTGCCTGGGAAAGGAAATGTTACCTTTTGAGGTGAGATTCAAGCTTTCCATCCAGGCATAATTAGGAGCAAACAGCAAAGTGAGGTGCTTTGTGTTTGTATTGTGTGTGAAGCAGGTTGCAGCAGCCCAAAGCTCTTCTGGCACAATTACTTGCAGCACCTATTTTTTCATTCTTGTGTTCTTCTGAGCTCAATTTCTTCAGCCTTCACATTTGCATTCATGTCTGTCCCCTGATTGTTGTGTTTCCATGCAGAGGTTGGATTGGTTCTATACTGTCCATGGCTCCTACCTTTGAGTTCTTTTTCAGTTATCCATAGAAAATAAATCCTGTTACTCTTTCACTTGCTTAGCTGGCTTTTCATTCCCCATCTGCTTCATCCTTCTGCTTAATTTTACCATTGCCATTGCTTTCAGTCACTTCAGTTCTGCACTCTTCATCTGCTTTCTGTTGTGCTCTTTCAGCAGCTCCCAGCAACTTCTTATTGTGCCTTTCCTGTTTTTACTTTTTTCTAGAAAAGTCAGCTACTTCTTTTGGCCACTGTGAGGGACAGAGAGACATAACTAAATTGCGTCTGTGTCCCCAGGAAGGTTAGTGACTTTACAGTATGAAAGCTTACTTCCTGTGAGCAGTGAGAAGTGGGTTTTTTTTACTATAAGGGAACCAGTTTTTCTCATGAATCTTGTAAACGGATCCTAAAGTTCAATCCATGTAAATCACATTTCCTACTAGAAAATTAAGCTGTCGTTGGAAAATTTTGCATATTATAGCTTAGGCATATGGTCTTACTTTAAATGCCAGTACTGATGAAAGAAATCTGTTCCTTTCGAGGATTGCTTTGCTATGCTGGGAGACTTAAAACTGGTGCTTCTGTACAACACCAAAAAACTACTTTTGAGACCAGCCCTTTTGGAGAAGGAGAGCCAGACTAGTTCCTCTCAAAATCAACCGTGCTGCTTGGAAGATGGCCACTGCCACTTCACGCAGCAAGCAGTGGTATGTTTGGCAAAACAGTCAGGACCAATGGGGAAATAACAAAAGATGTTTAGATTGCCACCAAGCTCTGGGTACCTAGTCATCCGGAGTGATTTTGAACATCTGACAGCTCCTATACCTTCACGTGAAATGGTCTGAATAGTGTCTGGCAGTATTACTACACTGTAGGTAGTCAAGGTAGCAAGAACCACGAGTGTCGTCCACCTTTCCATTTAAAGTTTCTACCATAAGCTGTCTAAAATCCCAAAAGGGCAGTTTGGGTGACTGAAGCTAAAGAGCAGGTTTTTGTGCTCTTTGAAACACTCTTGGTTCAATTTGTTTTGCTGTTTGAGTTGAGAAAGTAAGCGTGTGTATTTTGTTGTTTAATTTTTTGAGCTTTTTTATTGTGATCCTTTCATCTTTTAGAGAAAAAGCTTGACACTCAGAAAAGGAAAATTTCCCTTGATGCCAAAATGTGTCTCTCTTGGTTTTTTTTGCTCTCAGTTTCTTTTCTTATCTCCCTATATCTTGCCCTTGAAAACAGTGCAGATCCTTAACATACTCATGTGGGAGTTCCCATAATAGTGTGTGTGACAAATACATTTGAAGATTATCTACTGCCAGACTGGAAATAAGATATACTCTCAAATATGTGTAGAAATAGTAAAACTAATGAAACAAAATCCCCAGTAATGGCTTCAGCTACATTGCATACACTAGAAGAATTAGAAGTACAGTTTACTTCTGTGCTACGCTTTCCTTTTCTTCATCAGCTTGTCTTCTGACAATTGGGTACCTTGTGAAAATAAAATTTCGTTTAACAGGAAGGGCAAAGAAAGGGCTGCACTTTTCATGTCAAACAACCAACCCCCCAAAATTTTGCAGAATATCCAGAAAGGTAATGTGCCCCAAAAGAAGCTTTCCCTTGGGTGTTCAGGAAGGTTAAGGCTAGAAGTGATGCTTGCTCAAGTCCTGTGGATCCACTGTATCATGCATTTCAGCTAGGACTTCGGTGGAGAGGATTGGTTTTTTTTATATAGCCCTCATTATTTGTGGGCCTTTTTGCACGTTTCCAACTTCTGTAATGAGTAATGCGAATATGCCGTTTGAACTTTAGGAACTAATTACAAATTAGCGAATGAATTTTTTTTTGTGTGGCGGTTAATAAACAAAGAGAACACAAGTGTCTTTCTGAGTGAGTTCCATTACTGTATTTTTTGTTCAGTTTTGCTTGAAAGGGGCTTAATTTTGATGTTACTGGTCTGGTTCACATTGCTGTGGATTGTTGAAATGTTTCAAGTAATGGACAGACTTTTTTTGTAGTTAACTGGTTATGATACTGACGAGAACTGATGATCCTTCATCTTTCTTAGCCTGAGTAGATCTCTCAGTGTTGCCTAAAATTATGTTGCAGATAGGTATATAGGTATCTTAATCTTAAAGACCCCATGTAAGACTTAAAAAACGCTATTAGGAGTATTTCCTTAGATCTGTCACAGTCTTATACTTTGCCTTCATTGCATAAATGTTGGTTGGTTGGTTTTTTTTTGGAAATGCCTTAGCTGTTAGCCTGAAAATGTTAAGTTTTGCCAATTTATCCGAAAACTACTTCCTCTTCTGTGTTACTGATTGCTCCGTACTATGTTGTATAGATGCTGTGTATATAGGTCTGCTAGCTCAGTCTGTCCAGAACAGTCTTACATCAAGGGCAGTGGTTAATGCCTACTCCAAATTAATGAGGTTTACACAAGGTATTTATTCTCATTTTGTGTAAGTGATGGATCTGACACCATAGTTTCCTTTAGGAAAAGCAGCAGTTATGAAGCTAGAAAAAGGTTCTAATGGGGCTGCATAATTAAATACTAGAAAATGTGAAAAGTGGGAATGAAGGGTCAACACTTCCTTCAGGTTCAATCAAATATGCTTTTGTTTAATGTTTAATGCTGGAATATGTTTTTCAGTGTTAGTGTAGGGAATTGCGTTCTTAAGACAATTTGTTTTGTGTTTTTGTTTTTGTTTTCATGTTGTTTTAGACTTGAGTTTCTGTGAGTGGCACAGGTGGATAAAAGGGCGAGTAAATCCTTGGTTTGCTTTGAAAACGGTAGCAACTTGAAATGAATCAGGTCTACTGGGAGGGGATTCCTGGCATTTTTTTACCTTCACAAATTTTCATTCAGGTAGAACTCTTGTGTGCCTGATAGCAAATTCAGATGGTTTTATATTGGCTGGTTTCCTTAGCTACCATTCAGATTTTATTTCCATAATATTCACTTTTCTTTAATCTAATATTTGCTTTGATGAGTCTAGCTCTTTTGGAGAGCAGTCAAATAAAAAGAAAAGTGATATACCCCATTTTATCACAGCTTTTTCTATGATTTATTTCAGACTGATCTTTTCTATGCAGATTCTAAGCAGATATAATTGATATACAGATTGTATCCTGGCAAAAGCAGAGCTGTATGAATCCATCTGGTGTAGCAGTTTTAGATGGAATTGTTCTGCCATTAGTAGAAATCTTCCTTCCATCAACTGACTTTTTCCATACTCTGAACGGCTGTTGGATGACTTTGCTGTATAGAATCACAGAATGGTTTGGATTGGGAGGGACCTTAAAGATCATCTAGTTCCAACCCCCCTGCCATGGGCAGGGACACCTCCCACTAGACCAGGTTGCTCAAAGCCCCGTCCAGCCTGGCCTTAAACACTTCCAGGGAGGGGGCAGCCACAACTTCTCTGGGCAGCCTGTTCCAGTAAAGAAGGAACACAAAAACCACCCTTACAGTAAAGAAGTTCTTCCTACTATCTAGTCTAAATCTACTTTCAATCAATTTAAAGCCATTACCCCTCACCTATCACTACGTGCTCATGTAAAAAGTCCCTCTCCAGCTTTCATGTAGGCCCCTTCAGGTACTGGAAGGTGCTAGAAGGTCTCCCCAGAGTCTTCTCTTCTCCAAGCTGGACAAACCCAACTCTCTCAGCCCATCCCCATAGCAGATGTGCTCCAGCCCCCTGATCATCTTCATAGCCCTCCTGTGGACTTGCTCCAGCAGGTCCATGTCCTCCTGTGGAGGCCCCAGAGCTGAACACAGTACCGCAGGTGGGGTCTCACGAGAGTGGAGTAGAGGGGGAGAATCACCTCCTTTGACCTGCTGGCCACGCTTCTTTTGATGCAGCCCAGGGTACGGTTGGCTTTCTGGGCTGCAAGCACACATTGATGGCTCATGTTAAACTTCTCATCCACCAACACCCCCAAGCCCTTCTCCTCAGGGCTGCTCTCAGTCCATTCTCCTCCCAGCCTGTATTTGTGCTTGGGATTGCTGTGACTCTTGTGCAGGATCTTTCTCTCTAAAACTGGTTAAATGACAGTTTTAGGTAAGAAAATCAGAGCTCTCACTAAGATTCTGGGCTTGCTGTATCTTACTTTTCCTGTTGAGTTTATGTTTTAAGAGTTTGCCTTAATCAATCTGGTCCTTGATTTGTTTTCCCTCCTGCCTTAAACTAAAAGGACAGAACCAAACAAAATTGTAGCAAAGTTCAGATAAGCTTATAATTTTCTGGAAGATGTATAGCTATGTGACAAATTTCTGTGCACTTCTCTATCTCTTAGCTGCTATTTCCAGTGCTGTGATAATCTTTGCCTGTGGTTCTAGTAATGAGTGTGGCTACTCTGAGTGCTTAAGAATTCAAAATGGAAAAAGGGACCTATCATGAAACAGGTGCTTCATTGCTACACACTGAGCAAAGCTAACAACATATATATAAAAAAGAATACTATTGATTATGTATATATTCTTGCACTATGTATTGGGTTTGCATGGCAAAAGGTTTTGGTAGCAGGGGGGCTGCAGGGGTGGCTTCTGTGGAAAGCTGCTAGAAGCTTCCCCCACATTGGAGCTGGGGAAGAGTGTGAGGAGTCCTCCTCCTGGGAGGAAGGAGCAGCAGTGACAGTGTCTGACTGACTGAACACAACCCCCATTCCCAGTCCCCCTGCACTGCTGGGGAGGAGGAGGTAGAGCAAAATCAGGAATGAAGTTGAGTCTGGGAAGAAGGGAGGGGTGGGGGGAAGGTGTTTTAATATTTAGTTTTTATTTTCTCATTATCCTACTCTGAGTAGGATATCCTACTCTATCCTACCTACCTAATTATTGGTAATAAATTAATTTTCTCAAGTTGAGTCTGTTTTGCCCATGACAGTAATTGCTGAGTGATCTCCCTGTCCTTATCTCGACCCATGAGCCTTTTGTTATATTTTCTCTCCCCTGTCCAGCTGAGGAGGGGAGTGACAGAGTGGCTTTGGTGGCAGCTGGCCTCCAGCCAGGGTCAACCCACCACACACTAACTTTTGGTATTATTGACAGTGAAGCATGCAAAGGTGCTAACAACTGCCAAAAGAAATAAAATAGAGAAGTGTTTTGTTATCTTTATGTTGGCTATATGTATATAATTAGAATAATTTCTTGCTTAGAAACAGGATTGTTTCATTAGTGAATGCTTTGATTTATGCATGGTCAGAATCCTGTGAGGCTCTTGATGATGCAGCTTTTCAGAGGTATTAGGGATGGGTCTACTATCTGAAGAATATTTTTTTTCTTTATATTTGAGTTTTTCACTTAAAAAGCCATCTGCTTTTATACTTACACTATATTCCACTTTGTAAAGGAAAAAGAGTGGTAGGATAGCCCCCAGAATTTCATAAAGCTCTCAAGAATTCAGTATTTGGCACAGGTTTATAGTGAGGGTTAGGACGATTTTTTTTTTTTTGCATTAAACACGATAAAAATGTTCACAATTAATATCCACATAGATTTCTTTTTTACATTCTTGAATAGCCATCTGATGTAGTCTGGAAAATAAGGATTGAGGTAATGGATAAATGACAATTTAGGTAATAGAAGTCTGTCTAGCATAGTTGATCAGATAGTGAAGTGTAATGACCTAGTTATATGATCTTTCACCATATTTTTTATTAATTTTATATTAAGCCAATTAAGTTGTCTTAACATTTCTACTGACTTAACGATGAAAGCAGTGCAATTTATTGTTTTCAGTTATTGGTTATGTGATACTACCTTTAAGAAGAGAGAAATGAATGGCTGCACAATGCTGATCCAAAAATAGCTGGTTAGATTGTAAGCCCAGAGTTTGTTCTGCAGGTTGCAAGGCCTGGCTGGTTGCTTGGATTTAGGATGTCATGGCATTCTAAGTCAGCTGTGTTAGTAGAGTGGTTCACCACTACAGCTGCATACTATATAATTAATCTTTTACATTCTTTCCAAGATTATCCACTGTATCAACATATGCTTTGTCTCTCATTTCTGTATGTCTTAATTACAACAAGTTTTGTTACAATACGAAGCTGTTTTCAGCTGGGGAAGCCTGAGGAGGAGGGAGGAAAAAGTTGCCTTTCAGAGTGGCAACATCAATAAATTCTGGGGACATTGAATGGAGAAGCAAAGGGGCTGGTGATTACAGTTTCAAGGAAAGGTCTGTAACTCTGTATACGCACTTCTATATTTTTTTTTGGGGGGGGAGGGTAGAAACTGCAGTGCTCTTGATAGAACTTTCCCAATACTGATAAATACTCATTGTCAGTATGAGAAGTACAGCTGTCTGTGGATGGTTCTTTTTGGGATTATGATACTTTGGTAGCCACTTCTGCTAGTGAGTTGCGTAGCCTGAATATGTCCAGGAGACGAGGGAAGTTCCAGCAAGAAAATATCAGTATTGCACTCAATTCAGTCCATTTCAGTACTGGTATTAGTAAAATAAGTCATCTGGGTTATACAGAAAACAGATCTTACTTTAAGAGGCTTGGTGCTAGTTTGATGAGACTTTTATAGAAATCTTGGTTACAAAATATGTATTTGGATAATAAAAGTAAAATGTGCATTGGCACTACACAATATTTTTATTGCAAGAGTAAATCAGTTTAAAGAAAAGTTGACTAGGCTAGGATTCAGTTTACAGATCAAGACATCTAAACTTTGGTATGTGAATTGGAACTTCAATACTGAGTGACACTAGATTATAAAGCCATTTTGGATACTCTAAGGTATCTGAGAAATCTTAATGGAGCTGACAAATGACACAGGACCTGTGTTTCTGGAGTGGTGGCTGGAGGCCAGACAAGATACCCTTGTGGCATCTCAAATGTACTGAGACACTGTCCCCTAGATGCCTAATACTTCAAAGTGAGTTAAATCAGAGTAGCTAGGCTCAGTTGATTTTTACTGTCTCAGTTTCCTTTGACTATAATGGATGGGAGATTAGATGCCTTAGATCTTCTGTAGACACCTCAGTTTAGGTGTCTGAATCTGGGTGCTGAATCTTACCCTTAACTTTGGTAACATCAGTTATGTGACACGAAACTGTTAGAAATGTTGGCTTGTTCTTGTAACACCTGAAAACACATGTCTATAACCATGACAGGATAGTTGAGTTGTCTTGATTGTACCTACTTGTCTAGTGCTTTTTATTACAGCTAAACATAAACCATATATCTGAAAGCTTAAGGGAACACAGAAATTCAGAGAATTCTCTGAGAAAGCTCCACTTTGAGGTGATGGCAAAGGAAGCAGTTATCATCCCCAGAGGCTGAAGAACACTGGATAGAAAGTAGTAGGGTTATTTGTATACAAAATGCCAGTGAGGACATTACCAGAACATAGAAGTCTTCTGTTGCCATCTATTGTCTTCTCTTCTGTCCTATTGGAACTGATTTTGTTCTTCCAACTTTAAGCACATGCATAATTTCATTCACATGAACAATTATGTTAATCTGAGTAAGAAGGACTTGCTTATATACAGATGAGAATGTATGTAAGTCCTTACAAAAACTGCACTGGATAAAACTTAAAGAAAAGCTAGATGTCTTGTATTTGTTCCACTTATTTCCTTCTTGCTGTGTTTGATTTCTTGCATTAAGTGCTAATAATAAGGCAACAATTCCCTGGAATGCTCAATGAACTTCTAACAGCTATAAAGGCATGTTTTGATTTGATATTTAAGATTTTACAACTGTACTGCATTATGTAATGGGCAAGAGCCTTATAGCTTAAAAAAAAGTGAGAATTATCTGAAATTAAGCTATTTAAATAGACATGTCTGCATTTACTCCAGGCGTCTAAACTCCCATATGGTCAAAGGGATTAATGATGAACACCTAATTGCTGGTCAGTTGGATTTCTGAGAACAGATCAAATCAGTACAGTCAATAGCACAGTAAGTATAAGTGCAATGTAGATGTATCTCTGTAGACCTCAAAATTACTCCCACCACAAAATGTAAATTCAAGTAGTTACATTTTACCACGGCCAGAATTGTGTTTTTCTGATAATGTTGGGATGGAACTACCTCCTAAAACAAACCATGTGAGGAATAAGGAGAAAGAAGAGGGTTACTTAGCTTAAATGACCCATTACAAAGTCTAACATCTCTTTGCTTACTAGTGTGTAATGTAGTCATATGACAGTCTAAACTTTTGAGCAGTTAATAAACTTTTTATGTCATGCTCTTGTGTTGAAGAGCAAAATGTGTAATCGTCTCTCGTTTTCTGAGGAGAAAGACCAGTTAGTTTCTTTTCAATTTAGCTCATTATGAAGCGTGTAAAAAGAGTCAAAATAGACAATATTGTAAGGAAAGCCCTTGGGTAAACAAGCCCCAGGTGCCCCACATTGGGTAAATGAGTGCCAGGTGTCCTGCTTTGGGGATAAAAGCTGGGACCACTTGCAGGAAGGGTGGAGTGTCTGTCTGTGAAGTGGATGCACTTCACAGAGTTTCCCTGTTGGGGAAGGATCTCCTGACTCCTCATGCAACTGGATCCCAGTCAAGTCTGGCACGTACAGACGTGGGCTTTGTGGGGAGGCAACATGGGGTTACCTCTATCGTATGTGATCACCCTATTGTCTTGGTTGTCTCCCATTTTCTCCATGGGTTACCTTGTATCTTTGTTTGTTCCATCTATTACAGGTCATGCTATGTCATTCCTGGGGTCGATATCTATTATTTGTGATCTATCTGACTTGTTTGTACCCCCAGCAATCCCCTATATACTGACTCCTTTACGCACAATAGAATCTACTTACTGGATTGTTTTTCTGCTGCTGGCTGTGTCCTTTGTACTGGGCCTACTAATTGGCAAAACAGTACGCAAGATATGCTATGAGTACATATGACCAAAAGATGTAGAGGTGATATACTGTGGTAATAGAAATCGTGGGTTACCTATAACAATGGAAAGTATTCATCTCATGCCTTTAGTCTGAAATAGTTGTTTACATTACTTCATAGTCCAAAAAAGAGAAAGGGGTACCTCCTGCAGTCCCACTCAGTCTTTCTCCATAGTCTGTGGAGGGTGCCCAGAGGACTAATTTTGAGCAGACACATAACTTTTAGACACGATGAAACAGTATGCTACACAGGAGTAATCTGATAATTTGTGTGGCTGATGTCAGCACATTCAGGTCAAATCTTTGTAGTTCATCAGGCTGGCCAGTCTCCCTGTCACCACATCAATGCAATAAGGAGAATCTTCCCAAGCTGATAATGCTGGTACTGTTGTAAGTGTGGAAGGAGCTGTTCCAGTGCAGTCATCTTTCCGGTTGAGGACCATGTGGGTAGGAGCAGCTGTGGGTCAAGGAAAAGCACCTACCCAGGATGAAACTGGGAGGGAAGGAAGACATAGATTTCAAGCATCTGTGTGTCAGCACTGCAAGTCAAGTAGACAGTTTGCTCATCAGAGGAAAGATTCACTTCTTTTTGAGTTGTCATAATTAGGAAGATGCTTAAATGTACAATTTTAGGATATGCTAATCTGTGTGGAAAGTTTTTGGGTTTTTTTAATTGCCCACTGAACAAACTTGAAGCTTGCACCTTCTTTGCAGTTCTGCAGAAACATGCCTTCTGCCATTTCTTTCTGCTCGCATCCTTTTGTGTTGCATTAGTTTAGGCTGTTTCTTTAGATTTCATTTATACTGTTGTAGTACTAGAAGTGAAGACCATAGTACCTTCTATGATACTGAGATTGGCCTCTGCCTTCCTCTAAGCAACTCTGTGTTATAGTATTTAAAATATTTATTTGTCTTAAATATTCTTCATGCTAGTGAAGACAAATTTATTGCTTAGTCCTATCAGAAGCCCAGAATACAGTAGTTGGTAATCTGTTTAGTCTCTGAAAGGCAACAATAAAATCTGTTAAGCATATCAGGTTTATCAAATCCCCTCAGGATTTCAGGACTTACTAACCTGTATTTGGTTAAGTACTTACTTTAGACAGATGGAATTTTTGGCAGTCACTGAAATTCCTCTTCTACCTACATGGAAATCATGACTGACTTGAAAAATACCCGATTTTGCAAATGTAAATATTGCATCTTGGAGACTGCATACTTGGAGACTGTACTTTATTTGTAAAATTGTTACAGTTAGAGAGCTTTTATTTAGTATTTTTATTTGGAATCACTCTGGTTAGCAATATATTTCATGTCAGCTGATATTATGCTTATCTAAATTCCCCTCATAAATAGAGATTCCATGTTAGTTATTCCTCTGATAGCATCGCAGTCATCTTTGATTAGTGTTATACCAGTACAGACTCACAGCAGCTACTAAACAAGTGAATTAATTTGTTAAGTAGAATTTCAGATATGGTCTAGTAAAACTTAGTATAATTTTATTTTTTAAAAAATCATTATCATGCATTAAATTATTAGTTCCTGTGGCTACAAATTACATATCCAAACATACAACTGCACGTTGATACATCTGTAGAAGACAGACAATATTGACAAAGGCAGTAATTAACAAGATTAATTTTGTTACCATGACTCACCCAGGGGATTAGCGCTTTAAAGTGGCCTACAATCAGTGTTTTTAATCTTTAGTGTAGGTAAACTGTGTTGAAAATTGTCATCTGTCATAAGAACATGCTCAACAAGTTTGAAAGCAGTGTTGTGAACTGCTGTTGTCGCTTTCCAGAATGGTTCCCATAACCAGATCTTTCCTAAGTAGGCATTTTTGAGGGTCAGTACATCCCAAGGGAGTTTTAAACTAATAAAAATGACTCAGAAATAGCCACGGACAAAAAAATTCCCTGAATATTTGTTCGGCTTCTTTGGCTCTACAGTTTGATGCTGCTGTTTGATCTTATCTGCTAGTATCAACCAAGAGAGCTGCGACAGGTCTCTACATGGGTGTGATGTCCCTTCTAGGGGATGGAGTCAGGGAAGCCACAGATCACAACCAATATTTGTTAGTAAGTGTCTTATTAATTTAGCTGTTGTTACTAACAGAATCGAGTTGTTACTGTTAATAGCAGATAACTGTGCCCATGGAGCCAGCTCACAGTTTGCTCATGCACAAGTTCGGTGTAGCTTCCAGCTGGGAGCAGCAGCGGGGAGGGCAGGGGCGTGTGCTGATGCACCTTTGAGCTGAGTGTTCAGAAAGTCCCTCAGGGCCCCTTGTTTCATCAGGTGTCTCTCTGCAGTCCTTGTCTGCACGCAGCAGCCACCGCCTTTCTGGATGTGGTCGGAGATGTGCAACTTGGCGGGGGCATGTGCTGCAGCCTCGTGCAGAGTGGATGACTCTGGGTGTGATGAGTTTGTCAGTTCTTATGGAGTCAGTGGCACAACCAGTCTCTGGAGCTCTGCAGATCTTGGGAGACTTCACATGCTGCCTCTCAGTGGTCACTGTGTCACCTCCTGTGTTGTGGAAACTATTTTTCCCTCCATGGACATGGGGACCTGTAGACTGCAATCACACCAGCTCATGCCTGCTGAACTGTGGAATTGTTATTGTGACATGAGAAGTGACAGTCTAGGCATCTCTGCAGATCTTACCATAACACAGCTCTCCCTGAGCACCTTAATCATTTCAGCTGCAGGTGCTGTAAGACGTACAGGTCTGTGAGTTTGGGAGGTGGAGTGCTGGGTGTTTCTGCCTCCTTACATGTTGCACTTTGCAAATGATTTTATGGCTTTAAAATTACATGAAATCTGCTTTTAAGACAGCCAGCTCTGATCGGAAGTGTACAAAAGCAGCTCTAGCAATGTTTTGGTTGCTTTGATTAATGTCAAAGATTCCTGTAATAATATGAAGAATTCAGAGCAAGATGATTTTTAATGGGACACGTGGATTGAGGTGTCAGAAGGACAACTGGGGCTTGATGTAGCAGCCCACATATAGGCACCTTGAGATACTGGGGAGTATTGTGCCTGGCTGTCATCTGTTGCTGTGCAAATCTCCTGTGCAGTTGTTTTATAGGTGATGTCATTGCCATAATGAGCTATGCCATGTTGATTTCTCCAATATCTTCACGGCTCCTAGTTGACAGTACATGCTTGTGTGTGCAAATCTCAATTTGGACTACAGTCAATGTAGTCATTGGAGCAATTTGGATTACTGACTGCAAGGTATCTGTTCTAGGGTGAGCTGGATCTTTCTTTAGGCTTTTTATTTTAATCAATATTATATATCCTATAATTATCATGGGAGGGTAGGTACTTAGATTGCATCTCAACACCTAAATTTAGTGTTTAACTGGAGTCAGTCCCATCCTACATTATACCACAGCATGCAATATATTTTTATATGTTATTATATTGGTGACTTGTTTTACTGTTCAGTTTGTTATTGTCTGCTGTTTGTGTAACACATCCTTGACAAACTTAAGGTGAGAAGAGATTATGCAATGCAAAAAGATTTTACTGTGTATATGTATAATAAAACATATATATAAAAAGTTTCTTAAAATAGGTTTGTTTGCTTACTTTCAGATAATAATTTACAGTAGGTTAAAGGAAGATTGCTAAAATAAGAATGCTGTGATGTGTCATTTCTAGTTTGCTGGTCTGAATCATGCTTGTATGCAATCACCATATCAGTTCACTGCAAGGCTGCCAAGCTGCCCACACGTTCCCATGATGAATTTGCCAAGAGAAGTCTCATCTCCTTCTGGCCATCTGCATTTGTTTTGAGTCATGAGTCTGGGTGTGTTTATTAGCTACTGTATTTATTCGTGCTTTACTTGTTGGAAGCTGTTTTTGACTTTTGTTTCCATTTCCCATGTTGACTTGACTTTTCAAGTTTGCTCTTGAAAATTCTATGGACTTAGAATAGGGCTGTGAATATACCTCAGGTCTCTCAGCTTTGCTGAAAACTATAAAAAAAAAAGTGTGTTCAACATGCTACAGCAGATGTATCACAACTCTAGAAAAACAACTTTGAAATTAAAAATGCTATATGTCAGGATATATTTCTTCAACTTAAATACTTGTTAAAAAGCTGTGTTTAAAAATATGCATAAAACAAAACCTGTGCCTTTTTGGTCTTTTCTTCTATGGTCCATGCTGTGCCCATCAACTATAGTAGATTGTTTTTCATTTACCTTCAGCATGCCTCACAGCCTCATGAGTCCTGATGCATGCCTGTGCACAAGGGCTTATCAAAAGGAGCACAAGGGCTTTGCCTGAACTGGCTTCTGCTGTTTACACTTTACCAGTCCTCCTTTTCTGTCTTTCTCCTTCCTTGTCCCAGCCAGGGTGGTTACCTGTATGTGGGTGGTTTTTCAAACTCCGGTGCAGGCACTTAGTAGCAGGATTTACTGCTGTTTTAGGGATCTCAGCTGTACGCCAAGGTACCTGTGTGCTAAGTACTGTATAAAGACAACAAAACCATAGTTCCTTCACCAAAGAAGCTAATGGATTGTTAATGACCAGTTTTATAAACCTTAATCCAAAACGCATAGTCCAGAGCTAACCAGTGTGCCTCACTAAATGCCCAAATGGAGATCTGAGTGTAGTTTTGGGCAAAAATAAATTTACTTTCTTGAAAGATGGAAGTTCTGTTTCATCAGTGCCTTTTCTACTTGCAGTCTACTAATACCTTAGATAATGTTTGCATTACAGATGGTTACCAATCTTCCTTGCTTCCGAAAATTCATTGAGGTTTTTTCTGTGTGGGTTGCCAGAGGGTTGCAACAGGAAGTTTGTATTGTCGTGTTCAGTATTAATTTCTTAACTCAATGCTACAGATCTTCAAACTGTGGTAACTTTCTGCTGCTGCTCATATCCTTTCCTCTTATCAACTTGCAATTGTATTTGTCATCTTTCTCCCTTGTCTTCATGAGTACCATTTAAAAGGAGTATTTATTTTACTAAAATTTTAATAATCCTGTTTTTTTTAAAAAAAATCAAAGCTGGATTCTGCTATCAAGCCCTTTTGTGTATTTTTTTTTTTTTTTTTTTACACCAAATCATTCCTAAGAAGAAATGTGGACCTCTAAGCTAATGTAAATTGACAGTTTACAGGACTGTTTTTTAGCTCAGGTCTGAAAGAAGACCCCTGATGACAGAAAACTGTGTGTGAATTTGCACCATTAAAAAAATTACTCCCTCTCCTTACCTACAGGGGTATTTTGTGTGACCAGTCTGGCCTAAAGCACTGTTTGCAGAAGAAACGTTCATCCAGATAGCTGCATTAATTGCCTGTGCTTGTAATACTTTTTGGCAGTCATGACAAGAATGGGTAGAGAAATCAGCACTAACATCTTTAGCCATATGTAGTGCTCCAAACCCAATGACTTGCCATGAACCACATTTGTTTTCAGCAGAATGAATTTATTATGCATTGTGTGCTCAGATTAGTTATTCTAACTATTTCCTGGGGTATTGTGCCTTGAAATGAGTGTTGGACATAGAGTATTTGAAGTATTTCTCTGGTTTCTCTGAAGTTGTGTTTGAATAATAAAAATGCAAAATGGTGGAGAACTGCTTGTAAAACTTGATTTTTGCTTGTTCATAAGGTGATTTTTTAAAAACACAAATTATATAAAATGTCACAATGGGAACTGCGGATCTAAAATGTAGCTTAAAATAATGAAAATTTCTTTGACCATGTAAAATTTTGCAGGGTTGTATTTTTAATTTTTTAAAAATATTCTGATCTTAAAGGGGCTTGTGTTATTTTAGGTTCCTGGAGCTGTTTTCATGTAGCTCATACCTAGCAGGACTATACATGTGTTTTGTTGCTTCCTCAACCTAAGAAGTTTTCCTTAAATAAAGCAAAAGAAAATTGTTTTATTGACTTGGATTCCTCTTTAACAGTACTAGAATAGTATGAGAAGCCAAAATTACTGAAGGCAAAAGCTTGACCAGCTAAAGCATTGCTTGCAAACAATTATGTGTCAAGTTCTGCAGTTAAATTTTTCCTGGTGACAATCTTGTGCATGAAGTGGTGTGAGTGGTATGGGATGATGTGTGACTGGCAACTAGTAGCGATGCCACTGATTTTTCATTTGGGACATCTTGGGGGAAAAAAACTCTTCTCCAGTAACTGGAGAACATTTTTGGTCTTTCAGCCAAAAGCATTCGTCTTGTTTCAATTTCCTTTTTATCTTTAAGAATATGGAATTGCAGGGTTCTGTAAGTCCATTTGTTCAAAGAATTGATTCAGATCTTGAGCAGACTTGTGTTTCAGGCAACTGTGGGATTTTCTCAGAGCTTTGTCTGGCAGAGTGCTCCCTGGCCTCTTTCATTCTGCTCAGGGTTGCCAACTGCTATGGAGGGAGGCTGCAAGAGGTGGCATAGAGCCAAGCTATCCTCCTTCCAGCCATAGCAGCAGATGTCGTGCATATCTGAGGCCCTCAGATTTGGGTGTGTCTTTCACAGTATCTTTGAAATTGGTTCACTGCACTCTTATGATTTAGATATACAGAACAAATTTTTTCTAATGGAGAGGTTTTTTTACTTTTTGATGGGCCATGAGACAATGATGAACCTACTTGCCTGTTGTCCCCAAGAGAGACTGATTTTTTCCCTAGTAGTTTCTTAGATCAGCAATCCAGAGATTTCTTTCTTGTAGAATATATGGTACTTCTAGATATACTTCCTTGCTACACGTTTTTACCTTCCTCTTAATTTCTTCCTTCCCCTCTCCACAGATCCAGTCAGCTCAAATGTACATGTGGGTAATTGAGTTTCGGTGTTGGTATTGATGAATGTCTCCTAGTCCCAGGAATGACCTGAAGTCTTATGGGCCTTGATCTTTTCCTACCAGAGGCTGAGGAAAGAGTCACTGAGTCAGAGAACCATGGAACCTATGTCCTTGGATGTGGACAGTTTCTTCTAAGCCAGCCTCCTGCATGCTGTCAAGCTAGTAGCTTTGTGGCATATCTGCAGTGAGGCTGATGGAAGGAAATAAGCTTTTTTCTAAATGAGTAGAAGTTTCCAAAAATGGAAATTTTGGCCTACTAGAACAAAAGAGGGGTAGGGCTTGAAAGAATTTGAAGGAAGATCCCTGCAGTGAACACTGTTTGGAGATGGTTCTGACTACCCTTTAGTGAAGCTCAATCTCATTAGCGCATAGACAGGATGCACACATTACTTTAGTGCACTCTCTTTTTTCTTGAGAAGTTTGTATAAACTTAGCAATTAGGTGAGCTTCAGAAATGCTATCTGAACAAAAACTATGTCAATACAATCTAATTTGTATTAAGACTTGTCTCTGCTGACTGTGAACAGAGGCTGAGACAGCTCTTGAAATATTTTGAAAGTGCTCTCTGTCTTCTCAAGCACTGCTTGAGAATTCAGTTGAAACCCAGTGCAAAAAGCTATGTGATACAAGATGATGCTGTGCTCTTTATCCTGTTTTATGGCTTTTCAGTACTGCAACTGAACAAGAGAGCTGATGTGTATGTAATTGCACCAAAACAACCTTGTAGTTGAGGGATTTGGGGGGAAAAGAGGGAGACTGGGCAGAGGACATATATTTAAGAGCTGAGTTAACAAACCAATAGAGATTAACTAATGCAAGAACACTGAGCAATGTGCAGTAACAGAAATCACTGCTACAATTACGAAACTTCACATTACAGATGGAGTGACAAATTCAGATTTAAATGTATTTGCAGTAAGTTGACCTTCTTCAAAATGAAAATAAATGGACTCAGAGAGCTTTCTGTACAATTGAGAATGCAAGAGGGCATTTGTGTCAAAGGAGCAATAGAAAATATCCAACCCAACAGTTCCATCAAAAGGTTTGTGAGAAAGGAAGATGATGAGGTAGCTGAAGAACAATTTAGTTTTACCAAAACCAGAGCATATAAAGAAGTGTATGAAACACAGCCCTTGCATAATTGCAAACTCTTACCTGGGAAGCTTATTAATAACTATACTTTTCATCTCTATGATGTATATGTTATCTTTTGAAGGCATAAAGCAGTGAATAAATCAAAACACATTATGCAATGGTTAATACTGATGGTTATGGTCTCTTGCCCTGGTGCTACTTTTAGATTGTCACACTTGTTCTTCTCGGACATTTTATTTGTGATACAGTGTGAAAAATAAAAATGTCCACATCTTTTATTATAGTTGGGGTGCACTTTAGATGATGGAAATCTGTCCCATCCAGGTGTGCACATCAGGAAGAGAAAGGAGTATGTAAACCAAGCTGGACCTAGAGCCCTCTCTGCTGGATGGCTGGGAAACAACACTTCAAACAGGAAAAAAAAAGAATTCTGATGTAGAAAAGAAAATCTGAGAAGCTAGTGCAAGAAAGCTAGATATAAACCACAACCTATTATAAACAGATGAAATAGCATACATTTATTGCATAAAATGATCTTCTCTTATTAAATCATCAGGTGACATACTTTAATGATAATTCTTTTCTTTTGAGCATATACGGGATCTGAGGGGAAAAAGGGAATGAACATTCCATCTTAGAAATTTGAAAAATTTGTAATACCTGTGCCAAAGAAGAGTATGCAAGTAATGAATTTTAAAACTCTGTATAGCATAGGAGGTGTAGGTGGGTGCTGTACTTTTGCAGTAATGCCCAAAAGAAATTCACACTTACTGTAGGAGCTGTTGCAATATGTGGGAAATACGCTATTCCAAGACAAAGTACTTTTTAAAGAAGGCACTTGGGAAGATATATCAACTTTTCATGTGTCTGTTTTAAAATAAAATGTATTTTCCAGTAAGAGGGCAAATGCTATCATTATAATTAAAGGCCATATCTTAGTCCTAAAGTGAAGGCAAACACAGACTTTCAATTTTTATTTTTTTTTCTTTCAGGAAATTTGACTGATAGAAACAGGGGAAAGGAGAGACGCAGAGAATAACTGGATCGCTGCTTTATTGCCAGCACTGAGCGATCCACTAAAACTGTGCAGCTCCCTAGACTCCAGCCATTTGGAACTGATGCTGAAGTGTGTCTGCGTGTAAGCACACATGCATAGCTTTTATGTGGGTTTTTTTTTAAGCCACAAAAGGTCTACTGGAGATAAGAGGTCTCAACTTTGAATAAATTCATGAGGAGCACTGACTCTCCCATCTTCTGTGGTCTTTCAAAATGTGATAGCAGCTGAAGACACTCATGACATATCTGGCCACAGAAAATTCATGTAGGGACAAGAAAAAACATGGTTTGTGTACGCTTCTGGAAACCTTTGAAGTTTTGCGTGCATGGAAAACTATAGCAAAACAGTTACTGACCTTTATTAGACTCGGTTTCCCTCCATTTCTGTGTGGGGGAGAAGCATGTTCCGGAAATGTTTGATGTTCTGTAAAGTGTTCATTATGAAATTTTTATTTTCCTTTTTTTTTTGGCCGTCATTTCACTGAAGGGTAACAACTTGATTAATGGCATTTTTGTGCGGATAGTGTGATGGGGTTGCCTTAGGGTTTTTCTTCTACTTTTTTTCAAGCAACAATGACATAACCACTTGAAAAACATTTAGATTAAAAATAGTGGAAGAAGTGTAGAGTAGTAAGATAGTAAGAGACAGGAAGATTTTATAGTGTATTTTTGTTCTGTAAGAATAAGTCCTGTGAGGTGAGTATTTCTGAAAAATTGAAACATGTCCAGTTAAACTAACTGGTTGAACTTATCACTTTGTATCACTCACTATGTGTTGTGTGACAGGCAGTAATGGCATTGTGTAAAGGACTGTGAATTTGTTCTCTTGAAAAGACGGGAGTAGTGCAAATGTACGCTGAAGGATGCCTGTTGTATTTGTGCTCTTGCTTTACCTGTTTTTCGCCATCATTTGTTGACCCAGCTAATTCTAAAGGTAGCATGAACAAAGAAATTTTAGAAGTATATTTATAGAGTAGTTGTGAAAGTATCTTAGTAGTATGAATTTTCTGCTGGAGAGTAAATGCAGAAACAGTACATTGCCATTTTTTTTCTCTTTCATATCTCCCAAGGTGTTTTCTCAAATGTTTGAGAAATGAAGTGTTTTGTATGTAGTTGTATGACAGGTGTAGAATATTAGGCAATATTCTAGGCAATATTAGACAAGTGTCTAATGGCTTGTTTATATACGTGTATATACACACACACACGTATATCTTCTTGGTAGAGTAATAAATGCTGTCTAACCTCTAGTATATTAACTTTTGAATATGTTTAAGCTATGTGATAAGCATATTGCAAAGACTATAGGCATTTTTGGTGTTAACCTAAGAGAGACCTCAAAAGACACTTGCAGATCTGACAGTACTGATTCTGGAGTGGAAGCAGTGCAGGCATGATGCTAAAGGAGAGCTGTAATATGTCTGTGGAGCCACCAACCAGTGGCTGTAGTGTGAAACAAATGCATAGATTTCATCGGTCGTGTACGGAAGAAGCTCCTCTGACATTCCTTTTTATCCTCTAAAACTATCAAAGGTCTCATATTATCCGTCAATCCTGCCTGGCTGTAGTTACCACAGCAAGGTAAAACTTCAGCAGTCAGAGTCCTTGAAACGAGTGTGCTAAACCCATGGTCATGTTTCTGCTGTAAAGGCAACCTCTTTCTTAAAACAGCTTGGGTAATTTCTGAAGATGTTTTAGACGGAGAGACCTCATTAAAAAGCAGCTATTTGGCAGTCTCTGCCTATCCACAAGCTGGAATTAAATGTTAAACATTCCGTGACTATCCAGGTAACATACTAAATACTTTTAAATGTCTTTTCTGGATGCAATAAGGAAATGCAGTAAGTCTGTACACATTTTTCTTACTGTAAGTGAATGTGAATTTGAAAAACAAAGTTTGCATTGAATTCACTGTGGCCATGTTTCTGTTGACTGACTTCACTAAGTACTAGACCAGGCTCTTTGACTATAAAATGACAGCAATAACTTTACTGTACCACAGAGTTCTGTTAAAAATTCGTATGAAAATCTGAGATAATCAAGATCTTGAAAAGTTTTCAGGTATTAAAAGCATAATGTTTACACTGAAAATTAATGTAATCCATGCTTTGTGTTAGGAATTAGACGAGTGAGTGAGAATATACTGCTGCTGTCTTCCTCAGATGTAATTTAATAATTTTGCAGGTAATAGTCGTGCAGTGTCAGAAAACTGTAACTCATTTTGTGCTTTGATGGAGTTATTCTACTGTACAGGCCTGTTCTCTTATGACCCTATAAAAAACTTTCCAGGATCACTGCAAAATTGTTAATTCTGTTTAATATTAAATAGTTTTTCTGATGCTGACTTTACCCGTGCTGTATTTTGCTGCAGAATTTTCTTACAAGGAATATCTCTCACATATATGTATGCAATTTTTTCATTTTTCTTTTTTTCAGGGCATGGCTTTTACCTTGGAGGAGAGGCAACAGTTGAATATTCATGGATTATTGCCACCTTGCTTTCTTGGTCAAGATGCCCAGGTTTACAGTATTATTAAGAATTTTGAAAGGCTGACTTCTGACTTAGACAGGTAAAGTACAGCTATGAAACTTTATTCTAGTTATCAAACCATGAGTCCCTTATTTTTTTTTTACAGTAGCATAGATAAAATTTTGTGGGTTTTTTTTAGGGCTGTGGTGGTTGATGATTGGGAATCATTAGGCGAAATTTGCTAGAATGTTCAGCTCCTAATTTTAAATTGTAATTTTCCAGTGCTGTTCACATGGTCTCATTATTTCAATACCAGATGATACAAACATCATCAGAAGCAACTGAACTCATGTGAAACTAAAAGTCAGTAATGTCTTTACATGCATATATATACATATTCATTAAAACAAATATATAAAATTAATAAAAATAGTAAAATTAATATCTAATATAGTGTTGCGTTTGTTTTTCTTAAAGAAAAAGGCTGGGGAGGGCTTGAAATGTTTATGAATACTCAAATTAATTTTTTTTCCTAAGTGTTTTATAGGCCCCAGACAAAACATTATTCCTTTATTTTTTTCCCCTGCACCTTGTTTTTCTCTCTTTTGGGTTATCTTGTTATCTGTATGCAATACATGGCTTTTAGATACTTGTCTGTTTCTGGCAAGAATTTAAAGTTGCCACAACCTTTCTTTTTTATGGAGGCAGAATAGGATGAGCACAACTTCTCTTGTAGGTGAAGAGCTCATGATTGTGATATCTTTTCTTGGTTAACTGTCCTCCAGTGTTCTTAGGGAGGCCTTTGTCAGTTATCAGAGAGTAGTAGTTTCCCAGGCTAGAATGCTTTAGTCTGAGGCCCTGCGTGTAGTAAAGTGTAAAATTTCATGGACACCCATGCTTCAACCACTGACATTACCATAGGAGAAAACTTTCTCTATCCTTCTGTGCCCATCTTCTCCTTAACTCTGCCTTGAAGTAGCCCCTTTGTGATAAAGCTCGTTGTTTCATATGTTTCAGGACATTTAAGACTTTAAGAATGTTTCAATTGTTTGTTTCTACTTGAATTGCTGGAATTTCTGTTCACCTGGAAGTTGAAAGCAGGAAGAAAAAAGGCTTTTTACTCCAGTGTTGTATGTGTTTTTTAACTAGTACAGAAATTTTGCTCCTACTTCAGGTCATAGGAGAAAAGCACTTGTGTTTCTCAAAACATCACATATTGAAAGTTACATGTCTAGCTTTGTGAAGTTCAAGAAGAGAACAGGAGTATTTTCAAATCTTAATTCTTTATTTTTTTTTAGCAAAAAATGTGGCTATTTAAATGGCTCTTCACCAAAATGAAAAATTTCCACGGGAAAGGAAAAAAGAAAGATTCTATTAATTTTAAATAACAGACTATTAAAAGTTTGAATGCTGTACCATTTGAACCACAATACAGCACCATATACTGAAGTTTTGTATATGGGAATGGGAATCATCAAATAAAAATAACTCTCTCCGAGTATTGTGGGAATACTTTGCAGAAAACTTGTTTTATGATGTTAAAAGGAAGAAAAGGAAAAAAAAAGTATATATGTTTACAAATAAATGTAAATAAAAGGTTTTCCAGAAGCCATTTGCTTCAGATATTTTTTTTTCCAAAGCTGTCCCTATTAAGCTTAATGTCTGTATATAATTTACTAAACAGAAACCTAGTATAATTATTTCCCATCTATGAGTCTGCTTTTGCATTTTCTCTTTTCCAAATAAATAGTTGGCTAAGAAAAAAATGTTTCTTATTCCTGTGACCAGACATTCCTAAAACAGAAGCGCAAACATTGCAATATTATATCCATGTGTCTTGAGCATTAGAGTGTAGCTTGCCATTTTATACCATAAAGCCAGTTTTTAGTATAATGCCTTTTTTTAGTATAAAAGTTATACTGTACTGTGCAGCTTTGCAGTACAAATTTGTTGTTGTTATATGGGGCTTTAGTGACATACTTCAGCTGGGAAAACTAGTAAGTCTGGTTCATAGAAATAACTTGAAGCTGTTAGAAGTTAGGCTTTTTTCTCACTAATGTGATCACTAGTCAAAATACTTCAATTAAGAATTTAGTAATTAATGTAAGAAAAAAAACATTTAAAAGGTGTGTTTATTTCCCAGTCTTATTCTGTGGCATGTGGCAGTTTTATTTTCTCAACCATGTTTTCTTTTGTTCAGGTATTTGTATGTTCTTCCCCTTATAGTCTGAATAAACAGTGTGGATCCATTTATAATGCTGGATAAGATAGGCTAGAGTCTCCATCCTTGGAGATATTCAAAACCCGACTGAACATGGTCCTGAGCAACCTGCTCTAGTTGGATTGGATGAGGCAATCTCTAGAGGTCCCTCCTGACCTCATTTAGTCTATGGTTTCATAACACAGGACCATAGCAGTTAAGAAATAAGCTTTCAGGGTAATCTTGGATCAATGCAAATTTATGTAAATTAAATCAGGTTGGCCTTTAAGCACTTAAAATTATATAAATCCAAGTGAAAGTATTTCTTTAAGAAATCCTATTTGTATTCTGTATGGACATCCAGCAGGCCTAAATTGACTATTCAATGTCATGCTATGCTCTGATAAAAAATATTTTCCTCTTATATTGGTGAGGCATTATATTGCTGTGGTGCTTTCTCCAGTTTTTAGCAAAATAAAATCGTTTGCTAGTTACATGTGTAAGTTTACATTTAAGACCACTGATTTAAAGACTTGGTAACATTTGCAAGCAGAAGATACTTCCTTTGAAGACTATCAATGGTGACATCTTGGGCTCCTTTGCAGAGATGAAATGCATGTGTGAATTGAGTGTGCAAAAACCTGCACATGCAAAACATGAATTGCAGCTGTGTTTATAAGTCAAGTGTCTGAAAATTTTCTTGGAATATGTCAATAGAGATCCCGCTCTGAGAACACATGCATTACATGTGTGAGCTCAAAAGTATTTTTTGAATAAAAAAAATACTGTCCTTCAAGGCAGTATGTGAACTCTGGTCTCCTGTACTCAACTCATATCAATACATTTTAAAGGGAAGAGTGACTGTGATCCGGCTGCAGATACTCCTTCAATACCTTCACTGATGGAGAATGCCAGAAAACATTGCCCATTTTAATTGGAACTTGAAAGGAAAAAACACCACCACAAAACAACTCAGTGCTGCCTGTACAGGCAGGTGCTCAAGGATGACCTTATGTAAGAGCATGCAGCTATTGCCTTCTACTGAATGTACATGTACTAATTCTAGAAATAAAACATTTCTTCTAGTATGTATCTGGCATAGTATTCCCTCCTAATAGGAGCAGTGATTGTAAAGAGATAAAAGGAAGCTGCTGTTTTCCTCCTACGGCTAGGATTTGATATATGGATGTATAGCTGTGTGTTTTATGTCCAAATACAAAAGATAAAGTACAAACATTTGAATATTGCAGAGGTAAAAGGCATTAAGTACCTTAGACAGGAAGGTATTGTCCAATGAAACATTAATGCTGTGTGTGACAGCATCTTACAGTGGCAGGATTATAGCTTGCCCTGGTTTTGACTGGAAAGAGGGTGTGTGCAAATTCATAAAGCTAAGATGATAGTACCGTGCCATGACATGTTTTGGCATAACTGAAACTCCTTTGCTGACTTGCAGTGTGGAATTGCTGTGCTCTGAAATACCACGAGTTCATACAGAAAATGAATATGAAACAGCAGCAAATATATGGCCTGGTATGCTTGGCAAAAAGGAGGCAAATAACAAGGAATAATTCTTTTCCTTTAACTTAATTTGGAAAAGCTGTGATGGATTCTGCAAGTAATTTGATCTTCCCCCCCACGCCCCCCAATATGTTCCTAATTGTCTTCTTACTCTGTATTGACACTGAAATTGTTGCCCCTGATGCAGCCACATGTTCTGTCTGGGCCTTTCTTTCTCCAGAGTCACACTGATGAAATGTTATCCTGGATGTGTGAACATTAGGAGAGGTGCCATCACATCCCTTTTCCTGAGAATGCTGTGGTTTTTTGTTTTTTCTTCAAGTTTGCTATCTTTTAAAGCATTTCTATATAGATACTGATGATGCAAAGTAATGGAGCTAAGTGTCTTACGTGGGTTAAAAATAATAGTGTTTCCTCCCACTTTCCTTTATTTGCCCTCATGTCTTGCAAGATAAAGAACAGATAGACTTTGAGCTGTTTTTTTTTTTTCCCATTCCATTTTGCCTTGTAAAATTCACGCTGGTGATGATAGGGCCAGTTATCCTAAGAAATTATCATTAATTTTCTGGTAGTTATACCAGTTTTCTTTTGGATTTTGGATAATACTTGTTTTATATCCTTTTGTTGCTACTGTGTTTAATTCTCCTCGTAATAGCAGACTAGCATGAAAAGTTCTTCGGTGAAGTAAAGGCAAGGGGGAAAAGTGACATACTGAAATCTGAATGCTTGGCAATCACCTTGGTTTTATTTGCCAGACCTTGGTTTTCCTCCTCTGAAACTCTTCCCTGAAATCTTCATTCAAGACTCCTTGTCTGAGGACAGATAATATTTTTCTCCCTCTTTATAGCACAAATGATTGTTCTTAGTGTTTTATTGCTTGTTTTCACTATGTTTTCAATTAAATGTGGGCTTCAGTAAAAGATTCCATGAAATACTGCATTTCAAATATATTTTTTTTTAAATAACACAATGCTGAAAACTACTTTATGCTTTTAGTTGTGTAAATTACTTGGATGTTGCTAAAAGATACATTCTTGTTGACTAATGCATTATAACCAACACCACATTGAGAATGAAGCATTTTTGGTTTTCCCCTTAAGGAAGAATTTTTGAGAAAGTTGATACCCCTAAGCAAGTTACTATGCTGAGAAAGAAGAGATATTTTATACCTGCCACTGAAAAATAGCCTTCTGATCAAAATTGCACTTCTCTAGAAATACTTTTCACTTTATAATAATATTTCTTGTGCTAACTTGCATATGGCCAAGTATGTAATAGTTGAACATATTATAAATATTACAATTAGTATACAGTTTTTATCTTTGCAATTTCTTTAGCATATCCAGAATATTAAGATGGCATGATAGATGCAAATAAGAAAATAAAACCCCAATTTAATGTTATAGGACAGTAAAAACAAAATGGAGAGTTTTAGCAAATAGCTTTTTGATTTGAAGACCTTGAGGAAGCTTTTTGCTAAACTTTTAATTACTTCTGTAAAAGATTTCTGTACCCCATTTAAAATCCAGGCTTTCTCTAAGTAATAAAAAAGGGTGATGAAAAGGTATTTTATAGTCTTAAATAGCTGTGTCTCATTTTAAATGAAAGTGATAAAAAAAATATACTGGCAACTGCTTTGAAAAATAATGGTGGGGCTTGCATGAATGCTTGCAGTCTCTAGTATAGAGCAGGCCAGAGTACACATGATATTCTCTAACGTCACTTTCAAGATCCGCTGGAGACAAAATAAATGTCTTCAAATGTATTCACAACTATGTCTGAATGAGCTTGTATTTCAAGGTAAATGTTGGGATAATCATCCACAGTCAAAAGTTTTAATAAAGAAAATGCTCCAAGAATTCAAGGACATGGAAAGATATGCTATATTGTAATGAAATACTGGGAAAATGAAAGGTTAGTAGGGCAATGTAATAATATGAAAGAAAATCAGTATATCAGCATATTTGTAGCAGAGAACTACAAGTGCAGGATTTAATTTAACCATGGAGGACATTCAAAACTAATGTGTATAATGGAAGGTGGTTCAGGATGCCTCATGGTGGTGGTATTTAGAGTATACCTTCAACTCTTTGGTTTCAAGCTGATTATCTGTTTAAGGTCTAAAGTACTCTTAGACCTTAGTACAAGGGGAGGGACACTGTTTTACCTCACTTCTGTCACCTCATTACAGTCACCAGCTGCCAAACTGGCCTCTCTGGCCTTGCTTGTAGTGCTTATTAAATGTTTATATAGTGGATCACGAAAGAAAAGCTTCCCTGATATACAGGGATATACAAGCTAAGCTTGAACAAAACAAATGAAGATTTACTAAACTGTTCTTCGTTAGTTACCTGACTATATTTGTATCTTCCTGAAGTACGAATTAGATTTTATTGGTACATGTGGTGCATGAGTGTGCTGAAGGAAGTTCACATGAATAAGCACATGAACCTCCAGGCTTTTGGAAGGAATGTGTTGTTTACATTTCCTCAACACTTGTGTAAGAAAATGATGGGCAGATTAATCTTTTTAAGTATAAGTAATTAGTAGTCCATTCTAAATTAAAAGAAAAACCACAACCTGTGTAAATTGTATACATAAGTTAAAGTTTTTATGTAAGCCTATTGGTACAGAAGACTGCTTAATTTTTAAAGTAACTTAACTTCACTAAAACTAATGAATAGGGAGGTGAGGTTTAGGATCATCAAATTCTTAAATATTAAATTTTCACAAAGTGACCATAGTCCTGCCTGTGTGAACTAGTATATCTTGAAGTCACTCATAGACTTATGTCATCTGTCATACTTAGCATTGAAATTTGGCTTCCTGGTTGGGATCTTGAAGCAGGAGTGTATTCATTCAATATTAGAGTAGTCAAAAGTAGATCAACCTAAGCATGAACTTTTTTCACTCTCACTTCTCTGATATGGTTTTTTTTTTTCATTGGTTTTCTTCTAAAATAAATATAAAAATTCTTCAAATGCAATCAAAAATTAATTTCCATTAGGAGATAAAACATTGCAGATTTAATTACAAACATAGACTTCAGGGACGAAAGGCTATATGTGTGTGCTTTGTTTTTGAAAGCTTTGTCCTACAGTATTCAGGTGAAGCATTTACTGGAAGTATTAGTCTTGATTTAAGAGAAATTTCTATTGAGGCAAGAGCAGAAAAAAAGTAACATTTTTAGTTTCATCTTTTGTCTCAAGAGAGTAAGCTTGTTTAAGTTTTATTTAATGATGGTCTCATTTCAAGTGAAATGACTGATATGTACGGATTAGGTTCTGACAGACCATATACTCAATTACAGTGTAGTGTTTTATACCTGAAAGGGATTAGCTTCCTGAGTATGTACAGTTTGCTGGCTTTGTGATGGTTTCAGCTTCTCTCTTTCTCAACCAGTTTGTTATTCTTTGTGTCTGAACCATTTGTGTTATTAAGACAAGGCGGAATTTAAATACTCTCAACAAGGAAGAGGCTATTATAGAACAAACATAGCTTTAATTGATTATCTGAACACCATTGTATTTCTGAATTTACCTTATCTGTTCACTTGATGTCTGTCTAATTATATGTAATTCTCCACAGATATATTCTATTAATGAGTCTTCAGGATCGAAATGAAAAGCTTTTCTATAAAGTGCTGACTTCTGACATTGAAAGGTTCATGCCTATTGTTTATACTCCCACTGTGGGACTGGCTTGCCAACAATACGGTTTAGCATTTCGGAGGCCGAGGTATGTAAGTTTCTACTTCAAGTAAAAGTAATTGTATCTTGTTTTCCTCTTGGCAGATTTCTGCACGGGTTTTCTAACATAGCTGAATGTAAGCCAAAACTGCAATAATTGAGATAATTCAAGCTATGCTTTTGGTCTACATTAAGCAATAATTTGTACTGTATTAAGAGGGCAAATGGTTGTTTTAATCGTATTTAAACATGGATATATTTTTCATCTCATTAACTGACTTTTTTGGAATCCGAGCTGCATGTTACAAGACCACAGAATGTATCCTTAGTCTTAGATTTGTCTTAGCAACCTGGAGAGCACAGACTTTTACCTATATAAGTATTTATATTATAGGTATTTTATACATATATATATGAAATTATTTGTATACAAGCTAAGGATGCATTATATATGTACCTACAGACATCTTAAAATAATCAGTAATCATCAAAGTGCCTATCTCACTGCTTAATAACTTGTTTCATAGGTTGATTACTGGAGTGGTTTTATTCTGTATACAGTCTCTGTATTTATAGAGTGATGAGGAAGTGCTATGAAGAAAGTCTAGATGCTTCTGTTTCACTCTGCCCCTTGAACATCAGCCCACAGAGTTTGAGATTTATGGTGGTTGCTGTTTGAGAACCTTGTGTATACCAGTGCCTTCAAGTGCAAACTGGAACAACACCTCGGAGCCTTCTGTACACTTTCCTGGCAAAGGAAAAGATAAATGAGCTGTATGTGCATAGCTCTGTTAACAGAAATAGGTTTTTTACAGTCAAGGCATTGATCAAAAGTAAGAAGCTTTTAAGATTAAAGGGAACAAATGACCGCTCACAAATTTTTCAACAGGAGTTATTTGAGAGAGAAGACTTATGGCTTCAAGGTTTTGTTGTTAATGTAAAATCATTTTGGCCTTGTGACTGACAGAATGAGTCAGGACCATCTGGCCAACTACAGAAAACAAGAATTCCTACTTCTATACACATTAAAAGTTCAAAAAGACCTCAAGAATACTTACTTAAACCTGTTTAATGATCTGTGGCTTTTAGGTGCCTCCCCTAGCAAGAGAAATCGTCTCCTTTTTTCCCCCCTCAGTATTTCCCACCGTGGTGATTTTACTGGCTTTCCAGGAAGTCCTAAATGTGTCTTGAAATTAAGTCTTTGCCTAAGCTGGTCTCATTGCCCCTTGTTTTGATATCCATTGGTATACAGGATATTGCTCAAGAAGCACCTCTGCCTATGCATGTACTTTTCATTTTCTCCCCAGCATCTCTGGAGAGAAAAACCATGTTAAATTAGACAATGATTCAGCTGAGTGTCAGTCTGCAACTGGTGAGACACAGCTTGCAACAGCAACTGAAACAGTCCACCAGCCCCCTTTAGAGATTTTCAGACTCCTGAACTCCATTCTGCAGTCTTATCCTAAGCACACTCAAGACATGGGGAAAAAACTGATTTGGGAGAGGGAAAGGAAATGTTTCAACTTTTTGCTTTTTTTGTTTGGTTCCCCCCTCCGCCCCATTTGGTGGAGTTTTTATCTGCAGAGAGCTTAGAAAGATGCCCCTTCTTTCTTCTCCAGGTATTGTCAAAAATTCTAGGTCGCTCTTTCACTAACAAATTTATGGATCTGTATAGTTAACTTGAAACAAATTGTACTATAGATATACAGTTAGCACAGATGTACTGGGAAACAAGAACTTCTGAGTTCTCCACTATGCAACTGAAGGACTCTTTAGCCTCTCCTGTAATGACAATCGAGTAGACTTTAAAACTTCATGGATTTGTTTGAATCATTAATGTATGCCATCACAAGTTTACATTTCATTTTCCTTTTAGTTTCCAATATGAAATAAAAAGCTTTCAAAAGCAAGGCATGATAACAGTAATACATAGATTGTGTGGGCTTTTCCTGGAATAGCAAACTGAACTTTCTCAACTCAGCAAATGACTGTAGTATAAAACTACCAGGGCATATAAATAACAATGCAGTAACTTTCTGTATTCCCCATGGATTTTCCTCTGTTCTACTTTAAAAAACTTGTTATTCTGGAACATGGACAGTGAACTTCCATTCTGATGATATATTTAGTTATTCTGAACAGTGACAGTGATGACACAGGTGTTCATTGAGCATCCTCATATTTGTATGTTCTTAAAAGTATGATTTTATTTACCAGTATTGGAAGTCTGATTTTTTTCTTCAAGAAAGATGTTCTTTTCCTTATTAAAAATGAGCACATTCAAGGCATATCATATTACTTAGATAATTTCTTTCCCTTATCATTTAACTTACAAAATATATAGCTTTATAGGACATTCCATAATTCTGTATTTCACACTGTGTTTTCCACTGCAGTTCAGCTGCTAATGAATGAAAGATTTTAAACAATATTAAATCATCTTTTAACTGGTGTGTCCTCTGGTATTCCAGTAGTTGTATTCTTACTGAATTGTATTCAGACTGTTTTATTCTGACTGAAGTCAGCCTCAGCTATATTGGTCTGTCTGCTGCTCCTCCAGCTACATGTGTGCTTTATATATGTGACTGTCTGGGGAGACATAGAAGACTTTTATAAATGTCTGGTTTATTTCTAGTCCTGCTGAATTGCCTCACTGCTATCAAATAAGTATTTCAATATTATTTCAAATAAGTATAAGTATACTCATTTAAGTAAAGATGGCTGAAAAACATGTACAATCTTCTTCTGCCTAGTAAGGATCTCATAAGTATTTTTTTCTTAAGAACAATATATCATCTATCAAGTTGGATGTTTACTCTTCCCTGTAAAATTCTGAACTTTATCTCACTACCTGCTTTCATCTTCTGACAATATCCAGCTGATGCCAGTGACCATTAGAGGTTTCAGAGGAAAGGGCTGTGAAGAGTTTCCCCTTTGACAGACTCTTTGCTGCTTAAGAGATACCCATATTTCATGATCATCCACTGTGTTCTGTTACAGAGATCTACTTTTTTTTCTAAGAAAAACCTTTTCTAAGTTATTCCAAAACCAACTATGCAAACCAGTCAATTTTATTTATTTTGAAATTATATCTGAAGTGCTGGGGTCTGAACCCCCAGCCCTGAATTAAGGTTGACCTATGGGTGGTTCCCACAGTCCTTTAAGAGGAGGGGATGAGTTTGCCTTTTGGCTTTCCTCCAAGGTGCAGCCGACCTTGTAGGGAAAGCCCTTGGGTAAACAAGCCCCAGGTGCCCTGCATTGGGTAAATGAGTGCCAGGTGTCCTGTTTTGGGGATAAAAGCTGGGACCACTTGCAGGAAGGGTGCAGTGTCTGTCTGTGAGGTGGATGCACTTTGCAGAGTTTCCCTGTTGAGGAAAGACCTTGTGACTCTCCCTGCAACTGGGCCCCGGTGGGGTTTGGCACTTACAAACACAGGCTTTGTGGGAACAGTATGTGGCTGCCTCTGTCCTATGTTATCAGTCTCTTGGCTTGGTTGTCTCCCATCTCTTCTATGGGAGACTTTGTTGCTTTGTTTATTCCACTGGTTGTTGCCTGTGTTGTATCATTCTTGGGGTCGTTGGGGTTGATGTCTATTATGTTTAACCTGATCACCCATGTACTGACCCTTTTGTGCACAATAGAATCTGGTTACTGGTTTGTTCTGCTGCTGGCTGCGTCCTTTGTACTAGGCCTAGTGAGTGGCAAAACAATATTCTAGGCTGTTACTCACTTTAATGTTAAGCTTTATATATCAGAAAACCTCACAAACAGCACCCTCAGTGAGTTGAACTCATAGGGAACCAAAAATAAACATTTTAACATACAGAAGGAGAAAAGGAAGAAAAGATGTAAAATTTAGTCCAGTCTACACATTCTCATGTTTTTTATTAGTTGATTTTTTTTTATTTTTTTTTTTTCTTTCAGTTGCTACAATTCAGGAAAAGGTACAATCTTATTGTACCTTAAAAAAAGGGTCTTATCTGCAAGAACTGTATCTGTTTTGTGTTGACTCATATCTAAACTCTGTCTTTACTGAGAAATTAATGTGTTTCTTTCAGAATTTTTTTTATTTCAGAATATTTTTATTAGTCTTTTCCCACAGCTCAAAAAATGTTTGATATTTCATAGTTAAACAAAGATCCTATTAGAAACAGACTTGTTTATATGTATAAATAAGTTAAAAATTACCCAGTTGCTGCAGATCATATTTATCACATTGGGAGTTGAAAGGCAATGTCTTATTATTCAGTTTACATCTGTCAGGGTTTTTTTTATTTTCAGTTAGATTTCTTCACTTTGTGAAGTGTGTTTGAAGACTTACAAGTTATATCTTCAGGCAAGGAATAATGAAAATTAATTGAGAGTTAAAAAATAGGTGTCTCATGGGATCATTAAATGAGATCATCTTCTGTGACTCCTTTTCATGTTTTTAGAAGGCTGTATGGGCTCACATGATATGCTTACAGTTAGAGAAGGACATTGTGGCTAAGGCGAGATGTTTTTCATCCTGAATTGGTATTTTGCAATTACAGAACAATTCATGGCTGACCAGCTGACCGTCTGATTAAGCAACATTTCTCAAGAGAACCAGATGCAAAGTAACTCGACTCACTGGTTTGAAGCTTCTCTGGTTATTTGACATTTGTTTTTAAAATTAAAACTCAAAATTGCATTACTTGCTGTACAGATTCAGCTTAAATTCACCAGTTTAAGGAATAAGAGCATTATTCTAGAAATAAACAGTACAGATCTGATAGCAGATTTGTAACATGGACCTACCTACACCACATAGTTACAGAAACATAATTTTAGAAGACCAGTCTCTCTGGTCTTCCTCACAACCGTGGAGGAGGATGAGGGAAGAAATAGGCTTCTCCAGGGCGTAGGTCAGAGAAGGAATTTGGACCTGTACAGATAAAAGCTTTAAAGGCTTATGCTGGGAATGTAATGGAGTTGTGGCTTTATTGCAGTGATCATGCTATCATGAAAAGCATTATCTCAGAATCTCTACTAGGTCACTTGTTTGGTGCAGAGTTTCTATCCAATGTTGAAAAATAAATTCCTAAAGTAAAAAATTCTTCAGTTGCACAAAGCATGTACATACATATGACATCCTTTGCTGACTTACCAAGAAACAATTTATTTCTATAATCGGATTTCTAAAATATAACAGTTCTTTCACTTGCTTTATTCATCCAAAAAGAATAAATATGGAAAAATTCAGTGGAAACTTCCTCTAAGAATCCAAAATCAACTTTTTACATCATACAGAGAACACCCAGGAGTTGAAGGTTCTTGTGTAAACTCAGCATTCAGAGAGGGGAGGAATAATTGCCAAGGATTGCTATGCTGAAGACTTTGGATGTTGTTAAAATGTTAGGTGACTGTTTATGTATTTCCATTCCTAGAAGGAAAAGCCATTTCAAACAGAATATGAATAAAGCAAGCCCTGGTGACTATTGCAGCCACACAGGCATGGCAAAGTTCCTCTGAAATAACTTCCCGATGCAGTCACATGCTGTCAAGCTGACTAGGAACCATTTTCAAAGCAGCTGTATCGAAACTGATGTTGCATATTCAAGATACAGATGCAGTCTCTTAAAAGGCAATGTCAGCCTTAGCTTTGAAGTGATTTTTTTTTTTTTTTTTTTTTTTTACATATAGAAGCAGACCTTGTTCAACAAAGTGTTCTATTACTTCTCTAGTAATTCTTTCAACTCTGTCTGCTTTTCTTGTTTTCCTTTCTCACAAATGACTAGACATAGCTTATCTGGAGGTTTCTTATTCACCCCAAGTCTAAGCAAGATTACGTTTTGAATTGACTTTTAATAAGTATTTTTAAAATGTGTTTGATTTAGCTCTTTTAATATTTTTAGAGAGCACTTGGAATGTTATTAACAGTCTTTAGTACCAACTTTTCAGAAGGCAATTTATCATGCTAACTACTCAATGTGCAAGTGCTGACATTATACCAGATTGCCTCCTCATTGAGGTGTGACTGACTCAGCACATACAAAATTGAGATCAGTTTCTTTCTTCATATTCCTCAGAGTGAGTGTATTTATTTACATTTATTGTTTGTGTTTACATTTACAGTGGTAAATTTACATATTGAGATTGTCAGCTGCAAGATAGCATAACTTTTTAATAAAGAAAATGAATTAGAGAATAGGGAAATATTTATTTCTTGTGACAGAACTTAGAAAATATTAGACCTTGGCATCAGAAATTGCAGTGTGTTTGCCAGCACAAGGTTGATCCTGTGGTACATTTCATAATTTTTTGGGTGGGGGGTTTTAATGGGGTTTTCATTGGAGTCTGAATTTTTATTTTTCTTAATTCCACTGGATGCCTTTGACATCCAGGTCTCTTCAGAAACCAGATTTGGCTTACAAGAGGCCAAAAACTTCTCAAGTACTCTTGGATCGCATTATCTGAGAAAGTTCAGCTGCTGATCCTTCTTTGTGATGTCTGTCTCGTCCTCAGATATGTGGTATTTTCTTGATTAAGACTGGAAGGTCTGGATTCATTTGACCTAACTTCTTCACAGTATAACTGCCCCCTTAGATTTTTTTCAGCACATCTAGATGTTTTTTCCCAAGCAAAATATATATATATATGTATATGTATTTATACGTATATATATTTAGAGACTTCATTAATCTGATTGTTACTATGGATAATTATCTTAGTATCTTCATTTATTTAAAACTGATTATTCTGTAACATGAAATTATATTAACAGATGTAACAAAGCAATAGTTTCAGAGTTATTTTTTCTAGTATTTTTCTCTGAAAACTGTAGAATTTTCATCAGAAAGTGAAAAAAAATGTGGGTTTTCTTTAAGCAATCTCTTTTAAGGGCTTGATTGTTAGGGCAGTCTCTGAAATCAAAATGTGTTGCAATAAAGACATGAAATACAGCAAAATGCGTCTTTGAAAATAGCCTGTAGGAGTTCCATTCTCCAACAGTCATTGGTGTGGATTCTGTGTATTAACAACATGGCTCAGGTGATAAGTTATTCTGTAACATTATGAAAGAGAATTAGTGTAGCTGTAGCTTTTCTTCTATTTTTAGACAGTCTTTCTCTTGTTGACTTCAAAAGCCTGGTGATGATGGCAATTGCAGCCCCTCACCAAGCACTTTTGAAATATATGTTGGTTTGTCATTTTCACTTTTGTCTCTTGTGAAGATGACAATGGTTGACACTTTCCAGGCAGCTTTTTGTGGTGTTTTTTGTATAGCCTTTTCTTTGAATTCAAGTACCATGAGATCTCATGATACTCAGTAATTCTACTCTTTGGCACGATTCTGATCTGCTCTGTTACCTTCATCAAGTTAAAACTTAGTTTAGTATGCTGTTGCTTCCTCTGCTCAAAAATAAGGCTAATAGATTCTCCTAGCATAACATTCACCCTGCTCTGAAAAGCTGGAAAAGGACAATTGGCACAGTGTGAGAGTGTTGAATTGCTTTCTTCTCCTAGGCTGTCTTCTAGACACACACTATGCTGGATTTTGCCCAAGGTGTATTCAGCTTGGTCTGTCAGCAGCCAATAATGCTGCTGCAGAGGAAGGTGTGAGAATCTTGCATAAAAGATGTCAGTTGGCCTCATTTTGGTCTTAGAGCAGTCTGTAAATGTTAAGCCAATTTCTAATTCTAAGAAATAGTTGAATGAAAAAAAGTAATATCTCGATTTTGAAAACATTAGGATATTCTTTAGGTTATATGTATGTAGTCATCTGGTCTCTCCTGAACTGTGTTAAATTCATGGCTTTTGGTAATATTTTGGCAAAAAGTTTTACTAGTGTGAACTTTTCTCTTTTTATGAAACTTACACCTTAGAATAAATTTGTGAATGACTAGTTTGTGCTATACTGAGAAGTTATAGTCCTGACCTAGCATTATGAAATACAATGGCCTCCATGTGATGTTTTTTGTATGTATTTGGTGCTTACATGCAGGTTTTACCTACAGTGGAAGGATGGTATTTACAGAAGTCATGCTTTGAGCTATTATTTCATTTGGTCTTGTTTGAGTTTACCTACTGTTAGCCTCTTCCTGGTCTCACGAGCTGCATAGATGATTTCTTATGCAGGTAATCATCTAGGGACTTTTCCTCATGGTCATAAAAGAAGCTTCGTCCTGAAACACATCACAAGCATGGAATTTCTGGCTTTCAGAGCTAAGTTCTTGCCTCTTGATGGTGCATTGCTCTGTTTTTTCTGGAGGGAGTACATCTGGGCTGTGTGCAGGAGGAAATGAGGCCATCCCTACTCAAAACATGATTTTCTCAAAATGTTTGGCAGCAGTCAGTGTTTGGTAATTTTATTTCCCCTTTTAGCACAGTCTTCTGTTGAAAATTGCTAGCAAGCCTCAGGGCACTTCTGCAACACCATCCTTGGTGGTTTCTGTGCAGGAGTGCCAAAATTATTGTACGGGCCATACCTGTCTGTTTCCTTCTCCACTTCCTTCACACTGTTCTGGTATTTGCAGGAGATCCCTGTCCTCATTTGGTTTGTACTGTTATTTTTTACACTTTTCCATCATCTCTTGTGTAAGTTTAGAACAGAAAATTCTCCCTCTTCCACAGATTTGGAAGACTTCTATGGGTTTTGGCATATAATGATTATCTTCCTCACTGTGCATCCTACTGAGAAAGTCCTCTGAAACAAAAATATTTCTTAGTGATTATTTCCACCACATAGGAATGAAAGTTTGTGTGACTTATTAGACCCTTCTCACTCGGCTTGTTAAAACAGTCATCTTGTGCATGTACGTGCAGAAGACTGGACAGAAAGTACATGATCCCAAGTAAATGCCTTTACTTTGACTAATCTTTTCTTTCTAGTGCCAGTACCACATAAAAGGTAGGCTATATCCTTCTCACTAAATCAACTATATCATTGCCCTTTTTAAATAGTGATATTCTTTTGGCAAGTTATTGTTTCATGTCAATAATTAGGGCTTGTACCAATAAATAACTATGTCACTCTCCAGTGTCTTCCTTTTTTTCTGAAGTTTTAGAGAGATTTTGACTCTACGCCAGCCCACAATACACCAGATTTCTGGTTACAAGCTTCCAGATTTCCCAAAGTAGTACATTCCTTGATGAAATGTACTTTAAGGGCAGAGATTTTATTTAGTTTTCACACCTCGACTCGGCCAAAGCCTTGTGAGCAACACTAAAGTACCAGGTAATATGGTACAGGAAAGGTCTGCTCATTGATTCTGTCCTACTCTCTTCAAGCAATATTTATCTACCAAAATTTTTCCTCATGAAACAGCCTCTGTAAACCTGCCAGATTTATATAGCCCCCTAATTGTCAACATCATTGGCCCCAAAAGCAAACCTTTTAAGAGTCACTTGCTTCAATAAGAGCTATAACTTTCCTTAGTTCAACACCTTTTCAAGGACAGACTTTCAAATCCCATGCAATGTCTGCAAATGGATGCTGCTTAATCTCTACTTCTTGTACAGAATGATAGATATAATTGCCTCCCTTCTGGACTGAGGGGCTTTGGACAGCCCTTAAGTTGTGGCCTGCAGTTGACAATAGTTTGCTTATCAGTGGACTGGAATTCTACACCATCATTTAGGACAACACAGACAACTGGCAGCATGTGCTACATGAACAAACAGGGTAGTCCGAGATTTTTTCAAGTGTCTCATTAGCCTTTGGAGCAACAACTTGAATTTTCAGATTCTTTTATCCAGAGAGTGTGAATCCCTTTGTGGATGATTCTAGTAATGTCAGATCCTCTAAGGCAGTACTCAAAGTGAAGTGAAACAGAGCACTGATACTGGTGGCTCCAGCATAAGGCAGATGATAATTTTGGTTTTAAGATCTGAATCCCTTGTCTTGGAGACTCGGACTTTTTTGTCATTAATGATCTTCAGTATATTGATGTTGGCTTCTTACCAAACTGTCTCAAACTCACATCATTTGGATTGGCTTTCAGGGAAAGAACAGATCATTTTAATCTTTAGAAGCATACTTTGTATTAATAAATATGTTACTGCCATCAGTCTCAGTTGCCCCCTATATTGCTCCAGGACTCTGGCCACCACATTGGTGTCTGTGACATATATGCTAGTTTACTCCTGGGCTTCTCTCTAGAGCAATGCAACTGATTTGCTGCAGGAGATGTAAATCTTTCAATTCAGCCAAATACAGCCAGAAATTACGAAGTTAGAAACTACTTTATCTCTGGAGAATAAATGGTCTGTTTTTTTGTGAAAAGAGGTTAGGAAGAGAAGCCACAGCTTATTTATTGAGCCTGTTGTGTACACCTTCAGTGTCAGCCATACTTATGTTATCTTGTGTTGTGCAGGGACATCCAAGAGACTCTCTTTATCAAAGAAGGGGGACAAAAATTGCACGGATATAATGAAGTAGTTAAAATGAAATCACTTTCTATCAATATGTGTTCATTGCACAACTGGAGTAAGCTGATGGTTCTCAACTTAAGCAGCAGCTGTGACTTCTTTGCTGAGTGCTTCTATAATAGACACCAGTACTAATGGCTTATTAACACTCATGTTGAACTTGCTGTTGCTGAGGAGTTACTGAGTTGTTTTTTGCATTTTGGATGGTAGTCCTTCCGTTTTTATGAAAGTGGCTATTCTGAAACTTTCCTAGAGGAGGTAACACTCCCCCAGGGCAAGCACTGCAGGAATTGCTTGGTAGGCTGCATTTACATATGCAGAAGCACTTAAAGGAAGAAGCTACTTTTCTGTGGCTGTTAGTTCTTGGAGATGTGAAGTGTGTACACTCACAGGCTATCCTCTCGCCCTTCTGTGTGCTATTTAAATTTGCAATTCATTGCTTGGGAAGTACTAAGAAAAAAAGTGTGTGCCTTTTTCTCCCTTCCTAGGGCTATGCTGTGGAAGGGAAATGGGGCAAAAAAGAAATGGTGTTGCTGCACATGTTTACAAGTAGGTATCCACAGTAGTAGGGATGTATGTGTAAGCACCATGAGCAAATGGCAGTGAACTACTACACGTGATTAATAAGCATTTAGTGTGGGGTAGTTTTTATAAATTGAGATCTTCTTAGAGATAGAGGAATCCTGCTCTCTGCCTCTATGCAGAGTTTTTTCCAAGTCCCCAGTAATTCCCATTGCTATCTCCTGATGTTGCAGAACTAAGTACCAGTAGTATTTTGTATGACTTAGAAACATTACAATGCTTTATTATGTCATTCTGTATATATCCCAGCCTGTGTCCAGAGGATGACTTCCTTTAGGGATGTGCTTACACTGGAGTTTCTCCAGCTCTCGTTTTCTGTACATTTGTTGCACGTTCTTCAGCACCACCCAAATCCCCTGCTTACACATTCAGCAGCTTCACTGTTCAAAATACTCTCATTACTCAGCAGTCCAACATTGTCTCACTGTTGCATTTCCAGTACAAGGTGTAACTATTTGGTTTGGTTTGGTTTGGTTATTTTTTCATTCATTTTATTCTTTTAATATTTTATTTTTATTTTTTATTTATTTTTTTAAAAAAATCATTTATTCCTGTAACTGTATTTGGTGAAGGCCAAAAGAGGAAGGAAGAACCCCAGCAAAATCACTCTAATTTTGCAGTAGTTTGGATATTCTAACATCATTGTTTTCTGTCTCTGTCTGGAAGCTTTCTAAATAGGTAGGATAAGTAGTCAGGCCTTAAAATGGAAAATTGAAAGTGAAGAGAAGGCATAAATCAGCAAAAATAAGGGATGGACTCCAAGGAACCACGTACTGAGAAATTAAAAAAAAAAAAAAGGAAAGCAAGCTTCAGTTTGTGCTGAATGAGAACCTATGCCTTTGGCACAAAGGTGGCCAAAAGCCAGTTCTCATTTTTTGCCTTATTATTCCCAAAGCAACTACACTTAACTTGAATTTCTGTTTGGTCTTAAGGAAAAAGGAAATTTAGGAGACCTCACAACTTTATTTTAGTGTACTCTAAAGTAAGAAAATTAACTACTACTTTGGGCTTTTTGTTGGAGGAGTGTTCTATCTAAAGGAACAGCTTACTGTTGCTGAGATGAAGCTCCAGTGTAGCTTACAGAGACACAGCAGCACGTTTCCATTTACTGAAGTTCACCATATTATAGCAGCTTTCTTAGTGGGTATTTTTTTGTTTGTTTTAACTTTTCTCCTGGAGTTCTTCTGTAGATTTTTGCACGTATAAATGTACAGGTTTGCTGCACTGTATGGCAGGTTGTTCATGCTGTCTGGTTTAGGCAACGGTATGTCTTTGAGAGTTTTCCTTAGCCATCCAGAATGAGCTCCTTAAACATGACATGTAGATGTTTGCTTCTGAAAATGAAAACACAGAATACAGGTTGCTTCCTGTTTAATTAATGGTTTATTCACAAATAACTGGCATGTGAGCATGGGGAATTTGTGATTCTCGGGTAAATAGAATATCTGTCTCTGGAGACATTCAAAATCTGCCTGGACGCCATCCTGTGATATGCTCTAGGTGAACCTGCTCTGGCAGGAGTATTGAACTAGATGATCTCCAGAGGTACCTTCCAACCCTGAACATTCTGTGATTCTGTGATTTTAAAAGGTTTCAGTTCTGCCTTATTTCTGTTTGCTGCAAGCAATGTACCTATTTCTATTTTCAGTTTTCCACTTCACATAGAACATAAAAATATTCCAGTACACACAAGCAGTGAGATGCTTCTTGAGGATGATCATAACCTCAGTCATTTGATGAGTGGTTGGTACATTCCATACAAGCTTTACAGAGAAAGAAATGTCATTTTTGAAATATGACTGAATGTATGGCCTATAGACTTCCAGTGGTAACATCCTCAGAAAAGCCTGTGCCTCTTTTTGACATTGGACTTGTACCTTCAAGTCACTTGAAGAGGTAGGAAGATCACATTTCAGAAACACTTCTACTGTGATTACTAGATGATAATAACTTTTTGAATACCTCTGTCACCTCATATGACTGCTTCCATGATGCCTTGCTGCATCCATTCTGTATTCTATGCTGATTTGTTTCATGTAGGCATATAATAAAGGATAGCAATAATATTAGCTGTTGTATTAGCCAAAATGTTGATACTCACTTTATGAAATGAAAAACTTTACACGAGGTCATGACTGAATTTATATAAAAAGGAGGGAAAATACAAGACCATTTGTCTCTAATGGATGAGGTTAATTTTTATGATAGCGGGCCCAATACATTCCAGATGTTCAGTGCTTAAAATATTACCCTTGGGGTTCCATCTAATACAATTTTTTTCTCGAATTTTATGATAAAGTCTTCTAGTAGTTTTTGATTGAGCCAGAAAATCGCTAGTTTATTCTTAAATATATTAAATTTCCTATAATTAAATACACATAGAGACAATATAAATATACGTTTTATCAGTTTTGCTGATAAAATTTTAATACTCACTTTTTCCATGTGAAGAATTTCAGAGAAGAACTGGTATATTGGAACTTTGTTAACATCAGATAACACAGTCTTAAAAATAATTACATATGCCTCGGTTTCTCGGAAGCTGCTCTATGTTTTAGCAGGCAATAAACTCATGCCCATCATTTTTTTCCTGTTTGAATAAGTCTGTAACTGAGTCAAATATTAAAATTAAAGTTTAAGCAGAAAATGATTCAAGTGTAATTTCTGTGAATGATAGGAGAATATTCTATGAAATAACTGAGACTGAATAATTGCTTTTCAACTAAAATTGCATTACTTCATTATTTTTAATCTCTTCTATGATTTTAGTAATTATAGGGCACAATACTCGTGCTATACCTATATTCTACTCTATTCAAGTAGAAGTTTCTAATGAAGAAAATATCCATTTTGTAAGGATTCATACATGGCTCCAATAACTGCTGTCTCTTTGTTACGTCTCTCATTCAATTATGCTTGGGATGTGAAAGCTTGTTTGGTGTGTCCTGAGATTAAATAGTTTGGGTTTATTTTAAAATTGAAATCTTTACTTTTCAGAATCTTATGCCCACCTTTATGTGCTAAAAGACTGTACTAAAAGGTAGGGTGAATTCATGGTCTATAAGAAATTTTTACCTTAGGGGAATCCAAGGCAAAATAACTGCTCTAGCTGACCCTGCTTAGGAAGTGGGCTTGGTCTGGGTGATCTCCAGCAGTCCCAGCCAGTCTCCATGATGCTGTGATCTCTGTGCCCTCGGGATGCGGGTTTTGGAGATGTCGCTGAATGCTGTACAATGACAGCTCAAACCTGGGTGGAACTACTCGGCTCTGTGCCCATGTGCTCGCTGAGAATCTTGTGTGACAAGTTTAACCCAGGCGCTTTCATATCAGCCTGCCAGCCTTCTGACTTGCTACCTCTTAGCACTTCAACTCCTTGCATTAAGAACTGCTCTATTGCTGTGACATAAATCGAGTGGTTTCCTTGGTTCCTTTGCAGCAGATAAGGTCAGCTCTACAAATAGAGGATAGTGTCTCTTTTCAGAAGTGACTTCTTCATTACAGTGGAAGTTGAGTAGGATATGCTGTAAGAAGACGCCTTTTTAATAAGTCTTCACTTTTGTCCTTGTTAATGGTTATTGGGAGCAAATGATGGTGATTTAAAGGTCAATGAAAACTGACTTAAAGGACCCTATTGTCTAACTATTGGAAATTTTCCATGTTCCAATGAGCCAGGGCAGGACAAGTTGTTGAAGTAAATAGAAGGACAGTGATCTCACTTGTTTGAGTACTTCACAGTTTAAATAACACTTAAAAGGTTTTTTAAAAAAACGTCATTAGCATTGCAAGATTCCTGGTAGATACGTGGTTGGTGTTGTTTATTAATGGTTCTTTACGCAGTTTATATTAGCATAAAGTAATACAAACAAGATAGCTATTGAAGCAGAACAGTGGGTTATTTTTTGTCTTAAAAATGAATGGGTCTGGCTCTGATAAACCATTCTCTCATTCACAATCTTCAAATAGTTCTATTTGTATCTATTGGAGTGTAAGTAATTAAGTTATTTATTGAGCAACTGTCAGAAGAATTTAAGTAGCTTCTGGAGCAAAACGACTTTCAGGTTAGTGTCATCACTTTTCTGCTGGTAAGGCTACTTCAAATTGCAAACTGTAACATTCTTAAAGTACCCTGAACATATTTGTCTCTGCTATGTAAATGTTATGTTTAACTGTAGTAACTGTTAAAGCACTGCACTTACTAACAGGGCTTGTTAAGCAGCTTTGATGGACTTGGGCATGTGAAATTGCTACACGGACTGCTGACACTGGATAATAGTGCCATGAAACAGTGTTTTCAGAAGGGAGTCTTGAAATAAGACTAAATGCTGATTTACTCTAATAGCTGGTGATTGACTGTTCAACCCCCTTGACATTAGCATTTCCCATCTATAGTGATTATGAACACTGTATTTTTCTCTTGTTTTAATTATTTCCCTGCACTCCTGTGCCAAATTAGGCTTTTGAGTCACTATGAAAATTTATAATGAGGCTTCTATTAATCTTTTAAGTACAGCTAACTGGAGTTGTAGATGTTAGCATCTGTCTTCCAGAATACTTGAAGTCACTTTCTTCTAAAAAATAACTATTTATAATCAACTATTTAGGAAATCATATACCAAGCATGAAATGACATAATATTTGTAAAATGTTATGTCTTTTCAAGGTTATTATCTTATTCTCCATTGTCTTTCATATGCTGCTATTACTTACCTGGTTTATGAACTGTATCTTACTCGTGTACAGTTCTAGGTTTTCAGAGGTGTTAACAATACGTACTATTCTATTTATATATACGTATCTTCTATTTATATATATTCTATTTAGATATATATCTTCTATAGAACAGTATGTACTATTTATCTATTTTTGATGTTGTTTTTTGATTTAATCTTTATTTTGCTTCTTGAAAACTTTTCTGTTTAAATATGGTTTGAGTATGCAACGTCTAGAAAATGTAAAGCTCAGGTTTCTTTAATACTGGCCAATTCAGCATGAAGGGCAGTAGCAACTGCAATTTCAGCATCAACTATCTTATTTATTGAAAGAAATAGCCTGTGCATTGTAAAGTAATGAAATTCACCGCTGTGCAGAGGGAAAGGTAAAAAAAGAAATAAGTCTGTGAACAGCTGCATTTCTTAAATCAACCCGTCAGTTGTATTTATTAGGCCTCAGAGGTCTTGGAACAAATGTTACTGTTCAAAGGAACCTGGTAAGGTAAGAAGTAGTTAAAAGTTTGAGGACATTTTATATGATGACGGGAGAGCATATTGAACAGTTAAAATAGGAAATATTATTTCTTGGTGAAAAAAGATCAGACTGTTCTTTAGCACTCAGTTTCTAGTACAATATTTGCATTGCACCATTTTTATAATCTAAAAAAAAATTGAAGGGAATTTCAATAGGAACTAGGGGAAGTAGTTTACCTCTTTCTTGCAAAGTGTGGGAGTTTAGGAAAGTCTAGGCTCAGAAATAAACTGAGGCTGGTCCCTGAGATTTGCTATTATTATGATGCTGATGCTGATGCTTGTTGATTTAGGCTGTCTGGGGAAGTGAAGTCACCTCTACTATAATTCTATGTACAGTTCATGATTCAAATAACAGTTTTGAACATGTAAGGTTGTGAGAAAAGTTTGAACTTTTTTTCATTTAAAAATGTTTGGTGTTTTCTGAGACGTGTTGCATTGCCTCTTATTATTATAAGAAGAGGAAATAAAGGATTATTCTGTTATTATAATACATTTTTCTAAACTATTCTTTAATAGAAAATAGACAAATACATTGCTGGTGGAACATTATTTCCTTGAAGCATAATAAACAAATATTCTGTTTAATTCTGTTTACTTTGTTCTCAGAGTTCTAATAAAACAAAGTCAAATTATGTGATGTAAAATGACCTCCACATAACTTGTAAAATCTGCTACAGTCTAGTGAGGTCAGTGACCCAAAATAGATCCACCCTTTGTTGAGTGGATCCCAATGTCATAGCGTGGGATCCTCCCTCATTCTTCAGGGCTCTGGTGGTGTGGCAAGAAAGGAGGCATAGTTCCTTCTTTGCATAATTATTCCTCATTATAGTTTCATATATCAGTTGGCCATCTGAAGTGGGCATAAGTAGAAGTGATCCCTTTGGCTTGTCTGGTATAAACCAGTGCTGAACTGAATGCTAACTGGGGCCAAGGTGACTGTAGATGAGCCCTCCTGCATATGTTCTCAGACAAGTTCTGCAGATCTAGTAGATCTGCATTGTGCCACATTCAAAATGAACATTTTAATTTGAAGATTAATCTGCTGCTGCAAGCTTCAAGTCAGTTTTAAGTCAGAGTTTTGCTGATTTGCCTTTTAAGCCTCACCAGGTCTCAATTTGTTGCCTTGCAAGAAAAGATGATATGTGTAACAGAGATGTCAGTTCAAATGGAAAGGGCCATGCTGTGTCATAAACCTAGAGCTGCCTTTACAGTGAGCTTGCCAGCCTGGGCACCTCTGAAAGTATGTACAGGAGAACTTAAGCCCACTTGCCCTTGAGATGCTTTTCTTGTTAGATGTGTGGATATGTGCATGCTGAAAAACAAGCAGCATGTTTTTCCTCGTCTTTTTTCTTGCAAAATGTTATCTTTAAGCATTTTTTTTTCTGTACCTTGTTTCATTTTCCATGTGCTTAAATGTGTTACTTGTCTGTCTGCTGTATGCTGTAGCAGCCCCAACCTGAAGTGCTATGTCAGGCAGATGCACATCACATGGGCTGTCTTTTGCTCTGCAATCATCATAGCAGGGTGTGTGTCACTGATATGACAGTACTTATTGTTATTAATAACATTATACTCAAATGGATAGCTCTGTGTTATTTATGGACTGGTATACATATATAACTTAATCCAGTTTAAATTGGATAGCTTGCCCCTTACTTGATTTTTCTCATGACTGTGCTATGACAGCCAAAAAATAACTATAATGTCAGCTAGGTAGCCAAATAGTTGGCTGCCTTGTCAGCTTGTGCTACCCTATTCACTTATAATAACCTTGTGCAGTTGATGCTTTTCCTGGACATAGCATGACCTCGTGGAAAAGAAAAAATACATAGTGCTACCTTTTGGTAGTTACCTGCAGGTAGAATTACCATCTGGTTCAATCCCAGTAATGTAAATTGAAAATTCTTGTGGTTGAAACTGTTGCAAGCCGGTGTAGCTTCTTGCTGAGAACATCTTAAAGGATAAAAGTGCTTTAAGTGAAGAAATGAAAGATGAGGAAAACAGATCCAGATAAAAGAAGAAAAGATTCTTATCTCTTATTCTGTGCCCTTAAATCCAGGGGTATCTTCTCTGTCTGGACAATGTGTCCGAAAATGTTTTACTAATCTACATAAAGAATGGAGGGAAGGGAAGAAGGAGGGGAGTGAAATGCTTTCGACATGACTGTGTTTGCACTTCAGCCCCTATTTTCCATTGTTGCTTGAATGTGATCCTGCTTGAACAGATTTCTGAAATACGGTCTCAATGCTTTTTCAAAGTTCCTTACAAATGTTCTAACAAAATTCCTTCTGGAGCAGCCACCCTGCCTTTAGTTTCCTCTGCTGGGGAATTTATTCCATGGAGACCCCTCTCCCTAGCTTGCAAGGAAGAGGTCATTTAACCACACTGGGCTGGGCTCTGGCTCTTTAGAAAATCAATACAAAATCTTGCTTCATTTAACACGAAAATCTATTAGGTCAGTATAAATTGGAGGGCGGGGAGAAGGAGAGGGGTGATGCCTCTAGATAGCTTTCCTCCTGCAATTTTCATTTTCTTTCACACGCTCATCTCTCACAATTTACTCTCTCTGAGGCCAGCAGTTTTAATAAGCTGTATTTTATGATTTAACAGTTTACACAGTGTTTTCTAAAATACGTCAGTACAATACATCAGAAAGGAAGCATTCACATTTATTTTGCTTTGCTGCTTTACAGTGTTTCACTGGTGGGACAATCTTTTTTTTCAGGTAGCTGGCTTACAAATGGAAATGCTTCTATGCTGTAAATACCACAACTTCTGAAAAGTGCTGTAAATATGAACCCTCCTGCCCTTTCAGGACTGTCACTTCCACTGGAGTGGAAGAATCAATCTTCTGCCAGGCATTACTTATTAAGAAAAAAAAGGATGAATGTAATCAGCCTAGTGCATTTGTTCTGAGCATGGGGAATGGAAGCAGAAGGGGAATTAACTGGGAATGCCAGGATGAGAGAATTCCCAGATCTAGAGGGAAATGCATAAAACGAAATTTAAACAGTTAAAAATATCTAGCTAGAAATTATTTTTTTTTTCCTTTATACAGTTCATATATATTTTTATTTTAGAACATGACTGTTTTTAGTTAATTAGCTACTTGAGGTTACAGTTTCTTTTTCTGAATCGTTAGCTTTAAGATTAAGAAATATTGTGGTTAATTACAATGTGTCTTACACTGCCTTTTGTCCAAAATAATAAACAATTTCAGTTGTATATTTTGACATCAGAGGGGAAGAAGACATTAAATATCAAATTAAATATAAAATCCACTATAAATATATGTCACATGATAATTTAGATATATAATCTAATATGTATGAAATATATAAACATATGAAATTAAATATAATTTCTAAATAATTCCGGAAGACAACTCTTTATACTTACTAGTGCAAAGTTTAATTACAAAAGGACTCTTTGGCATGTACTTCTTCATTGATTTTTTCTTCATGTTTTTTGAGAGATTGACTTTAGTGGGAGAATTTTTTTCCACTGTCTCACACAAGAAAAGTAGATAAGAAATGGAATTAAATTAAGTTTGAGTGGACCTGGATGTATAGCTGCATGTCAAATAAAATAAATGAAGAATAAAATGCTGAAGAGTAGGATAAGATACTATATTGATTTTGCTTCTATAATAAATATGAAACGGGAATTACACTGTACTATAATTTAGTTTTGTACTCTTCTGTACTGGTGGAACTAAAGGCCAATTTGCAAATACTCTTCAAAGTAAAAATTTGGTGTGCTTAGTACTGTAGGATGTGCTACATGCTTTCAAATAAAGATATTTTCATATAAAAAAGATAATTTCCCACTTTTGTAGGTGTCAAAAGGCCAATCTAATTAAATAGGGAGACTGTTTTCTAAACATAACTGAATGCTCTTGATTTATTTTATGTAATGATAATATTTGTCTTATTTCATATTTTGTTCATAGATTAAAACTTTGTCTTATTCTTGTCTGTAAATGTTAGGACTGCTGGGGCACTAATGATCACTGTCCTACAATAAACATGTTTTGTGGTCTGGGACAACTAACAAACACATTTGAACAGATCAAGTGCTCAGTGAGCTTTAAAATCAAACAGCAATTTTCAGAAATGACTCCTACAGATTCTCACTTTTAACTGAAAAGAAAAATCACTGAAAAGAAAATTGTTTCTGTTCTAATTCAAAGCAGGACATCAGTGAAGCTTTACTGAGTTACATGTTCTCTGACTTCTACTAAATGCAGACATTTAATTTACTCATTCATATGAAATTGAGCACTTACTATTGAACTGAATCTATGTATGTTGGAAACACATTTGCATAGAGTTAAACTATTATTTATTTCATTTATACTGAAGTATTTAATTGCCTGTTTAAATGAAAAATATTATTTTTTATTTGCAGAGGTCTTTTTATTAGTATCCACGACCGGGGACACATCGCTACAATGCTTAAATCCTGGCCTGAAAATATCATCAAGGTAAATTCAGGTTTAGTTGCACGACAAAGCTGACACTGTTTTGCACCCAAGGTGAATTGGTTAAGGCAATTTTATAAGCTTTTTATCAATTAGATTTCTTGGGTTTCTTAGCTCATTTTTTTAAATAGAAGCATTGCTGCTACAGTCAAAGCTTGATGCTTTTAAATCCATGTTTAGCTATAGGCATCCTTTACTGATAAATTGGTCAATTATGTGGAATATTATGCATCAAAAAAACCCCTGAATGCTTTTTTTGCATTTCAGGGAATCACAGAATGGTTGAGGTTGAAAGGCAGCTCTGGAGATCATCTAGTCCATCCTCCAGCTCAAGCAGGGCAAGTTACTCAGAGCTGTCTCCAGTAGGTTTTGAGTATCTCCAAGGATGGAGACTACAAGGTCTCTTGGCAACCCTTTCTAGTGTTTGGGTTAATAGTTCTCCGCATATGACACTGGATGAGTTCTCTCACCAAAAAATATTACATTTCCAACTAAAATGGCTTGTCACAGAGTATGACAAGGAAATGTTTGTGTTGTCATCTGCTTGCCATACTGAGCACTTCTGGCCTTTACTATGAAAAATCTTCCTTTTCAGCTCAGACAGTTTTGTGGGGTTTACTGAGTTCCTGTATTTCAATGCAAAGACATATTTCTGCATGTGTATAAGTATGATGGAGCGTGTTATTTGCTCAAGGGAAGAAGAAATACATCTTTGAAGGGTAAGAACCAGGTGGCTGTAGACAGCCCTGTCAAAGGCCAGCAGTAATGTCTGGCTCTGGTTCTGCTGAAAACAGCTATGACAAAACCCAGGAGTCTGGGGTTCTTCTCTTTTTTGTGGATAACTTCCTTTCCCTTCTTATTCTGTTTTTATACTGTTGACAGAAAAACGTAAGAGGGAACAATGCCAGTTCCTTTGTAATGTAGTACTAAATACCTCTCTTGTGTGTTCTTAAAAGTTTTATATGAAAGTCCCATTTACAGTCAAGCAAGAGTCTAGTATAGTGTAATAAAACCATAGTGAAATACAATAAAACAATTTTGTACCTTTGTTGTACTATTGATTTTTTGGTACCTGTTACAATTTTTACATGAAAATTAAAAAATGATGGTAAAAAGATAATGGAATACTTAGTACATACAAGAAAAGAAGCTTTTGTTTCTTCCTTCAGGCTATTGTGGTGACAGATGGAGAACGTATTCTTGGTCTTGGAGACCTTGGCTGTTATGGAATGGGCATCCCAGTTGGTAAACTGGCACTTTATACCGCATGTGGAGGAGTCAAACCTCATGAGTGTCTACCAGTGATGTTGGATGTGGGAACAGATAATGAGGTAAATTCTTTTCTGAGGTGTAGTAAGTCTTAGCTGTTTAAAGGGAACAATATGAAAGTTGAATTGCAAGAAGTTGTTTTTCTTTGTTATGATACTGGCTTTGATTATGTGCAAACTAAAAAGTCATATGGAAAAAGTTTCATTCTACTACACAGTGTAGATACAGTCATCCTAATGCATAGTATAGACTGTTTTGTAAGGCTCAAGTAGTTAAGGATGCTGTTGTCTGTAAAAATGTGCTGCTTAGATTGTACATACTAAAAAGTGGTATGGGAAATTAGACCTCAAGAAGAGGGGGACGGTAGAGTTAAAAACACAATTTAAAGCAGCATTCTTTCTCCACTTCTGCTGCAGAATTCCTCTGCAGTGATTTCAGATGTAAATTCTGACTGTGACCCTCATTTTGGTGAACAGCTTGAAGCTATAGCCTGATCTGTGCTGGGAATGCATGTCTATGTACTTCAGTTGTACATTGACTTTAGCTATAGAAAGTATTGTACTGCTATGAAATTTCCCCAAAATGAGTTCCTAATGCTTCAAGTAAGTGGACCTTGCCCTCTTTAACTTGGCTTCCCATTTGTGTGAAGTTTGAAATTGTTGACAATTGGCTTTGTTATTTCCGGGGCTCCCAGGATCACTAGTTAATTACTTGGCCCCTGTTCTTCCTCCTTTTTTTTTTTTTTTCCTGAAAGAATACTTGAATTAGTGACTGTGAATGATGTCAAATTAAATAGCGCCAGCAATATCATTATGCTTTAGCAGAATTAAACAAATATTATAAATTATGTAATTGTCAAACTTTATGCATGATAAATGTATCAGAGATTTTTGTGCATTATAGCTACATTAAGCATTCTTGTACCAGTAAATTCAGATAGGACTTCTCGATTGTTGGGTTGGGTGTGTGCATCTGCAGCTTTATACGCACACCTCCACCCCTGCCCCACTGGGATAATTCAGACAATACATCATGAAAGCATTACTTAAATGAGAAATAGCCTGCTAACCTCTCTCTCTATCCCCAAGAACCCCCTTCTGAAAGTGGACAGACTGACTTGTGAGATGTCTCTGAACACTGTAGCACATAGCCATATCAAATCATACAAGTCTCATTAGCTATAAAATGTTTTTATTCCTGGCTTGAGCAGCTGGGCCAGTTGTCTAATCTGTTATTGAATGTTTCTAGTCAGTTAATTGCTCCAGCTACTTCTGATACTGCAGTAGGCTTTGCATTTTGCTTTTATGCTTGAGTTTCATTGTAATTTTTAATTTTTCAAAGCATAGTATTTTCTTGAAAGATATGAAACATATATATATATACATATATATATATATACACACACACATACAAATAGCAAAACAAGTGTACCCATACCAGTAGCTCAATTTTCATGTTCTTGTGACTGAACAATGAGTTCAATACATAGGAAGGAGTGGCAAGCCTAAAGTATTAGAAGATGCATAAAAGTTGTGTAAGCTGGGGATTGTTGATGCGCTGAAATACTTGCCTTCTGATCAGGAGGATGCTTTTTGTTGTTTCACTTTGTATATGGCTTTTTATTTTAGGACCATATTATGAACTGCTTCAGTTTAGTTGTGAAGTGCAAGTAGAGGCTGAGCGTGTTTTAATCCCCAGCCAGCACAGTGGTTAGCAGTGCAGGACAGGACTGCCTCTGTCAGGGTGCTGACACTGTGAGAGAAATCAAGGCTGAGACTCACGGTTGGGTTGTGGTCAACTCTGGAGGCAGCGCAATTGCTCTTTTAGGGTTGTACTAGGCTACACTTCACAACGTAAATGTTTGGTGGCTTTTTCCGGTGGGAACTAGTTGCTCAGATGTTTAAGCATTTCCCTAACAGCTGTAACTGGGAATGAGACCTCTGAATTCTGCTGTAGGATTATGAACAGGTGAGACTTTATTGGTGTGCTCCATGTCTGAAGAGACTGCATGGGTCTGGTGATAGTCATTAACTGGAGCTTGGTTGCAGTTCTCTGGCTACTTTAGTCAAAGTCAGGGATTCTGGGGCACCAGCTCTGTTATTTTATTCCCTCTAACACCCTCCCTCTCCCCTAGCAGCACATCCCTGATCCCTCCCTAACTCTGGTGTTCATGTAACCAGGTGGTGAGCCACTGCAGAGAACAGAAATGACTGAAAAACGATCACATTTTGCTGGCTAAGCTGGTTATATTAGGTCAAGCTGCTGTGGAATTGCGCTGCAATTCCTTATCTTAAAATCTAAACCTCTTGGACAAATAACTGTATTTTTATGCTGCATTTTCTTACTCTAGCCAGGATTTTCCATAATAAGACACAATAGAAATCACTCTCATAACTTGAGCACATATAAATAATAATTATGCTGAACATGTTTTTTGAAATGTGCAGATGTTTTCCATTTAGATTAGTTCCTTTTCCCTTTCTGTGGGGGCCTCAGTGCTTTAGAATAAGTTTTAAAGTATGTATTTTTGGCAACTATAATGCAGTTGTGCACAACCTGCAAATTCTCCAGAAAGATTAAATATTACTCTAAAGCAGATTGCAAGAAAAACCTCACGAATTCTCGTCCTGTATTGTTTTGTTGTGTACGGGACCCAAAACAGTAACTCTGAGGACCAACGCACTCAATTGCCTTGGTAGATGAGGATTGGGTTAGGGATCAGTTGAGCAATCTGGATATCCATAAATCAATGGGACCAGATGGAATGCACCCAAGGGTGCTGAGGGAGCTGGCAGAGGTCATTGCTAGGCCACTCTCCATCATCTTTGGTAAGTCATGGAGAACAGGAGAGGTGCCTGAGGACTGGAGGATAGCAAATGTCACTCCAATCTATAAGAAGGGCAAGAAGGAGGACCCGGGTAACTATAGACCGGTCAGCCTCACCTCCATCCCTGGAAAGGTGATGGAACAGCTTGTTCTTGGCACGATCTCTAGGCACATCAAGGATGAGGGGGTCATTAAGAGCAGTCAACATGGTTTTACCAAGGGTAAGTCATGTTTGACCAACCTTATTGCCTTCTATGAGGAAATAACTAGGTGGATAGATGATGGTAGAGCGGTAGATGTGGTTTATCTTGATTTCAGTAAAGCATTTGACACTGTCTCCCACAGCATCCTCGTAGATAAGCTGATAAAGTATGGGTTTAGTGATCAGGTAGTGAGGTGGATTATGAACTGGCTGAAGGGAAGAAGCCAGAGAGTTGTGGTCAATGGGACGGAGTCTAGTTGGAGGCCTGTGACTAGTGGAGTCCCTCAGGGGTCGGTACTGGGACCGGTGTTGTTTAATATCTTCATCAACGACTTGGATGAGGGTACAGAATGTATCCTCAGCAAGTTTGCTGATGACACCAAACTAGGAGGAATGGCTGACACACCAGAGGGTTGTGCTGCCATTCAACGAGACCTTGATAGGCTGGAGAGTTGGGCGGGAAAAAACTTAATGAATTTCAACAAGGGCAAGTGTAGAGTTTTGCATCTGGGGAAGAACAACCCCATGTACCAGTACAGGTTGGGAGCTGACCTGCTGGAGAGCAGTGTAGGGGAAAGGGACCTGGGGGTCCTGGTGGACAGGAGGATGACCATGAGCCAGCAGTGTGCCCTTGTGGCCAAGAAGGCCAATGGCATCCTGGGGTGTATTAGAAAGGGAGTGGTTAGTAGGTCAAGAGAGGTTCTCCTTCCCCTCTATTCTGCCTTGGTGAGGCCACATCTGGAGTATTGTGTCCAGTTCTGGGCCCCCCAGTTCAAGAAGGACAGGGAACTGCTCGAGAGAGTCCAGCGTAGAGCCACAAAGATGATTAAGGGAGTGGAACATCTCCCTTATGAGGAAAGGCTGAGGGAGCTGGGTCTCTTTAGCTTGGAGAAGAGGAGACTGAGGGGTGACCTCATTAATGTCTATAAATATGTAAAGGGTGAGTGTCATGAGGATGGAGCCAGGCTCTTCTCAATGACAACCAATGATAGGACAAGGGGCAATGGGTGTAAGCTGGAACATAGGAGGTTCCACATAAATGTGAAGAAGAATTTCTTCACAGTGAGGGTAACAGAACACTGGAACAGGCTGCCCAGAGAGGTTGTGGAGTCTCCTTCTCTGGAGACATTCAAAACCCACCTGGACATGTTCCTGTGTGACCTGATCTAGGTATTCCTGCTCTGGCAGGGGGATTGGACTAGATGATCTTTTAAGGTCCCTTCCAATCCCTAACATTCTGTGATTCTGTGATTCTGTAATTTCTTAGGATTATTAAAGGTCTTATTACTGTTAGTTTTAGCAGAGGTAATTTTATCTGGGATGTAGTCCTGCTACTCCTAAAACCAAGGAGAGAGAAGAGAGGCAAATAAAGCATTTTTATACAGTTGCCTAGATAATGAGAAAGAGAAGTGGAAACTGCTTACTTATGAGTAAGAATTGACCTAGTACAAAGACTTGCATGACCAAACTAGTGAATTACACCAGGTAATCAGTGTGGGATGAGCGTCCAAAAGAAGTGGTGTTGACCACGACCAAGAATAATATGCCTGTTTTGTAAGTCATTGACAAATTGGAGGCAAGTAGTTGCTGATAAGGCATTTTTATCCAAAGCATTTAAAACATTATTTGGAGTGTTAATTGTTTACTGCAGACCAGGACAGTCTCACTAAAAGTTATGCCTTACCTAGTAGCCATGTATTTTTGAGGTGTGAGGGTGGTGCTTTTCAGGCAGGATTTCAATCCAAGTAAAACATACTCGGGCACCAGTCTCAGTGCTGACATGAAAGTGATGTTTGAAATCCTAAGATGATGTGATCTCTGGATTCTGGGCATCAAATGTTATAGAGATACATGTTAATCACTTTGAAATGGTTAAATAAACAGATTGCAGAAGAAAAATGAATGCTTGTCAAGGTACAAGCAACTACAACTTAATGGAGACCTACCCAAAACACATGTACTTGGCACTGTAAGTGGGATGGTTTAAGGATGATAGTAATAATCAAGCTGAATCAAGGGAAAACACTTGAACATTAAACTGTGAATGATGATTCTTTGTTACTTAAAATGTGTTATTAACTCACAAAATAAACAATATTGAGGCAAGCCTCTTGGTTAAAAATCAGCCTGGCTTACAGGGATGTGAAAACTGGCAGTTTAATGAATATGTTAAATGAAAGCTTTAAAAATTTGTCAAGATCCTTATATCAGAATGTCCGAATAATGCTTTGGCCAATTCTTTTTAAAAAAAAACTCTGGTAAAGGCTTTCTGGACCATGCTGAGCTGGGTGGGGAGGAAGTACCGGGTTTTTTTGATTATATCTGAGATGAATTGAAAAGTTCAGGAAGACTGGATTAAAGTTAAGGCTCTTACTTAAAATACAGTGTTCCTGGTTGCTGTAGCCTTGGATAAAGAATTAAGTAAAATCAGAAAGTTTGACTAATCAAGAATTGAGGGTACAATAGCTATTGCTGATTATCATGGGCTTGTAAAAAATTAATCTAATGTTAAAGTGAGTTTACAGGTTTTTGGTTAATTCGTATTTTTTACCTTCAGTAAGACATTTGAATTCATACTGTTCCTTTTAAGAAACTGGACCAATGAAAAAACCAAGCAAGCCTTCCATGTTACTAGAGAAAATGCAATTTAAAACTTATATTTCTGTGAGGAATAAAAAAATAGTTCTGCTTTTATGGTGTATCAATTTGGTTTTTTTCAGCTTTGCAATGTTTATATCTTTATCAATGACTTGGAGGCAATATTGTTAGTGTCCAAGGATCATAGATGAGGCATATTCTACTTAAAGTACTATTATCCAGCCAGAGCAGGGATGAAATCTAGGAAGACTGATGGTTTGTGTTATATAGAAGTCAAACTTGTGGTGAAAGAGTTTCTTCTCACCATAAAAACCTTAATCTAATAATGGATGCTTAACAGAGGAATGAGAACTGTGTTTATTTGGTACCTTCCAAGAGAAGCTCTGACAAGTTCAGAGCTGCCAGAGCAATGCTGGACTGATTGCATATGTAAGTAAAATCAGTGCTGGCAATGGCCAGTTGTGGGAGCATTGGAAAGATTAATTGTGTGTTAACATTTAAATGTAAAACATTAACCATAAATTTCAGCATAGGTAGAAAGCATTCGACTCTTTTAAACAGTACTTTCACACAATGTGGAAAAGCCAAGACAGCTGGTATTTCAGGAAATTTTTACATAGGCAGTTTCTAGCAGAAAGCATCTCGGTGTCTTGGAGCCAGTTCTCAGCGAGCTGGGATAATGGCCACACACATGCCAGCCATCGGGATTGCTCAGGTGTCAGAAGTCACTCCAGCTGCAGCTGTGATGGCTTCAAAGCAGCTGGACACACAAACCTCCTCATGCTGTGGGTAGATATAGTTAAAAAGATGGCTGGCCATTTATATATGCCATTAAAAGACTTTCCCTCAATAGAGGAAGACAGCGTTAGAGACCACTTGGCCAAACTGGACATCCATAAGTCCATGGGCCCTGATGGGATGCACCCGTGAGTGCTGAGAGAGCTGGCAGATGTTATTGCTGGGCCACTCTCCATCATCTTTGAAAAGTCATGGAGAGCAGGAGAGGTGCCTGAAGACTGGAGGAAGGCCAACATCACTCCAGTCTACAAAAAGGGCAAGAAGGAGGACCCAGGAAACTACAGGCCAGTTAGTCTCACCTCCATCCCTGGGAAGGTGATGGAGCGACTCGTTCTGGAGGTCATCTTCAAACATGATGAAAACAGAAAGTTACTGGGAGTGGTCAACATGGATTTACCAAGGGTAAATCATGCTTGACCAATCTGATAGCCTTCTATGATGTTATTATTGGTTGGCTGCAGGAGGGGAGAGCAGTAGATGTCATCTACCTTGACTTCAGCAAGACTTTTGACACTGTCTCCCATAACATCCTCATTAGGAAACTCAGGAATTGTGGGTTAGATGAGGGGACAGTGAGGTGGATCGAGAGCTGGCTGTGTGACAGATCACAGAGGGTTGTGATCAATGGAGCAGAGTCGAGTTGGAGGCCTGTAACCAGTGGTGTCCCCCAGGGGTCAATACTCAGTCCGGTCTTGTTCAACATATTCATCAATGACCTGGACGAGGGGACAGAGTGTATCCTCAGCAAATTCACTGATGATACCAAGCTGGGAGGGGTGGCTGACACGCCAGAGGGCTGTGCTGCCATCAGTGGGACCTGGACAGGCTGTAGAGCTGTGCAGAGAAGAACCTCATGAGGTTCAATAAGGGCAAGTGTAGGGTGCTGCACCTGGGGAAGAAGAATGCCAGGCACCAGGATAGGTTAGGGGGGACCTCCTGGAAAGAGTTCTGAGGAGAAGGATCTGGGAGTCCTGGTAGACAGTAAATGATCCATGAGCCAGCAATGTGCCCTTGTTGCCAGGAAGGCCAATGCCACCCTGGGCTGCACAGGGAAGTGTGTGGCCAGTAGGTCGAGGGAGGTCATTCTCCCCCTCTACTCTGTTCTGGTGAGGCCACAACTGGAATACTGCATCCAGTTCTGGGCTCCCCAGTTGAAGAGAGACAGGGACCTACTGGAGAGAGTCCAGTAGAGGCCAACGAGGATGACTGGGATTGGAGCATCTCCCCTGTGAGGAAAGGCTGAGAGAGCTGGGACTCTTTAGCCTGGAGCAGAGAAGGCTGAGGGGTGATTTAATTAATGTTTACAAATACCTAGAGGGTGGGTTGAGGGAGGATGGAGACCGGTCACAAGCGGTGTCCCTCAGGGCTCAGTTTTGGGGCCAGTCTTGTTTAATGTCTTTATCGATGACCTGGATGAGGGAATCGAATGCACCCTCAGTAAATTTGCAGGTGACACGAAACTGAGTGGGAGTGTTGATCTGCCTGAGGGTAGGGAGGCTCTGCAGCGGGATTTGGACAGGCTGGAGCGATGGGCTGAGGCCAATTGTATGAGGTTTAACAAGGGTAAGTGCTGGGTCATGCACTTCGGCCACAACAACCCCATGCAGCGCTACAGGCTTGGGGAAGAGTGGCTGGAAAGCTGCCTGGCAGAAAAGGACCTGGGGGTGTTGGTTGACAGCCGACTGAACACGAGCCAGCAGTGTGCCCAGGTGGCCAAGAAGGCCAATGGCATCCTGGCCTGTATCAGAAACGGTGTGACCAGCAGGAGTAGGGAGGTGATCGTGCCCCTGTACTCGGCACTCGTGAGACCACACCTTGAGTACTGTGTCCAGTTCTGGGCACCACAGCATAAGAAGGACATTGAGGTGCTGGAGCGAGTCCAGAGAAGGGCAACGAGGCTGGTGAGAGGTCTGGAAAACAGGCCTTATCGAGACCGGCTGAGGGAACTGGGGTTGTTTAGCCTGGAGGAGAGGAGACTGAGAGGAGACCTCATTGCCCTCTATAACTACCTAAAAGGAGGTTGTAGTGAGGCTGGTGTTGGTCTCTTCTCCCAAATTACTAATGATAGGACGAGAGGAAATGGCTTCAAGTTGTGTCAGGGGAAGTTTAGGTTGGATATTAGGAGAAGTTCTTTACTGAGAGGGTGGTTAGGCACTGGAACAGGCTGCCCAGGGAGGTGGTGGTGTCGCCGTCCCTGGGGGTGTTCAAAAAACAAGTGGATGAAGCACTTGAGGCCATGGTCTAGTGGTTAGGGAGATGATAGGATAAAGGTTTTCCAGTCTCTGACATTCCATGATTCTGTGAATGGCAGGCATCTGTGGTGGAAGACTCAATCCAGAAAAACTGCGGTGTGAATTCAGGCTCAGTTCTTCAACTTGTGCTAGTTAACTTTCTGCATTTCCCCAAATTACTTCCAATTATCATAAGAACAGGTGCCAGCCTTCCCAGATTCATGTTCTTCAAAAATATCTACCTATGAAGGTGCAAATGGAAACAGTTGTGAAAACAGAAACAAACCTGCTTTTATTATTCATATTCCAACCAAAATAGAAACATGGACAGAAGAAAGCTGATTATAGAGGAAACCTGCAAATTCCTGTCTTATGAATGTAAAGATATAAACATATCAAACAAGTCATGTAAATTGTGTACAGCTATAGGGATTTCTAAATAAAAGGCAGTAAAAATCTAGATGAGTGGCACCTTTACACAGTTGTTTGTGTAGTAAATGTATTACGGAATGTTTATGCTCTCTGAATTTATAAAGACACTTTTGCCTTCCCCTTCAATGATGGTTGTTAGAACTAGAGACAGCATTTCAGTGATACTTTTACTGTAAAATAGTAGTAGCATTTCCTGAACTATGTGAATAGAGATTGCTCCTGTCTATATAAAAAGGATCTAATTTTGTATCTGGTGCATATATGGGAAGATCATTTCTAGGTTATATTCTTCAGTGTGTCCCCTAGTAGTTTTGAGTTTTTCTGAAATACAAATGACACTACATGTGATCAAAACAGGTTTCTCTATACACAGCTTTTCATTTAGCTATGTTAAAAAGTCGCTGACCAAATTACCCTGGTTAACCAAGAGAGGCTTTTTTCCATGTTCCACAAAACAGGCCAGCGAAGGTGCTCAGAGGTAATGCTGTGGCCCTATGGTGCTGAATTCGAGGCATGAAAATCTGTAAAACTATTGATGGAGTAAATCTGCTGTGGTTTTTCATTTGGCTACTGCCTGTCTATGCCACTCTCTTAGTAGATAACTGCACTCTCTTTCACAAATTAAGTTCTATTTTACAAGTGGATTTCCCCCCCCAGCTTAGATCTTTCTGCTAGATCCTTCCCTGGTAGTACACTACCAGCACTTGAACAAAGGAGAAAATACATGAATATTCCTTTTTCCTCCCCTTTCCCTACTTCTAGTTGGCAAGGAAATATTGTGGTAGGATATTACTTTTCCTAGGGTCAATGTCATGAGTAATTTTTCTCTTTTCAGTGTTCAGAAGTACTGAAAAGTCAAGTCAGTTCTGAATTACAATTCTGTCTAGCCTATTGTGCAGAAGAAAAAAAAAAACCTACACATTTTTTTAATTTTTGGGAATTGGTAGCCTCCTTTTAAATCTGTTCAGTTATCAAGAGTGGACTGAATATGCGTTAGAGAAGGGAATGGACAAATACAATCTGTTTTTATAGATACGTCTTCTAAAATTGGGTAGAGTTAGTCATCTTTCCAGTGTGCTTTAGAAGATTCTACCTCTAAAATAAACACGGCATCGCCAATCGCTCCTAAACATGCTTGATTTAAACAACAGGGACACCTGAAACTGTGCTAATGTCTGTGTTACACTTGCTAACCTAAACAGTGAGCTGGAGAAGGGATGATACTTATGAGAGCCACCATTTCCCCTCAGTGCAGGGGCATTTGAGGGGATCACAAGTATCTGACAGCTGATGTTTTTCAGTAATTTTTTGGAGAGCTTTCCTTTTCTTGCTCTTTAACATTCTCATAGTGAATAGTTACAGTATGTCTGGTAATGCATTCAAAACTTGGAGGTTTCAAAAGTTATTTTGACTGGGTATTTTAACTCAAACGTGTTGAAAATTTGTAAGTATAATAACAAATCTAGATTTACCATTTGAATATGTTTCTGCCATAAATTGATGACTTGTTCTTGACACATGTCGAACTCAGTCTTTTGACTACATTGTAGCTTGCTTTTTATGTCCAAAAATATTATTTTACTTTAGTCTGTTCTGCAAATTCCTAGCTTTCTATTTACCAGGTACTGAGCCGTGTAAGCTCACCAGGTTGGATTGTCAGTAGACCACATGGAAAGTAACAAAACAGATGAAGAAGAATAGATGAAGTCACAGACTTTAGGCAACAGACAGTAAGTTGTAATGAATAAGCTTGCTTCAAGGGAAACTTGAAATAAATCAAAAATAAAGGTTTATGTATGTGATCTTGTGATGTATATCCAGAGCAATAGCTTGACAAGCCTAGTCTACTCTTGGAAGGAAATACTGATCAAAATTTAATATTTCAAAATGCATGATTTGCTGTCAACTGAAATAAGGAAAAAAGCCAAACATGTGAATATCCATCAGAATTTCAGAATATTCCCTCATTTCCAGTGAATAAATAGGTCTGCGTGACATTTTTGTTGACTATTGCTGAAGTTGGTATTAGTTAATATTGGAAGTCTTACCACGATGGTAGTGAAAGGTGTGGTTAAGTGAATACTTATCCAAGGTCAATTTCTGTAGCATATTAGAATTCTTATTTTTGTTTTCTTCCATGTACTGAGTTTTCTTCACTTTATTTCAAAAATACAGATGTGGAAGAAATTGTAATTTTTTATGTGCTTTTCTGAATCTTGTGGAGAAAAATTAAACTTGGATTTTGATCTATCGGATTATTTTATTCTAGTACAGACATTATAATTATTGCAAATAATGAATTAGAACAATAAGAGTCTCTAAAGGTCTCTCTAATCAGGCCTCAGTCAAACACTTTATTAAATTGGGTCCCAGTATATTGCATCACACAGTTAGGCAGTATTTCTTGAGTAACTTACTCTTTATAACGTGATGAGAAGAGTAATGAAGTAATATAGAATTCTGGTGTATTTATTTATTTTTATTTCAATAATCATAGTGAATGCTAGTTATTGCCAGCTCAGTCTAACAATAGGTGCGTATTCAGACTTGGTATTCATTTATATGGAAGTGTTTGTGCACACAAAGGTATGTCCATTACATCAGACATAGAGTTAATATATCTGGACTGTTAGAAAATTCCATATTTTAACAGGGCCCTGTCATCAACAGAAGTACTAAATTGTTAGTGGATAGACAGGCCTTCATTGTACAGAATATTCTGTGTTTTGGAATACTGTGTTTTAGTTGGAAACCACATTTCCTGTTTTAATCTTGTTAAATGGGTCAGTCTGCATGGTAGCTTTCATTTGACTTTTGTCTGTGCTTTTTTTCCCTCCATATGTTTCTTTACCTTCTGTTCAAATTTATTCTAAGATCTGTAATCAGTTTTCACAGACTCTCTTTTTCTCCCAAATATATCCAATGTGATGTGTGCAAGCACACATACTAGCAAGATGCATCAAGCAGTGCTCATGGAGAGTAACAGGTAATAACTGCAAGAAGGAAAAAAAAGAAAAAGACATAAAACTTAATAGCCAAACAGTTGTTGTTTTTAGTCTTAGGAAAGTGGCACATTCTTCACTGTTGGCTTTTCTCCTTGAGCCAGTAAGAGCTCACAGTCCAGAGGTGGACCTCAGCCTCAAGCTGAGGAAAGCCTCAAGGAAACCGATGTTAACAGTTAACATTATCTGTTAGGTAGCCTTAAAAATACAGTTCAGTAACATTCAGAGACCTCTTGCATCATGATTTTCTTTCAAGAAATCAGAAAGTAATTTGTTGATGGTGTGTTTTACGTAATTATTTTCATTTGTTTTAATAGTGTATGTCTATATTTCAGAATTCACTTCTGCAATTAAAAATCTAAGAATCAAATGTTATTTTTTTACTGAATACTCAAATAAGTTTCATAATTTGTACTTTCAAGTATATCTTCAAAACTGCATACAGCTTTAGTCAGGAATGTTTTTACCCTCTATGGCCTAAAACCCTTGCCTGGAGTGACTGCAGCATGTTGTTGGGGTTCCAGAGAGGGAATCTTGAGAGTCTAGGTTTACACAAGATACTGAGGTTTCCAATGTGTTTCAGTCTTTTAAAGACTGCCTTTTGAAGAATCTGAGTTTGTCTTCTATTTTGTCCATAGTCTTCTGTAATTATTTTTTTTAAAGTACTGTTTCTTCTGTCTTCTGCCTTACTTGGTTGTATTAAACCATCAGTAGGAGACTGTAAAAATGTCCCGTACTTCCTAAGGGATGCATCTACTAATCATGTATTAAGAAAGCTAAAATACAAAACATTCCCTACCCCTTTTGTGAAATAACTGTGTACAAAGGGGAACAGCATTTCCCACCATATTTAGAGCTGTTAATGGTTTTGTCTTATTTGCAAATGTAGAAGATCATTTGCTATTCTTTACCATGGTGTTCCCAGGGGAATGTATTACATCACCTCCTTTGTTTTCATTTAGATGCTTTTCTCATATTTTCTTAGGCACAGCTCAGCAGCTATGAGTACCAGCAGTTTTACTAATCAAATATACATGGGCTTGGCTTTTAAAATTTATTCCCTTTAAATATTTTTCTCATTTTCATAATAGGTACACTATTAGCATTTTGTTCAATGCTGCATTCACTTGTAATGGGTTTTGTTCTTTACTATAACAGTAGAAAGACATTCTGTGTTTACCTTACTACTATTATAATGCTTATTGCCTTTTGCCATAATATGAGGATGAAGAATATCTTGATATACCTTTCCTTTCAGTAGCAAAAGTCCTTACAGTCCTTTTTAAATAAATAAAAAAAATGAGTAAAGTCTTTTTTTATTTTTTTCCACGAGGGACTTACTGTTGTCATTGAACAAAAAAAAGACTACTGATGGTTGGACTAGATGATCTTCAAGGTCTTTTCCAGCTTAGGTGATTCTGTGATTCTGTGATACTGCAATTTTTAAAACTCATCCAATTGTTCTAATACAATTAAATTAAAGGAGACTTTTGAGTTCATATTATATTTTTAATATGCACGTCTAGTAAAATTAAATTAAAGGAGACTTTTGAGTTCATATTACCTTTTTAATATGCATGTGGTATAAAACACGTGTGCAGTGCATGAGAAGACCTCAGTCTGTTCATTTTGATCCATTGTCACCCTTTAAACTTTGCTATTTTGCCGAGGAATGTATGGTATTGTTTTGCTGAGACTGTTAGTTTATTTTTATGAAATACTCATAAATAGTGTATTTCTTTTGAGAAATATTCTATTTCATTAGACCATGGAAAAAGTGATGAAGCCAGGTCGTGCTTCAGATTTTCACATTTACCAAACAGCATATCGGCAATGACTATTAGAACCTGAGAAGTTAGAGGGAAGGCTTTATCAGAAAGAACATAAATGGAGACATTGGATTTAAGTTTTGGTTTCAGCGGACATTAGAAAGAACTAGCTGTGTACTGATGTTACCAGCAGTTCTGTAAGTCCACTTCATTTCTTCTTACTTCACTTTTCAGGACGAGAGGATCTATAAAAGAGGGCAGAAATGCATATCTGGGAATGCTTATTTTGGATAGCATGCATGAATATCCATAGACCAAACTGATGGCAGACTTTGTTTCAAGATACATTAGACATTTCCAACTCTTCGTACTCAGAAGACAGCAGCAGATAGTGTTTGTTTTGGTTGGCTTCCATTCTTTCTGAAATAGTAGCTGCTAGCTATCTGCCTCCTGAGCAATTTGACAGGCAATGGAGAAGACAAGAGAGGGAATGAGCCATAAATACAGCTATTATCACAAAATGTGGGCTAAGATGCATGATTTGTACCTCCACGGATGAGGGCCTGGTGTCTGGGCCAAAACGTGTCACCTGTTGACCATAAAGGTACTCTTACAAATGTTGGCCTTGCACTAGCAGGCCTGCTTTGTGCACAGAACTACTTTTTCCTTTTTTTCTTCTGGTGCTGTGACAGGTATATAGTCAACAGCTGAGATGCCAGCGCTGAAGTAGTATCACCAGACTTGTTTAATAATTGCCGGTCAGTCAAAGGGACATTGTTAATGTGACTTGTTTATGTAGGAAGTGGCCCAAATCATTTGGCTCTAGTAAAGAAAATGGCTGAGTGTTAGCACAGGACACAGGGATGTCAGAGTCAAAGATATTTTGATGGAGGACCATGTGGGAGGAGCTTATGGAAGTAAAGTAAATAAATAGACATAAGTTTCATAGAACTGAGAAGGGGCCACCACAAGTGGTGATGATTTATAGTTACATGTGAATGAAATAGAATTTTCAAAACAAAATCTCAGAACTTGATATAGAAATGATATGTACTGATAACATAGAAAAAGATTTTCAGTTTTGTAAATGGTGTATCTGTTGATATGTTAAAATTCTGTTCAGTTAACTATGTGATGGACTCAAGGCACACTTTGTGTGCTGTCAAAATGTGTGAGCTGATACAACATTAGCAAAATCCTTTTTGTTAATAGAATGTTAAAGAGGAATGAAAATGAGATTTAAATTTTTTTGAAGTTTATATTATCTTGTTTACTAGATGAAGGAAAATTAAGATGGCATTTTTCTGAATATTATTACTTAATAGCAAAACTCTACTGAAGTTGCCTTCAAAAGAGTAAGTCTTTGCTCTTCTCTGATTCACATTATTGGTGGCTGTTTGTTGTTTGATTTTTTAATTTTATTTTTTTCAATTTTTTGTCTGGTTTTGAAAGCTGTATGACTCCTTGCATTCAGACATTTCAGCTGCCTGTCCTAAAATTTGGAAATGGAAGTGGATGAAAATAAAGGGACTGAAGTGTTTGTTGCTTCGCAAAAATGGTATAGGAAAGTTTGATGTATTCAAAGTGTTTCAGCCACCTCAAGCAGCTATATCTTGTCATACTCTCTTGATTAAGCTGAATAAGATAAGTTATTAAGATAGCTACACTCCTGGTAACTTTGCAGGAAAAAAAAAAAAAGAAAAGAAAATTACATCCAACTTCTATAAAAGTTTTCACTGAGGCTAAATTTGGTTTTAAGGTACTATGTAGGCTACCGTGGGTACTATATTTTGGCCAGTCTTAAATATTATTGTTTGGCCACCTTCTGTAATTTATTATAAGCACTTACTGCTGGATCCTCAAATAGGGTCCAGCATGTCCTCCATCATGTTTTTTTGAACGTAGTAAACTTTGAAAGTTTGCTTATGCTAATGTATTTCTATTGCTTCCGGTTCCCATTATCCATTGGCTGTATTTCAAAATGTAGCATTGAGGGTGTTGTTAAATGTTTCTTGATGTGTGACAGGACATGCAGATTGAGATTTTAGCCATGTAGCTGCTGGTGTTGATGAAGAAGAAACAATAATCATTAACTGTGTGGGAGCTTTTGAAGATCAGTTGTGTAGAGAGTTTAATAGAGCCTTTTCTAGGGTTCAGTAAAAGCTTTTACAGAAAGTAGATGTCAGTGATTTTAGGAGATTTCTTGTTAGGTGGCCTGAAAATTATATGAATAAAATACAAGAGCCTTCTCAAATTTCGTTACTTTCTGATTATTATTGATATGTTAAAATATTAATGATTATATGCAGCATAATCTGCTGAAGTCCTAAACGATGTCGGATTCTTCAGGACTATTGTTTTCTCAATAGGCAAATGATTAAGTTTTTCAAGAAACGCCACTGGCATGCAGACAACCATTTGTTTTCAGTTTTACTGTATAAAAGAGTTATGCATCCTAAAATTGTGTCTGATGAAATGTTGCTCCGAAACCACGGTTCTGAGTGTCTTCCAAGTTGCAACTCACATTATAAGCATTTGTGAAATTGGCATCGTCCCTATCCCTGCAGACAGATGTTAACAGTAGAAGAGTTCTCTGAGACTGTTGAGCATAATGCAGAGTATTTATCTTGCTGGGTTTTTTATTTTTCCTAAAATACAACATGAATTAGGCCTCTCTGATGTCCTTACTAACTCTACTAGATACTGTTCTGGCAGCAGATCATGTGATACATGCTAGCCTGAATTAGTGCAGTGGTACCACCTTAGACATGATGGTGTTGCTCTTTTCTTGCAAAAGCATTTGTAACCTCCTGAGGAAAAGGCAGAAAGCAGTGTTCAATGGGGCTAATGTGTTATGTCTAAGGAAGAGAGAAAAATTCTTAGGGAGGGGATTATGCTGTTGTTTGAGCTCTGCGAGTGGGAAACTCCACTTTTCAGGGCTTGTCAGAAGTGTCCAGGTGGAGTTTTCTCGTGGCTGGTTAAGACTAGTGACTCCTGTAAAGACTTCCTGAGCCCAAGGCATCTTTCTGCCGTTCTTAACTTTATCCTGTTTCATAAGAGATGAGGGGGTTTTGCTCTTATTTTAGTTATAAAGCTCTTTAGAAAGATAATCATCAAGCTGAGGAACTGGGAGAGGTTTTTAGCTTAGTAGCACAACCAAAAAATATGCATTGAAATAACACCTGTAACTAATATGCATTGAAATAATACCTGTAACTATTTATGTGCAATCACATATTTCTGTCTATGGAGAAAAAGACAGGTTATAGTCAGATGATCATGATGAGGAAGAAGAGTTAGAAAACCTCTGGTGAACTTTACTTAAATTTATCTAGGGTCTTTCAAACAATAAATAAGGATAAAATAAACATTTCAGGGAGGTTTTGTGGTGGCTGTCCCTAGAAAACTTTCAGACATCTGCTGGGAGATGTAAATTCGGCATTTTTTGAGTTTTGCAGTAAAGAGCAAATGAAATGATCATTGAAGTGTGTTACCATAGCTGTGTTGCTTGTCTGCATTTCATGCTCATCCCTGAAATACAGCTGCCTCTGTATTCCAGCCCTGGTGACAGTGCCCTGTTCGTACAAAGCATGCTGTTATTTTCGGATTGGCACAAGTCATACAGAAAATGGATCTTGCTATACATTTTGTTTTGTATAAATTAAGGAAATTCCAAGATTAGAAATTGTTTCCCCCTTCCTCTGGTAACTGCCTTAGTAATGACCTCCTTGTCATAGCTGCCACTTGGTGTAGAAGTTAAATGTAGATTTAAAAGAAGGACCTGATTCATCTATGTGGTGGTGGTACACAAGCATTGTACTAGGAAAAGAACTCTAGTGCTATAAAGATCAGCCTAACAAGGACTTTATGATTTTAGTTTTGAAGCTAACTTTCAGTTAACAAAAGACAGTGGCACAATTGTATGTTTACAACTGAGAAACTCTAGTTTTTCATTTCCTGGTATGACAAATTGACTAACTTGCTAGCTTTGAAGGTAGGGGTATTTTCTTCAATTACAGTACTTTCATAAATAACTTTTCATCCAGTCCTGAGGAAAGTGCCTGCTTTTCTCCTTATGAACATTGCATAGCTTGTGCTGCAGATTCAGTGATGGCAGTTCTAAGTTATTTGCTTCTAATAGTTTTTAGAAGTTAAGCTGGTTGAAAAGCATCAACATAAGCTGTTTTTGCTGTAAAAAGTTCCAATGGCATTTAAATTTCAGGAAAAGACTATTATTTTTTGCTTTATCTGTTGGCTAGCAAAGATGTATTCTGGGGTATACTTCACTGCTGTATTCCCAGGTCTTTCCTAACTGGAAACTGCTATAAAGAAGGCGGCACACAGGGTAGTGTTTGCTAGTTTCTCCAATTAATTTTACTGCATATAATTTTTTTAATAGCAATGGAAACTCGCTGGAAAATCTTTATCATTTTTGCGTGAATCTCTTATACTGTGTGAGCAGGTGGAACAAAAGCCTAATTGCTCTGAAAAAGATACAATTCATTTGATGTCTGATGCCCTTAAAAATACTAAATTTTAGTATTCAATATAAAGTATGACAAAACATATAGTTAGCGTAGTTATACTGTGCATTACTTCTAATTTTCAGAGCCAATCCAGAAGAGCAGTTCAGGTGTCACCGTGAATTCCAGGTTGTTGTGAATGGAAAGGAATAGAAGTCTAGAGAGGAACTTCCTTAGGTATATGCATCATTGATGGGCATCTGGTTGTAACTACTATTGTGAGTTTCTTGAATTACGCCTAAAAATCATGAGATAAACTTTTGATTTCTAAAAAGTATTTTATGATTCCCAGTATTTTGGAGCTAAGCTATGAGAGTGACTCAGAGGTACCTAAGAGACTCAAACCAGAGGGCAACACTGCTACCCGCCCCTGCACCACCTTGAGCTTTTCACCCATCACTTGATCCACCAGCTGACACGTGGACACAAACACCGGTGCATTGCCTGACTCAAACAGCAGACAGCACAACAGCCTCTTGAAAAATCAAGTGCATTTTGCCTTTTGCTGCAGCAGCTTTTTCTCTTTGGTTTTTGCACTTGGTGCTCCCTCGCTGATGATGGCTCATGTAGCTCGCGCTAGTTTGTATAATTTAGGTATGTGTGTAAATGTTACCCTTAGGGGCTGAATGGTCTTTAGCTTTGCATGCTCAAGCAAGGGAATGAGTGTGACTTCCTGGGAGAGCCCATATGGTGCCCATGAGAAGGGAAGGAGGAGGGATGCAGGCAGGGCGTGCTGTGTGACAGGGCTGGAGGGCTGGCACCCACTCGGCACACAGCCTGCTGTCTGCCCGCAGCCCTCACACTGGGGCCTTTATTCAGTGCCACATTGATGCGCCGGAAGCAGCCCACAGAATGTCCTTGGCACAGCCTGGCTTTGTGCAGTCTCTTGCTTGGGGACAGGCTGTGGTAATTTAATAGCGTGTTACAAGATTCCTTCATGAAACATTCTTTCCAGCCATTAGAGTGATTTTTATTTTGTTGTTCAATTAAAGTTTGCTGGAGCTAACAATTTTTCAGCTGGGTAAAGCTGCCTGCATGCGTGGGAAATAACTAGAACATAAGCAACAGGGTTCAGTGCACAGTCAGAGCTACAACTGGTAATTCCTCTTCAGGTTAGGAAATGAGTACATCTCCTGAGCAGAAGGCAAGCAAAGGATATAAAGGTCAAATTGACAGATAAACAACCTTATGAGAGGAAAGAGCAAGTTGGATTGGATAAGTCAAGCCTGTCTTTAAGGAGGAATAACTGAAAATGTCTAGTGTAGCTGTGCAAAACTATAGGATCACTACACATATATTGAAGAAAACATATTCTCTTTATTTTTTAGCACAATCTTAAATGCTTTTAAACATAAATTGAAATACTGTAGCTTCTTTTCTGTTACATTAGGATGTTGCTTCATCAGAGTATTAGTAAATATTTATATTTTGAACTGTCTCAAAAAAGCATAATATTCTTGGCTATTAATTTCTTTCCACAGAAATAGTTTCCTTCAAGCACTGTATTTAAGATTAACGTCAAAGGAACATAATGAATGTATTATCTTTTAAATTCTTGACTATCACAGGTCTAGAATTTTGTCTGGACAGACAATGGATAGTTTTCTATGATGTTTTTAGAGTTACAGACGGGAAAGTGCTAATTATAGTACAACTGCTGTCTGCAGACACAATATCTTTGGCTCTCAAGTACTAGCAGCCACTTGGGTTTGGCAAGTCTAGCACAGTTGGACTCAACTTTTTAAACTTATGTCCAATGTGTGAGTATTTTCCTCCTTTATTTATACCTAGAATGTCCCACCGTGATACCCGCTTTCTGGCCTCCTATTTAGGGATCATTTGTGGCATCCTCTCCCATGGGGAATCCTCTGGAGGAAACTGACGTACAAAGAGAGGTGATGCTCTGTATGCCAGTACCTGTCTGTTGGGGATGACCAGATAAAGCGTTAGCTGAGACTCCCAAAGATCAGGTCTCCATCTTTTGAGGAGAAACAGAGGATAAGGACCCTTTTTTTCTTGTGCAAGAGGCCCCTAGCAGTGTGAAAATGTGTAGGCAAAGGTTTAGTCTTTAGATAGGAAGGGCCATGATCTCTTCTTAGTAAGTAAGCCTGAGACCAGTATAGTTCAATGAAAACAAAATTTTAACTATTTTTAGCTCTCTGATTATGAAACTTCTTTTTGCAAAGTGTTCTACACCCTCAAACCCAATTAGCATCAGTGTTACTTGCAGCATCCAGCACATCCAAAATTCAGTTAGCATTTGGAAACACACAATCTGTTATGTGTTTTAAGGGCATCATCTTGTATTTCAGATTTCAAAATAAGCTTATTCAAAGGAAAAAAGGCTTCTGAGTATAGTATAAATTGAATTCCTATACATTCTTCCTAAAAAAACCTTTGCAGCTGTAAGCAGTTCTCCCATGACAGAAGACTGTGATTCAGCATGTTAGTGCTTACAAACCAAAAATTTAAATAAATGCAGATTGATTACTAGATAATTAATATTGATAGAAGCTGAAGTTCAGTTGAAAACATTGATGTTATTTCTGTCTAACTCTTTTATTGGAGAAAGTTTCACACCAAGTGAAATTTCAACCTTGTGAAACTAAAAAAAAAGTTTGCAATGTCTGACTTTCCTGGAGAACAGAAATTCCTCTGTGCTCACTAGCCTTTCCCCAACCTGTGGAAACTGAGACAAGAAGTTTACAGAAAGACTTTACAGTGTATTAATATAAGAAAATATTAACACTTGAAAAAGCAGCAGCATCCCCCCGGTTTTCTTGGTAACTGTGTGCCCTCTTAGACCAATCATACTCTGAAATGAGTTTCATTTTTGACATGTAGCATGTCTTTGTCTCAAAGCTTCTGACATTCCATACAAATGTAGTGCTTCTTTAATTTTTTAACTGTGGCTCTAACACAAATCATTTCCCATTGTAGAACTGCTGAAGAGTTTTGACGTTTTGATGGCATGGGGGGCAGTTGCTGCTCTGAAGCATTACTATACACAAAACACTTTCTAGGTAGTACTGAGAGGTTCTGGATGCTCTCTACTGCCATCTTTGTGAGCGGAAAGGCTCAATGTTGTGTAGTTCTTCACCTCAAATTTTCCATGAAGCTGTTTTGCTAAAATATGTATCTGTTCCAAAGAAATGTCCCAGTGCCAAGTTTGAGAATAGATGACATTTCAGCATGTTTGTTCTCAACTGATGAAATATCTAAGTGTGCAATTTTTTGTTTCTTGCTGGTTTGGCTTTTGTAGCTAAATTAGAGCCAGGTGCACAGCTCAATCCTTGCTTGAACTTTGATGGTTTGCTGATCTCTTTACTATAAGTCTGCACATGTAAGATGGTATAAACGGCTTGCCTTTTTCTTAAAACTCCAAAGGTCATTACAGTTTTAATACACTCAGGTGGTGCTTCAAAGAACTCTTTGTTATTTTACACAGCTAATTCTAAGTACATCTACATGATATTTCCAGTACCAGAACCTCAATTAAGTCCTTTATTCTTGTAAAACCTTATTTCTATTAAAGCTTGGATATACCACATTGCTAAACCTGAATGTTTTAGAACTTTTTTTTTTTAGCCTTAGAGTGTGTCTAAAAATAAACTGGCATCAGCTTTTCCAGTGTCATTTAATATGCATAACAAACCCAGTAACCTGAAAAAAAGCAAAGTTATGTTTTGAAGAAGATTTGATTTCCAAAGAAAAGAAAACAAAATTTAAGCTTTGACAACAAGTTGGGAACAAAAGAAACCCAAGTTATTGAGGAAAAGTACCTAATCATCATGTCAGCTTGACATACTCGATTGTAGGATGGAACTTTCTTTTCAGTAATCTATTTTGAAAGCCATGAAATAGTCGATAGCAAATGTTAATCTCTCAAGATGTGTGAGCCCTCTAAAAATAACAACCACCACAGACCCGGTTTGCATGGTGTTGACCTGAATAAGGGGATAATGTGCTTAAGCAGCTCATTCATTCTTCAGTGCCCTTTGGAGAGGCAGCGGTCCCACAATGGTTTGCCACTCAGGGCTCAGACGTGACCACTGTTCTTTTCACTTGCTGAATGTTTCATTCTTTTGTCTCCGGCCTGGGTTTCTTCATAAGTTGTTCCAAACAGGACTATAAAGGAACTTTTTTGGCTATTTCTTGTCAAACTGTAACGTTTGTGAAGCAGAATGCACTGAGCTGTAAAGGAATTTTGAACTCTGGGGCTGTTGCTGGCCAAGCTTTTCATCAGAGATGTGTCGCTGAATTAATTGTCTCTGCTTGCGAGACTTCCCAGGCTGGAAGTTTAAACATACCCCAGAAATCATTGTATTAATTGTGTTTTAAATATTCCACATTTCTGCATCAAAGATATGTGAATTAATTCATATAGTGGTCTTGTAAGTGGAGCTGCTCCATTGTTCTGAGTTTTAATGTTGACTATAGATTTAAATGCTCACACACATGAAAGATGCAAAAGTGGCAAAAGGAGTATGAGCCCGTGTTTCAAGGTAGACCTGTGGCTTGTTTAGCACTTTTTAAATAGCATAACTGTGAAGACCTATTTCTCTTGAACTTTCACAGAATCACTGCCGAACATAAGCTAGCTTCTTGAAGGAATCAGTATGACTTGGATTGGCCACAAAGTATTTTGGAAATACATCTTCAGAATTTAAAAAATAAAGGGACCAAAGATCTACATATCTATCTTTTTCAGTTGGGGCATTGTTTTACAAAATGAGAACACAGACTGATTTTTTAATAAAAATCTTGCTAAAGTATGTTAAAAGAGCACATCAATTTGGGAGGAAGAGTTACAGGAGTTGGAAAGGGGATAAGTTACTTACGCTGAATTGGACTATGGAGCATGCAGTATGCCTGCACAGGACATGGAGTAGCAGAAGCCTCCTGGCAGGGAAATCTGTGGCAATGGGGTTTTAGAAATGAGATTCCTGTTTCTGAGATGGCAGTTCTGCTTTCTAACCTTGCATGCTCAGTGTGGTGGGAAGCACAGTGCATCTTCTATGGGATTTCCAAACTTGTCTTAAGATTTCACATTGCAAAACAGTTCATTTCCACTTCCTGTGAATTTATCTGCCAGAGAAACAAAATGATCCTTGATTTGTCAGATTTTCCTGAGGTAATTTTAAATATCTAGGCAAACTCAAAATGGAAATGAAAAAATAATTCCAGAAATAGTTCTTCACAACAAATTTGGAAATGATTATATAAAAAGAAGAGCATACAAAAGATAAAATTACTTTGGAAGGCACCTGACAGTAAGCTCTTGCCAGTTCTTGCTGCAATATCTGGAATAGGTACATAATTATGATTTTGATTTTGCTGCTAGAATACCTAGAGTAATGTAAATACACAGGTGAAATTATTTTAGCTAAAGAATACGCTACTTAAACATGAACATTACATAGAATTGCTTAAGGGAACAAATAAAATACAATCTAATCACTTCACCTTCATTTACAAAGTAATTTTCCTCTTGAACTTTATTCATTCTCCAATTCAAACTAACAGCTTCAGGAAGTCCATAAGTATGTATTAGAAATTGTTTTGAAACCATTAAAATTATTTAGCACAATTTTAGAAAAATCAGCTTTAAATCCCACTGAATTTTTGTATTGATTTTTTTAAACATTCTGATCTGGTATCTTTAATTTTTTATGAAATGGGAGAGAAAACTGAGGGAAGAGACAAACATGTCTATCTGTAGGTCTGTATTAGGATACAGAATAGGGATGCAGAATAACACAGAAGGTTTTAAGTTTCATAGTGGTTCAAATCAGTCTTCAACTGGGACTTGTGACACTTTGAACATGTTTAGAAAGTTTGTAAGTTATAATTTGGAAATAAATTGGACCAAAACCAAGACCTTCCAGTAGGGAAGGCATGGAGTAATACAGGCTTGGTGTGTTTGTGGAGCTAGAGGGAAGTCCGGATCATAAATCTCAGTGAAGGAAATGTGCAAGTTTTAAGCATAGACAAATTCAGAAATCATACCCAACTGATGGAAATGGATAATTGAAATGGAGAATGCTGGAATCTGAACTGATAATTTAAAAAGCTTGGATGGAAAAGGTCAAACAAAGGCTTGGTTATGTTTTGTCATATTCAGTTTTAGAAAGCAGCACATTTTCTGAATATCAGTTCATCAGCACAGCTGAAATGATGTACTCTGGAAGAGATTTGTGAAACATGATGATAAAAGTAAAGAAAACAGGTTTTTAAAATGTCAGAGCACTGTCAGGATATAAAGGAAAAAAAGAGAAAAGTACTAACTAAAGTTTTAAAAGATACTTTTGAAACCTGACTTCCTAGAATAAACTTTTACTTTTTCACATGGAAACAGTACGCTTCCTTTGAGACTAGGGTATCCTTTTTCCTTGATACAAAAGGGTGTTTCTTCAGTCTCTCCATTGCGTTTCTTCAGTCTTTATATAGAGGTGGATAAATGGATATGTAGTTCATATGCTTGGGTTAACCCTCAAACACTGTATTTTTGTCCCCCTTCTTATTAACTTAGAGTGTACTAGTGTAACTTGCTCATATAATAGTTCAAACATTTTTTTTTTTTAACAGACATTGCTGAAAGATCCTTTGTATATTGGGCTGAGACACAAGAGAATCAGAGGTCAAGCCTACGATGATCTTCTTGATGAATTCATGGAAGCTGTGACTTCAAGGTATGTAACATATCTGTGCTGTTCATTGGTGAATTCTACTGTGAACTTCATCCTGGGAGAAATAAAGGTCAGTAGCTTATGAAAAGAATACAGAGTTGTTAGGTTCCTGATCTTTTATATTCTGAGCATAGTATTTTATAACTGCCTGAACTACTTGCCTTTAATATTGCAGTTTTCTGAATTCAGTGGTTGAGTGGTAAAACTCATTTTGAGATGAGTGAACTAGTTTTTCAAACTTTTTTTTTTGAGATTTGGTTTGTTAGGTATTTACCTAATAATTTTCTATGCCTTGCACTATGCCTACATGTTTTTCTCTGTGATTTCGTATGCAAGATGTCCGCAGCCTGAAAGAAGCTGTCATACTTGGCAACCCCTGCCTCTGCCCCCACTAAAGCCATGACAGGACTAAGCTTTCATTGTTTTGGTTTTAAATGTCATGTTATGGACCTACACCAGGTCAGCTCTTTCTGTTGCTTCTTTTTTCCTGTACAGAAAGTAGTTAAATTTGTTATTAGAACATGATGCATAAAATACTTCTTCTCACAAGTCAAATAACACATTTGCTCATATTTTCCTTGTTTTTTAAAATATTTGGAGTTCTATCCCTGCACTCAAAAATATACATAAAACAGCCCAAGTGCCAGGATCCTTACAGAATGTGTTTTCTGTATCTGCATCCCAAAGCTGAGGTTGAGCTGTGGGACCTGGAAATACTTTCCAGCTCCTCAGTCGTGTTTTGTGCCCCATCTTCATTTTGACTCCATGTTGGGAACCTACCTGGATGTGCACAACCCCTGTTCTTCCTGCCCTGGTTTCTGTGCAAAAGAAACTTGTGTTAATTTCCATGTCTGAAGCACCTGTTCTTTCATGTGTTGCTATACCCTTTCCCATCACCCCCAGTTGGCTGACACTCCCTTTTTCTTGATCTTACTATGGAAGATGCTGGTTTGGCTCTACTCTGTAATGTGTTTGCTCCTCTTCTGAGTATTCCCTTTCAGATAAAATTGATGCATTTTCACCTTCCTAATAAAAGGCTCAGAGCATTAGAAGTTGCTCTATGGACCATGTTTTAAGAATCTCTAACTTAATGCATTCCCTGACTCACCTTTTCTTTAAAATGAACCACAGTTCTTCATACTGAAGAAAATCATCAGAGTCAAGCAGAAGGTTATCTCAGTAATGTTTCAAGGTCTGGTTGACATGCTCTTTTTACTTAGACATCTTTAAAACTATATAGTTTTGAGCATTTTTAAGCAATTTATGTTTGCTTGTCCTTCTGCAAGATCACTTGTTCTTAGCTAAATCTGTCATGGTCTACAATGGTGTAATTTATTTCATGCTTGAAGAGGAGCGATTATAAATTATAATTCAAACTTTGCATGGTTTACTTGTGAATTGTTTTGGCTGTGCTTTGATATCTATGTTGACTATGATACTCATTTGCTAAGGTGAAGGGGAAAGTGATGCAGTTAAGTCAAAATCAAGTCCATTTGCTCAATAATTTCATAGGTTCCTAAATTCAAATTTGTGTTTAGTGTGCCACTGGCAGGCTCAGCACTTGCACCTGATTCTGGTATGGTGGGTCTGACTTAAAGATGCAGGTCGTGATGTTCTTTATTGTGTATTACTTTCTCTTGCCAGCCATTGTGGTGATCTAGGTAATTGCATGCTTTGGTTAAAAGCTAGTTCCCTTTTACTTCTGAAAGCTTTTTGTAAGTTTTTCCTCTTTTCTTAGCCTTCTTCTGCCTGTTTCACATAGGGAGTATTTGCTCTGAGACTCTTAGATGCGTGTTTGATCTGTTACATTTTAGGTTAGTCATATTTATTGTTACTGCCATGGTACTCCAGAAGAGGCCTTCTTATTTAGCATTGCCTAATCAGTTCTGAGAATGGGAGAAGTGCTGGTGAAATCTGTTGACACATTTTCAGTACTATGGAGTATTCATCTCCAAGACATACATAACCATGAACATCACAAAGCACGAGGCTATCATGTATTTTTAATAAGCCAGATTCAAAGACAGGCTTTTAAGGTGATGACAAATATTTTCAAGAGAAAAGACAACAAGTTGGAAAACTATGCTAAATGCCTGTTTTAGATCTTTTCACCTTCATAATTCTCCAGAGAAGCCAAATGCTAATAGAAGCGAGAGCCAGGTTTTAGCAGCACTGCCTGGGAAGAAGCAGGAGTACGCAGCTGTCCAGGGCAGTGTACTTTGTACAGGCTTTTCACTGGATGCCAGGGAAACTTCCTAGACATGCACATCATCTTGATTGATTGTTAAATTTTGAAATTCTAGATTTTTATAAGCTGAAGTAGTATAATTTATAGTGTTTCATGTTGAAATGTCACCTTTATACAGTAAATGGTGTGATGTGTAATAAAAAAACCCCACACTATAAAAAAGTGTGTCATATGAAGGTGTAGTTTCATCAACTACAGTGCTTTTGTCCTCTCAGCTTCCACTACGATTCACTCCCTAGAAGTTATTCTTATGAAGCAAAATTATTTATGAAGGAGTCAGGATTTAAGAAAAACCCCACAACTTAAACCATCCATTACTAAAAGATGCTGGTACAACCTCCAGTGTGCTGTCATGGCAGAATGAAACTAGTACAATGTGATTTTTCCCAGATGTGGAAAGGCAGAAGCATATGGAAAGTATCTGGATTTCTGTTGACATAAATCCAGTGAACAGCTTTATTTATTTATGTATGTATACGTTTATATGTTTATTTATTTATTACCAGTGCCAGCAGCTGAGGGCAGGTGCTACAATTTCTCTGGACATTACCAGGTGTTTCTTGCTTTTGTGTTGGTGCAGAAAATTAGGGGAACAGGAATATTCTAGATGGAAGGAATGTTTTATAACACAAGAAAAAATGGATGAATTATCTTCATCACTGAAGAACATAAATCAAACTGGAATTCCAAAATGTTTGTTATGTTCTGCCCTATGGAGAAATGGGCCATAAAACATTTTATATAGAGAACTAAATTTTTCCAAATGACAAGTTCTTCTTAAATATCTATGTTTACGGAGGAAACTCTGAGAGGAGGGATTGCTAAACAAGACTTTGGTAGTTGGGATTGATCCACCTGGGCTGCCTGTGTAACCAGAGGAAGTAACTCTATCTTTTTATTCTAGTTCCTATTTCTTCTCTGCTTGCCTGCAGTGATGCAAAGAGAAATGGCCAAGAGGTATTCATGTACAACAGTGAAGGGATTATGGAAATGCTTGAGGGGAAAATATGTGGAATGGAGATGGAACAAGAAAAGAGGAGAGAGGAAAAAAGCACTTTTGTAATCAACAGGGACTTGAATTTCGTTGTTTGATGTGAAAAGTAGATTTAAGGGATCAGGAATTTTTTTCCTTATTTTGAAGGAGACTTCATTTTCACAAATCTGGTAAAGGTAATGCCACCTTGAACCCCTCCAAAAAATTCCAGAGCAGGGAAGAATAGCATCCTACCAGCTTGCTTTCTGCTGTGGACTGTCTGCAGTGGAAGCCACTGTGCACTGGGGAGGGACAATACTGACTTGAACCTCTGGTCTGTGAGCACATAGGAAACTTTTAGAAATTGGAAAGAATCTGGTTTAATCCCCACAGGTTGTTTCCTTGCCCACCTTCCACAACCCCAAAGAGTTGGGTGGAATTATTCTCTTACAGGCTAATCCCTATGGATTTGTGATATGTCTTTTGCATCTGGGGAAGAACAACCCCATGTACCAGTACAGGTTGGGAGCTGACCTGCTGGAGAGCAGTGTAGGGGAAAGGGACCTGGGGGTCCTGGTGGACAGCAGGATGACCATGAGCCAGCAGTGTGCCCTTGTGGCCAAGAAGGCCAATGGCATCCTGGGGTGTATTAGAAAGGGAGTGGTTAGTAGGTCAAGAGAGGTTCTCCTTCCCCTCTATTCTGCCTTGGTGAGGCCGCATCTGGAATATTGTGTCCAGTTCTGGGCCCCCCAGTTCAAGAAGGACAGGGAACTGCTTGAGAGAGTCCAGCGTAGAGCCACAAAGATGATTAAGGGAGTGGAACATCTCCCTTATGAGGAAAGGCTGAGGGAGCTGGGTCTCTTTAGCTTGGAGAAGAGAAGACTGAGGGGTGACCTCATTAATGTTTATAAATATGTGAAGGGTGAGTGTCATGAGGATGGAGCCAGGCTCTTCTCAGTGACATCCAATGATAGGACAAGGGGCAATGGGTGTAAGCTGGAACATAGGAGGTTCCACATAAATGTGAGGAAGAATTTCTTCACAGTGAGGGTGACAGAACACTGGAACAGGCTGCCCAGAGAGGTTGTGGAGTCTCCTTCTCTGGAGACATTCAAAACCCGCCTGGACATGTTCCTGTGTGACCTGATTTAGGTGTTCCTGCTCTGGCAGGGGGATTGGACTAGATGATCTTTTGAGGTCCCTTCCAATCCCTAACATTCTGTGATTCTGTGATTCTGTGATTCTGTGTAAAAGGAACCCTATATCACTGAAATTATCTTTCTGTGAGTGTGTGTTGGTGAGTTTTCAGTTTGACTTCAAAATGCAAATAATAGTGCTGGACTCTTGGAATTAATATCATGTGTTATTTATGTTCTCTTCTGTAATCATATTTTAATTAAATCCTTCCCCACTCTTTTTATATGCTTTTCTGAAGTTTGTGAGCTATAAACCAAGCTGCTGACAATTGTAATTCAGTATGTTCTGTCCTAAATTACCATGGTGTAGTCATTATTCCTCATTTGTCTGATTACATTATTCACAGATGGTAGCAGGGTTTCATTTCACATCATGTGTTACTTTAAAACAGTGTTTTATGGTAGTATGGTTTATCTAACTTTGAGAACAGCTGTAAGAGTAATATATCCACAAAATAAAAATACACAAATATTTTAATAGATGTTTTCATTTAGTAGATTACATTAGAATATACTCAAATTTGTGAATAACTTAATTCAAACAGCCCTTACTTTTGCAAAAAGAATATACTGGCAAGAAGTCAACATAGAAGGTGGTTGTAGCTGTGCATCATTAAGGAAGTGGTTGGACCACACAGTGGTTCTGACAATATGTTTGGGTACAGATTGTGAGTACAAGAACTTCTGTCCTCTTCTGCACTGTGGTGGTGCAAGACCAAGACTTGTACCATGCCTATACATTCCCATATTGTTCAAATTTAAGTGGCTGTCAGAAAGTGTGCAGGAAGAATACTACTGCAACAACTCCCTCCTATGGCGGACTTGGTGAAGATCTTTCTGTTTAGAGATTTTGTCCCTCAGTGGGACTTAGACCTGTTGAGCCAGTTTTTCAATACTGTGACTACCTATTCCTTCCATCGTTCAGTGAACGTTCCCTTTCTAATGAAGATCACAGTGGACAGCAAGATAGGAGAAAAGTGAGTCCTTAGGCAGAAGCTCGTACATTGCTTTGACTACAGTTATAATTGCTCTTTGAACCTACCCTTAGTTCTTCCCGTGGTTACATCTGAGGTTCATTTCCAGACATTGATGGGTGTATGTTCTTCCTGAACCTTTCTGGTCCCAGGACTCTGGCTTTCTTGACGATCTAGATTCCCAGGTTTTTTTGCCTATTAAAAAAGGCCCTCATGCTAAAAAACCTTGTGGTTTGGAAACAGAGACTGTTACTTTGTATAGTGGTGGGTGTTGTGGAAGAGGAAAACTCGAACAATTTGATATTACGGGTTTATTTTTTATTCTACTTCAAGCAGCTGTGACAGTTTGAATCTTCAATTTTTATGATTAACCAGGATGATGGCTTGTAACTATTACCATTTCCAACATTAAATTCTCAATGATAATGCCACCTCTAGGAAGTTTGTTAAGGAACTCTGAACTCTTCCCCAGGCTGTGGTGCTTGGTGGGATACCCTGCTTGGAGTTGTCTTTGTATGCCTTTGTAGGGGAAAAAGAGAAGTAACTTAGCTGTAATATGGTTTTTTGAGATGGGATGCTTGTGTGCATATTTGCTGCTCCTTCATTTGCCAAATCCAGGGAACTCTGAGGTGGGAGAAAGAAGACTGGATAGAAGCAGATGCCTTCTGTATATTTCATTAGGTAAATGGGAGCAGGGTAATTGATTCTCCCCCAGTATGAACATCCTTATAAAAAATAAATTACAAAAAAAGAAGAATGTATGCAAGCAATCTTTTGTTACTTTCTCTTTGATACCTTGTACTCCTCTTCTTCCCTTTACTGCTGGTTCATTTGATGGTATGGTGCTTAAGATAGGATTGCTGGGCAGTGGTTGTCTGACACTCGTGGACAAAACCAGCTCACTCTGACCTCCTGCAGCTAGAAATCTGAATTCCGCTTCCTTCTTTTAAAACCCCAGTTTAAACCCATCCACTCTTTTGCCATAATCGGTATTCCCAGAGTTTTGTGTACTGCTTTCTCTAACACCAAAATCGACAATGAAATTTTGTGCTGCTTCTTCTCTCTAGGCTTAGAACTGCAGAAACTTGTGTCTCACGACTGTAGTTTATCTGCCTTCGCACTTTTCCTTACAATGCATTTGTGCTTTCATTAGCTGGAACGTGAAAACAGATGGTAGGTGTTGCTTGATGGATTAACTTGCCCCAGCTAACTTAAGAAAATGTATGTATCTTACTTCTAGTAGGATGCTTTCTATCCATCTTTCTCAGTAGCTTTTGTTTCTGTTCCATCTCAGGGCCTGTCACTTTTACAGCTTAACACGATGCAGATCATCTTGATTAAGATTTTTTGTTTGCCTCTATTGTATAAATAGCCAATAACAACATGTCTCTCCTAAAAATAAGACCATCTCTCTTGTCGCAGGAGAATCACTCATCATTTTCCAAACATAAATATTCTGTGCTGAAGCTCTGAGTCCTCTTCCATCAATGTCCTTGGCAAGGGAAGGGTCTGTGCTTTGTCATCTGGAACCACACTCAGCTCTCACAGTGATATAAACTGTTCTGATTCATCATTTCCTTTCTTTTGCATACTCTTGAAAAATGCTGTCAGCTTGTCAGAGCAGTAATGGATAAATATAAATATTCCATCCTCTGATTTCAGGTGACAGTCAAAAACCAACAGAAGTAGTGGACGCTGCTGAGAATCACAGAATTACCTAGGTTGGAAAAGACCTTTAAGATTGAGTCCAACCATCAACCTAACACTGACAGTCCTCAACTACACCATATCCCTAAGCACTATGTCAACTTGACTCTTAAACACCTCCAGGGATGGGGACTCCACCACTGCCCTGGGCAGCCCATTCCAATGTCTGTGAACCCTTTTGGTGAAGAAATTCTTCCTAATATCCAGTCTAAACCTCTCCTGGCACAACTTGAGGCCATGTTTGAGATAAGATGCAGAAGTGGGATGTGCTATCCTACTTTGAGGCAGAAAAGGCCTCAGTAGCCATTTCACTTTCTTAAGGTTCATCCTATGGCAAAATAGGAATGAAGACCAAGTCATACCAGCTTTTTCATTTCATGTGTGGTCTGAGTCTTCTCTAATGCTGTTATAAGATATTTCTGACTCTCTCGTAATACTATTTCATGCTACCAAATAATCTAGCTAGTTGCTCACATGGTGTAAGTCTGTATTGTGCTGCCTAATGCCCAAGCTTCTAGCCTTTGGCAGTGGAAGCTCAGGGACGTTTTCATTTGCAAGTAATTAGGAGGGTTTTTTTGCCTTTAAATAATCTGAAAGTAAAATAAAACTATGCTAATGAATACTACTACAGTTGTAAAATGTAGCATGGGAAAGACAGATGTCCCGGTTTCTCAGGAACAGAGCTGTGGGCCAGCCATGCAGGCAGGCCATGAGTAGCCCTGAGTCAGCTGGGTGTTCTGGTCAGGGCAGCTGCCCCAGTCTGACTCACAGGTGTATCCCACACCACTGACATCATGCCCATTATAAATGGAGGGAGCTCAGTGAGGGTGGAATTCCTCTTCCTGGGGCTCCTCCCCCTTTGGCCTTCTGCTGCTGATGATCCTAAGGGCAAGGCTGAGTATAGACTTGTGCACTTTATATTGGTGATCATATTAGTTTTGTTATTTCACTTAATCTATTTCTACTTCAACCCATGGGGCTTCTCCCTTTTTTCTCTAATTCCCCTTCTCAGCTGGGGAGGAGACATTGGGTGGTGGAATAATTGCTACAGTTTAGCCCCAGGTACAGGCTAAATGTAAATGACAGAAAATCTAAATTTTAGACCAGTCTTGTTTGCATTTGGGCTATGTGTTTGTTCATGGCATCATCTTTTACTAGGCTTTGCCTAGAACTTTGTGTGACTCAGTTTCCAGAATGGGCAGAGGAGGAGTTACACTGGCAGCTGTGCCTCTGGTGTATGATCTTTTGGAGGTTTTGTGACTGGTAACTTTTGACAGCTTTGAAGACTTCTGCATATTCATTTTGTGATTCATCTGAAAACTTATTCTATCTATGAAAAAGAAAAATCAGTGCTGCAGGCCAAGTTAAATTTTATCTGTTTGCTGGAAGCGTTACAAATACATGCTTTACAAACTTTTCAGACACAGTAAGTGGCATAAGGAAAAGTGAATCTGTTGGTGAAGCAAATTCATAGCAGGATAGACAGACCTTAATAACATCAAGTTTATTTGTAGATAGTCCTATTATTGTTTGTAATGTGAGACCTTAGATAAATTCTTAGCAAGGATCAGCAGAGGAGCCTTGGAGAAAAAAAAACCTCATTCATACCTCAAAGAAAACAAAAAGTAATGAGATCCTCAAACACAGTACTGAGGGGGAAGGCTATTGTTTTGTTTTTGTGGGACAAGATAGAGAGAGTGGGGGAATATTTTAAATATTTTTTTAATATGCCTCTTGTACCAAAACTGATTTTGGAGCTCAGAATTGGATGTATCCATTTTCTAATAATGCTCAGTTCTGTCCCAGACTTGCTGCAGTCATTCAAAACCCAACGAGTGAAGAACACACTGTTCTCAGGCTTTTCTTCTCCAAACTATTTTAGGAAGGGAAATTTCAAATGGAAAAGGCCTGGGTAATCTCAGTTACTTTCCTTCCTCTTTTATAGCTCCAGCAAATGGTGGGCAGGATTATCAACAGAAGTTAGCTGGTGCAACTGCATTGTAAATGGAGTGAGTGTTGATTTATTTGAATAATTTGTGAGTGTAATATTTTAACAAGGTTTATATTGTTGTTACAGATGTATAGCAGTTTTCCAGGCCATCAGAAGCAGCAGTTTCTTAATTTATTTTTTTCCTTTGGAAACTCCATTAAAGTAAAATATCAACTTTTTGGCTGCAGTTTCCATCAGAATGTAATATGAATGTCCCTCTTAGCCCATCTCTGTCTCTCTCCCATTACAAGTCTAGATTTCAACTCTCAGGAAGACTTTAATTCACTGTCAGTCTTTCTAGTGGGATTTGGTACCTCAGTGCTTCATATCTCGATAGTCCTTTACCCCTGCCAGACAGTGACACTACTGTGCTTTACTCAGAGTATCCCACCTGAACTACACCAGCTCCCACCTGAGGTTCCTGATCTGCGGTAGCGGATCAGCCTGTGCCTGTGGGCACCTCTGCTGTAGCTTGCAGGATGGGTGTGCAGGACACCAATAACAGCAGGATTTTTGTAGCCTGAGATTTGCTATTAAAATAAAGCCCTGCTCTGGGAGGGCAGAAGGCAGCAGATACGGCTGAGGCCAGAGTCAGTGGTGTCCTCCTGGACTGATTTAGATGTCCTACCCAGCCCAACCCACTCCTGCACTGCATGAGAGGGCCTGGACCCACTGAGGGCCATGGTCATCTCTCACCTAGCAAAGACTCAGATCCCTCCTTTCCCTGCACCCTCTGAGGCATATGTGCCAGTTACAAGAGATTTTTGACATATGACTTGTTGACCACCCTGGGTAGATGCCAAAGATCAAGCAGTTGGTAGTCTAAATTTCCTGATCTCCTGCTTGAGTACAACTTTTAGAGTTAAATCTCCTTGTTACTGTCGCAGAGTAAGTATCACAGGGGTAAGAAGGAGACTTAGATATTGCAGTCCTGCCCAGACTCTAGAGACTGCAGGTATTTTTCTCCATTGTGCTTCATGATAGACAAGTGTTTCAGGCAGTGCAGTTTCTGTAACGTGAAACATTGATATCAAGGTTTCGGTCAGTTCTTTGAAAGGAAACAACATTTATCAGATAAAGTGCAAACTATAGAATACAAAATATTTAAGTGGTGGGGCCACTGCATTTTTGTTAAGCACAACTAATCCGCTGCTTAGGAGGAGGATGCATGACATGACCAGATCCAAAATGTCTGAGTCTCCCCATGAGTTGTTTTGGACCTAAAGAACACCACCACCAGTTGTATTCTGGAGCAATGTGATTGTTCAGTGTATCATAAGAGTAATTCCCTTGTTTTATGTCTACTACGGATTATAAACGTTGTTGGTGTCTGGTGGCCTATAAATAATAAGCCATTAATAAATATCACTGACATAACCTATTCATCATTTGGATGTTACTAACTTGTTTTGCCACAGGCTGATTTAGCAATAAAAGAGAATTTTTATTTTCAGTTATGAACACATCACTGTTAAATTTTTTGACTGGACTAAGCTAAAAATGTAATAGCTCATACACCTGACAGAATTTGGAACAAGTGTGTGTGGTAGAGGGGAGTTATTAGAGGTGACTGGCAGTTTAAATGCTGTAAGGAATTACATCTGCAGTGTCTCTGTTCATTTGAGCCTGGTTCTGAACAGGAATTCTGGAGAACTATAAATCAGGAGGTATAATTTTGAAAATACAGTTTTTACATAATCTGTGCTATTACCTACTTTTTCAATTTTTTTGTTTAGAACACAGAGGATAGAAATATACATCAGCTGTTTTGAAATGATGCCTTATCACTCGCACCTGGAAAAGTAACAGGCCACCACAGGCTCTACCAAAAAGACTGTCTTGCTTAGTTTGTTCCCAATAAAGAGTATGTGATACCTTCTGAGTTACTTTGCTGATTTACTGGGTAAACCTGCATCTGTGCTGATGAAATAAATATAACCATGACCTGCTGTTGACATTAATGGTGGACAACATCAGTGACCCTAAAAGATTCAGATGATACAAAGGGGGAAAAAAAGTATTCTATCACTCTAGATGTTTTGATATCAATATGTTATCCATTATTTTTAAAAACTTTGACATGGGTTAGGAAGTTGTAATGGAAGACAGGACCTTTGTTACTAACATCTTGCATCTCAGCTATACTGATTTGGGGCAGGGGGCAATGTCCTTGGGCATCAAGGACATGTCCCTTAGGATCTTCGTTCCGTGGTAGTATCTGCAGCAGGAGATGACACTGAGGGTAACATATTTTATCCCCAAGACATGGGCAGCCCCAACTCAACACGTGCCTTTCCCTCACCCATTTCTGTCCTGAGGCTCTCAAAAACAGATGGTAGTATCCACATCTCATGTTTTTCATATGGTATGCTTTTAGATTTCAGATGCTACTGTAGTATTTACGTACCACTTGTCTCTGATTACTTACCTAATGTATAGTACATATATGCTCATATCAAGTATTTGTTTCAGTCTAAACTGCATTTATTACCTTACCCATCATGGCTCACTGTTTGGTATAACAGGTACTTGCAAACTGCTGTATAACTGTATCTTATACTGTTTTTCACCATGGTTGTACTTTTTTTAAACAAAATCTAGCATTTTGCCACATTGCCATGGATATCCTAGAACTGAAGTAAATTCTCTTAGATCTTTTCATACCTGAGTATCAAAAGTTTTCTCTTACAAGCATTGTCATCACTGTATTAAAAATTCATAGTCACATTAGACAAACAACTGTACTCCTTGATTGGACAAACCACAGTATTCTCAGAATTTAATTCTCCATGGTACTTGAGATTGTTGCGAGACAGAGCACTCACTAGAATCAAGGGCTCACAAACCAGTTTTTGTACAGTCTTCCCAGGAAATCGTGATGGAAACTTAAGTGGCTTCCCTGCCCATCCTAGAATCTGCAGTAGTAATCCATACGTCCTTACATAGCATTATACCCTACTGAAGTGTGGACACATGGCACTTCTGAAAATCAGGATACTTCTTTTTTGCTGCTTAACTGTGGATTTAAATGCTGATTTGTATGCTGCTTTTAATACTGCTTCTATTGTAAAATTGGAGTATTTAAAACTGTAGCCTGAGATTATGGCCGTATTAGTCTGTCACCTGCGCAAACCTTGTGATATGAACTGTCTGCCAGGGATTTGGGACTAGGATCTGAAAGCATGTCAGAACTGAATTCTGGAGTGGTGTACATTATTAGTATTAGTAAGTATGTTTTAAACAGCTCACAGAGTACCTTATGTGAAATATCTTCTATGACAGGAACATCCTACCTGTAGATGTTTTCCTGTGTCTTTTCAGTATAATAAACATATCTAGTGTCTACTACTTCATTTCTATTACTTCATTCTCCATCAGTCTGGCCTCTTTATAGTCCTTAAAGCTGTTGCAGAGTTAAATTTTTCCCCTTTTATACATGGGAACTAGAGCATTATATGACAAAATTGGATTTAGATGTCCTCTTGGCCACAATCCAGTTCCCTAAACATAGAGGTCCAGTGTCATACCCCATCTAGCCTCCAGATGCTGGTACAGCTACCTTAGTTGTTTGACACATCCTCATACCAGTCCTATCTGGCAGCTCTGTGCAGGTGCTGTGGATATCCTGGAGTGTCTTGGATGGCATTGGGTTCCTGTGTTTGAGCGTCGATATCAGGCCCCAGTGTCTATCTGTATCTCTAGGTGCTTAAAGGCTTTCAAATACTAGCTCTGATTGACCTTCCTAGTGTTGCAGAGGAAGACTATAACAAATAGAAAAGAACCCTAAATATCCTTTGGGGTAGCCTTCCACCTATACAGCTATCCCTGACCAGCTTCTCATATGGATATAGTTTTGGTAAAATTAAAAGCTGCATGCAGATTTTGCAGTTGACTTGTTTTGAATGCTCAGAAATGCCTCTCTCCTCCTAATCCTGCCGTCCCTCTATATAGGTTTCATGCCAATAAGGCATTCTGAGAGCTTGCTTAATTGAAGGGAGCTAAAGACTGCTGGTTTTAATTGCAAGATTGTGCAATTGACTTATTTTACTGATTCATTGTCTTTTTATTTAATCTAGAGGTAAGGAGGTGGTATTTGGTATCTGCAGAATTTTTGACGCTTATTTCTGCATTAGCAATCAGTAGTGTTTATACACCACTGTAAAAAATATTAACCTGGAAATGGCTGAAAAATGCAATAGAACACTTCAGACCCACTACCATATGTAAATGCAGTTAGCTGACGTTTCACTGACGCCCATGGTGGTGCCAGTGGTAACAGTATCTGAATAAATCATGTAATCTGTTTTGCTAATGTGTTTCATTATGAAATTTTAAAAATTGTTTCGATTTTATAAGTCAGTTTATTTGAATAATTGGATTTCTGCAGTTCCAAAGGATGCTGGTTGTGTCCCCAGAAGCAGATAATAGTTACCTTGTAGGTCATCTTTATATAAGCGGGGGTATACATGAGAGAAAAAAGGAACACATTTTTAAAAATAGACTGAGGTTTCAGTGATTCAAAGATCATTTTCTCCTAATCCCTTACTCTTTTCAGATCTTGCTAATAATTAGGGGGAAAGATTTTCTACTGCTTTCCCCACATTGGCTCTTGCAGAAGGAAATTCTTTACTGTTTTATCTCTAGCACAGCATTACTTTGATATTTCTCCTTCTGAAAATGAGATTTAGCTTAGTACAAAACCAGAAAGTTATCTGTTTCAAATATTACACTTTGGAAACAGCAAGAGAAATATCACTTAATTAGCTACCTTTATTTCAGAATTTGGTGGATTTTACCATCAAAGTTAATCTTTCATCTACTTGCTGGTCTCCAGCAAGCCTAAAAGGCTACTGGAAAGAGATTGCTGGCAGGGTTTGCTGAAAATGAACTATGCAGATTTTAATAAAAATGGAATTAAATACTGCTAGAAAAAGTTAAACCTTTCTAGAATCATAGAAGATACTATTTCTGCAAATATTTTGGTAAATGATACTGTAAAATTCATTTCATTTTAGTTGCTTTGTGATTAATTCCTACTGCTAAAAGTAAATGCCTTTTTTTGTTGTTGTTGTTTCCCCCTTTTTAAAGGCTTTAAATGGAAAGGATATTTGGTATCATTACTCTTGCTTGGGAAAGAACTCTGATCTAGAAAACATGCACAGAGGTTATTTTTCCTTTTACAAAACATGAATAAGATCAAGTTTATTTGTCTAATAGATAAACTGAAATGTAATGATAGTTATTAGTATCAGAAGAGTCTGCAAATCTGAAAGCACATTGAGAAGAAAATGCAGGGAAAAACAGTGCTCTTTTAATAAGCCATTAACTGCCACATGTAATTAAACTTACATTGTATTAATCTTCGGTTCTGCACAAGCTTTGAAAATGCTTAACCAGCTTATTTTTTGCCTAAATGTCATCTGGGTTTGTGCTTCCATACTTAAGGATAGAAAACACTTGGTGCAAGTCTCTGAAATACTACAATTCTCATATTAATCTTGTATCTGATGAGCTTTAATGAACTATGAGAATCTTCAAATTTAGCAGTAATATTTAAGTCCACTTGCTTACATATACTTTGGTCCTGCACCATTAGAATTAATGGATTCTGTTATTTTAGATTTTTTCAGTAGATGCAGTGTAGAAATTCTGCCTTGTTAGAAGTTTTGCATTTCTCAGCCCTGGAGTCACCTGAAAACCTATGGAGTCCATTTCTGTTGGCCGGTATAATGGTCCAGACATTTAGAGATCTTTTTACAGTATCAAGTTTTTATTAAAAAGACTTTGATTAATCTTTTATTATGAAAAATTGATTATGATCTGAGCATGTGTTTGACTTCTGGAATACTGCATTTATTCAGCTATGGGACTGCAGTGATTCTACTGAATTTATACTGGAAGAAAAGCTAGTGAAGTCATTGATCCTTCTCATTTATACCAGCTTATTTAAGAATGTCATAACAGTTACAAAGAAGTGCTCTATTAAATTTGTTAATGATTCTAAATTTGTATTAGAAACTGATTTTTCAGCATAAGCCAGACTACACAGTGTTAGGGTTTATTTTCTTTTCTTTGCCAGAAAAGTATAGAAGCTGTAAATTATATATGGAAAATATTTTTAAAGAACGGATTTTTCAGGGTAAGAGAACCGAGTGCAGCTGGTTTGGTATATTTTCCAAATCTGATTTCAAAATGTGAACCAGCTGCTCATCTGTTGCTCTTAGCTAAAACGCCAGCATATGCTGGTTGTCACACAATGACCATTTTTTAAATAATGTACATGAGGAATGCTGGATATGATCTTGATGTCAGACTCAGTTGCAAAGTAACCTTACCTGATTGCAGCCCCATCTTCAAATGCTGCAGACCCTTATCCTAAAGACATTTGTGTGACTAGTTTGCAAAAAATCCAAAATGAATCTAATGAGGGAATTGTGGTGTGTAGCATCTGCTGTGCATTTTCAACAAGGTTTCTACCTGAATTAATCAGTTACTTGCAGCTGTGCTGTTTGATTACATTAGCAGACACCACTGAACAGGCGGCTCTTATGCCTTTGTCTCTGGACTTTAGAACTGGCACCACTTTGCTTTTGTCCCAGATGCCTTTGAGCTCTGTAGGCAGGTACGCTTTGATGCTTGTCTTTGGCACAGGAAGGAAAAACAAGATGGAGGTGGGGAGAGGAAGTCTATGTGGCTTTGTTGTTGTTATTGTTAATTTGCTGGGAATGTGGGATACAAGTTTTTTAAATAAGACCTGCCTTTTCAGCAGAGGTGCTGACAAACAAATTAAGAAATCTTGGTTGGACTGTGAATAGAAATCAAACACAGGGCTGCAGTGAACAGTGTGTTCTTAAGGCCTTTGATTTAGACTTGGGGCCAAGTCAGGTTAGTCTAAACGCAATTTTTGTATTTAGTAAGTATCACAGGGGTTTTGTAGGGCTAAATATTATTTCCTGCATTTTTCCTTAATGATAAACAAAGACTTTAATACATTGGGAAATTTTATAAGGTATGCTTCATGTTGTATTTTCAAAAATATATTAAATATTATGGAGGCACACTAAATTTTGTGCATGAAGAATAGCAGCTTGGCAGCATATAAAAAAGAGGTTTGCTTAGAATCATTTTGAGTTTGCCTAGGTCTCCAGAAAACCCTTTTTTTGCTTTTATGTAGACTTACAAGAGACTTTTTTTTTTCCAAAAGAGAAAAACTGCCATACTTTATTACTATTATTATTACTATTATTATTACTATTATTATTACTATTATTATTACTTTTTATTATATTCAATAATATTCCTTTTACAGTGTCTTAATAAAAAAATCTTCTTATACTTTCTTTAGAGTCAATCCCCATACACCATCATTGAACTCACAAATGTTTAATATTGCTGGAAAACCTTCTTCCACAGGACATGTTGTAGCCATCATTCTACTTCTCCGGGTTGTATAGCAAAATACCAGAACAGAGGAGTTTGTAATTGCAGCTATTAGTATAAAAGAATGTTATGGAGTAGAAGACAAGGAAATGGCTGCATTTCCTAGGAGCGGAGTATCTGCAGAATATATTTTTGTCTTAGAATTAGGTGCTAAACCAGGTTTTTCTACTCTGTGTTTGGGGGCAGGAGGTCAGATGGTTGAGAACAAGGAGTTGATATGCACTTAAGCAGTTGGAAAGGTTACTGAGGCTATAGTGTTTTCTCAGTTGAGGCTTGTTGGCAGCAGGTTTCGCTTAAGGAGCAGAGGCAATGTGAAATAACCACTTCAAAGAACATGGGACAAAACAGATTATTGATAAAGAACATAGTCTGTGCTCCAAAGAAAACCACTAAACTAGTTTCAGCCTCAGTAAGTACTGCCACCCTGGACTACATAAAAGTTTTTGAATGTTATCTCATTTTTGCTACCTTGCCTTCTTTCTTTGTTAGAAATTCTACTGTAATTTGGGGGGGTGGGGGGGAAAGGAAAATTTGCTTAAATTACTTTTTTTGGCTGATAAACATAGCAGTACATCTCATGGGGGCTGGGTTTTAAGTAATGTGCTGTACCTTAGTATTTGTACCATTGAAACTATTGTTTGCATATAGGTGTTTCAATGGGGTTTCAAGTGTATAATTTCATTGAGCTGATAGAAACTAAGGAAGGCAGTAAATAACAGTCAAAATTTGAAAAGCCTTTTAAACACCTGCCCAATTCTGTAAGATAAAACTTAAAAATGAAAAATGAAGAATAATTAAACTGCACAGGCTTTAGGTGTTTTCCATTGCATTTCTTCTTTTGGGTTACAGAAGTGATGGCCTCAAGTTGCGTCAGGGGAAGTTTAGATTGGATGTTAGGAAGAAGTTCTTTCCTGAGAGGGTGTTTAGGCACTGGAACAGGCTGCCCAGGGAGGTGGTGGAGTCGCTGCCCCTGGAGGTGTTCAAAAAACGAGTGGATGAAGCACTTGAGGCCATGGTCTAGTGGTTAGGGAGATGATGGGATAAAGGTTGGACTTGATGATCCTGGAGGTCCTTTCCAACCATAGTGATTCTATGATTCTATGACTTTGGAGCTACTGGGTCCTTCTAAGAGAAATGGCCAAAGCTAACTTTTGCTTCTTCCAAAAGAAAAAGTTTTTTTTAGAGAAGGCATCAAATTCCACTCCTGTGTCCAACTTTAGAAGTCAAATATGCATGTATAGGAGTTTTTTAATATACACCCAAAGAAGCTGAGTTGCCAGTGTGTGTACAAACATTAGTATCTCCTTTGGGTAAGAATGGCTGGAACAGAAAGCTATTGTATTTTTATTATAATTATTTTAGTGAATAAAGAAAATGCTCTTAGTTTTAGGCAGTTTTTGTAGTACAGTGTTTTGAAAAGGGACTGACTTCTGGGAGAAGCAGGAGGCAGAAAACAAGTGCTAGTCTACTACCTACTTGTCATTTATAAGGCACGACGGTGCTGCGTACTAACTTTAAAGTTTTGAGCAGTGCTGATGATACCAAAATAGACCTGGCTTACATTGCCTTTATCATTGTTAAATGTCATTTAGTTTATAGCAGTCATAAACTTAACTACCATCCCTGCTAGGCACACTCTTCATTTACAGCGCCTGGTGCTTTGATTCAGATTGTACCTGTCGTTGAAGACTTTATTTAAATATCACATTTACAGGAATCTGTGTTTCTTCATTTATAAGAAGCTTAAAGTTTGTTGGATTGGGTTTTTTTTCCTCATTTAGCTATTAGGTGATTAAGTCCATCATTGCGCTCCTCAGAAGAGTCATTTTGAGACTTTAATGCAGGCATGACTGTTATATCCTCAGAAGGAGGATGTGATAGGACCAAAGATTATCATCTGTTGGGCAAAACCTGATATGTCCTTTTTGTATGTTTTGTTCTTCCGTATGCTGTGTGAGAGGAGCACTGGTGTCTTATACTTTTTGTGCAATTAAATGAAAGCTGAGATTCCTTACTGTAGGGACCACAGTGAGCATTTTGTAGTACACCACCACAAAATGACTGCAACTTCTACACAGCAATGCTGGGGATTAAGAATAGTGAAGGCACCCAAAAAAAAGAAAAAAAAATTGCCAGATTTTATGGATTTAAGCATTCCTGATCCAGCAGTTGATGGCAGAATGACCAATTGCATTTTTTTTCCCCAATATGATATAGACCTTAGTTAGGTTTTAAATGTCATGGTACAATTATTTGTGGTCTACTTGAATTATTCCTTCCCTGAGAGATTAGAAGCTGTTAAAGACAATGACCTTGTCTGGTGTGATGTGGCTTAGATGTGCTTTGCTTAACACGACATCACCCTGCCTCACTGGTAAATGAGAAAATGAATCCTCATGCTGTCTGCAGCAGACCATCTACTGCAGCTCGTCAGCGCAAAATGTTGTGCAGCTTTGCAGTCTGAGCAGTGCCTGAGGAAATCGGACCTAAGGGTTCTGAAATGCTTGCTTGCATGTAATAACAGTCTGAAACTGTTCATTTGACTCGTTCCACATTTTTTGTCTGTTTTTTTTTTCTGGTTTTGCTTGCCTTCTGTAGCTGCCTTCTACCAGTGGTATCTTATCCTGTTGCCTTTCCTTCCTGATTGACTTTTGTAAGTTCCAACTCTGCTTCCTTCTTTATTGCCCACTTCTCTTTGGAGAGGTTTATTTAATCCTCATCCTACCTGTGTTCTTATCCATTTTGGTTCTTACCTGTAATTATCTCTAATCCTTCTATGTCACAGTTGCTCCCTCCTTCATATCCTTCTGGATTGTTGATTCGTGATTTTGAGTCTGAGGTTTTCTAAAAGTATTGGCTTTGTTATTTAATTACTTCATTTCATGATCTCCTAACTTCTGCTGGCTCTGTCATGCTGTTGCTGCCTGTGGTATGTCCCACAGCCTTGGTTCTTTGGCTGGCTGTGTCATAGCACAGCACAGGTCCCACTCTTCCCAGTGTCTTAATGAGGGATAAACAGATCATAAGCAACAAGTACTGCTTTTCAGCTTCTTTACTACTTCCTTGCTGTCACTGTCCCCACTAAAAATAACACAGGAATTTCATAACGTAACTAAATTATGTTCATTCTTTCTCAAACTATTTGCTTCTATATTCAGTCTCAGGAAGGGCAGATGGTGGTTTCTTTGTTTGGACTTGTAGCCCTTCTTGTAGCCATTCAGCATGGTGGGGTATCAGTTCTTTTGTCAGCCTTGAGAGTATAATTATTTGAATAGTTTTTATAACTGTTTTTATAGATCACTGAAGCATCTCAAATTTTGTTTCTTAAGCTTTGTCCCAAATGGGATGTAAATGAACTATTCAGTAACCTTGCTAAGTACTAAGGACTCAGCAAGATATTATCTTTATAGTCTTATTTTAGAGTGATTAATACATTGTATGTAAGAAAGAAGAGACAGAGTTTCTTTCCACAAACATCTGTTTATGATTTAAACTCTGCAAAATATCCAAAAAAAAGATTGTGTGGTGAATACTGACTTCGGACTTTTGCCACGTATCCTACTGTCCCAGGGAGTGCTCCTACGTTACTATTAATTCTTCTGGTACAATTCCAAATCTGTCATACTTGGTTTTAAAATATTTGTAGTCACGTACCCTTCTACTAAACAAGAATAAAAAGTGAAAAACTCGGGAGCATTTCTATAGTTTTTTATAATATTACTTGAACATTGATGTTGCAACATAAAATTATGGTCAAAAGCATGTGGCCATTACCAATGAGTTGTACTGTGAATGTATTTGGGAAAGGCAGACTTGCTCCATATGCCTTTTCCCCTCTTTTTGTATGTGTAGCTGCTCCTTTCCAGTGACACATCTCGCCTCTTTTCCATGTCACAACCATTTGGTGTTAATTCCTAGGATGCAGCCCCCTTTTTCACAGTGTGCTATGTCTCTCCCAGTTAGGTCTGTTCTGGTCAAGTAATGATATGGAGAGCTGATGTGTTTAAAGGGATCCAGCTAAACATTAAATTTTGTGAAGCCTTACTTCTGCACTAACATACTTCTTTCTCTTTCCTAGCTGTACCTTGGACCAAAGAGATATATGTCATTGTTTAAGAGGCTTTTGGGCAATGCCCTTAATAATATGCCTCGACTTTTGGTGAGCCTGAGGTGGTCAGTTGGACTAGATGATTGTTGTAGATCCCTTCCAACTGGAACTGTTCTGTTCTCTGTGCGCTTTGTTGTTTTTTTCACTTTGTATGGTGCAATATAGTCAGGAGTTGTTCTCAATGTTAGTGTAAATATGGATTGTACAGTTTGTTTGTAGTGTTGCAGTTTGAAAAATTTTTGGTTTTTCAGACATCAGGTATGGTCCAGATAGTCCTGGTTAGGGTATAGTCTCTACTTCTAGGAGAACAAATTGTCTGTCTCATGGCATAAAGATAAGGCTGTCCACTACAGCAATGCTTACTGGATTGATATTAAAATTTGTAACAAGCAAACACTGCAAGAATATCAGGGAAAAAATGAGAATCCAGCATGTAAAACCCACTGATATATTAAGAATTTCTTTAAAGTACTTCGAAGCTACAAAAAGGGCGGTAGAGATTTTCTTGGACTAGAGATGAAAGCTTAGAGCTAATGAGAGGATTTTTGTAGGACAACGTACAAGCCGTGTGTCACTCTTCCTCACAGAGAGGCAATTTGTTTGGAGCTTAGGTCATGGCATTTCTACTTAGGACTTCAGAACCCTTCTAGAATTTTTGCTGGACAATCGAGCCAAGCTTTGAAAAAGTTTAGCTGCTGATTGCTATGCTTAAGAGCCCAACTCTGGGCATGTTCGGCTGGTGCATGCTAGTTTTCCTGATGCTTCTAGCCTCTGTTGATGCTTGAAGGATAAGAAACTACATCTGAAAGCTGACAAATGGGCATCAGGAGCTGTTATTTGTAGGGTTTCTCCATGTGGGGATTGTTAGTCTTCATGCTACGTATTAGCTTGTACTTGCTAGCTGTTGTACACTGACTTTGAGTGCGTAAGCTGAGTTTTATTCACTGTGTGCTTGAAAGGTGTAACTGTTTTCACAGCACTGTCTGTGCACCCAACCAGGAACTTCATGGAGGAATCCCTAGAGACAGCCTCTTCTCACTCTTCTGAGTTGTTATCCCAGAAATGATATATTCATGAATTTGCAAAATCTTAATGCCTTTTTTTTTTTAATAGCTTGAACAAAGGGAAAGAAACTGAAAATATTTTGGACTCATCTTTACTTTAAGTATTTGAACATGGGTGGGGACTTGGTTATTTAGCTGAATTTTGTCAAGAATTGAAGCACTAGCTGTCTACGTTGAATGCCAGGAAATGTAGACATTTTAAAAAATACATATGTATATGTGTATAAATTTATAAAACAATAATGATTCCAGAAGTATAAAATCGGCTGCAGTCCTAGTTTTTCAGTTAAAAATAATAGTACTGGAGATATTGAGTGGAATCTCATGGCATTAAAACTGTTTTACCAGATCATTGCTAGATGCTTTTCTTATTTAGTAGACTTTAAACATTTCCAAGAGCTCGTTATTCCCATCTCTAGGGAAGAGACTTTGCAGACAGCTACAGTTATTGTACATCTTTCCTGGCCTTCTTAAGGGAAGTGGGAGGAGGGAAGCAGTGTAATGGATATGTGTTTCCTGACCGAAAATCCATCCCAGTGTCAGTATCTTTTGAGCATTTGGATGAGAAACTGAATAAATTCAACAAAAAAAAAACCCACCCTGGTTACAGTAGCTAATGGCTTGGTCCAGATGATCTAGCTTCCTAAATCATGTAGGAGAGAGATATAGAATGAGGGGAGACTTTCTTGTGCTAGTGCTGTCAAATTGTGAGAAGTTTACAGACGTAATCTCAGTTCACCATCTGATCCTCATTTTGAGTTCAGTTTTTCATTGCCTGTCAGAGCCCTGAGACAAATTGAAACAAAAATAAATTGGCTGGGTTTCTGTGTAAGAGGAAATTTTCCTGAATTTTGGAGGAGTTTCCTCCAGAATCCTGAAGGAGGATGTTCAATAGCAAATCGATCTGCAACTGACAGCCATGTCCATGTTCAGTGGTTTTCCTTTTGCTAAGTAGTCAGGGTCAGATGGTCGCTTTTCCAAAGCTTGTGAAAAATACAGTTTATCATTTTCATTAATGCAAATCACATAAATCGTAACTTTGCCTGATTATTACAGCTCATGAAAATAAATTAGGAAAATACAAGGTATTTTAATAGTAGGGTAGATGGAAAGTCTGAGATTCCTGACCATTTGCTCCTATATGAGCTTCCCTTTTGATGTATCAAATAGAACATTGCAATTGTACGCAAATATGCAGTTTCAAAGCATAACACTTATTCTCTCTTATTCCATTCTCTTTAGTTAGTGTCTTTCATAGCTTCTTGAAGTAGAAGCAATGGTCTCTTCATTACCTTCTGCATTGCTTGAGCACAATTGAATATAAGTGATTCTGAAACAGTTTTGTTTATTGCCAGTAAGTAGAGATGTTTAATTTTTAATTTCATTGTGCATATGATTTTACTAGTTTGTGAAAATCTCATAATGAGTGTTTTTATATTTTTAGCTACTAAAGCCTACAAGCAAATAAAAATATTAATCAAACTATGTTTTAGCTCTAACTCTTAGAGATATGGAATATGGAAACTTAGGGACCAAGGAGAAATATAGATGTTAAGCTCTAAGCTATCTTGTGTAAGAAAAAAATGATCAGTAATTTATTTTTCATTAAAGGAGTCCAGATGAGCTTCTTTGATAGTACATGATAGTTTACATAAGAGAAAAAGCATTTGATAGCATTATTATATGTAGTATGTTACAGATCATATCTATCCATTGAACTGCAACCAGAGAGTGAGGGGTGGATTTTAGGGCCCACTTGAAATGCCACAGTGAATGTTTAATGTGAGCATTTAAGTATCTGCCTGGTATTGTACAAGTTGGAAGCATTATTAATCCTATTAACTAATTTCTTCCGAAGACTGCTTGCCATGTAAACATTTCGTCCCAGAATGGTCATGTGCATATGTGTATTTGCTTCTGCATGACTGGGAAAAAAAATAGTCGTAGCATCTTCCATGTACTTCCTCCCCACATTTTTGCAAAAGTAAGTATTTAGAGAGTTTTTCTAGTGTTACTGCTGAGCAGATTCTCAGTTTGCTCATTAGGCTGTTGGGTCACACAGTGCTTTTGTGGGTGTTCTGTGCTGGCCATCATCCCAACATGTAAAGGCTTGATAGCCTTTAAAAAGATATGTGTATTAGGTGAGTGACAGGGAAAATAGCTTTCAGACAGGTAGTTGAAAGAAACAGAGAAAAGTATCATTATAGAAAAATAATTAACCTTTGGTTGGTTTTTTGGACTATGCAATCTAATACCGTGAATATGTTATCAGACCTCCTTCAGAAAATTCAGTCATAGGAAGTACACAGACAATTCAGGTGTTCTGCTTTATGCTGCATAATAATTATTGCCATGCTAAGGAAGCTTAAGCTGAACTTGTTTATTCTCAATAAGGCACTACAGGGAAAAAAAAAACCTTTTATTTTGATTTTCTTTATTATGGTTATGTAGTGTAGGCGTTGTACAGGAATAGAATACTTTGCCATATTTTTCCCACATCCATGTATTTTTTTCTGCAAAACCTATTCAACGTATTTTCCTTACTCCAGAGTTAAGTTTCTGAGTGGATTGAGGTGAGAGGACAGTTTACCTATGCAAACAAAATTATTTTATTTCTTCTGAGATTTAAGAGGCTGCCTTTTGGATCGCAAGGTGGTCCTAGGAGACTGGAGAATCCAATTCCGTAGTTTTGTAAATAAATAACCATAAAGAAGAGTAAGTTTGTATTAACTGGCATTCTTAAACTGCTCCAGTATGACCAATCTTGGTAGGTGCTACACTGTCCTGTATATAATTCTGGAGTACTCAAAGGTATTATTGTATGTTGACCAGGTAATTCTAACACTGGATGTGAAAATTTTAATGTTGACCAGGACAAAAAAGAACAGAATCCAGATTGTTGGCTAGTGAAAAGGAATATTAACTAATCTTAAGAGAGATGGATCTATGATCGATAAATCATGAACAGTGGACTTGAGCTTACTGAAGTAACTGCAAAGTATTTTTTTAAGCAACGTATCCTGAACATGCCTATTAAAACAATCCAATTATTTGAAGTCATTGGAATACATAAGTATTAATAAATGTGAATTATTAGTCATAGAATTTACCAGTAATTACAAGAAAAAGGAAGATTTTTGCTTCAAGCACTAAAATAAGAGAATCTGGAATTAGGATAAATTTCTTTCCTTCATGATTCCCCTCAGTCCTTCCAAAAAGGTGGGGCCTGGGTCTAGTTTCAGAAATACTGTGCATCTCTGAAAAAACTATTTACCAAGCCTGCTAAAATATATATAAATTTTTTTTTGTTAGATTAATATTCAGAAATCCAAGTAAAAAGTAAAGTGGAGTTATATGCAAAAAGGCAAATAATTTAGATAGAAATAGAATTTAGAAAGAACATAAAAAATATTTTTAACTCTTCGATACATCTTACTTTCTCAGTACAGCAAAGTCAGTATCTGAGCCAGCTAATTTGAAGTGTACTTATATTCTGCAAATTCTATATGCTACAATCATATCCAAGGGTCCTAGTGTAGATGTATCATTAGTTTCTAAACACCTTGAAATAAAATCCAAGAATAAACTTCATCTCATCGGTGTGCTGCCTCTGTGATCTACAATGAATCTAAGCATCAATTTCCTACTTCAGTCTGGACCAGAAACTGGGAGACCACTTGGTACACATCTGAGGTTCCATGAGGAAGGCCTAAATAACACTGTGAAAAGGATAGGTGCTGTTGGGTTTAGCAGAGGATTATAAACAGTCCAGAGGAGTGTGCAGCCACTTCCTTTTCTCACTTAGTCCTCAATTATAAGAGCTATAATATTAGAGATTACTCTTTTGAGATCACTGATTTAATCCCCAGGATCTTAGATATTTGAAGAGACTATGAGGAGAAGTAATCTTAAACTTCTAACCACCTGTTTAAAATGTTAAAATAGAGTTAAAAGTCCTCTGAGACTTTAATTTAGTCTCCAATTAACCTTTTTTCCAGTCATTGTTAATAAATATTTGAATATAAGTTTACCAGTGAGACAGTTTGGACTGAAGTTTGAACTTGCTTCAAAGGCAATCTTAAAGAAAGCGAAATTCATTATTATGAAATGCAACCATAGCCACTAACAAAGGCTGCAATAATATGTCCAATGTCGGTCAGCTGAAGGTGTTGCCAGTTTTTCAATGTAAATAAAAAGTTCATACTTTCCCTTTCTTGCTAAGGATTTCAGAAAGCTCCTGTTTCTGCAATGAAAGCAAAAGCGGCTGTTACTTCTTTATGATGACTTCTGGAAAAAGCATTATTCTTATAAATATACCACTTTATTGAGCTTGAGTGTTCCACTTCTATAGCAAAATTTATAAACATTCCTCTGATTTTCCCAAGTAAAAGTCCGATTACAGGTGATTTTGAAGTTAATGCATGGTCTTGACTTCATTTAAATATTAACAGTAGTGGCAACTTTTCTACTCTCAAAGAGCCATGAAAAGGGTTTTTGTTAGTCTTTGAGGGTTTACTGATTGTGTGGAGTTTTGAATATTGTGATGTATGTAAACCATAGTAGTAAAGTTAAAATTAATTTAGTCGGTAGTAATAAAATGTGCATCAAAACACGTAATTACTTGACTACTTCGGAAAAGCATTTTCTGTTTTCTTTCTTTAAACATATAATACGGAATCTCATCAGTACAAAGTTTTGTTTAAAAAATTGTGATATGCCTCTCGCCTAATTTTCTGTGGTCATTGGTCTAAGAATGTGGTGTGTTTTTTTTCTGTGAACTCCTCCATTTCCTGGTCCAGAATAACCAGAGAGTTGTCCACCACATGTGAAATCGGAGAACAACAAGGCATTTACTACCTGGATTTGTAATGTTGGTGTGATTAGTCACAATGCCACATGTACCAAGGGACATACAGAATGCTCTGTATTTGAGTGGGAAGTGCTCAAGTTTGGACCAACCATCACAAGTCTAGAAGAATTTTTCTTAAAAGCAACTGTGGAGAGCCTGTGGAGCCCTTCTGTACTTTTATTAATTTCTGGGTTTTTTTGAAAGATAACAATTTACTTTAGCTTGCTGGTGCCAACTGCTGCAGATTAAATGTATATTTATTTACTTGGGGTGCTGTTTCACTTGCAGAGCTGATGGGAAAGCTTTTTATAAATAGCGAAAGGATAATCACGGAATCACGGAATATTCAGAGTTGGAAGGGACCTCCAGAGATCATCTAGTCCAACTCCCCTGCTTAAAAGCAGGATCCCCTAGAGCACATCACTCAGGACCGCATCCAGGCAAGTCTTGAAAATCTCCAGAGAAGGAGACTCCACACCCTCTCTGGGCAGCCTGTGCCAGTGCTCCATCACCCTCACTGACAAAAATTTCTTCGTTGTATTTAAAGGGGACCTCCTATGTTCCAGCTTGTGCCCATTACCCCTAGTCCTGTCACCGGGAACCACTGAAAAGAGTCTGGCTCCATCCTCCCTCAACCCACCCTTTAGGTATTTGTAAACATTAATTAAATCACCCCTCAGCCTTCTCTGCTCCAGGCCAGAGTCCCAGCTCGCTCAGCCTTTCCTCACAGGGGAGATGCTTCAATCCCCCAGTTATCTTCGTTGCCCTCTACTGGACTCTCTCCAGTAGGTCCCTGTCTCTCTTCAACTGGGGAGCCCAGAACTGGATGCAGTTGTGGCCTCACCAGGGCAGAGTAGAGGGGAAGAATGACCTCCCTCGACCTACTGGCCACACACTGCCCTGTGCAGCCCAGGGTGGCATTGGCCTTCTTGATGGCACGGGCACATTGCCGGCTCATGGATCATTTACTGTCTACCAGGAATTCCAGATCCTTCTCCTCAGAACTGCTTTCCAGGAGGTCCCCCCCTAACCTATCCTGGTGCCTGGCATTCTTCTTCCCCAGGTGCAACAACACCCTACACTTGCCCTTATTGAATCTCATGAGGTTCTTCTCTGCCCAGCTCTCCAGCCTGTTCAGGTCCTGCTGGATGGCAGCACAGCTCTCTGGCTTGTCAGCCATCCCTCCCAGCTTGGTATCATCAGTGAATTTGCTGAGGATACACTCTGTCCCCTCGTCCAGGTCATTGATGAATATGTTGAACAAGACCGGACTGAGTATTGACCCCTGGGGGACACCAGTGGTTACAGGCCTCCAACTCGACTCTGCTCCATTGATCACAACCCTCTGTGATCTGTCACACAGCCAGCTCTCAGTCCATCTGACTGTCCCCTCACCCAACCCATACTTCCTGAGTTTCCTAATGAGGAGACAGTGTCAAAAGCCTTGCTGAAGTCAAGGTAGATGACATCTGCTGCTCTCCCCTCCTGCAGCCAACCAATAATAACACCATAGAAGGCTATCAGATTGGTCAAACATGATTTACCCTTGGTAAATCCATGTTGACCACTCCCAATAACTTTCTGTTCTTCAGCATGTTTGGAGATGACCTCCAGAACGAGTCGCTCCATCACCTTCCCAGGGATGGAGGTGAGACTAACTGGCCTGTAGTGCCCTGGGTCCTCCTTCTTGCCCTTTTTGTAGACTGGAATGATGTTGGCCTTCCTCCAGTCTTCAGGCACTTCTCCTGCTCTCCATGACTTTTCAAAGATGATGGAGAGTGGCCCAGCAACAACATCTGCCAGCTCTCTCAGCACTTGCGGGTGCATCTCATCAGGGCCCATGGACTTATGGATGTCCAGTTTGGCCAAGTGGTGTCTAACACAGTCTTCCTTTATCGAGGGAAAGACCTTCTCTCTTGCCTCCATGGTTTGGGATTCACGAGGGACTGCTTTAGTAGTAAAGACCGAGGCAAAGAAGTTATTCAGCACCTCTGCCTTTTCTGTGTCTTCCACCACCAGGTCGCCCGCCTCAGTCATCAGTGGGCCAGCATTTTCCCTAGTCTTCCTTTTTCTGCTGAGGTACTGAAAGAACCTCTTCTTATTGTTCTTAACTGTAGAGGCCAAGTCGAGTTCCACTTGAGCTTTGGCCCTTCTAATTTTCGTTCTGCACAGCTTCGCTACATTTTGGTACTCTTCATAAGTTGCCAGCCCCTTTTTCCAAGGGCCGTAGACTTTGGTTTTGTTCCTGAGGTCTAGCCAAAGCTCTCTATTTAGCCAGGCTGGCCTTCTTCCCCCCTGGCTCGTCTTTTGGGACCTGGGGATGGCCTTCTCCTGAGCTTTTAAGAGTTGTTCCTTGAAATATGCCCAGCCATCTTGGGCACCTTTGACCTTCAGGACTGCCTCCCAAGGGACACTCTCAACCATGCTCCTAAACAGGCCAAAGTCTGCCCTTCGGAAGTCCAAGGTGGCAGTTCTGTTGGCTCCCTGCCTTGTTTCTCCAAGAATCGTGAACTCTATCATTTCATGGTCACTCTACCCAAGACGACCTCCAACCCTTACATCCCCCACAAGACCTTCTCTATTAACAATCAGCAGGTCCAGTAGGATGCTGTCCGTAGTTGGCTCCTTTACCAGCTGTGTTATGAAGTTGCCATCCACACACTCTAGGAACCTCCAGGACTGATCTCTCTCTACCGTGTTATATTTCCAGCAGACATCTGGGAGGTTGAAGTCCCCCATGAGAACAAGATTGAGCGATCGTGAGATTTCTGTCACTTGCTCATAGAATATTTCATCAGCCTCTCCATCCTGCTTGGGGGGGTCTATAACAGACTCGCACCAAGATGTCTGCTTTATTGGCCTTCCCCTTAAGTCTTACCCATATACACTCCACGCTGTCATTCAAATTTTTGAGTTCAAGGCATTCAATTTTGCCTCTAACATAGAGTGCTACCCCACCACCTCTCCTTCCTTGACTTTCCCTTCTGAAAAGTTGGTAGCCATAAATTGCAGTACTCCAGTTATGCGAGTCCTCCCACCATGTCTCTGTGATGGCAACTAAATCGTAGTTTTCGTGCTGCACCATGGCCTCCAGCTCCTCCTGTTTGTTGCCCATGCTGCATGCATTTGTGTAGATGCACTTCAGCTGGGCTAATTGTCCCACCGCTTTTTCTGTGGGGGGACAAGCCCTAATTCCCACCAAACCGCTCTCAGACTCTTCTGTGGCTTCCAACCTATCTATCATTACCTCTCATGTCTCTGCTGTTACTTGAGTCACTATCCCCTACCTTCACTGAGACAGCAGATTGCAAGAGCTTCTGGCAATCTTCTGGCATGACCCAAAAGTGCCTGGTGCATTTGTCCTTAGAGAATCTCTGATCCTCTTAAAATAAAGCATGGTATGGAAGATATAATTGAGATTCTTACTGTTTTATTGAACTGCCCAAGGAAGGACAGAAAGAAGGAAGGATACTGTTTGAGGGATGGCAGGTCACCATTCCCAGGAACTGAAGAGTTTGGCTGAACACATACTTACATGTGTTTTTGTAATATTTTCTGGTTTGGGCTATCTTGTGTATGATGTGCACTAGTAGTGTTACTTATTTTTATTGATGTTTAATTTCTGCTGAATAACGTTGAGCTGGAACATTAAATTGCATTAGCAGTGTTAATCAAATAGAACCCATCCGGCTTCTGTGAGGGAAGTAACGGTGCTCTCCATCTCACCAGGGTGTGTAAGATGACTCTGATCTCTCCCTGGGCATAGTTATTCTCTATACTTTCATTAGAAAAGATTTCAAAACATTTATAGTCTTGGATAATCTCCCTCATGGACTACAGTAATTTCTGGCGTTCTTGATACACACCTGGTTTCCTTCCAGAATGCTGCTGCCAAACTCTTCTTCCTCTCCTGTGCTTTGTTCATACTTCCTCTATAGATAATGTCCTCATTGGCTACACATTGCTTTACTGCACCAAAACAGTTTTTGTTCTTTCATGGTTCTACACGTCTTTGCTTCTACTTCTGTCTAATCTGTGCTTTAGTTACACAGCTCTGCTACCCACCAATTATTTTTTTTTTTCTACTTTTTTCGTAAGAGGAATTTTTTTTTTCATCTTTAATGTGGAATGCCTTCCCCTCTTTACATCTGCAACACAACTTTTTTTTGGCTTCTTTCAGATTGCTGTTCAAAACCTACCTTTTGTAATTCCTTTCAACTATCTCATAGAGTGCTGAGTGTATAGATGTAATTGAATGGTTGCAAGCAAATGTGAGGTTTGTTGTTTGTTATTTGAGCATTCTTCTAGCCATTCTCACTGCATTGCAAGTTTGTAATGCCAGAAAACATTTCTATAAAGTAGTCTGACCTTTTGCATAAGATGGGGCATTTGGTTAGAGTCAGTTGTTTTTGATGTTTAATTCTTTAATCATAGGCATCAGAAATGGTCAGATAACTATAGCACTGGTTATGCTGTGTCAAATATAAGGATAAGATTACTCCATCCATATTTGGTTATCCCTTATCTGTACGGCCCTTATGTATATTAACCAGTTTGGCTGTGTTATTTGCTGAGTAATGGTATATGTCCATTACCTATAGCTTTCTTCAAAATATATCTTTCCAGAATAGAGTTCTTCACTTTTGGTCCGTGCTTTATAAATTTACAGTTGGCCACATTGAAATAAATATATTACTGCTTTTGCCCAGTTTACAAGAGAGCACCCGATTTCATAATTTATGACAACCTCGATCTGTGTGTCATGTGTAAACTTTATTAGTAATGATTTTATTTTTTTGCATGTTTGTGTTATTATAAATACTTAATAACATTGTGCCTAAGCATTAATTCTTATAGGGCTCACCAGACACATAAATGCTGCTTTCTCTTTCTTCTTCCTCATGTGCTTTTACTTAGTTGCCCCTGGACCTGTCTTGCTATGATATTTAGATTGTATGTAGTGGAGAGCAGAGATTTAGTCATATAGTTTAATTGTGTTGATGGTCTTAAGAATGAAAATATATTGGAATGGAAAGAAGATCAAATGCTCAAGATACATTGCAGAAAAAACATCCTAGAGCCCATGTAGATGGTGTTCTTGGAAAAGAGTCAAAAGAGAACCTGGAAGTTGGATGTCCTTTTGACCTATGTCTGACACAAGATTTAGATGACAGAAGGGTTGTGGAACACCAGTCTAGTGTTTTCCAGAGTAATGGTATCCCTGAAGACAGTGAGATTGACTTCAGGCAATCATAAAATGTCAAGGTTATTTCTTAATATGTAAAAAATCTCTGACTGGGATGGTGGCAGAAACTTCATCATCACAACATGATTATGAAGAATTTTCAAATAGGACAGGATAAGTTCAGAATTTGTCTGGGCAGACTTCTCTTTTCTAATGCAGTGCTAGCCATAAAACCCATAAATGATCTTGATATCAATGTAGCAGATGTTCCATACTTCTTTCTTTCTCCTTTGAGTCTGAGTGGAACTGAAGAGTTGCCTGGAATAGGTCACCTTCCCTTCCTCTTTTGGATCAGGAAGTTCAGTGTGCTAAAGAACAGACAATTTATGAAGCCTTCAATCTGATGTCTCCTGGCTATAGTCTTTGACACTGCTGACCTGCATGCTGGGGAAGCTGGGAAACCACAGACACAGATTTTGCCTGAGATATGATCCTTCAACATCTCCTCTAAGCGTGATGACTAGAAGCTGAGGTTGCTCCTCTTTGTAAGGCTCTGAGAGGTTATTCTGTTAAGCAGGCATCCTGTAGACTGACTTTGGAAGGAAAGCATGTCACAAGAGAACAGGCTATCATATTTCTGTCCAAAATACGGAAGTCCACACAACCACAACTAGTATCTATAGATATTGCTGGTTTTCTCTCCGTGTATGGTTGCAAGGGTGTTTATTCCATAGTGCCTAAGACTATCATATACACCCCAGGCATAAGATGCAATTCTCAGTGTGGTTAAGATGAGATGTGACACTTCCTTTCAACTGTTGTCCATCTCCTACTGACATGTCACTTGGATCTCAAGCCATGTCTTTAGCCATCTAGGAAAATTATTTCATATGCCTGAGCCTCTGTTCGTGAGTCAGCAGCACTGGGTTTGACTGAAGGGATTCCAAATTAATTTTGAGATGATTTTTTTTTTACTTCCCCAGCTTTGAAATGGCTGCATACTAAAAACAGTTTCTAGCATAAATTATCCTTGCTAGAATATATTGGCTACCAATGGGGTAGAACATACCACAGAATTCAGTGGTTGCTGGGGCACTCAGAACTCCTAACTCTCCTTCCTGGATGTTTGAGATAAATTTCTGTTATATGCTTCCCTTCCCTCCAAGAATTGCTTAAGGAAAATAAGGATTTACTTAAGGAATATACCATGCTACCCAATTAGGAGCATAGAATAATTTTCATATAGGTAAATGGCGATTGTTACTGCTATGAGCTATTTTGAAAAAAAAATCTCTGATGTGTAGTCTGCAATTTTTTGTATTTTTAACTGTATAAACTTGAAATTAAAAACAGTAATTGTAAAACCTACAAAAAATTCTCTTGCAACCTACTTTCTCCCAGTCTTGGGGAGATAAGAGGAGAGACTTAAAGAACCAGTTTCTTTACCATCAAGTACCATGAGAGTATCTAGTCCCAAATGGCTTCTCAGATATCCTTCCTGAAGTCCTAGGATTTTGTCTGATCCTGGCAATTCTCCATTGAAGTTGATCCTGGAATAAATGTAATACAGGTAAATCTTTTCTGCGCAGTGGAACAATAGCTCCATTGTGAAGTACAGGGGTTTCCAGTTCGAGGTTTCATACATAATTGAGATTGCAGTGCAAAGGCAGTATTATAGCGTGCTATATTTGCTGTGGAACCATGGTGGAAAAAGGAATTCTGTTCTCCAGATCCAACCCTGTGGCATGTCAGGTACCTCCAACTCGAGGCATCTGTTAGTGCAGCATAGAAAGCCAGTGAAGTTGTTGTAATCCAGAACAGGGGAAAGCTGAAGAATGCTTTAGAAATGTCACTGTTCTGGCTTGTGTGTATTGAAAAGAAACCCCCTTTTTCCCCCCTTCAGTTAGTGATGTTAAAGAAGACCAGCAACTTCAAGCATAATAGAGTTGCTGATTTTGTGTACAATAAAGGGTTTTCTTAACAATTATGGATCACCTAGATCTAGTTCTAAAAACGTTAATGGAAATGGAAGTGGGTTTGGCACTGAAAAACTAGTCAAATACTATCCTATCCTTGGTTTCATTAAGTCTCATTACTTACATATATATTTGCCACACTGCAAAATTTGTCTTGCCTAATTGGAGAAGAACTGGGTCTTTTTTTTTTGTACAATAATTAATGCTCTACACATTATATGGTTAGATTTTATCATGCGTATTCATCTGGAGTGCTGTGTCCAGTTCTGGCCTCCCCAGTACAAGAGAGAGGTACCAGAGCGTGATTAGTGAAGGGTCGCTAAGATGATGGACTGGAGCACCTCTCCTGTGAGGAAAGACTGGGAACTTAGCCCAGTGAAGAAGCAGCTCAGAGGGATCTCATCAGTGTGTACAAATGTTGAAAGGGAGGGTGTAAAAAGGACAGAGCCAGGCAGTTTAGAAGTGGTGCCCAGTGACAGGAAAAGAGAAAATAGACACAAATATTGTGCTTATTATTAAGAGAAGTTTAAGCTTAGGAAAAAAACATTTTACTGTGAGGATGACCGAGCACTGGCACAGGTTGCCCAGAGAGGTTGTGGAGTCTCCATCCCTGAAGATATTCAAAATCCATCTGAATGAGGTCCTGCACAGCCTGTTTCAGCTGGCCCTGCTTGAGCGGGAAGTTGGACGAGATGATCTTCAGAGGAGCCTGTCTCAACCATTCTGTGATTCTATTATATCTGTTGTAATATTCACGATTCCTTAAGTCAAAATAGTAAGCTCCTTCTTCCTTAAATTCAATATTAACCATTCTTTGATCTGGCCTCCAATATGCTTCTTTTCTCAAGTGTAATTTTTGTCTCAGGTACCTAAGATATTTTAATGCCTTAAAAACACCATCAAGAATTTGGGGAGGGAGAGGTGTGTTTCATAAATGATCAAACAATACAAAGATTATGGAGCGTATTTAATCTGTCAGAACTACTTTAGGTATTCCTGTTACCCACCTCCCTTTGAGATTTCTGAAAGGTCATTACTACTGTGCCTTTTAACAATCAAGGTGAAGACTGTCAGTGGTGGAAGTGAGATTTCCATCTGTTCATTATACCTTAAGTAGCAGGGGAAAAGAGCAGATGTGCTGCCCCAGGCTTTGTACTAATTTGGCTATCCAACTGCATTTTTTATTTAAGGGAAAATATCTATATACTCATACAAATATAAGGAAATGCAGGCAGCTTGTTTCAACCTCCTAAAGCCACTTGGCAATCTCTAGGATCTGGCAAAAGATACATTATCTTTTCCAAAAAGGCTTTGCATTTGCTATAAATCACTCAGGCCTAATTCAGTAACGCATCAAAACCCGCACTTAAGTTAAAGCAAAGGAATAATCCTGTTGACCCAAGATGGAATTCTCATATGTTTAAGTAACTACCTTAATAAATTAGCCTTTATTGAAGTAGTATTTTTAAATGCTATTAGACACAGTTAAATAAATACAATGAGAAATTATTATGAAACTTTCAGGTGTAGAATTATCAGCAAAGGATCTCTTTTTATTTTTGTTGCTGTAATGCAAACCCTACCCTCTTTTTGGAAAGTGGTGAAAATTAGTGTTTGGGCAGTGAATATATGAAGGTTCATTCTCAAGAAAATAAGATGCAGGCTGTATAAGCAACATGCCACCTTAATGTACACACAATCAATGCAAATCTAATTTGTGCAGCCAAGTGGGAACCGTTACCTTTTCCAAGTGCAGCTCTCATTTTAATACAGAAATCTGAGAACTTGCCCAGAGAAACATTTAATGTCCAGATTTAGGAATACAGGCTTGTTGGAATAGGCGCTTCCACTAATCACATTAATTATGAATTTTGATATATATAACATAGTATCTTTCATCCTAGAAGATCTACAGAGGGCTTCCCTGTGACAGCCCTATGCTATTGTTGACCACTGTTCAAGTGCTGCTGTACTTACTTTTATATATATATATATAACTTTTGTCAAAATTTAGGGCATTAAAAATCTTGCTTGTAAAATGTACAGGTGAATGCCAACACAGGGGAAATCTCAGAACTGTTGCTTTCTGATGCTTTTCTTGGCAAAGTAAAATTCCCGACGATCTAAACCAGGCAGTAATAATCATTGACTTTTTAACCAGTGTTTAAAAGTTGCAGTCATGAAGTGACCAGGAAACACCCATTTGAAACCAGATTCAAATAATTTAAGCTATGTAGGGTGATTTATTGTACTGTATTTTATATGCTCTTTGTAATTAGTGTAAAGCCATTTAATTAAAATAAAGTAAGCTTGAAGGGCTTACTGAGAACCACTCGGTATTTTAGGAAGGTAAGATGTGACACACACCTTTAGCTACAGCTAAAGATTCATGAGGAATGAAGCTACTCACTATTTCCAGCTGAGGTGGATTTCTTTCTTGATTCTCTGTTTTTCTGATTTAGCCTGCTCAGACACTTGACCAATCCATCTGTTCAGTGCCCTTCCCTCCCTCAGCCAACCATGTCACAGTGCCAAGTCTCTAAAGAAGAACTAAAGAGGCTGAAAAGAAGAAAAAAAAAAAGTCTCAGATCATCTGTCTCAAATCTGGCCTCATCTCTTTTAAGTTAATATAAAACTAAAGGTAATTTGAGATCGTTCTTTGGTCGAAGTCACAGTTAAAGCAGCTGAGCAGTAACACTGGAAAAAGCAGTAGAATAGCTAGGAGAGGTAGAATTACATTTGCAGGCTCCTGGAGTTTTACTTTTGACTTAGGTGGGATCAGGATCAGGTAACAAGTGAACCAATGCAAATTCATGAGAAAACGTCACAGTAATTCAATTTGCTGTTTACTTCAAATCCACAGGGAATGTTTTGGGTTTGTTTTGTTTTGTTTTTAAGGAGGAAAAACTACCAAAATTTACAATATAATTTTCTTCCTATTCAGATTTAACCTGCCAGGCCTGCATCCCTTTGTGTTTGTGGAAGTTTTTGTGGTATATTTTCTCATGGCAGTGATGTAGTCTGCTGGGGCTGATGTTTGCGAGTGTAAGAGTTTGGCTCATGTGTGACTTTGAGAATTTCAAAAGTATAATTTATTTGTGTAACATGCTTTATACTGTATCTCAGTACTGTGTCACCTGAGGCAACTGTCTCACAGTGGAGAGGAGGCGACTTGATGCAGTCCACCGCAGGAAATTAATTTGACAGAACTCAAGTGCAAGATCTTATGGAAGAGAGAGGTGGTTTTATGTTACAAAATCTCTCAATAAGTTAATTTTACTCAGTCAGTCTCACACCTGCACACTCAAAGCATCAAGGCGTGTCTGTTCACGTGGTCTGGCTGGGATTGTTCATGTGTGACACTGAAGGCAAAAGGGCCCTGGCTGTCAAGTCCTCAGTGCTTTTTCTGGGCTCCTGGTGATGAGTGGTGATAAACTTGATTTTATATGAATCTTTTATGCCTTTAGGATCCAACAGCTGTGCTGGCATGGTTGTTTTGCCTCAGGGTTTTGCTTACTTCAGCCTCCATAAATTTTAGGCATTTGCTGTTCATTTGTCTGTGTGTCCTCGTGTTCAATTTATTCGGGCTGTAAGATGACTTCTTGCTGTGCCCATAGGACAAGGAGTGGCATATGTGATGTGCTGTGATAGCAAATTGATGTGATTGCTCTTCTGTTGTTGTCAAGGTGCAGGGTGCTTATCCAAGAGGTGGCTGTGCTGTGGCCTTTCCAGAGCTCAGGCCTGCTTGTCTTGATGTAAACAAGACCTTTTAATTTTCCTGCAGTCAGTTTTGTCCTTTGTTATCTGTGTGCGTACTGTTTTCTCCTTTGTTTTGCTGCTGCTTTCAGTAGAGCATACATTTCCATTCATTCTTCATTCATCCCAACCTTCATATTTCTGTTACAAGACCCTGTACACATGCACTAGAAAAGTCATAGCCCAGTTCCTGACAACATTGTTGTATGAAGTACTCTAGAACAAATATCTAAATCAAAAATAAAATATGAATATTTTTGCAACAAGAAGAAATTAATCTTTACAGCAATAGTAATGTATGGTTAATTATTTCACAGCCTTTCTATTTTACATCCCTGAGACATCTGATAGTTAATTCAATCAGCTATTGAAGAGGTTCTCTAGTGAACATCAGTATTAATCCTTTAACAGAATTTTGAAAATGTGCAAAAAGTTAGTCAGGGTTTGTTTGGAAGTGTTTTCAACTTAATGTTTCAGTAGGATGGACTTCTAAAACTTCCATTTAAAGAGAAAGTAGTCCTTGCTAACGTGTGATGCAACCAAGCTGATGAAAAATGAAATTAAAAAAAAAAGACCATCTTTTACTTGTAGCAATTGTTCATGTTAGTGTGCCACAAAAGCTTTCGATTTAATTACCTGTTTGCATAAGAGAAGCCCTTTATGTAAATAGTGCCTTGACTGTGGACAGGGAATCTGGTTTTGCTTCTCTGCTTGTGAGCAAAATCTTCTGGGACCACCAGGACCTTCCTAATTCAGCACTGCTCTGCTCCTAAGCCTTGCTGTTCCCAAGACCTGAGAAGTCAACACATGTAGCAGTGCTGTTGGCGGGGGGAAGAAATAGAGGGAAATTATGAGCCATCTCCAGTCCATTCTCCTCACTGCTCCTGGGATAGAAAGGCCATGGATGTGAACACCAAACCTGTTCTGGAGAGGGAAGGAGCAAGCAGAGGAGTGTTAGAAGCTCTGCTACAAAGCAGGGCTGTACTGCAGACACTGTAGCACTGTGGTCATGCCAGGGAATAGTAACATGGAAAGTTTTTGTAGAATTATGTTTCCTTAAGGAGCGTGTGAATGAAGTAAAGGTCTGCTGCTGGTACTAGGGTGGGTGCTAAATGCTGCCTCTGTCCTCTCCCCTGTCCCCATGCCTAGTTTGGGTATGTATTGAGCTCATCAGGGCAAGGGTTGGTTTAGAAACAGAAAATGGCTATGAAAAATACTCCTAAGAAAATAGATGCTTTCTGTAGATAAAATAAAAACAATGGCTGCCTGTAGGGGGTGGGGGGTGAAGGGGGTGGAAAGAAATTTAGATAGGGTCATTCATGTGGAAAGCAGAGATGCTGACAGTTTCTATTAAGTTCTTTAGAAAATCTCTTCCTGTGAAGAATGGCCTGTCTCCTACTTGCTGGTCCAATTCAGGACAGAGAAAGTCATCTGTAATTTAATGATACCTTTTCTGGGAAGGTATTTGCGTTGTAGCACTGGCTAGAACTGAGTACACCTTGGGTGGATTTCTGTCCTGTGCTGCTGTAGCACATCAGGCTGTTAGGCAGCATGAGTAGTAACATCTGCTGCAGAGTGGCTGCAGTGCTTGCTGGAGGGTTTCTCATCTTGGCCACCTTTTTCCACAGATCATACGCACAGCAATTATTGTGGAAAACTATCCCCATTGGTCAAATTTGGTTAAATTCAACCAGCAGGTTAAAATTGTAGTGGAAGAGGTGCTAGGACGGATGTATGACCTCCTTGCAGCAGTTTCCTTGCTTTAAGAAATGAAGTTAAAGACAGCTTGGGGGAGAGCAGGAAGAGACAGCATCCAGGTCATAAGAGCTGTCAGGAGTGAAGGAATCCTTTCCTGAAAGCCCTGGCACAAAGAGGAGTTTATAGCAGTGGCCATTATGCTTTAGATCTGTTTTGAGCAGTGGGATATATGGAAATGAACAAGCTTACAGCATTAGGAGTGAGGAGGAAGGAGATGATTTCCACATTGTCCTAGCGCACTATAAATGGTTCTGGCTGGTGGAGCAGCTGCATGACGCACGAGGCAAGGGAGAGAACACCAATGTTGCTATCATTTTGGTTTTGCTCCTTCTTAGGAATGGGTGGCAGCAACCACTTCTGATGGTTTCTGAGGCTTTTTCAGTTCCAGGCACATATGAGCAAAGAAAATAGTCAAATAGGACTTTGGAAGCTCTAAAAGCCTAAAAAGCAACCACTTGTTCCTCTAGGAAGGTTTCCAAAACAATGGCTGGCAGTAAGAACAAATGAACCAAATGTATTTCCAGAAAAATTTCTTAGCTGTAGAAGTAAGCCTGGATTTTACTGATCGTATGGTTTAAATTCAAACTGATGCCCAAGCTTTTATAGCTCCCACTAGATTTTTGAGGGTTTTCCCTGTTTGAGGTTCTTAAGAGCATCGGGTTGCCAAAATGTTAGTGCTGCATATTTGGGATGGTTAAAGAGCTGTGGACATTTTTCTCCGGCCTATTACATAAAGATATAATCTGTAGAATGATCTGAAAGATCAACATTGTTGTCACAGACAACTGAATATAAATTTATTTATAAATGGGGAAAACTAAGCTAAGACTGTCAAAATATGTTGTAAATTGGGAGAAGTATTGGAAACCGTGTTTTCTGGAAAGCACACATTATTCAGTGAGACAGTTCTTTTTAATCCATTGTCCAGCATTTGCCTCCCATACTTGATGACAAATTTGATGTTGTGTGTTTGGCACCACTCTTGTCCATATTTTCTGTCCATAACAGAAACAGGAAAAGTGACTTTGAACTTCTGTCCAATTGGATCCTGATTCAGACTGCCTGTATGACTTGGAGTAGGAGACTAATATTCAAGTACACAAAAAAGACATGGATGACAAAACAGGATTTACAAGGGGGAACAGTGATCTGCATTATCACTTTCTAGGGACTGTTTATGGATTTTAATCAGCAACCACAGTGACAGATCCCAAACAGGAGGAAGAGAGGAATTTACAGCTACAAAACACTCGACTGCAAGAATCCAGCAGTTCAAGCCAAGCTATTGCTATCAGAGAAGTGTTTTCTAGAGCAAGAAAATACTTAAGAACTCACTAGGGCAGGGGGATTGGACTAGATGATCTTTTGAGGTCCCTTCCAATCCCTAACATTCTGTGATTCTGTGATTTGTTATGGTTTCACACTGAGGAGGAATGTCTCCCAGATTTTAATTTATGTTCTTAGTTTTGGTAGTCGAGGACTAGATCAAGTGTTCTGGTTAAGACAGTTGATGCCTACTGGCTAGGTTCTCTCTTCCATTTATTTGTAATGCCTTTAAATATGAACATGCATGTTAGTTATGTGTTTCTTCATTTCTCCAATTATCCCCTATGTATCCGTGGGTCAAGAGTAGCGATAGCTTGAGAAATGCTGTCTCTGTTTTGGGCAAGTAATAAGGTGTGATATGCTGTATGTAACTCATGTTTGTGGCATTGTAATCACGTACAACATCTACTTGCTCTCGTGACTCTGTTGTTGGTGACTCGTTCTAATTAAAAGGATTTTAGGTTACATTTTAAATATGTATGCCTTAAAATTTTCAATAGGAGGGTGAAATTCTCCTGAGTTATATGGTGATCAAGTTTAGCTACTTAGATAAGCAGTACATGTGTCAACGCCCTTACTTCACACTATAACAGTATGTAGTCCACTGCTTTTAAAATATGGAGAAATAGCTCTTACAGCGTTTTCTATCATGACAGTTCCTTGTAGCTTCGCCTCCTAATCTTCTTGTCCTGCCTGGAGCTGCTGGCATTCAGCTTCAGATCTTTTGCTTTTAACATGTCCCCTGTAACAGTCAGCTCCAACCATTCAGTGGTGGTTTTAAATCTAATGATTTTGTTTGTAGCAAATCTCAGTTACTTGCTTCTGGACCTACCTGATCAGTCATTCTGTGTCATCTGAGGAAACTCATTGAAGTCAATCTGTGCCATATCTGTGTAAAGTATTGATGATAGATGTTAAGATTGTCATGTTTTAGGATAGCTGTATGCTTTGTTTTCTTTTTCCATAATGTTTGAAAGATAATTAATATGAGCCACAGCAATGACGTGGCTCACAGTTGCTGGAATTTGAGTAGCTGGAAGACTCAGCAGGATCTGATGACTGCACGCAGGCAAGCAACAAAGTGCTTGGTTCGCTTCTCATCCAGCAGTCATTTATCTACTTTACCTGCCTATGAAGAGCTGCAGTTCCAAACCAAAAATTTGTGATGATAGTAGGGTATGAGGTGCAAACAGAGAGGACATGTTCTGCTTTCATGAGGGCTGAGTCAAACAGTTTCCCTTTATAGTGGAGAAACCACAATAAACCATCCATCAGAATGAGATAGGGGAGGAAGGTTATTGCAGTGGTATGGAAAAGAAAGTGGAACTGAACTGTTGGCTGTGAACATCATTTTAGGTTTTGGCTCAACTTTCTGCTGTAAGTGATTGCGATGGTAAGATGTGGAAGTCGCAGAAGACTTGATGGCTGTTTCAGTATGGTCAGTGCTTCCAGAGCTGTGTGACACCTTCACAGCCAGTTCATTATCGCAAAGGGGTTTTCTGGAATACCAGAGATTAACTATTTTGTATTACCTCATCTGTATGTCTCATCTGTTAGTGGTTTAGAGAATGGGAATACTCCAAGCAGAGAAACACTGTCATTTTCTTGTCTATCATGGGTACCCAGTGACTGGATTTGATTAGAGTTTTTTGAGGATGTAGACCTCAAAGTTCTCAAATCTTAGGAGGTACTGCTGGTCATGGGCAGTACTGAAGTCTCAGGTTTTTACCTGGGTGTCATGTATAACACTTGCAATGAATAAGAATGCTGCGTAGAAATTTTTTTGCTACAATACCAAAATCTCAGAGACCCAAAATTAGACTGCGTGCATTTTTTCCATTTTAATTAAACAGCCGTGATATCTTGCTCAGAGAATTATTATGTATGCCCAGTATAGGTTGAGTGCTTTCTGCAGGGACATGGATTTAATATAATTCACAGGGAGTTTTGTTCCATGTCTACAAAGGCAATGGATTAAAAAAAAAATGGAGAAAAATCAAATGCAGATGAGAAAATGGAATGTTATATATGGTAAAAGAAAGAAACAGACATTGGCTTAATGACATCCAAGAAACACTTCTAACCAAGTTCCAGGATTCCGGAGTGTTAGTCTCATTAGTTTCATACTACTAACCAACTGTCAGCTCCTGGACCCTTATGGAATCACAGAAATACACATCAGATACTGAATCAGGCTAGAAATTTAAATTATTGAAAAGTAGCTCCAGTTTCTTATTTGAACTCAGTTGTGATTTACTCTACTGAATTACTGACTTGCCAAATTCTCTTTTAAATAGTTGCCTGTCATTATGCTGCTGTCCAGGTTTTTCCATAGAACCTGAAGATGCATTTATTTTCAGGAGGTATTACCATTCCTTGCAGCGGAATCCCAGTAGTTTTGGCTGATTGTAACATGACTGTAAATACGTGATTTCCATGGAAATTAATTTAGTCACAGGAATTTTTGTCCTTTTTTTTTTTCGTATTGATGGCTTTGCTTAACATGGTTGCCAAACGCATGAATGGATTAATGAAAAGTTCGATTAACACTCGAGTAGATTGTTTATACTGAACTGCTCAGTATATGTCCATATTGCTTTTCTGGGTAAAGCAGGAACTGCTTGACTGCCTCTCTTGGATTTGTGCTGCTAGTAGATAAGGAGAAAACCTCTTCTAGCTCAAACAGGATGTGTGCTGTTGAGATCTTGCCCTCTTAGACCCTAGTGGTAATTATTTAACAGCAAAATTTTAATGTACTATTTTTTAATTTTAATCAAATAGTTCATAGGTCTGTGCAAATTACCATTAGGGGAAAATACTTTTTTACATTAGGTAAAATACTTTTTTTAATAGAAATTTTCTTATAATATTATTCCAGGGTGGGTTAATGCTATGTGATATTTCCAGATCCAAGCTTGTACAAACAGTTTTAGTACTTACCCTATATTTTACATATTATATTTACATTTTTTTTTTCCCATATGAGATTGACAGTATTCAAGTTATGGTTTTGGTTTTTTCCTGTTGCCAATGTGCTGTGAATTTGAATTCAGTATTTACATAGTCTTTGTCTAGAAATTTCTCTTGTATTTTTGGGGGGTTTTGTGAGGGTTTTTTTTGGTTTTGTTTTTGTTTTAAGAAAGTATTTGAAAAAGCCATATGGGAATGTTAAGCAAGGAATCCAGAGACAGTGCTGATATGAAATGGATCTAAGGAATGGAGGATGCATAGTAGTAATATTAAATTAATTTAACTTATTATTAACTTTCATTTTAGGAGTAACCTGATTGGTACACCAGGGCAATTTTTCACTTGTTAGGCACTGGTATATGAGTTGAGTGCCAGGAGTCTGGAGTTTCCTTATTTTTAAATTTTTTTATATAGTCCTGTGTTCTTCTCTGATAATTTTTAGGTGTATTTGAGTTGCCTTATGTCTGTTGAAGTCAACATAGGCACCTACCTATACAAGAAAAATTCCGTTGTTTGCACCGTGTGGGTAGTGCAGCCTTGGTATTCAGTGGGTCCAAGGCAGCAAGGTAACACAGTAAATTGTTTCCAAGAAATGTAGTGATTGGCATTAACTTTGAGAACGCTACCACAAGGTTCATCAAAAGTTATTTACTCATGCTGTTGAACTGGCTTAAATAGTCAGCTAAATGATAGAAATTGTTCATCTATATTTTCAAAACATAGTGTATAGATATTTCAAAGTACTACAGGAAATGTAAATTTGAATTGTTTCATTAGCTACAAGGCTGAGAAAACATTGAAATGGATGATAATATTGATTCTTGGTATAGTGTTTAAGAAACATCAACTATTCATATCAGAAAATCAGTTTTGACAATCCAGTGAAACAGTAGATGCAAGAAATGTAGAAATGTAACCTCATTTCTGCATATACCCAAAGTTTTAGTGTATGCTAGCCAAGTGTAACTCAATTTGAATTTGCAGCTATCACTTTTCTTCCTTAAAGTGTTCTCACATGTTTCTCATTTGTCTAAATTAACTGCATTTCTGTTCAATACCTCTTTCATAGGAAGAATAGTTGAGCATTGCGTTGTGAGTGATGTCATGCTGCTGACCTGCATGATGACAATAAAATAAAATCCCTGTTTTGAATGTGTTACCTTTTCACTACCTTCCGTACGGGGCCAATTGTTTTTTGCTCAGCGACAACTTCAGTAGAGATGTATGCACAGAGATGAAGGTTTTTTCCCCTGATTTTTTTATTCTTAACTTAGAACTGAGTAAAAAGTATTAGTAGTCTAATTATGCCTTCTAGATAATTTATATGAGTGTAAAGATACAGAATGTAACAGAACATATTAGTAGAAGTATAAATCTTACTATACTTGTATTCAAAATCTGACTGCAAATGTTAATAGCTTTGTAATACACAATTATATATTATTTTCAATGTAATACAGAGTGTTTTGTCTTTCTAGGTATGGCATGAACTGCCTCATTCAATTTGAGGATTTTGCTAATGCTAATGCATTCCGCCTCCTGCATAAGTACCGTAACAAGTATTGCACTTTCAATGATGACATTCAAGGTAACAGACTCTTTCTCTTCTCTTCACTCTTGTGATGCTCACAAGCCAGAAAAAATGAGTCTTAACTGATGAAAAAAATGTATTAGCTTTCCTGTGATATTTGAGGGTGTTCAGTATAGGTCACATTTTGGCTTGGGTTCTCTCAGCATGGGTTTCTGGGGAGCTGTCGTTGCTCTTAACCTTCCCCCTCTCATTTATGCCTCATACTTTATTTAGATGTTCATTCTTTAGTTGTTGGGTTGGGTTTTTTTTTTTAAGTAGTTTAGTGTGTGAGTGGCTTTCCCATATAAATTATTAATTTCAGATCTTTGGGCAAATGTCAAAGCTCAAGCCTGGACTGTACTTCCCTCAGTGTTTTTTTGTCATTACAGTGACAACTACTCCACCGTTCCTCCATGCGCCAGAGCTTGCTTGATAAATAAACTGTATTTCAGTTCTTAAACTGACAACTCAGTTAAATATCCTTCTAATTTTCTTTGCAGTCTCAGGGCTGCATTCAGTTTGAGAGGGAAATTATCTCCCTGAATCTGCTTTCTCATCTGAATCATTTGTAGCAGCTGGAAAAGATCTGTGGTGGGAAATGTCAGCAAGGGGGGTTCCCCCACTGCTTGCTCTAGACAGGCTTTTTGTCCTTTCCCTCCTGAGAAGAAAGACAAGCAGGGCTGAAGTGGGGGATGCTGCTCCTTGGGCTGCCTTATTTCCTGTCAGGAAAAGAGCACTTGAAAATAACTTTCTCTAGGGCAGTAAGTGAACTGGTTCCCATCCTTGTGAAGAGACTGGAGTCAGAAGAACTTCTGGAGAGAGGTACCCAAGGAGTGCCCTGAGCACCCAGCTGCCTCTTACCCCCCTCACATTTCTTTGTGTAGATGGAGGCCATCAGCAGGGACAGGATCAAAAACAGAGGTTAACTGTCTTCATTTCTAACAATTTCCAGTGACACTTTCAGTCAAGCATTAGGAGCTTGAGTTTTCCAGAAGTCATTCTTGAGTCATTTTTGGGACCTGGCTCTTATTTCAGAGGCTAAATGCATGGTGCTGGATTCAAATAGCCCTTGTCTTTGTGATGTTCAGGATTTGGCTAGCCACATGAACTGTATTTCTGTTATAAGCCTGGATGAGTTCTCCTGCATCTGAAACAGATTATGGAGGACAAACTCCCAGATGGGAAATAAACTAATTGTAAAATGTCATTTCCCTTTGTAAGAAGCATAGTGCTCCTTACCCGACAGGGTCTAGAGTGTAGCTATGGCTACAACAGTCCAGTACACCAGACCAAATAGCAGCTGGAAGTTTCCCTAGTTGTTTAGAGACCTAGCTCAAACAGGGAGTTCTCTTTTCTTGTAGGATGAAGATCCTTACCCCAAATCAGAAAGAAACTTAACTAGAATGTAGTTTTAGAAATGGAATCATAAACTCATAGAATCATAGAATCATTTAGGTTGGAAAAGACCTTTAAGATCATCAAATCCAACCATTAACCCAGCACTGCCAAGTCCACCACTAAACCATGTCTCTCAGCACCACATCTACAAGTCTTTTAAATACCTCCAGGAATGGGGACTCCACCACTGCCCTGGGCAGCCTGTTCCAGTGCTTGACAATCCTTTCAGTGAAGAAATTTTTCTTAATATCCAATTTAAAGCTCCCCTGGCACAACTTGAGGCCATTTCTGCTTGTCCTAATGCTTGTTACTTCAGAGAAGAGACAGACACCCACCTCTCTACAACCTCCTTTCAGGTAGCTGTAGAGAGCAATAAGGTCTCTTGTCAGCCTCTTTTTTTCCAGACAAAACAGCCTCAGTTTCCTCAGCCGTACCTCATAAGACTTGGAAGGGAGGCTTTTCAGCAAGTGTACCAAAACCAGGTAAACTAAGCTGAGAAAGTCTTCAATGTCTCCAGATACATTTTAAAAAACACTGCATTTTTTCTGACGCACTTTGGAAGGAGGTGTCTTCACATTCAAAACTGTTGGAAAGTGTCCGTCTGTATTTTGACTGAGCTGCCATAGCAGCTATCGGTCTTCCTTAGAAGTGTAGCCACATGCAGTCTTTTAATTTATTCAGTTTCTGCAGACTAATTTGTGTTTGTGGGTCTTTTAGTATTTTCATAAACAATGTCTGGTACTCTTGGGTGATCTCCATCTTTAACACTTGTATAGCTTCCAAGAGGTGAAAGCAGATGCATTTAGCCTGCTCTGATCTCTGTCATTTGTCATCAAATCCCCATAAATATCTTCAGTATCTTTTTTTTTTTTCTGGTAAGATGTCATCTTCCCCTATAACGTGGCAGTGGAATAACCGCCCAAATAATTGATCCAGTGATTTAGTCTCCCTCTTTCTATTCCAGCTCTATAAACCCTAAAGATCTTTCACCTGACAACTTTAATGAGGATAAATGGTGCTAACTTCTTTAGCAAACCTTAGAGATATTCAGTTTCTAAATGGCATGATTTTTTCCAGGCTGGTTGAAAGAGTGGCTTTCTCTATACTCAAGATGCATTTTCTATCCCAAGAGCAGTAAAGCCAACAAGCAACATGAGGTCAATAAAAGCAAACACAATGTTACATCTGATTTGCCATCACCTTCTGAAGATAGTGCTTACATGATATTTTAAACATAGCTCCTCTTAGTCCAAATATTTGTCAAGTCAAAGCTACTTTAAGGATAGAAAGAAATTTTTAATATGTTTCATGGAAGGGCTTGAAGCCTTTTAACTGCCATAGGATATTCAAACAAAGGATTCCTATATAATTTAGTGATGCAATGAGGACCTTTAAGTTCCTCAAATCTAAAAAAACCCTAATATGCAGTGCTGACTCCTGCCAGACACTATAAAAGATAAAGAAAATATGGCAAACTGAACACCCATTTGCAAGTAGTAACTTGGACAAATGCAGTTGCCTTCGGTTAGCTCACAGCTATTTGCAGGGTGTCAGCATGCCCCTAATTGGTGCCATTGCAGAACATTTGGAAAAAAAGTGTCTGCCAAAACACTGATCTTATAAAACCACTACAGACTGGCCATTAAGGGTCACCTATAGATATATTTAAGGATTTCTGGAAACAATTTTGTCTCCATCCCTGCTATAGCATGGCCACATCCTTTGGAAAAAGCTTTGTAACTTTTTCTATGGCCCCTCTCTGTACTCAAGAAATTGGGAACAAGGGTGAACAGGATTATAACCAACTGCAATAAATGCATATTGGAAAAATATAATGGTGCTTATTATTCTAGAAAGCATTTTCAGTTTTAGATCGGTGGTGATTTTTTCCCTCTGTGATTATGCTCATTTTTTCATATTTGTATTTGCAAAAATATTTTTTTACAAACACAATAGCAATAATGTTGCTTTAGGGAGAAAATACTTTTTCTCTTGGTTTCTCGTTTGGTTTTATTCTGACCACAAATCAATTTGCTGCTGCTTCTCCTGCCCCCTCACCCTCTGAAACATAGAGAATAAGACTTTTTTGGGAAAAACAATAGTTCTCTTCCCTGCTGTGTGGGTGTTGAACAAATCTCTTAAGATCAGTTAAAGAAGTAATCTTAGGTATGAGTCTAGAATTGCAGTGTCTGAAATTGAGCTCACGAGTGGGATTGGCTTGAGCCATACCTGCCTGCCCCTTGTCAAACCCAGCTGGGCAGAGCAGGGTGCTGTAGTGCTCCTTTCCCATACCCATCTTGGTTTTGGCATCTCTGTTGAAAGAGATTCAATCATAGTCAGTGGCTTAAGGTGAGTTTCCATGTCTTAGAAGCCATGTATGTATTTTACATGGGTGTCTCAAAGCGTATCGCATGGTAGCTGGTTGTAGTCAATGCTGACATGGATAAACTTGAAATAGTGACATAAATTTCTCTAGCCTTACTGCCTGCCTCTATGCAGGCCAATTACCTCAATTATTTTAATTGTTTTGATTTTTTTTCCCCACCCCTGTACATTAAAATTGTCTCAATGGAAAATGACAAACTTCTGCAGTATAAGCCAATCTACATAAAATAAGTATTTCTTTATGCGTTATAATACTGTAAGTTTTTATTCTAGTGTTATAGCTCTATTTCACTGTGCCCGCAGTTGCAATGCTTTCTCCCATTATGGACACAGAGCCTGTATTTTATGCCAACAAAAATATTTATGCAGAGAGCTTGTACTGGATTGGAATTAACTTCACTATCCATCATGACCTAAGATGCCATTAGTTTATAACAGCTGTCCTGTTTAATTGCATCAAAATTTTATAAAAAGAAAGAGACCTAAAATAAAAATGTAGAGCACATATATTTTAAAATTATTATTCCATCTTACATGTGTGGTTTGATTTAAAATATATCCTAAATGTTCAGCTGACTGCCATTTGAATAATTAGGAAAATTATACCTGGAAGTTATGTTATGACCAATTTAATGTTAAGTCAGTGCAATTCTCAGAAATCAGAATTTCTCTGTCACAAGCATTCTCCTTTTTAAGATTTAACTCTTTTTAACATTAACATCAGAAATTATACATTTGGTACCTGAAAATTTCAGTTCTTGAAATCAAACTGTAAAGAAGGTTTGGGGTTTGTTGTTGTGGTTGCAATGGGCATGGTGTTTCCAATTCATTCTCTGACCAAAAATTTGAAAAATTCAAAGTTGAATGCTATGTAATAGTTCTTATGTTGATATCATGTATCTCAAATTATATGATATTATGTGCAAACTGTAGAAAATCTCTTCCATAATAAGAAGTGACATTTGCTTCAAGACGAAGTAGACATAGGTTTGGGTTTTAAGTATAATAAGAAAAAAAAAATCCTTTTAAGACATATTAGGACAAGAGGAAATGGCCTCAAGTTGTGCCAGGGGAGCTTTAAATTGGATATTAAGAAAAATTTCTTCACTGAAAGGGTTGTCAAGCACTGGAACAGGCTGCCCAGGGCAGTGGTGGAGTCCGCATCCCTGGAGGTATTTAAGAGACGTGTAGATGAGGTGCTGAGGGACATGGTTTAGTGGTGGACTCGGCAGTGCTAGGTTAATGGTTGGACTTGATGATCTTAGAGGTCTTTTCCAAGAAAATGATTCTATATGCTGTAGGGTTACGTGAAGTATATTTTTCTTCCAATATATTCAGGACATCACTTCTCCATTACTCAGTGGTAAATTTACATTGAAATCAGTAGGTTTTCAAGTAAATTCCCCACTGTAGCTTTTGTATAATTTTCCGTGTATATACAAGTATATGTATATATACAAGTACGTGTATGTACAATTATTCTTTTGTTTCATTTTCTGCTCATTATGGGTTAAAAAAGGAAGTGCATTTCCACCATGTTCCTGGGCAACCGGCTCCAGGTGGCCCTGCTTGAGCAGGGAGGTTGCACCATCTGACCTCCCAGCCTCAGCCACCCTGTGCTTCTGGGACTATCCCTTTTCAAATACACCAAGCGGTTGCTCTTTTCAAAAGGCTCCATTTCTCCTTCACCAGGGCCTTTCCCCCTCTTTGCACTGGCTGCTTGCTACAGCTGCAGAGCGGGGCAGTGCGCACACAGAGCTTTGAAACGCCAGTTCATGGCAAGGAGAAGGAGCTCCCATCTCTTAAAAGAACGTCCTTTTGAACTACCCGCAGCCATAGCATTTGCCTCACCAGCGACTGAGATTATACCTTTTAGACAGAATCTTTACTTTCACCTTTATGTCCCAGTAAGTGTAGGAGAAAAGAATGGATTTATTTTTTCCTGGGCAGTCTGTGCAGTGTTACTTGGAAGACTGGTCATGTTAACATGTGATTTCAATTATGTTGTATATTGAGAAAGATGAATTTTACTTTTACCACTTCCTAATCTTTCAGTCCAGAATGAATAGCTCACATTTTAGGATGTGCTGCAGAAATTCCTCCCCTCTTCATGTTTGCTAGCTTTTTTAGATGAGGTAGGGAAAATGATGTAAAGGAACTACTAGCACTTGATTGCGAGTTTTATTTTTTTAAACTTTAAATAATGGACAAATAATTCAGTGATATAGGCCATTTCTTGCTAATTTAAATTAAACTACATCCAATAAAAATGAAGTTTTAGTTCCTCATGTTTTGGGTCTTTTTCCCTCCTTTTTTTTCTTTAATTGTTGCATCTACTGAAAGAAGACTCTGTGCTCCAAAGCTTTTATAATGTGCTATCCCCAAAAGGCTATGGTCCCTAGGATTTCCTTTGACATATTCATGCTCAGTCATACAGTTTACAGTAACAAGACTAAAGAATCTTGGACAGAAAAAAAAAGCCTTGATAAACAATAGTGTACTTTTAAATGTCATGACTACCATATTTTTACAAGATACGTCTCATCTTCCTAGAAAACTGTAACAAAGTGTTTGCTGTCACAGCAGCTGACACTGCTTTAGAAAAATATCCTTTGTTAAACTTGCTGTGGTTATTCTTCTAGAAATTTGGGGAAAATAGAATCGGTTTTCAAAATCATATCTGTGAACAACATTGATCTTATTCTGCACACAAGGGACTTAACCTGTGCTCTGTAGGAGAGGGAGACAAAGCCATTTCTCTCCTTCCTATAGCGATGACAGTTGGAAAAGCAGCAAAATTCTGTTTCTGCTTCATAATGTCCGCAAGAAGTGGTTAGGCTTTGGCAGATGGATGTGAATTGCATTTTGATTCTTTTCAAAAACTGAAGTCAGTATTCAGGGTGAAATTTAAGGTCATGCTGTTAGTCAGAGCAGTTCCGGTTAAACAGATCTGCTATTCACGCTGGCGGTGCCCCCTTTTCAATAGGAAGGAACAAGGGAAACTGCTGATGAGGAGTGATGACAGCCGCTGCCAGCAGCAGTGATAGTGGGTAAAGTAATCTAATAAACTGGGTTATTATGCTTTTTAGGGTCAAATGGATGAATAAAACCCATGTGGAGTACTTTTAAAATACCATTTTTTACAGCAGTTCTTCATTGAAAATCATGATTTGTGAGAAATGCAATATTTAAGCCTTTATATATTGCTATTATAACCTTTGTTCTGAATCACCCTCATAATAAACATAGAGGTAATGATAAATCACATCCTCATCAATGCAAAATGCTATTGACATTCAGTGTAGTATTTTATTCATGTTTCATATCTCTTTTCTTTTTCCTTAAATCAGAAGGTGATATTATAATAGAGTTTGTAAAACTATCCCAACTGTCATACTTAACTGTAGCCCATTTTTCTGGCTAAGAAACTCAGCAACAGTACATCAGCCATGAAGATAAGAAGGATCACAGCAACTATAAATTTATGGTGTTTGATTTTGTCTCTGTCACCAGAACGGCTTGAAGAGCCACTTTCCCAGCTCTCTGAGAAGTCCTCTGATGAGGGCAAGATGCTGTGGTGGCCACAACTTCTGTATTCAAGGGCTGGAAACAGGACCTTGCAGTGGTCCAGCTCAGCTTTCCTGTTAGGAGACCAGACTGATGGTCTTAGGAGTAAGCCATGTTATGTAGGCTTCCTCCTCCTCCTGTGCAAGCACAGCTGTGTAGTTTAAAATAGAAGAAAGAATTTGGCATCTAACGAGAGGATGGGATCTTTTTATTGCTGGTTATGAGGATTGTTTGGTAGAGTACCAAGGGAAACTGAGAGCATGATCTGACTTCTCCCTTTTGCCATTTTCGGTCTTTGCCAATTTGGCACTTGCCAGAGGAAGACTTAATTTCATCTGGGAAAGAAACAAGCTAGCTCTTGAATACTGTGGGGTAGAAGTGTCTCAGCTCGGGGGTTGTTCCCAAAGCTGTGCCTCAGAGGAGCCATTTTTTAGATTTTTTTTATTTAGGAATGAAGGAGAAGAGAGTAAATGACCTCAGCTCTCAGAACAAGTCATAAAAATGACTAAATAACTAAAAATGACAAATTCGTATGGTCTAAACATGAAGTGGGCTGAGAACAAGGTGTCCTGTATTTCTGATGATTGAAGGGAAAAGTCATAATCAAAAGCATGTAACAAACTTTTTCATTCTGAAGAGACATGTTTTTGAACGTGTGTTCAAACCAGGAGGATTTACTTCAAAAAATGACTTTCTAAGGGACTTTCTAACTTTAAAATATGCTCTTAAATTTTACTAATTTACCTTTTATTTTTGAAAAAGTAACAATTCATGAAACTCAGATTATCCTACCTATAAACCACAGATTCAAACTCAGCCTTCAACACCCAAATGATATATTTTAAATAAAGGTTTACCCAGCACCAGGCTTCTTACTACTTCTGTTATTTTAGTTCCTTAGCTACATGTATTTGAAACTTAATGGTCTGCAATATAAATACCTGTTTTGAGCATCTCCGTGAGTTTAATGTAGAGATTACTGCTATCTCATCTTTAAATTTTGCCTTGCTTATGAGAAAGTAGACTTGCGAATAGCAGAAGTACATCCTTCAGGGGAGCTGTACATTGAGGGAAAATATCCAGTGTGCAGGTTCTGGGCCAAATGCTTTTGGAGGGCTGGTCATACTTATTTCACACTTTTTCCTGAAGGAAAAATCAGTACCAATGTAAATCCTCCCCCAAAAATCAATCAGACAGGCTTGTAGACAATTGCAGTTCGGGGTATGATGATCAGGAACAAAACATTATGGGTTCTGTGATCTTGTTGAAAACTTATATACTTTCTCAGCCTTTTTTTTTGGTGGTATTTAATAGATCCAAGTTCCTTGCAGGAATAAGGAAGAGCCAGATATCAGGTCTTGGTGACTGAATACAACTTTCTTCAGCATGACAGGGGGAACATTGTTACCAAGGATGAGGAAAAGGCTGAGGTACTTAATGCCTTCTTTGCCTCGGTCTTTAACGGCCAGACCACTTATCCTCATGGTATTCAGTCCCCTAAAATGGCAGATTGGGATGGAGATCAGAATAAACCCCTCGTAATCCAGGCAATAGTAGTGAAGGACCTGCTGAGTCAATTAGACACCCACAAGTCTACGGGGCCGGATGAGATCCACCTGAGAGTGCTGAGGGAGCTGGCGGAGGAACTTGCCAAGCCGCTCTCCATCATCTATCAGCAGTCCTGGTTATCAGGGGAGGTCCTGGATGACTGGAACCCATCTACAAGAAGGGCAGGAAGGAGGATCCGGGGAACTACAGGCCTGTCAGCCTGACCTCGGTGCCAGGGAAGATTATGGAACAGTTCATCTTGGGGGAGATCACGTGGCAAGTGCAGGACAACAGGGGGATCAGGTCCAGCCAGCATGGGTTCATGAAGGGCAAGTCCTGTTTAACCAACCTGATCTCCTTCTATGATCAGGTGACCCACCTAGTGGATGAGGGAAAAGCGGTGGATGTTGTCTACCTGGACTTCAGTAAGGCATTTGACACTGTTTCCCACAGCATTCTGCTGCAGAAGCTGGCGGCTCGTGGTCTGGACAGGTGGACTCTTCGCTGGGTTAAAAACTGGCTGGATGGCCGAGCCCAGAGAGTTGTGGTGAATGGAGTTAAATCCAGATGGAGACCGGTCACAAGCAGTGTCCCTCAGGCCTCTGTCTTGGGGCCAGTCTTGTTTAATGTCTTTAACAATGACCTTGATGAGGGGATCGAGTGCACCCTCAGTAAATTTGCAGATGACACGAAATTGAGTGGGAGTGTCGATCTGCCTGAGGGTAGGGAGGCTCTGCAGTGGGATTTGGACAGGCTGGAGCGATGGGCTGAGGCCAATTGTATAAGGTTTAACAAGGGTAAGTGCCAGGTCATGCATTTCAGCCACAACAACCCCATGAGTGGCTGGAAAGCTGCCTGGCAGAAAAGGACCTGGGGGTGTTGGTTGACAGCCGACTGAACACGAGCCAGCAGTGTGCCCAGGTGGCCAAGAAGGCCAATGGCATCCTGGCCTGTATCAGAAACGGTGTGACCAGCAGGAGTAGGGAGGTGATCGTGCCCCTGTACTCGGCACTCGTGAGACCACACCTTGAGTACTGTGTCCAGTTCTGGGCACCACAGGATAAGAAGGACATTGAGGTGCTGGAGCGAGTCCAGAGAAGGGCAACGAGGCTGGTGAGGGGTCTGGAAAACAGGCCTTATGGAGACCGGCTGAGGGAACTGGGGTTGTTTAGCCTGGAGGAGAGGAGACTGAGAGGAGACCTCATTGCCCTCTATAACTACCTAAAATGAGGTTGTAGTGAGGCTGGTGTTGGTCTCTTCTCCCAAATTACTAATGACAGGATGAGAGGAAATGGCCTCAAGTTACATCAGGGTAAGTTTAGGTTGGATATTAGGAAGAAGTTCTTTACTGAGAGGGTGGTTAGGCACTGGAACAGGCTGCCCAGGGAGGTGGTGGAGTCGCTGTCCCTGGGGGTGTTCAAAAAACGGGTTGATGAGGCACTTGAGGCCATGATCTAATGGTCTAATGGTTAGGAATAGGATGGGATAAAGATTGGACTTGATGACCCTGGAGGTCCCTTCCAACCATAATTATTCTATGATTCTATGATTTTATTCTATGACAGCAGTGCTAACAATTCAGCTGCAGTGTTGTGTATAGATTTTGGTGCTGCAATTCAAGAAGGATAAGAAATGAATGGATAAAGTCCATAGGAGAGAATTGAGTGTTAAGTGTTGTAGAAAACCTAACTTTCTGAAAGAGTGGAAGAATTGGGATTGTTCCATGTAAGAAAAGTGGGTTGGGACAATGTTAGTCTTAAAATATAATGCATATCTTGTGGCAAAGAGAAAAGAACAGGTCTTCCAGTGGTAGTTAAGACAAGAGGCCAAAATACAATAAGAAGAAAAAACATTTAGATTTGAAATTTTCAACAAAAAATATATTGAAGCACTGGAATACCTTGCAGGGGAGATCACAGGAGTATTTGAAAGATGTTAGGAACAAGTTCGGCAAAGATCTGTCAGAAATCACAGAGGTATGGTTGATCCTGCCACTGGGAACAGGCCTTAATTAGGTGCCTGCTTGAGATCCCTTTATTGTCCTACTTTTTATTAATAGGTGTTTCTTATGATGAGGACCAAAATCATTCCATTCACAGACTGACAGGTCTTTGTGGTTCTGATGTGGAGAAAGAAGAAAAGGTGGCCTCCACAGCCTAAATAAAACTAAACATCAGCCTTTTTGTCTGTGTGATACAACTCAAAGATAGATTTAAAAGGTATTTCCAATGTTTTAGATGCCATTAAGCTTTTCACAGTGGACTGGAATTCTGAGGGCTTTCAGATGCTGTAGGACAGTTGGTGTCTTAAATGAGCTGGCCTGACTCTTTCGTCCAGCTTTGCTTCTTTGTAA